>CM066031.1:75303182-75903182 GCA_033557465.1 Ichthyophis bannanicus
AACATGCAATTTTGTTCCCCCTTTCTTCTCCTACACTTCTTGTATTTAGCAGCCCACATACATCAACTTCCCCTGGATGACCGCTTTCATTCCTTCCAACACACTAGTCTCCCGCTCAATCTCCTGTATCTTTCAGCTGTGCAATAATCCTGCAAGCTTGTCTTGATGTCTTTTACTACTTCGTCCCTTCGGAGAAAGAAGAAGACTCTCATTCAACCTTAGAAAATCCAATACCCTCCCTCTCCATTACCACCCGGTATGGAAACCAGGTCGGGGCATGATCTGACCATGTAACATTTCCAATCTCCACTCCCGCCAGTACTGGGTCCCCCACAGTTTATCTATCAGCAAGTAATCTATCCGACAAAAAGTTTTATGTGGATGTCATAAAAGGTGTACTCCCTTGCATACTTGTTATTTTCCCTCCTCATATCTAACACGTGGTACTTCCGAAGTTTACCCTTAACTAATCTCCTTCTCCAGGATTTCCCTTTACCCCTCCCCCCACCCCCACCCCCCCATCTGCCGCTATCCCATTCTGCAACCATAAGATATGCCATACTGGGTCAGACCACGGTCCATCAAGCCCAATAGCCTGGTTCCAACTGTGGCCAATCTAGGTCCCATACGTTACCTAGCAGATTCCCCAAAAGGACCACAGGTTCCACAATGAGTGTACTGAGGCAAAGCACGTAAACCTGGGTCCATTCTTAATACTGGTGTATGGACCTTTCCTCCAGGAATTGTCCAAACGGTTTTTTTTAAACCCAGCTACACTAACAGACTTTACTACATCCTCCGGTAAACAAATTCCACAGTTTGATTACACGTTGAGTGAAAAAATATTTGTCTTGTATTACCCCTGAAATAGGTTACACTATAGCTTTACTTGGCATGTCATCTTCCTTGTCTTTCTATATTCTGATAACGGTAAACAATCGATATCTACGTTTTATCCACCATTCCACCTCCGTTACATTACTTTATAGACTTCTATCATATCTCCCCTCTAGCTGTCTCTTTTCCAGGTTAAACGCAGCCCTGATCTTTTTAGCCCTTCTTCATAGGAGTGCCAGGCCGGGTCACATCTCTCATTTTACCATTTGTAGTGGCTCTTTCTCTGAACCATTTTTCCAATAAAGCTTATATCCTTTTTAAGTATCTATAGCGTACCATATTAATTGGTATATAGGGGATTTGTCTCCTTGTATAATTTTGGCCACTGGATGCAGTGCCTACAAAATTAAAATATCTCCCCCCATATCATGAGTTTCAACTCGAGGTGCACCGCCCGTTCCATAATAATTCCTTTTCAATTCTTTCCAAAATGACAAACTTGGCCCTCCGCATTGTGTTGTCATACAGAATTTTACGTCATCTGTTTATCTTTTTCCTTTTTTTCTGGGTGGTTTTCAACTCCGCCCACGAAAACATTAAGACCTCTTCCCCTCCCGTTATCCTCTTAATCTTTTTATCGTAACCCACCACCTGATAATGGACAGCAGGGAAATGGTTTGAATTGTAAATTAAAGCTCGAAGTGTGTTCGCGGCAGTTAAGATGGAGTCTTGGAGAGCTCATCGGGGGAAAATTGAAGAAGGAGTTTGCAGAAATGAAGCATCAGGCGGCGGCTGCGGACGGAGGAGAGCATGACGAAGGGTGGAGGTGCGAGCATGGAAAACAGACTGTACAGGAATTGGAGCAGCAACAAGAAAGTATTGGGAAAACCTGGTAGGAAAAGGAGAGGAGTGGCAGGGCCCAAACATGCAATACAAAACCTGGAGGACCGCCAAACAGATTCTCCTGTTTTATGAAAGAAACAAACCTGTGATTCAGAGGCATACTGTAGGACTTCCAAAAATTTAAACACATGATGCAAAAGTTGCAGTAAGTAGGTGTTTGCTAAGATTATTGCCTTGCAAAAGAGAGGGGAAGACGGGGTAGCCCCCAGAGAAATATTTCTGTCTGGACAAAGCCACACCGAGCACTGGGTCAGGACAAGAAGAATCAATAGAGACCCCCAAAGTCATCTTACATTTGCTTGAAGGATTACAAACGTAAGGAGCGCCTAGTGAGACAAAACAATGAGGGGGAACTTGGGAATTTCCACATGGCCCAAAGGGTACCCGGTCTCCATCTATGAAAAGTGAGACGGCTGTGAGGGGAGAGTAGATATGATAGGAAAGTCTATAAATTAATGAACGGAATGGAACGGTGTAAAAGTAGATCCGGAATGTTTACATTATCAGAATATAGAAAGACTAGGGGACATTGTCAGAATGAAGCTTACACGGGGTTAAACTATTTAATGACCAATTAAATAAGAAAATATTAAATTATTTTTCACCTCAACTGTGTAATCAAACTATGGAATTTGTTACCGGAGGATAGCTGTAGGTAAAGGCTGTAGTGTAGCTGGGTTTAAACAAAGACTTTGGACAAGTTCCTGGAGGAAAAGGTCCATAAAACCATTATTAAGAATGTGATTTTTCCGAATGAATATCGAATGCTTGACTCATGTACAAGCATTGTGGGATAACTTGTGTCTTCTTGGGGAATATTGCTAGGTTTGACATTTATGACCTAGATTGGCCACTGTTGGAAACAGAATACTGGGCTTGAGGTGGACCTTGTGCGTCTGATCCCTAGTGTATGGCCATATCTTATGTTCTTATGTTCCTATGATCTGTCAGCACGCGGACTCTGCAGTGGCATAGAGCACTGAAAAGCAAGTCTTATCTTGTCAAGCTCTCCGGACGCACTGGACACTTGTGTCTATTTCAGCTTGGCTTTTTTCGCATCCATCTTGAGAACTCTTGCTTATCCGGGTGAGAGAAGACATGGTGAGTGCATACAGTGACTTGATTTTGGGAACGCAGTAGCTTTTATAATTAGATGCTTGGGTTTCCAGCTGCAAGATTGGTTTTGGGATAGTCATTGTCTATTTTCAGGAGTGGGAGACTCGAGTGTAGGTAAGTCATTCTGGAGGAGACAAAGTGCTGAATTAGACCAGCTACGGAGCAGGCCCGCATGCTGCAGGAAAATTGAGCTAGTGAATGGACCCCTGAGGGGATTGATCAAAGTGAAAGAGGACATGCATAGGACCGGATTTTTTTTGGGTCTGGTTAGAAGGCGTCAGTCCAGACTACATGCAGGCGAGGAGCGCATCTGGGCAGAGTTACCAAATTGGTTTAAGTTGCCGAAGAGAGATCGGAAGGGTAAAGGACACTCTTTAAAAATTTATATTGGCACTGTGCAATCGGAACGAGGGTGGGAAGGGAGCGGAGGGGACAGGGGAGGGGATGGATGGAGAATTGGTTTGGTTGGGTTAGAGTGGATTTGCTTATTATGGATGGGGACCAGGGTGGGAATAAATCAAAGGAGTTAAAGGAAAATGGGAATTATGGATAGCAGCTAACAGTGACCACGGTGAATTCTAAAGGGGCTCCAGACCATGGCATAAGAAGGGACACTTATTGGAGAGGAGAGGGCAGGAGTCTTAATGGGATGTCTTATGTGTCAGAAAAATGAGAAATCGCCCCATCTGAGGGTGGGGAGGAGCACCCTATCTATATTTAAGATATTACCTGAGGTTAGTGATCCGTGCCAAAGACAAAGAGCAAATCCAAGGAAAGGAGGTGGTGGGGCATCTTAGTTATTGTTTATTGTGTTACATTGCATTTACCTATTTTTTTTTTTTACCGCATCCCATAACATCGAGGCGGTTCACAAATAAAATCAAATAGTTTAACAGAAAGAAAAGAAATTACAATAATTAATAAAGCAGAGAGAGTCAAGGCAGGAGGAACACAACCAGGACAGAAAACACAGAAAGAGGGTCCTTTATCAGGGGGGGATAAGATAGGATTAAAAAATAAGTGATGTGTGTGTTGAGTATAGGGAACGTGAAACTGTCGGATAGGATGATTCTTTCTGTTTACGTGATGGTGGGTAGGGCAGAGAGTTCCCAAAGGGAGGGTCCTATCTAAAATAATTAAAAATGACAGATACTTTCGGGTGGATGTAAGAGGTGAGCTTTAGACAGGTGCTGGAAGGTGAAAGACGGTTAATGTGGATAGAATGTCTCGATGTATGACTTCGGGATTTTTGTGGGGTTTGTGGTAGGTCAATACAATCTGGACAGAGTACAAGCATGGAGTGGATTGGTGATAATATGGCTATTGTGATAGTTAGAGTGAGAAATTTAAATGGATATTATACCGGTGCGAGTAGTCGATAGTGGCAACCAGTGGGAGATGATAAAGTAAGGGGTGTATGTTTTTGGAACATGAGTCACAGTGGGGAAGCGTGGAGAGAATCATGCGAAGCAGCCGTGTTTTTGGATTAATTGAAGACGCATGTTTTTGGGATTGAGGAAGACCAGCGAGCGAGAAATAAGTGGTACAAAAAGTCTAATCTTGTGAGAACGCAAGGAAATTTTATTAGGAGGAAGGAGAAGGTAGTGAGGGCATCTGGGGTGGACAGAATAGGTACGGAAACGGCACGAATCTGGCCGAAGGACAAAGAACAAGAACACACGAGAAACGTGAGAAATTATGATCATTGAAAACGCTAAGAGCGCTGTCAAGAAACCACCCCAAGAGGTAGTCCGATAGCTTAGGTATTTACGTATATTTGTTGGGTTGGCTTAGCCTGCAAGGGGATTGGAGCATTATTTGTAGCGACGGGTGGCTAGTGATGATTGGTGTTATGTGGGAACCTAGATTGCAGATGTTTTACTAAACATAAGCACAAAACAGTTAGAAGAGAAAGCCAAAGAAGAGATAGTAGAATAAACAGTTTTCCAGAGGTGATATTTCGGGTGGGACGAGGAAGTAGTGATGTCATACATGAAGAAATATCGTGCTGCATAGATTAACTAGTGTTAGAGTGTAGACTAGTTCATGAGACATGTTCAACATGCATTTTGTGGGAGGAATGTAGGGATTAAAGGGGTGCGGGGGCAGGGTGGGTAGGGGTGCGGCTAAGGGATTACTGTTGATGAAGAGGTTTTGGATCTATCAGGGTGTTTACTGCCCAATTGTTTTAGGAACATCTAGGTGTGGGAGTTATATGAGCTAGAGTGATTATCTATTTATTTAACATTTCTTATATACTGCCTTTCATGATATCAAGGTGTGTTTTACATTTGAGTACAAATTACTTCAATATTTTACATTGAAACAGGGCCATTATAAACGTGGAGATAAACTATTTACAGGGTGTAACATGGGCCAATATGGCATGGGTGTTCGTAAGTGGCTTTGCCCAAGTATTTCCATCAAACGGAATTACACCCTGTGAGGGACTAGAAACCCAGTCCCTTCCGGTTTCGCAAGGTTTTTGCTGTCCTCTAGTGGGATTTGAACACAACCCGGCCTGATTTGATTAATCGTTGCCCAAGCCACTACGGACACTCCTTCTTCAGTTTGTTAAAAGAGATTTGGAGGGGCTAGGGGAGGCCCTGATTAACTTGTGGGGGGACGATAATTTGATCAGCAACCCGTCACTTGGACATATCTAGTGGGGGGACACGTCGAGGGTGGGTTGGGGGACAAGCCAGCTGGCGGGGCTGCGGTGGAGAAGAAGAGAGCAGTATTGACGATAAAAAATGTAAGGAATATCTCGGGTTTGTGGACATTTGGAGATGTTAGACATTCAGACTAGTGTAAATATACATTATACTCCATGCTTATGGGACATACAGTCGATTGGATTTGATCTGGGCTAGTGGAAGCTGGATTTCTAAGGCTAGGACCATAGAGCAGGACCGATAACCTGAACAGACCATGCCACCATTAGTGTTACATTTGAAAATGGAGATCAGGATGAAGGGGTTAAATTCTGGAGGTTAAATGATTCACTTTTAGATGAGAAAGCACAGGTAAATAAAATACATAAAACTATACAGGACTAAGTCTGTTTTAATTGAATTGGAGAAATGGGCACCGTTTGGGAGGGGCTGAAGACTGTCACTAGAGGTCACCTCATCAATATGGCAGCGCAGGCCAGAGGGAGAGGAGTAATTCTTAAAAGCAGAAATTTCAGTTAAATTGTAATCTGTTCTATTCAATTTGTTCCATGTAACTGTTCCACTGTTTTTGTTCTTGTTATCTCCAGTTCTATGTGAAATGTTTGATTGCTCATGGTTATTGTAAAACCGCACTGATTCCAAAAAGCGTGGTTTATAAAAGCAAATAAATAAATAAAACTAACTCTTAGAAAAAATTGTGGAGTTAGAGGGGAGGCAACAGAGTGATTGCGATCCATAATTTATAGCTTAGAATTGATTAAACTGCGGGGGAGAATTGAGCAGATTGTGGACTCAAGAAATTGAACATGGGTTAGCCGTGTTGCAGCAAGCACATTTTGAAGGGGGTAATAAGTCTGGTAAGATTCTGGCTAGCCAGCTGAAAGCCAAAAGGCAGGTGGCCTACATAGGAGGTATTCAGAACCACAAGGGGGGGGGGGGATGGTACATTGACTGTCTTAAATTAGTCAGGTATTTAGAGAATATTATGAGAGCCTATATAAAGTGAAATATAAGGGGGAAAAGAGAGGGAGGTATCATTTTTGAATGACTGTAATCAAAGGAAGCTGGGGACGGAGTAGGAGGAGAGAATAGGAAAGGAAATCAGTGAGGAGGAAGTCCAAGCAGCCATGAAGTTCCTCAAGTTGAGTAAGGCCATGGGGTTAGATGGCTTCACTGCAAATTTTATTGCTTAATGCAAGACCAAATTACCCTGGTGTTAACTAAAGTCTTAATGGGGTGCTCCCAGGGGAGGAGATCATGAAGTTGATGGAAAAAAAGTGTGTATCACAGTCCTACATAAACTGGGCAAGGATAACGCAGTCTGTGGATCGTATCGGCCCAAAATCTCTAATTAACCTCAATGCTAAAGTACTTGCCAAGGTGCTAGCTAATCACCTCCAAGGGGTAGTACCTAATTGGCACACAAAGACCAAATGGGGTTTATGATGGGGTGACAGGAAGTGCAACATTCAGAAACTATTAAATATTACCTGGGACCTACAGAGATCAGGAGAGCAAGCAGTATTAGTTACGTTGGAAGCTGAAAAAGCATTGGACCAGGTACAGTGGCAGTTTATGTTCCAGGTTTTAGAATGAATGGGCATGGGGAAGAATTTTCTAAAAAGGATAACAGCACTGTATGCCCATCCAAGAGCCCGCATCAGAGTAAATAGAGGTTATTTCCGATAGGTTTGCTCTGGGGAGAGGGACATGCCAGGGATGCCCACTATCACCACTTCTATTCGCCTTGGCGATACAGCCCCTCGCAGAGTATATTAGAGTGCAAGAAGACATACAGTGGGTGTAGGTGGCGGGGGGGGGGGGGAGGGGAGGGTGCAGAGGACCAAAATCACCCTTTTCACAGACATATTATTTTTACCCTACAACAGCCCCTTACCACACTGCCAATATTGATGACAGCGATGGGTAGATACAGTGAGGTAGTGGGCTATAAATTAAATCAGAGCAAGATTGCAATATTTAATTTACTAAAAGCATTGGAGGACCACCTCCTGGGGCATTTCCCCATCAAGTGGCTAAATAAGCACTTCTGATATCTGGGGATACAATTAGGCAGCCGCCTCAAGAATCTTCAGGATTGGAACTATAAACTGCTGGTGGAAAGCCTCAAACGAGACTTCATCTGACCTGACTGTGGTGCATAGCCATAGTCAAAAATGAATGTGCTACCGCCAAATTTTATTTTTATTTGTGTCCTTGCCCAATGCGTATGCCCTAGGGGGTATTAAAAATGCTTCAAAATATGATAATGCAATATGTATGGAATGGGAAAGTCTCCAAGGTGGCACGGTCCACCATGTTATAAGCGGAGGGAAGAAGGGGGGCTGGGAGTACTGTGTATAGCCCCCTACTATACCACAGCACAACTACATGCTCTGTTTGCTTGGAAGGATGGAGGAGATGCCCTACAGTGGGCGCGAATGGAAGTGGGCCAGCAAGGTATATAGAGTCGTTGATTTGGGACCCGACTGAAATATCCAGAGGGGAGGAGGCCAAAAATCCACAATGGAAATTAACCTTTCAAATTTGGAAAAACTGGAGACGGTCCCTTTTGAGGGGGAAAGAAGAGATTCTCAAAATATACCTTTATTCGGGGGATGGGGACGTTTACGCCAGGCAGAAAAGGAATAGGCCTGAAAGGGCTTGACACATGTAGGTCAAGTGGTGGATCGGGAGAGGAGGGATAGATTAGGGAAAACAAGTGGCAAGTACACAAACACAGTGGGAAATAGAGTGTTACACCAGAAACCCAAGGACAATCAATAACAGAAACAACAATGGTTATGGAGAGGGGAAAGAACTCAAACGATTAGAGATAGATATTTCCATTCCAAGAGAAAGGAATACAGATGGAATCGTTTACAGAGGACACTGAAAAAAACAGTAAAACAGACATACGTAGATTCTATAGCTGGCTGCAAAGTTCTGATGGCAAAACATTTCTATACAGAAAGGCAGAATAAAGCAGAACATCTCATCCATCTCCTCCCGCCATTCCTCATATCAGTGCTAGGTAACACTACAAAACATCATTATACCGGTAAAGTACTGGGAGCATAACCCTAGGAGAATTATGGAGAATGAGAAGTTATGATCACCTGGATTGCTCCCATTCCAACAGATAAGAAGCCGGATGAAGGAAGCCGTGTCCTATTGGTAAATGAGAAGAACACCCCAGAATTGCATTGATTATAGAATTATCAGTTCCACGTGACCATTCTCTGAATCACGTTGAGAGGGAGAAGATCTTCAAGTACCAAGAAACACAGTCAGAGGACAAAGAAACTGTGGCAGAAAGAGATTGAGCTTTTTCCGGCATCATGTTAGGTACCACAGGCTTGATTAAGAGGTTTTTCCGAGCATACCTTGACAAATTACTGCTACTTACTAACCAGTATAGCACTACAAGGCGTATGCAGCTCTGTACATGTCAGACATGAGATACAGTCACTGCTCATCAGAGCTTACAATCTAATCGGGGCAAAAACATCACAAAACTGGAAACTAGAGTATGGTAAGATATACATAAGCAGTGAACGAGAGAGCGAGGAGCATCAGGATCCAAAAGCAGCCTCTGAGAGTTGGTTTCTTAGCCTGGATTTGAATAGGGCTAGAGAAGGAGCCTGACACACTGACTCAGATAGTTTGTTCCAGGCATATGGAGCAGAAAGGTGGAATGAACAAAGTTTGGAGTTGGTAGTGACAGAGGAAGGGCACAGATAAAAGGGATCTACTAGGGGAACGGAGTTTCTGAGGATGGGTTTAGAATGAGATAAGAGAGGAAAGGTATTGAGGAGCCGCAAAAATGAATGCACTTGCAGGTCAGCAGGAAAAGTTAGTTTAAACTGGATGCAGAAATGGATAGGGAGCCAGTGAAATGTCATGAGACGAGGGGTTATACGACATAGCAGGCAGAAGATAAGCCGTGCAGCTGAGTTCTGAACAGTTTGATGATTGAGAGGGAGACCAATGAGGAGCAGGTTACAATAGTCAAGATGGGAGGTGACTAGAGAGTAGATGAGGATCTTGGTAGTCTGCGTAGAAAGGAAGGGACACATTTTACTGATATTATAGAGCAGGCATGTCCAACTTCGAACAGGTCGTGATCTACTTTTTCTGGCCAAAAGTGCCAGTGATCTGCCACCATTAAAATTAAGTTTCAAATTAAAGTTTAACCCAATAAAGTTTGTGGTTTTAAACACCCCCCCCCCCCCCCCCATTTTTAAGAACCTTCTGTCATTTACTTGGATGTGATCAGCTGTTAAGCAAATGACGTTGGGACTTGTTATAAAGCTAAGCCTGACTTTTCATTTGTCTATTATGATAACTATTTGGGACATTGTTATAAAGCTAAGCCTGACTTATCATTTGTCTATTATGATACTATTTTCAGAAAAATTTATATCAGATATAAGAAGGGTCATTGATGCAAAAAGGAGCAGTTGAAGGTATTGTTATTACCGCAGCTCCCTATCAGTCTGAGACCCAGTAAACACTTCAAAGATCAGCTTGAAAGATTATTTGAAGAAGTCAGATAGGGATCTTTTGAGAACTGCATTAAGAAATCATTCATGCTATTGGAGTAATTGTGATATCTATGGGTTAAGCAAATTAAGCAAAAACAAAACAGAGACTAAGATCTAGTAAGAACTGTGAGGGGGAAATGGAAAGTACATTTTTTCTTAAAGTTTTATTAAGTAATAACTTTCTTTAACTGTCTTTAGTAACTTTCTTTAACTTTTATTGAGTAATTTGTGTTAAATGTAGGTTGAGTATTGATCCAGGCTGATCTTGCACAATCTTTAATATTTCGCTCTTGCTCCTTAGTGAGACGTCTGAGCCTGCATTTCATCCACCAGCTTTTTTGAAGTTGGGTGAATAGTGCTTGAGGGCCAATCTCAGGGAATCCTGGAGATGTTCATCTGTCATGTTGGAACATTGTGTACTCTTTCATTTTCAGATGGGAAAACACAGATTCACACAAATAAGTTGAACCGAAGCAGGAGTATATAGCTTCAACTTGCATCTTCTCAAGTTGGGAAATTTGTCTCTGGGCACTAGCTTCCGAAACGATTCTTGCTCAGCACGGGTCTTGAGAAAAATGTCATTTCTAAGGGTTAATATTTTGTTTTCAAGAAATGGCTTTCTCCAATGAATAATTTTTACTGATAGCAGCTGCAGTTTTTTTAATGTCCACATCTACTTTGAATGGGTATGTGAAGTACTCCACAACTGTTCCAATTTTTTGGAAGTCACAGAATCTATTTTCGAATTCCTGGATAACAGAACAGATTTCTGTCACATACTTCTCATTTTGAAAAACAAAATTTGGATATTGTCCCAGATGGTCCTGCATATTAGGAAAATGATCAAAAGTGTTGTTTGCAAGGTCAGTCATCATCAGCTCAAATTTGCTCTTGTAGGATGAAACTATACTCATCATCTCGCCCAATGCATTCGTTTTTACCCTTGTAGTTCAAGGTTCATATCACTTAGTTCACCTGTAAAGTCAGCGAGAAATGCCAGATCACATAAACTACTCCATCTTCCAACTCTGCTTTGGTCACTCTCCCTCTCCTTCAAAAAACTTCTTATTTCATTCAGCAAATCACGAAATCTTTGCAGAAATTTGTGCCTACTTAGCCACCTTACATCTCTGTGCAAAATGATTTCTGCTGCCCCTTCATCAAGAGTAAGATTGAAAAGTCGTCTTTGGAAGTGATAGTCCATGAACTGAATTTACAATTTTGAAAGTGATGTCCACGACAGTCTTTGTATTGAGTCTCTTGCTTACCAATAATGCAGTGGTAAGAAAGGAAATCTGGGAAGTTGTCATGCTGTCTACAGAGGGCTATGAAACCGTTAACCTCACCTGCTATTGCTCTTGCTCCATCAGTAGTGATAGAAAGAAGTCTATGCAATGGAAGATTACACTTTGTCACAATAGAGTGGAATGAACTGAATATTTCCTGACTGGTAGTTCTCCCTTTTAAAGAAATCATTCCAAGTAGTTCTTCTTTAACACTGAAGTCTTCAAAAACCAACCGGATAAGACTAGTCACTGGGCTGTCTCTTATGTCTGTAGATTCATCCAGTTGGAGTGAGAAAAGCAACACAATTTGAAACATCTTCCATCAATTGTTCAGTTGTGTCTCCACACATCTTTTCTATTCGCTGCACGACTGTGTTTCTTGAACAATTGTACATCTTCCATAGCAGCTATGATCTCTTCCTTATTTTTAAATCCTTCAAAAAGATTGTCAGCTGCTTCAAGAAAACAAATCTTTTACAAATTCCCCTTCAGTGAAAGGTTTGCATTTCTTTGCGATCAGGTTGCTGACCTTGAAGGACGCTATGGTTGCATGACCGAATGTGACCTTGGCTTCGCCATCAACTGTTGCTGAGGTAGCCAATTTCAATTTAACATAGTTAGTAAGCTTAGTAAATGATTGCAGATAAAGACCAGTATGTCCATTCATCTAGTCTGCCCAGCAAGATGCCAGAGTAAGATGGCAGGAGTAGGGGCACATACCGTGCAGGCCACTCCTCCCCATTTCTTTGTTGGGAGTGGACCCCAACTGCTCCATGCAGGATACCCCTTTTTGTTGAGAAGTTAGATGGTTCAGTTTATTTTGATTTTATTCTGTTGCTATAAAATGGATTTCCATTGTGTCTGTCCCATGCCATTTTGAATTCTGCCACTGTATTTGCCCCCACCACCTCTAGTGAGAGGGCATTCCAAGCATCCACCACCCTCTCAGTGAAAAAGTATTTCCTGACATTGCCTTTCAGATTACCACTTCCCTTGCAGCTTCATGTTATTCCCTCTAGTTGGAAGAGGTTTGTTTGTTCATTATTTCTCTTTAAGTATTTAAATGTCTGAATCATATCTCCCCTATCCCTCCTCTCCTCCAAAGTGTACATATTTAGGTCTTCAAGTCTCTTCTCATAAGGCTTCTGACGCAGGCTCTAAATCATTTTGGTCACCTTCCTCTGAACAGTTTCCATTCTTTTTACATCCTTTGCAAGATACGGTCCTCCAAAACTGAACACAGTATTCCAAGTGAGGCCTCACCATTGACTTATACAGTGGCATTAGAACCTCTTTCTTTCTGCTGGTAAATTCCTCTTCTTATGCAGGCCCAACAACCTCCTGGCTTTTGCCACCGCCTTGTCACACTCTTTTGCCATCTTGAGATCTACAGAAATAATCACACCAAAGTCTTTCTCCTGATCCATGCACACCAACCTCTCACCCCCTATCGCGTACATATCCCTTGGATTTCTGCTACCCAAGGACATGGCTCTGCACTTCTTTGCATTAATCTTAATTGCAGAGTCATGCACTTGGGTAGTAGAAACCCAAGGGAAATGTACGCGATAGGGGCGAGAGGTTGGTGTGCACGGATCAGGAGGCAAGTTCTTTGAGCTTCAGTTTAATGAATTTCACTTTTGGGTGGAAAATCAGCATCAAACTTATTGCTATGCAGAGCCTTATAATGACGTTCCAGATTACCCTTTTTGAGCAAGAATACTGGGGTATTACAAATTAGACAACAACACTTGTCTTTCACCATGATGAAGAAGTAGTCCATTTTCCCATTCATCATGAAAGTTGTAGGTTTTGCTCTTCTTTGTAACACTCATCTTCGTTATACTGGGGTGGCTGGATGTAAGAAGGCCAAATCTGCTAAGTTAGTATAAACCACTGGCTGAATCTGGTCCAAAACTGCCACTGTTCCAAAGTATTAATGATCAAACAGGAACTGAAGACCTCTGGATGATGTGCAATACAATACTGGAGATGCCAAAACCACACATGCAGTTCTAAAAGTAAAAATAAGAATTCATCATACTGGCACCAGTAATCAAATACTCACCAAACAATCATCAAAAAAACTCAAACACCTGTCCAGCAAACCAGATAAAATCAAATACCGCCAACAGGTTCAAATACCACCATACGCGATTTAATAAATTCTGCACACAGTGAAATAAAATTGCAGTGTAGAATCAACGCAAAGTCTAGGCAAAATAAAATTGCAGAGGCAAGCAAAAGTCTCAGTGGTTTGAACCAATTCGAAGGCAAGGAGCCAAGTGGGACTGACGATCTACCTCTGACCCCTCCGCGATCTACAGATAGATCGCGATTACCTGTTGGACATGCCTGTTTTAGAGGAAGAAGCGACATGTTTTAGCTATCTGATTGGACGTGTGCAGAGAAAGAGAAAGTAGAATCAAAGATGACCCCAAGGTTACAAGCTAAGGGAATAGAGAGGAGTCGGGACAGAGAACATGATGTAAGACAGACCAAGGAACAGAGTCTGGAAGATGGAAGGACTCAGAGCTGAGCTTCTGGAGATGGATACTTGGTCTGTAGTCGTGGAGATGGAAGGGGACCTAAGCTAAACTTGATACCCAGAGTAAAGTATCTGATAAGGAACATGACCAAGTTGATAACCTGCATAACTTTACAGAAATCAATTGTATTCAGTATTGTGTAGTGAGAATTATACCCAGAAATTTAACCAATGAGGACACAATGCCAGAAGAAAACTAACCACCTGTAAAGGGAAAAATGTAATCACTGCATGCAGAGGCGTCACTGGTAGAAGAGTAACTCAATGGATTACAGACTCCAAAGATAATGAGGAAAGGGATTATGTTACAATATCACCAAACAAAGCTGAAACAGAGAAGTTCTTGCCGTTGTGGGGAAAAGATGAATCCCCTTCAGGTACCTTTGTTACAGGTTGAATCCATCTTGTGCTAACGTCTATAGCTCAGGTTTAAACAGCTTGCTCTGACCTTTTGACACTGAAACTGCAAATTCAGCAAGATTTAACTGTAAAATAAACTCTTACCCTGTCCCCGAGAGCTTACACAATGAGAATCTCTGAACACTATACAGCTAATGAAAGGCTGTCACATGGGCCTCCTCAAATGCACCAAGGAAAATGTAAACAAGGAAGACGAACATCAGTATCTACAGTTTTATCTGCAAGAAACATGACTCGCAGGCCAGCCCCACAGCGAGTGAGAAACATGATACAGAGCCAGTGAGACTGGAGGAGACAGGATGCTACAGAGAGACATATCGGGAAGCAGATTTTTCTTTTAAATAATAAAGAATGAAAAAAGAAAGGAAATATATCAGCAATTTTTGGATATAAATATGGAGAAGAAATCTTAATAGACAGACAGACTTTAGCTGATCTCATTGGAGTGAGGCTAATTTATGTCTCCAGGACTGTCTATACTTAAGCTAGGTGCTTTGCTTGTTATGCTATGGATTGAAATTGAAATTTGTACCTTATTAAAAGCAAAGCTTGTTGTTACAGACCTGGCAAATTAAATAAACAATTTCTATGCTTTTATGGTGGCATGAACAATTTATTTAAAGTCTTTTATATGTATGTTGGGGTTGAACACAAACAGCCAAAACAAAAAATAGACAATCCCCAAAATAAGTTTAGGGGAAGCCCAGAAAAGCCCCAACACCGTGCCCATGGGGCATTTTCAGTTCAAGGCTCTGCCATTTGGCCTCACGACCACGACTTGCACTTTCACCAAAGTCATGGTAAATATCAGATGCTCGATAGCTTTCTGCACGAGCATTATAAAATTGATGTATTAGTGGAGAAATCACGGAGATAGTTACAGTCGTGTTATTCCATGTTCTAAACTACATGTATGAGGAACAAACGGAGCAAGAGACATAGGTTGGTAACAGACTGCTTTATTGATGATAGTCCCTACGCGTTTCGGCAAACGCCTTCTTCGGGGGACATACAGCTAACATAAAATAAACAAGCAATATTAAAACAAAACAATATTAAACGCCTTATCTTAATAAATAGTACACATAGTAAAAAATAATAATAAATAAATAAATAATGAGGTACATTCAGATAACTTTAAAAATAATAAGAATAAGAAGGGCCGAGACAAGAAACAGGCCAATTGTGTAAACGTTAAGAAATATGCGACCTAATGAGGAGCAGTTAACAATCAACATATAAAATAAAAATAATTAACAATCATACGTATATAACCTAGATAAGAAAAGGAGGGACAGGGTGAGACAAAAGTGACTTTAAAAACTACATCAAGAGTGTCAATTGTATTAAATAAAAGGTGGTCAATCGATATACGTATTAGCTTATCGCTAGGACCACCTTTTATTTAATACATGTATGTAAGTATGCACACCTACAAGATCATCTGTTTTTGTATGTACATTACATATAGGCATTCCCCAAGGGTGAAGTTTGGGTCGAGCTGGAGCAGGTTTACAGTGTACAAGTATATTTTATACAATACATGGGTACACGTGCAGAGTTCCTCACATTTACAGTAGGTTCGGGGCAGCTGTAAGTGTGTGCATGCGTGCATTTGTGTACTATCGGGGCTAGTCCTTAGGCTCCCATCCACCTTTATAAAATAGACCCTATGTTGCCTTAATAAAATAGCCTTAAAATATGCCCCTTCATGGACTTTATACTTTAGGCGTTTTGTTATAAAATCTGGCTCAAAGTGTTAACTTGAAGGTTACAGATCATGAGAATCACAGACATTGTCTGAGCAGTGCCTCCATCCTATCCTGTGAATTACTACACAATGCATGGAAGAGAACAGCAACGGCTCATAAGGGGAGGGAAAGGATATAAAAAGACAGTGGGAAAGATGTCCATCTGAAGAGCTCCCACTGCCCCGCCCAGAACAGAGGCAGCCAATCATCTTTCAGAGAATCACAGGTACCACACGTTATCAATTCATAGCAGTTTGGTAAATCGTAAAGAATTATCTCATGTGGTAGAAGTAGGTGTAATTCAGTGTGTTCCTATTAAAGATCCTGGTAAATGCCTGAATTTTACATGTTCCACTTCTGCTATTTATCATTCCTAGAGTGTCACTAGATGTGGCAATGCCATAGACATACCCAGGACAGATGGTTCCTGCTATGTGCCTATTCAAGAAAGACAATTTATAGTGAATAAAAATGTTTACTAAGAAAGAGTTATAAGTCCGCTAGATCTTAACATTGCGGTCACAGATCAACTCACACATCTCACCACCCAGAATTCACCTCTTGCTGCACTTTTTAGGGGGCATCACCCACAGCCAGACTTTTCCCTACTGTTGTGCCAAAACTGCCCCCTCCGATCAGCAGCACTACTCCTGTGGCATTGTCAGCCAGTGCATTTGCAAGATTTAAGCTGACCCAAGGAGCCCTGGCTGGGAATCCCCCTAATCCATTTCCTGCTTTCCCTGTAAAATAGTTATCTCCAAGTTATAATGCCCTGTTCAATGTAATTTCAGTTTGTTCAATGTAAACCGCACTGATGCAGAATAGCGCAGTATAAGAATATAAATAAAAAAATAACATGGACTATTTTTTACAGCACAAATTCAGCATATCACAGATTTAAATAAAGAAGGTCTCTCAAACTAAATTCCATAAACTCAGACTTCAAATCTCATCCCTGACTCACACCAAACACCTATTTATCAGACCTGTCTTTCTTTAGTAGATTGTAAGCTTCAGGGAGTAGAAGCTGCCACTGCTCGATCAATCAAATTGTCTATAGGAGGAGTCGAGTAAGGGCAGCTTCTGCCAGGAGTAGCCTCACTTTCCCTTACACTTTCCCATCAGACAAGCATTTCAGGGAATTTTGAAGAAAAAGTGTCAGTACAGGATGAGCAGCGTGAAACAACAACTCTTCTGCTATCTTGGGTCCTTGCATATTTGAATGTTAATCTCTTTCCTCTTCCATTCTCAGCCACTTCTTTGTGAAACCACATCAGTCTGATTTTCTTATTATTACCTAATTCCTAACATAATTTGTTATCTTTTATTATAGATCCTGTTGCTCTGCTATACAAAGAACTCCTTCTTCCAGCACTTTGGCAAGGGTGAGCCACTTGGTGCAGGAAATTCTGCGCTGGTCCTGTAAGACTTGAGACCCCACGACCAGCGCTGGAGTTCCTGCAGCACACACATCACACTCACAGAGAATCACATGGTGCAGAGAGGAGGAAGCTGCAGAAACTAAAAGGCAGCAAAATCCCTGGTGCTGGGGGAAATTTCTGATCGCACTGGTGACCTGGCACTTGGGAGATGTGGAACTTGAATTACACAACATATAAAATACAGCAGAAGAAAACAAATTAAAATATCAAAAATCTCACCATGTCTCACTACCGTTGCCAGAAGAAGAGGCATCAGGGAGTTACTATTGTTCCAGTCCTTGGGTGTCTGAGTTCTGTGGCATGATCAGGTCTAAATCTGGTTCTTGAATGGCAGGTCTCTCCAATCTGTGACATTTCCTTATCAGCTGGTGCTCACTTCCGAGCACCGGGTAAGACTGGAAACAGTAACCAGAGGGCATTAGGGGCAAATCTCATTCAAGGCAGTAAGAACATACTTTTCAAGAGCTTGTGGAACATTCAGAGACTCCTGAATATCTAATGAAGCCATTGTTTAACCCATTTAAGACTAATAAGAGAAATTATTTTATCAGTCAACACATAATCAAACTCTGGAATTTGTTACCAGAGGATGTGGTAAAAGCTATTAGTGTAGCTGGGTTGAAAACAGATGTGGACAAGTTCCTGGAAATAAGGTCCATAAAGCATTATTAAAGAGGACCCAGGAAATCCACTGCTTGCCCCAATACAAGCCTTTTGGAATCTATGGGGCTTGTTTACAAAGCCACGGTAGTGGTTCGCGATCGTTATCGGAGCCCCGGCCCCAATGGGGCTGCAGCTCAGATAACGATCGTGAACCGCTACCGCTGCTTTGTAAACAAGCCCCTATGTGTCTTTTTGGGAAACTACTAGGTACTTGTGTCCTGGATTGTTCACTGCTGGAAAAAGGATACTCGGCTTGATTGGGCTTGGTCTGACCCAGTATGACATTTCTTATGTTCCCTCGGGAATCCAAAAATCATTTGGTTGAGTTCAGTCCCCAACTATTTTGGTTCATTGTACACGTTGAACTGTTCAGCTATGGATTTACAATCCTACTGCACTGAAAGTATTATCTACAAATCTGTAAGCCACTTAGGATCATAGATGAGGTCTCACATCATTCTGCTTTTTAATTTCATTTGTAAGCTCTATGGAGCAGGAACGGTCTTTCCATGTCAGCGCAGAGCCCTGTCCCCTAGCACATGCGGTGTTAGGGTGGGTGCCCCCAATGCCCCCTACTGAAGTGGCATTAGGTGATTCCTTGCTAATGCAGTTCGCATGTGGTGTGAACCCCACGCTGACTTCGCAGAGCAAACCACGCCCACTCTCTGCCCTTACCCCTACTTGCGACCTTAACTCGAGTTAGATGGTTACGGTGGACATCATCCCACGCTGTCATGGCCCCGCTCTAGCTGGCAACATGTGTCCCAATGCGCATTCAGCATTGACATGTGCCAGAACACGTGTTGACAGCGCCCTCTAGTAAAAGGGCCCCTAAGTGTCTGCACAGCGCTTTGTATGTCTTGTGCTGTTATATAAATGATCTCCCCATCCCCCATCCATACACACCCCCTCACCTACCAGAGCTCCCCTATCAGGCAAAATAACTCACCAAGCATCCTGTGGGAGTACACACTATGACTTTTGTATACAAACAAATTAATTGTGCACACATACATTCATAGGTATTTATTTATTTAACTGTAGTTATATCCCGCTTTTCACCAGGTCAAAGCGGTTTAACATTAAAGGGTGGGGGACAATAATCAATTCTAGGTTTGGGGCTATCACCACGGGGGCCAACATTAATGATCTGAACAAATATTAAGGACATAGACAATGGACATCAGTCTCTTAGAAAATAGATCTGAGGGTATGATTAGGGGGTCTGGGGGGGGGTAGTCAGTGATGGGTGTTTGTTTCTGGTCCGAGGTATTCCTGGAATAGGACGTTTTTTAGTTGTTTCCTGAATGTCAAGGGATCTCCTTTGCTTCTGATATAACTTGGTAGAGAGTTCCAGAGGGATGGTGCGTATAGTTCGAAGGCTCTGTTGCAGGTTCGTTGATTGTATTTGGTCTGTTTATGGGGGATGGTGAGGGAGTTGCTGGTGGTTTGTCTGGTTGTTCTGTTTGGGTGGGTTGCAGCAGCAGAGTGCAGAGCTGGGAAGTCTGAGTTTGGTAGAGGGCTTTGTGAATAAGTAGGGCAGATTTGTATTTGATTCTTGCTTCGAGGCGACTATGTGCAGCTCCCTCAATACTGCGGTGATGTGATCTTGTTTTTTTGCTTTCTGAATAATTCTTGCTGTGGTATTTAAGGCAGTTCATAGTGGGCTGGTGTGGGGTGGCAGGTAGTCCGTGAGATTATATTGCAGTAGTCCAGGTGGGGGAGTGTCATGGCTTGCATGACTGTCCTGAAGTCCTGCGGTTCAATGAGAGGTCTGAGGTGCTGTACAGTAGTTTTTATGAACTGTTGCTTGAGTGTGAGCACTTGTTCTATGATGATTCCTAGGTATTTTATGTGTGGTTGAATTTGTATTTGTGTGGCTCCTATGTTGAGGTGTGTAGGTGGTGTGAAGTCTGGGTCTTTGGTTACTATGAGGGCTTCTGGTTTTTTTATGTTGATGGATAGGTTGTTCTTTTGTAGCCAGCTGGAGACTTCTATGAAGCAGTCTGATAGGTGTTTGTTCATTGGGTTAGTGGTTGTGATTGGTCCATAGAGCATTATGTCATCCGCATAGATGTGGTAGTTGATGTTGTGGACACATATGATTGAGCAGAGTGGTTGCAGGTAGATGTTGAAGAACATGGCAGATAGTGTGGATCCTTGGGGTACTCCTTGGTGTTGCTGAAAGGGGGGGGGGGGGAGGTTGCTATGTTTGTGTGGATCAGTTGTTGTCTATTGGTTAGGTAGGAGTGGAACCTTTGAAGTATGACATTTTTTATGCCAATTTCTTGGCGTCTGTGTAGGAGGATGTTGTGGGAGATGGAGTCAGGTTGCAGATATGTCCAGGAAGATCATAGCATATCCAGAGTGCTTGGTATGTGTCTTTGATGAGCTGTTCATTAGTGATGTCATGAGGGTTTCGCTCCGTGGAATGGATGGAAGCCATGTTGTTGCGGATCCAGTATGTTTTTGGTATCTAAGTGGTCTTGAAGTTGTGTGCACAAGGAATTTGAGCACACTTTTATTTTTTAGACACCAAAATGAATGTCCAAACCATCCTGAAATGCTTAATACATACATGGAGAGAGAGATCATTATTCTAATGGAGTTAGAAAATACAGTTTTAGGAAGGAAAAGCTCATCTGCACTATAGCACCATCCAGATCGGGTCTGGCCTGGAGCAGATTTCAGATCCTCTTCAGGCTACAGCAGACTTTTCTCATGCTGATGCTGATACTCAGGGCTTCCACAGATCTATATTAGATGGGAAGTCAGGATAGAAGGAGAAAGGCTGGGTACAGGGACACAGAGATGAATGGAACCCACTGACTACATATCCAGCCAACGATTATGAGTCCTCCTGGAAGAGAAATGAAGCCAAGGTGACAAATTCTGTTTGGACAGCTGTTGACAAATGGTCCTGTGAGACTCCTGCTACAGTTTTGGGAGCAAAGCTGGCCAGGCTCCTCCAGTTCATGTACTGGGTAATTCTAAGAGGCTCTACGAGCTCTGACACAGTGCAGCTGCCTTTGATTTGAGTAATCAACCCAACCAGGCATTGCTTCCAGCTCCTGCTTGGGCACTGGTGATATCAGATGAGCTTCCAGTGCTCTTACTCTTTAGAGCAGGGGTTTCCAAACTTGTCCTGGATTCTTCCCAGCCAGTTGGGTTTTCTGAATATCCACAATGAATATGTATGAAAAGATTGCATACAATGGAGGCAGGGCATGCATTTCTCTCTCATGCAATATTCATTATGGATATCCAGAAAACTCGATTAGCTGGGAGGCAAGTTTGAGAACTGCTACTTTTTGGGTTTCCATTGTTTATCTTTGCCCTCTTCAAACTCCTCAGTGTTTGGAAATAAACAAGTGAATCTCTGTGATAAGAGAGAGACACTTTCTCCTGCCAGGATTCTGCTGTCATAATGCCCCCTTATGACATCGGCACCTTTCACTCTCTCTAGGTTACATGGAGATTCATTGTAGGCTGCATCATAAAATGTATCCAGAAGGGATTTTTCACATGAACTCTGGAGATCACGGCAAGCCTCCTTTTTCATATTCTACCCACAGGGAAGGAAAACACTTTTTCAAATCATCAGTAACTAAAAACCAGCTTAACTAATATAGATACTTATAAAAATATTACCAAGATCACCCAAATCACCACTGTCTAAAACCATACAAACACATGATCAGCCTACAAATTGTATATATTGTATATTTTGTGGTTGTACATAGTTACCCTGTTAGCCAAGTTGAATATCATGTTCATATGTAAACACAAAGTACTATTGGAAATGTGTATGTTCACTGTTTATTGTAAACCGCGCTGATGCTGAATAGCACGGTATAGAAGAGACTTTAAATAAATAAATAAATAAATAAGATGATATGTTGGGCACTTCCTATTGCCCTACACACATGGCTGAGGTGGCTCTCCAAAGAATAAAAGCCATAGATTAGCAGAAGAAAAGCCACAGTACAGAGGAGAGGCAGTTCCTGTTCCAGCATTGCAGTCACTGATGCTGAACTTGAAGCTGGCGTAAGGGCTGGACTGCAGGATGGCTAACTAGGCTTGTTGGGGTAGGAACTGGGAACCTGGCTGACTGGAGTAATGGTGCCGAGGGGGGGGGGGGCAGGGCTGATTTTAGAGGAGGAAGATGGTAGGATGGGTAGGAATGTGCTAAAAGGGAAAGAAAGGTTAACAGCATGGTGGGAGGAGAAGAGCAAAACTGCACAGTGAAAGGAAGAGATCAGCAATGACTCATAATGTGAAGGAAAAGGTAACCAGGTATGGCGGACGTGTCCCTCTCCCCTCCCCCACCCAAACATTCCCCCCTCCCCTTTTCCCTTCAAATAACCACCACAGAATTCAGTTATTGGCAAACAACTGGTCGCAGCTTTATTGAACAAGCACAACATAACCTTACAACCATAACTGCATAACTTACGATTCCGGCAGCGGGACAATCCCTCACCAGCCATATGGGTAGCAAAGTGAGTTCCTTCCCGCCTCCGCCGAGAACCGTTCCCCGGCAATTCCATTCCCCTTTTCCGGCTTCGCCATATTACTAGCAAAAGCCGAGGGCTTCTCCGGGTCGGGGGTACCCCCACCCCCGCCCTGCATATTGCCATGCCTCCGGACCCCGGACACCTCCGGGATCCCGCCCCCCTCCCCACCAGCTGCAACCCCCCGCCTACCGCGCCCCACACCCCCATCATAGGGAGGGAGGGAGGGTACGCCCGTCCTTTTCACCAGCTCCGAAGGACTGGCGTCTGCCTGCCTGCACCCTCGCTATCCACCTCACACACCCCGCCGACCTCATTGGCTCCCGTGGCCGCCCGGGCCCGCGGGAGCCAATGAATTTAAATGTATACTCCCTGCGGGCACGCGCCTCATGCCACCTATGGGGGCCCGCGCCACTCTCGTCCGTCCCCCCGGTTACATGCGGCCGCCGAGCACGTGGGCCCGCGGCCTTCCATTAACCAGGTATGGCGGACGTGTCCCTCTCCCCTCCCCCACCCAAACATTCCCCCCTCCCCCTTTTCCCTTCAAATAACCACCACAGAATTCAGTTATTGGCAAAACAACTGGTCGCAGCTTTATTGAACAAGCACAACATAACCTTACAACCATAACTGCATAACTTACGATTCCGGCAGCGGGACAATCCCTCACCAGCCATATGGGTAGCAAAGTGAGTTCCTTCCCGCCTCCGCCGAGAACCGTTCCCCGGCAATTCCATTCCCCTCTTCCGGCTTCGCCATATTACTAGCAAAAGCCGAGGGCTTCTCCGGGTCGGGGGTACCCCCACTCCTGCCCTGCATATTGCCATGCCTCCGGACCCCGGACACCTCCGGGATCCCGCCACAGGCTCAGAGACACCTGTCCCTGAGCCCCCCCCCCACCAAGTTCAAAGCTGCGACCAGCCACGCCGGCCGACACCGCCAACTCCAAGGCCTCCTGCCAATCATTCAGGAGTAAATCCATCCCAACCGGGGAAAGATATACTCCATCCGAACGATACAGGCCCGCACATTCGACCTCTACCCAGGGATGCAAAATCTGATGACCTCCATGCGCCCCCACCCACCGGCCAATTTGCCGATTAACCTTAACCAACCCACGGGACCACCGCCTGTGACCCCAGCAAGCAGGCCTTGGAATTATGTCGGACCAGAACAATACAACACCAGGGAACATTGACAAGACTTCCCCCAAATCCCGCTGAGCCACTCTGATCAGCTGCTTGACTGTCCAGGACCCCAAATCGTTGCCGCCGAGATGGAGCAACAAGCACCCCGGGGATCCTCTGACGCGCTGATGGTGCCGGAGCAAAGGCAGGAGCTGCAACCAGCGAAGGCCGCGCTCGCCCAGCCATGATAACGCCACCTCTTCAGCCTGCAGTCCAAGGTTCGCTCCGAGCAGCCGTAGAGCTGCCTGCTGGCCAGCCCAATAAACAAAAGAATGGCCGATTATCCAGCAGGCAACCGGTGTTGGAATCCCATCTAAAAGAAAAAACACAGTTAGCACCCCGAACCCAAGACCCATACAGCCCAGCTCACAAACGAACATATCCCTTAAAGGCGTTGGAACTCCAGCGGCCAATCCGCTGAATCTCCGCCGCCGGCAAACCCGCCACCGCTGCACTAGTAGTGGCCCCTATCCGGAAAGAATGTGGGGCAAAGTCGCCAGGTGATAAGCCAATCCGCCGCACCACCAACCGCAGCACGGCCGCGAACTGGAACCGCGTCAGCCACCGTGCATCCGCATGTACGAATAGCAGCCCGCCCCCCGACGGACGTACCCGCAAGTAAGCCGCCATTGCCGCAACGGGACAAATAGCAGAAGCCACCATCGGCCTTAAATGCACCCACACCCCCCGCCCTCTCTGATCGGTCTTAGACCTAGCCAGCCATAAGCTCAGCTGTCCCTGCGCCAAACGCACATGCTGAAGTTGCAGAGCCGCACCTCCCGCGGCCCGGCTGGACGCCACCAATTCCCCCGACCGGAAGGCTCCAAAGAAAGCCAAACAGAACACAGCCCGGAACAGCCTAGTCTCGTAGCCGGACTCCACTACTGCTGGGAAAGCATCAATCAGCAGTCCCAACAGATCGGGGGTAATTGGCCGTCGGGCGTCCACCGGGGTAGGGGTAACGCGCTCCCACCCCAACAATAGCCGGCGAGAAAGAAATCCCCAATGGTGCACCTCCCACCCAACCGCCCTTGAGAAAAATGCAAAACCAGCCAGGTGACCCCGCACAGTGGATTTAGCAAACCCCGCAGCCTTTGCTGCCACGATGTAGGCACCAATGAGATGCTCAGGCACCGGGCCATGACGCCATCCGCACGCCGCCAAGAAATCCACCACGCTGTCGCAGCCCTTACAATAAGAGCGCCAGGTCGCCAACGACACCGAGCCTCGTAACAAGCTCAGGATACCTGGAGGCCAAGCTGCCATAAACGCTCTGGGACCGACCGTCCCACCGTGTCCACCTCTGGTGCCAAGCGCCGAAACAAATCCCACTTGAAACGAGAAAGAGCATCAGCGACCTGGTTAGCATATCCTGGCACATGCCGGGCCCGCACAACCACATTCAACTGTAAACATGCAAAAATCACCTCCCTCATCAAAGCCGCCACTCGCATGCAACGCGGAGCATACCGATTGATGACATGCACCACCGCCTCATTGTCGCACCACCACCACAGTTGCCTATTACGCAGCCTCTCGGGCCAGAGCTCCAGAACCACCAAAATAGGGAACAGTTCCAGGAACGTTATGCTGTCGGTTAAGCCCGCCGCCCTCCAAGCCGCCGGCCACGGCTCCGCACACCACGCACCCCCGAAATAAACACCCAGTCCAAACCCACCCGCCGCGTCAGTGAAAATCTGCAGTTCGAACGTAGACACTTCCTGGGCGAGGAGTACCGTAACCCCGTTAAAATCCCTCAAGAACCGGTCCCAAACCTCCAAGTCCGCCCGCATGCTCCGTGAAACCCTAATGCGATGATGCGGACGCCGCACTCCCGACATAGCTGCTGCCAGCCGCCGTAGGAACACCCGGCCCATCGGGATAACCCTGCAGGCGAAGTTAAGGGAGCCTAACAAGGCTTGCATCTCCCGCAACATGACTTTCGCCGACCCCAAGATGTTCGCTACTAACACCCGCAATCGCACCACCTTATCAGGCGGCAGGCGTGCTACCATGTCCACAGAATCCAATTCCACCCCCAGAAAAGTGAGTCGCGTGGAAGGGCCCTCAGTCTTGCCTGCCGCCAGCGCGACCCCCCATTCCCGTGCGAGCCGCGTAAAACCCTCGAGAAGCTCCCGACAGAGCCCCGAATTCTCCGCACCGACGAAGAGAAAGTCGTCCAAATAGTGGACCACGTTCCGAGAGCCGATGGACACCTCCAGAGCCCAATGCATGAAGGAACTGAACATCTCAAAGTAACAACAAGAAACCGAACAGCCCATCGGCAGGCACTTGTCAAAGTAAAAGTGGTCCTCGAACACAAAACCCAATAAATGGAAGGAACCAGGATGCACCGGCAGCAGTCGAAACGCGGACTCAATGTCTACCTTCGCCAGCAAACACCTGTGCCCACACTCCCGCACCAACCGCACCGCCTCATCGAACGACGCGTAACGCACCGCGCACAATTCCCTAGGGATAAGATCATTCACCGATGCACCCTCAGGGAAGGACAAATTGTGAATAAGCCGGAATTTCCCGGGCTCCTTCTTCGGGACAATGCCCAAAGGCGAAACCATGAAATTCCGGCACGGCCGGTCCACAAAAGGCCCGGCTACCCTCCCCAAAGCCATCTCGGCGGCCAGCTTACCCCTAACCACCTGCGCTAGACGCTTGAGCGATGGTGCGTTGCGCGCCATCTCCAGGCCCCCCGCCCCCACCACCGGTATGGGGAACCCGAACTGAAAACCCCCTTCCAATACACACTGAGCCCGAACCCTCCGATACCTCCTTAACCAAGGCCGTAGGGCTGCGAAACGAATCGGAGTAGGGGCCAACTCCATCCCACAGTCATTGCTTCGCGGCAGGGGGCTTAGGCACCTTTTTTCCGCAACGGAGCACAGAGTGCCCTCCCCCGCAGATGGAGCAACTATGCCGGAACTTACAGTCCGGAAAGGGGCAAGACGACTTATTGAAGCGCCAACAGACGTCCCCGACTCCCTCGCCAGCGCCTTTTTGCAACCCGGGAGCCGGGCTGCTCCGAAAGGGCCACCCTGCACCTGCCAACGCGCCGGGGGCCCCCTTTTGCCCCCCAGCACCCACCCCCCCTTTTGCAGACATCTGTGTCAACCATAGACTGATGTCCTGTGTCCCCCAAGACAAGGTGCGATTCTCCTCCATCTTATCCCGAAACTTCTCATCGTAGTTGAGCCACGCCCAACCTTCATGAGTCTGAGCCGCCTCGAGAATCGAGTCGGCATAGGCAAGTAACATCCCGTGTTGCCCCGGATAACGCTGCCCCCACACGCTAGCTAACCACAGGAAAGCTCTCGTCCAGTTGATGACGTTCCGAGAAGTCTTCTTGACCCTGCCCGCCTTCTCGTCCGCCTTCCGTTTCCGCCTGCTCTCCCCCGAACGCTTCCTACCCTCCAACAGGCGGAATATATCTATATATTTCTGCTTCCAAATCCTACGCCGCAGCTTACGTGGAACCCCCTCCCACAGCTCCGAAAACGAAGCCAGCGTAGCACCCCCGCCCCCTCCCCCCACCACCCCCCCACCCCCCACGGGTCGATCGCCCCCCCCACAACCCGACGAAGACGACGAAGAGGACGACAAAGAGGAGCCCCCCTCCGGCGTCGCTTACGCGAGTGACGGCTCTTCCTTCTCACTTTACCCCCCATGCCTGGCTAACCTCCCCGCTCGGTTCCGCCAGATGCTCATGTAACTCACCAGACGCTGAACTCCGTGTTGGCAGTCTAGAAGAGCAGGTAGCTGAATCCGCTGGAAGCACCTCCCGCAGCTCCTCCACCGCCGTGCCTGTCACATCAGTAGGAGCCGCTCCCGCACTCTGCATCGCCACTTCACTGCTCGGATTCGCTCCCCTCCTGTCGCCGGTCTGCACCTGTGGAGACACCGGCAAAAAGGCAGGGGAACCCGACAAACCCCAAGGAAGCTGCCAAGGCCCCGTCCAATCCACCCTGGAGGGTCCCTGTCCCCCACCCCACCAATAGTCCCAACCAGAAAGCCCCCCACCCCCTGGAACCATAGGCCAACCCCAGGGCCCCCCCCCCAACCCACCCTTCCTGACTCCCAGCTGAACCCTGCCACCCTGCTGGGAACTGCGTCGCCCCCACCAACCCTGACGGGTCCACCACTGGTTGGGGCGGAGCAGCACTGCCTGCTGTCCCCCCTGATGGCTCAGCCACCCTACTCTCACCTAGCACAGACCCTCGCAGGGCCCCCTGCGCTACCCCCCGGCCACGGCCTGCCCTTCCCCTGCGGGACCTACCGGGAGCACGAGAGGGCACGGAAGCACCCCGCCTGCCTGGGTCTCTGGGGCCAGCCTGCCATGGGGCCCCTTTCTTGCCCCGAACCTGTCCTCCGGAGCCTCCCGAAACCCGTCCCAGTGGCCTTCTACCACCCCTCATTCCCCTGCCCCCTCTTCCAGCACCCCCTATCCCAAACAAAGAACCACCAGATTAACCTAGCCAAAGAAGCACTAGCAAGAAAAAGGAGAGAGAGCAGAGAGCAGCGAGCAACAGGAGCAACGGAGCCCCCCCTCAGCACCTGATCAGTCCGACGACGACGACAGGACCGGAAGGACGCCCACGGGACCGCTAATGCTCCGATGCCGGCTCTCTAGCCTACCGCAGCCTGGACGCCGCAACGGTAAGTCTCCCACGAGCAGCAGCCAGACGCCCGTCCTTTTCACCAGCTCCGAAGGACTGGCGTCTGCCTGCCTGCTCCCTCGCTATCCACCTCACACCCGCCGACCTCATTGGCTCCCGTGGCCACCCGGGCCCGCGGGAGCCAATGAATTTAAATGTATACTCCCCGCGGGCACGCTCCTCATGCCACCTACGGGGGCCCGCGCCACTCCGCCCCCCCGGTTACATGCGGCCGCCGAGCACGTGGGCCCGCGGCCTTCCATATATAAAAAGACAGCGGGAAAGATATATGTCTGAAGAGCTCCCACTGCCTTGCCCAGAACATAGGCAGCCAATCATCTTTCAGGGAATCATTAGAGACACACTATCAATTCACAGCAGTTTGGTAAATGGTAAAGATTTATCTATGTAAGTGTAATTCAGTGCGTTCCTATTAAATATCTTGGAAGATGTATAAATTCAGGAATTTACCGCTTCTGCTATTTATCATTCCTGGAATGTTATTAGATGTACGCAGTGCTGTAGACATACATGACAGATAGTTCCTGTTACGTGTCTATTCAAGAAAGACAATTTAAAATGAATAAAAATGTTTATCAAGACAGAGTCGCAAGTCTGCTGGATCTTAACATTGTGGTCAAAGATCAAATCACACACCTCACTCAAAACTCATGGCTTGCTGCACTTTTTAGGGGGCATCGCCTGCAGCCAGAAGCTTCCCCTACTACTGACAAAACTGCCCCCTCCCATCAGCAGCACTGCTACTCCTGTGGAGTTGTCAGTCGGTGCATTTGCAAGATGAAAGCTGACCCAAAGAGCTCTAGCTGGTAATCTCCCCTACCCATTTCCTTCTTTTCTTACATGGACTGTTTTTACAGCACAAATTCCACATTTCATAGATTTACCCAATTAGATAAAGAAGGTCTGTCAAACTAAATCCAGGTACCCTTCAGACTTCAAATATTATCCCTGATTCACAGCAAACACCTATTTATCTGGCCTGTCTTTCTTCACCAGACTGTAGGCTTCAGGGAGTAGGGCTGTCTCTTTTGTGTATCTGTTGAGTAAGGCATAAGTTCTGTAGCACTATCTAACTGCTTAGTAGCACTAGTAGTAGTTTAGTGTGCTCCAGGATAAGGGTAACATCAAGGCCAGGAAACCCCCAGCAGCAAGTCTTTCCTTGACAGAGACCCCAGCGAAACCTCTTCAGAGCCCTGTGGAGTAGAAGCTGTCACTGCTCAATAAACAAGTGCCTGTAGGAGTAAGGGCAGCTTTTGCCAGGAGTAGCCGCACTTTCCCATACACTTCCGCATCAGACAAACATTTCAGGGAATTTAGAAGAAAAAGTATCAGTCCAGGATGAGCAGCGTGAAACAACTCTTCTGCTATCTTGTGTCCTTGCATATTTGAATGTTAATCTCTTTACTCTTGCATTCTCAGCCACTTCTTTGTGAAACCACATCAGTCTTTTTTATTATTTATTTATTTTTATTTTATTTATTTAACAGTTTCTTATATACCGCCCCTTCCAGAGATCAGGGGCGGTTCACATTGAACAAAAATCAATATACTTCTGTATATTTTACATGGAACTTGTGTTAACTATGTACACGTTTAGTTACATTGAACATGTTTTGAACATTAACTAGAATAACACTATTCAAACTATGTACAGGTCATCACAACATAATTGAGTTACCGGTATTATTTACAATAGAGATATAGCCATTTGTTTGTGTAAATCTTTGTCTGTAGGGTAAGGCAGAGTAGAGTAAGTGTCTTTCTTATGTTTAATCATTTGTTCTGTCTTGAGAACTGTGAATGTGTTTCTGTGATTGTATCGGAGAGGTTTTTTGTTGGTAGGGGATCTCAAAGTGTTTTGTGAAAAGGTATGTTTTTAGTTCTTTTTTGAATTGGTGAAGGTCTTTTATTTTGCGGAGGGTTAATGGGATTTCGTTCCAGAGGGTAGGGGCAGCAAAGGAGAAGGCTCTATCACTTGTCGTTGCTCTGGTCCTTCTGAAATTAGTTTTTATGTTGAGGGAGTGGGTTGCGTTCTGTCTTCGTGTTCTAGTTTCTGATGGGGTTTGTAATAGGGTAGATAGTTGGGAGGGAGAGATGTTATTGAGGAGTTTAAAGGTAGTCAGGAGGATTTTATATTTTATTCGGCTGCTTATGGGGAGCCAATGAAGATCTAGTAGTATTGGGGTCACGTGGTCTGTTAGCTTAGCTTTTGTGACCATCTTGGCACATATGTTTTGTGCTCTTTGGAGGAGGTATATGCTTTTTAGTGGTAGGCCATTTAGAATGCTATTGCAGTAGTCAAAGTGGGGGGTGATGAGGGAGTTGACCACTGATCTAAAGTCATGTGTGTTGAGTAGGGGTCTCAGGTGTTGTATTGTCTTGAGTTTATAGAATATCGTTTTTACTGTATGTTTTATGTGTGGGATCATGGTGAGTGAATGGTCCAGAATTATTCCAAGGTATTTTACCTCCTTTTTAATAGGTATTGGTGTGTTATTTATTGTGATTGTGGTAGGGTAGTTGTGGTCCATGTCAGGTTTTCTCGTTATCTAATTCCTAACATAATGATTTGTTACTTTTACTATAGATCCAGTTGCTCTGCTATACAAAGAACTCCTTCTTCCAGCACTTTGGCAAGGGTGAGACACTTGGTGCAGGAAATACTGCGCTAGTCCTGTGAGACTTGATAATCAGAGACTAGCGTGGGAGTTCCCGCAGCACACGCATCACACTCACAGAGAACCACATGGTGCAGGGAGAAGGAAGCTGCAGAAAATAAAAGGCAAGAAAATCCCTGGTGCTGGGGGAAATTTCTAATCACACTGGTGACCTGGCACTTGGGAGATGTGGAACTTGCATTACACAGCATATAAAATACAACAGAACAAAACAAATGAAAATATAAAAAAACCTCAGCATGTCTCACTACTGATGTCAGAAGAAGAGGCATCAGGGAGTTACTATTGTCCCAGTTATAACCACATTGGGTGTCTGAGTTCTGTGGCACGATGGGGTCTAAATGTGGATCTTGAATGCCAGGTCTCTCTACTCTCTGATATTTTATTATCAGTTGATGCTCACTTCTGAGCACTGGGTAAGATTGGAAACTGTAGCCAGAGGGCATTAGGGTCATATTTAAGATAATACCTCATCCGAGGCAGTAAAAACATATTTTTCAAGAGGTTGTGGAACATTCAGAGACTCCTGTATATCTAATGAAGCTACAGTTTAACCCATTTAAGACTAATAAGAGAAAATATTTTTTCACTCAACACGTAATCAAACTCTGGAATTTGTTACCAGAGGATGTGGTAAAAGCTGTTAGTATAGCTAGGTTGAAAAAAGGTTTAGACAAGTTCCTGGAGGAAAGGTCCATAAACCATTATTAAAGAGGACCCAGGCAATCCACTGCTTGCCCCAAGACAAGCATCATGGAACCTATGTGCCTTTTGGGAATCTGCCAGTACCTGCGACCTGGAATGGCCACTGTTGGAAACAGGATACTGGGTTTGATGGAGCTTAGTCTGACCCAGTATAGCATTTCTTATGTTCCCTTGGGAAGCCAAAAATCATTTGGTTGAGTTCAGTCCCCAACTACTTCTGTTCATTGTACACGTTGAACTGTTCAGCTATGGATTTACAATCCTACTGCACTGAAAGTATTATCTACAAATCTATAAGACACTTAGGATCATAAATGAGGTCTCATATCATTCTGCTTTTTTATTTCATTTGTAAGCTCTATGGATCAGGAACTGTCTCTTCTATGTGGCCCTTTTACTAAAGGACATGATAATTGCAAAAGTGCTGAAACAAAGCTGCATTGGGGAAACTGCGCCGCGTAAACTGTCAGGGGTGTAGAACGCATTTCCCTGGCAGTTAGCGCAGAGTCCTGTCCCATAGCGCATGCGATGTTAGGGTGGGTACCCCTACAGAAGTGCCGTTAGGTGATCCCTTGTTAATGCAGTTGGCTTATGGTGTGAACCCCACGCTGACATTGCAGAGAAAACCATGCCCACTGTCTGTCCCTAACTGTACTCATAACTTTAACTTGAATTAGACAGCACTGACATCATCCCATGCTGTCATGGCCCCGCGCTAGCTGGCAACACATGTCCCAATGCTTATTCAGCATCGATGTGTGCCAGAACATGTGTTGACACTAGCGCCCTCTAGTAAAAGGGCCCCTATGTGTCTGCACAGCGCTTTGTGTCTTGTGCTGTTATATAAATGATCTCCCCATCCCCCATCCATTCACACCCTCTCACCTACACAGAGGTTCCCTATCAGGCAAAGTATAAGAACATAAGATATGCCATATTGGGTCAGACCAAGATCCATCAAGCCCAGTATCCTTTTTCCAACAGTGGCCAACCTAGGTCATACGTACTGTCATGCAGCAGGGCTGATGGAACCAAAGATGCAGGAAAAGAAGCTGTTTTTCATGAGAGAAAAGATGTGTACAAGATGCAATGTCTGCACAGAACAGCTAGAGGGAGCAGGCGTGCACTCACAGAGGCTGAGTGGGCACACCTAGCTAATCGAGAGCACCTGACAGTCAGCCCAGAAAGCTCAAACACAGGAGAGCTTTATAAGCCAGAGGCTGGAGACTGGAGAAGGCAGAGCAGTGATTGTAGGTGTGGATCTGGAAGTAAAGCTGAAGCTGTACGAGAGAGAAGCACCATAAGCAAGGGCCAAGCAGAAGGAAGCACATGTGAAAGCAGTGCTGAGCAAAGGAACAATCACCTTTGGAAGAAAGGCAGAGCTGAAGAAAGAAGTCATAAGTTGGGCTTGGACAGAGGCCTGCGCTCAGCAGAAGAACCAGTGACCAAACTGAAAGGTAACCAAAGCTTTCAGGGAGAATACTGGCACAGGGATTATGTTCCTGGAGAGCTGCTGGAAGGAGGAAATTCCGGTCCTACATGCTGCTGGAAGCCAAGGTATGCTGAGTCTGTTTCTATGAAGAAAACCTTACCTTATAAAAAGCCTTTTAAAGGTAACGCTAGATCTGTGAGAAAGGAAAGCAAACTTACCTCTCATAAGCCAGGTTGCTGAGGCCAAAAGGTAGGCCGTGCTCATTGGCAAACGCTAGAGGAACTCTACAAACATCCAGATAACAGGACTAGGGACTGGCCAGAAATTGTAGCCAGAGAAACCACTGATACAGACAGAGATAATTCTGACTCACAGCCGATGCAAGTGGAACTTATAGAGCCAAGTCTTTTGTCTCAGGAAGAGATGGACTGTTCTTTATGTGTTACAAGCAGTGTAGAATCACTGCTAGAGCTGTGAATAATATACGCTGTCTTCAGAATGTTATTCGTTTGCTAAATGGAAGAAGAGTGTTGAAACATTTGGTTTATTCTGGAAAGCCTAACTGAGCATTGTTACCACTGTGAAGCATAACAGTTTTTCCTTTTATCCTGAGTTTGTTTCATGCCTGAAGTGAAGGACTTTTTTCTTTATGTTGTAACCCAGCTGAATGTTATGCGTAAAGGGAAATAAATGCCTTGCTATCTCTCTACTCTGCATTCACAATTTTCTTCTCAGATTGGAGCTGAACTACTAAGACCAGGCTGCACCTGGCTCTTAAAAGACTCTCCTCTCATAATAAATTAGTTTTGTGTCCCACCTACCCTTACGACCACTGGCCACCAGGGGGGTGCGCGACAATACCTAGCAGTATCCCCAAGAGACACAGGTTCCACAATGCTTGTATTGGGTCAAGCATTGATATCCTGGGTCCCTTTTTAATAATGGTTTATGGACCTTTCCTCCAGGAACTTGTCCAAACCTTTTTTAAACCCAGCTACACTAACAGCCTTTACTACATCCTCCGGTAACAAATTCCAAAGTTTGATTACACGTTGAGAGAAAAATATTTTCTCTTATTTGTCTTAAATAGTTTACCCTGTAGCTTCATTACATGTCCCCTAGTCTTTCTATATTCTGATAGCGTAAACAATTGATCTATGTTTACCTGTTTCACTCCATTCATTAATATATAGACCTCTATCATATCTCCCCTCAGCCGTTTCTTTTCCAGGTTGAAGAGCCCTAACCTTTGTACCCTCTCTTCATAGGAGTAGACTTCCATCCCCTTTACCATTTTGGTGGCTCTTCTCTGTACCTTTTCTAATAATGCTATATCCTTTTTAAGATACGGCGACCAGAATTCCACACAATATTCAAGGTGTGGTCGTACCATGGAATGATACAGAGGCATTATAATATCCTTTGTTTTATTTTCCATTCCTTTCCTTATGATACCTAGCATTCTATTTGCTTTCTTGGCCGCAACTGCACACTGAGCGGAGGGTTTTAACATGTTATCTACGATTACGCCTAAATCTTTTCCCTGGGTGGTGATTCCCAATGTGGAACCTTGCATCGTGTAACCATAGTGCGGGTTGTTCTTTCCTAGGTGCATAACTTTGCACTTGTCCACATTAAATTTCATCTGCCATTTGAATGCCCAGTCTTCCAATTTATCCAGATCCTCCTGCAGTTTTCCACAATCCCCTTGGGTTTTAAAAACTTTAAACAGTTTTGTGTCATCTGTAAATTTGATAACCTCACTAGTTATTACCTTTTCCAGGTCATTTATGAATATGTCAAAAAGCAGTGGACGCAGTAAAGATCCCCGGGGTACTCCACTATTCACCTTTTTCCATTGGGAAAATTGGCCATTTAGCCCTAACCTCTGCTTTCTATCTTTTAACCAGTTCCCGATCCACAATAATACACTGCCTCCTATCCCATGACTTTTTAGTTTTGCCAAAAGTCTCTGATGAGGGACCTTGTCAAAGGCTTTCTGAAAGTCCAGATACACTATATCAACTGACTCGCCTCTTTATTCACACCTTCAAAAAAACATAACAGATTATTAAGACAAGATCTTCCTTGTCTAAAGCCATGTTGGCTGTCTCCCATTAGGTCATGATTATCTACATGCTAAGTAATTTTCTTTTTTATGATGGTTTCTACCATTTTTCCTGGTACTGACATCAGGCTCACTGGTCTGTAGTTTCCCAGATCACCCCTGGAACCCTTTTTAAAAATTGGCGTTACATTGGCGATCCTCCAATCTTCAGGTATTACAGATAATTTTAATGAAAGTTTACAGATTACTAATAACAGGTCTGCAATCTCATATTTCAGTTCTTTCAACACCCTTGGATGTATACCATCCGGTCCAGGTGATTTGCTACTATTCAGTTTATCAAATAGTTGTAATACATCTTCCCGGTGTAGCGATACTTCTCTCAATTCCTCTGCAGTATCACCTTTAAATACCACTTCAGTCTTGGGTAACATCCCTACATCTTCCTAAGTAAAGAATTCATTCAGTCTCTCAGCTATAGCCTTGTCTCCTCTTACTGCCCCTTTTACCCCTCTATCATCTAACGGTCCAGTTGATTCTCTCACAGGCTTTTTGCTATGAATGTACTTAAAAAGTCTTTATTTTGCATTTTTGCTTCCATAGCAAGTTTCTTCTCAAATTCTCGTTTTGCCTGCCTTATCAATGCTTTGCATTTAACTTGTCAGTGCTTCTATTGTTTCCAGTTTTCATCATTTGGATCTTTTTTCCATTTCCTGAAAGATGCTTTTTTGGCAGCCACAGCCTCTCTGACCTCACCTTTAAACCATGCTGGCAGTTTTTTGGACTTTCTTCCACTTTTCTTAATGCGTGGAATACAGCTGGTCTGGGCTTCCAGGATAGTATTTTTAAACAACACCCAAGCTTGATGTAAGACTTTAACCTTTGCAACCGCTCCTTTTATTTTTTTGTTAACTATTTTACACATTTTATCATAGTCTCCCTTTCGAAAGTTAAAAGGTAGTACTGTGGATTTCCTTGCTATCCCTCCTCCACTAATTAAATCAAACGTGATCATGCTATGATCACTATTGCCAAGTGGCCCCAACACCCTTATCTCCTGCACTAGATCTGGTGTTCCACTAAGGACTAGGTCCAATATGGTTTCCTCTCTGGTCGGTTCATGAACCAGCTGCTCCAAGAAGCAGTCATTTATTTCATCTAGGAACTTTATCTCCCTAACATGTCCTGCAGTGACACTGACCCTGTCGATACTGGGATAATTGAAATCACCCATTATTATTACTGTGCTGTGACTTTTGTTAGCTTCCTTGATTTCTTTGAACATTTCATCATCTATTTGTTCATTCTGGCCAAGCGATCAATAGTACACCCCCACTGCTATCACCTTCCCCTTCATACATGGAATTTCAATCCATAGAGATTCTACAGCAAATTTTGTTTCCTGCAAAACTTTAATCCTTTCTGACTCAATGCCCTCTCTAACATAAAGCGCAACCCCGCCACTAATTTGATCTTTTCTATCATTACGATATAGTGTGTACCCAGGTATCATTACGATATAGTTTGTACCCTCTGGTTATCCTCCTTCCACCATGTCTCTGAGATTCCAATCATATCTAACCTCTCATTTAGTGCTATATATTCTAACTCTCCCATCTTATTGTTTAGACTTCTAGCATTTGCAAACAAGCATTTTAGAGACTGTATTTTATTAGTATTAATCTGGCTATTGGTAGGCATGGGTAATTTGGAATCTTTACGCTCTGTCTGCACCATACTCAAGGACATTTGGGCTACTTTACTCTTTTTTGGAACCTCTCTGCTTTTGGTAGTATCCTTCAAGGATACCTTCTTCCGAACCATGCACTCTTAGGCGACTGTCGGCTTTCCCCTATTTTCTAGTTTAAAAGCAATTTGAGTACACTTTTAGATACCAAAACAAATGTCTAAACTATCCTGAAATGCCTAATACATACATGGAGAGAGAGATCATTATTCTTAATAGAGTTTGAAAATACAGTGGTAGGAAAGAAGAGCTCCTCTGCACTGTAGCACCATCCAGATTGGGTCTGGCAAGAAGCAGATTTCAGGTGCTCTTCAGGCTACCTCAGACTTGTCTCATGCTGATGCTGGTGCTCAGGGCTGCCACAGATCTACATTAGATGGGAGGTCAGGATAGAAGGAGAAAGGCCGGGTACAGGGATATAGAGATGAAGAGAACCTACTGACTACATGTTCAGCCAACGATTGAGTCCCCCTGGAAGAGAAATGAAGCCAAGGTGGCAAATTCTGTCTAGGCAGCTGTTGACAAATGGTCCTGGAAGACTCTTGCTACAATTTTGGGGGCAAAGCTGGTCAGGCTGCTCCATTTAATGTACTAGGTGGCAATGTTCCCTCTAATTTTCTGTAGGCTGTGTGCGCATAAAATATCAGCTGTGTACAGCTTTTGAAGGACGGTTAAATTTTTGTGCGCCACAAAACAACACTCGGAGTTATATACTTTAAAATTTGACTACACGTCAGAATACAATATGTACACCACATTGATTTTAATCAAATTAAATAAAAATAGACAATTGTGGGAAATTTCTAGTAATTACAATCATAACTTTTAAATTTTAAGACGTCTGTTTTCTATCAGAATCAGAGCCGTAATTTTTGTGCGCTCTGTTGTAAAGTATGTGTGCTCGCTCGGCGAGGTGTGTGCACACGCACACGCGCACAGCTTAGAGGAAACAGTGCTGGGTGGTTCTGGGAGACTCTTCTAGATCTGACACAGTGCAACTGCCTTTGATTCAGGTAATCAACTTGACCAGGCCTCGCTTCCAGATCATGCTTGTGCACTGGTGATATCAGTTGAGCTTCCTGTCTTCTTACTCTTTAGGGCAGGGGTTCCCAAACTTGTCTTGGGGCCTACCCAGCCAGTCGATTTTTCCGGATATCCACAATGAATATGTCTGAGAGAGGTTTCCATACAATGGAGCCAGCATATGCAAATCTCTCTCATGCATATTCATTGTGGATATCCTAAGTTTGAGAACCTCTGCTTTAGGGTTTCCATTGTTTGCTCTCTTCAAACTCCTCAGTGTTTGGAAACAAACAAATGAATCTCTTTGGTGAGAGAGAGAGACACTTTCTCTTGCCAGCATTCTGCTGTCATAATGCCCTCTTATGACATCAGCATATTTCACTCTCCTATAGGTTACATAGAGATTCATTGTAGGCTGCATCATAAAATGTATCCAGAGGGGATTTTGCACATGAACTCTGGAGATCACAGCAAGCTTTTTTTTATAAGCCTCTACAGGGAAGGAAAACACTTCCTCAACTCATCAGTAATTAAAAAACAGCTTAACTAATGTAGACACTTATAAAAAGTTTACCAAGATGAAGTGTTGGACACTTCCTATTTCCCTACACACATGGTTGAGGTGGCTCTCCAAAGAATAAAAGCCATAGATTAGCAGAAAGAAAGCTACAGTACAGAGGGGAGGCAGTTCATATTACAGCATAGCTGTCACTGATCCTGAACTTGGAACTGATGTAAGAGCTGAGAGGGAAGATGGCTAACTGGGCTTTTTAGGGGTAGGAGCTAAAAGGAAAAGACTGGTTAACAGCATGGTGGGAGGAGAAAGAACAAGACTGGGTGGGGAGGGAGGCTGATGGCTGGGGATTTCTCAGACATGAAATGGGAAAACTAGCCTTAGTAAATCATGTCCTACAGAAGGTAAAGTAGACCTTGAGTGGATCTCTTCCATCCCCCACCCCTGTTCCCAAACTTCAGTTAACGGGGGTGAGCAGAAGATTTCAGCCGATGGCTGCTACGTTTTGGGGCTGGATCCTAACTACAACAAAAATGTATCATGGCCTGTTTTATATTAATAATAATTAGTTTACATATCTCTGCTATGTAATGTTTATAAGCGTCATTGATGGAAGAGAAGTGTCTCATTTTAAGGCATGCATGTGCTGGGTATGTTTCCCTCAGAGTTATATCATGACACACACCATGTCACAGAAATAATTACATATTACGCATTACTTGTCATACAAAGTGAGATTATTACATAAACTAATTCATGCAAAATGGAAGAGAAATCTAAGAGAGAATGTATCCATCTGAAATAACTATTACATCCAAAACTCTCATTTCATCATGCCAGGAATGAACTTCAGTTGTAAGTTGTAAGTCAGGGAATGTTGGGTCTCATCTCAGATTTACTGCTAGTACTTGTCTGAATGCTTTTGATGTTCTGAGGGTGGAATATATGCAAACACAGATCAAGTAGCGCCCCATACAATTGGATATTTCTGTATCTTTCTGCCACATTGTCTCAGATTGCATTTCTTGCTACTTGAGTATTTGCCACTTGCTACTGACTTTTCTCTCAGCAATGTCATTCTTGTGCTTTTCTCCTTTACCACAATGCCCGGCTTTCTGACAAGGATTTTTTCACCACTTTCCTCCTGCTCCTTTGGGCTACTAGCTCAGTCAGAAATGGCCTCCCTTCTGTTACTTACCATGGGATGGGATCTTGTGCGGTTATCTGTACAGGACTGTGGTGATCTTATGAAGAAGCAAACTAAAGCTTACCAACTCAGCCACAGGCCACTTTAGGTTTACGTTCACCTCTCCTTAACAATTCCTATGTCTGGTTCTTATGGACAAATGGCTCCTGAAGCAGCACTTTGCATTTCTCACTGTAATTGATTTGATTTCTTTATAAACCACCAAATGATAAAGAGCATCATAGTGGTGCACAGTAGCAATAGTCACATTTGTGCATTATCTACCTGCTTTTTCTTGTTTGCTGATCTGGTTCTTTTAATAGTACTACTACTACAACTATTCAGCACTTATAAAGCGCCACACACGCAGCGCTGCACAGCTAACCTGCAAGAGGTAGCCAACATACAAGAGACAGTCCCTGCCCGGTCAGAGTCATGCTCATCGGAGCTTACAATCTAGTGTTTGTTCTTGCTTTGCAAATTCTGGTGCTGGTAAATTCTCACTCATTCCCTCTATTCATTGGAATGTTTGTCCATGTTTAAGGATGGAGACTGGTTGTGGACATTTACTTTCATACTTGAGCATGTGTTACATATCTGGGTCTTTGGATATGGTTAAGTATATCAGTTCATTAACTGTAGCTCTGGATGTATAATCTATTTCCATAAAGCCTATTCCTCTTTTAGCTTGTGGAATGTAGTCCTAGCATTTCACTAGTTCTTATACATCACCTTAAGGGCAGGGAGGAGTTTTCTTGTTTGTACATCCACATTTTCAATATCCTTATGAGGCCAGTCAGCTTGCAGGCTCCATGCTTCCCTACATAAGTGGTTCTCAACCAAGTCCTCAGAGCACACCTTGGCCAGTCAGGTTTTCGGAATTCCCACAATGAATATGCATGAGATAGATTTGCATACAATGAAGGCACTACATGTAAATCTATCTCATGCATTGTGGGAATTCTGAAAACCTGACTGGCCTAGGTGTGCTTGGAGGACTGGGTTGAGGGCTACTGCCCTGCAAGTGGGTAGGGGAGTATGGGGCCTGCAAGCTTTTGTCTCTTATTCTGTGCTGTTTAAACAATTTTCTTTATCATTTTCAGTATCCTGTAATATTCTTTGCTGACCTTTTTCGGTCAGTAATTTGTGCTGGATTGGTTCATCTTCTTCTGCGCCATGTATTTATATACACCTTTCTGGCCAGGTTCTTTTACATTACAGTGCTATGACACAGAAATAGTTTCAATTTTTCTTCATTTTCCTTTTAAGGAAAATGCATATCTATCCAGGCCTAAAGTATTATGATCCTTTTCTGAGAAACTCTGTCTTGGAGTTATTCTAGCTAAGGGTGATCACAGAACCTCTACAGTTTCAGACAGCAGGCGTGGTCTCCATTTTCTCAGTATTTCTCTTTCCATATCAACCCTCATCTGTTTTATTTCATTTTTCCAATTAGAGATCTCAAACGTATGTCTGTTGCTTTTTGCAGTTTTCCTTTAGAAGAAAGCCCCCTTTCTTTTGATTTCTATTCTGCTTTCTTAATTCACTCTTTCAATCTGAATGAAAGTTTCACTGACTCGAAGGCACACATTGGATTTTTTGAAGCATAGTATCACTACATTATTTCCTTTTCAATTTAATCTTTCTCAATAACTCTAATTAGCTCTCTCGATTATTTATTGCTAGTGCTAGTTGTAATGTTTTCAAAGCTTCCAGTGGATGAAGTGAACCATGTTACTGTGCTTTTCTGTAGAGAGATTTTCTATCATCAGAACATTGCAGCCAGCTACATAGAAACATAGAAATATGATGACAGAAAAAGACCACATGGCCTATCTAGTCTGCCCTTCCATATCAACAACTACAACAGTCCCCTTTTTACATTTAGAGATCCTCTGTGTTTGTCCCATTCTTTTTTGAATTCAGTTACTGTCCTCATTTCTACCACCTCCACTGGGAGACTATTCCATGGATCCACCAGTCTTTCCATAAAGAAATATTTCCGCATATCACTCCTGAATCTATCTCCCTTCACCCACATCCCATGTCCCCTCGTAGCAGAACTTGCTTTCAATTGAAAGAGGCTCTCTCCCTGAACATTTATGCCACGGAGGTATTTAAACATCTCAATCATATCACCTCTATCCCGCCTTTCCTCTAAGGTGTACATATTAAGATCCTTCAGTCTGTCCTCATATGCTTTATAATGAAGACCACTAACCATTTTAGTAGCACCCTCTGCTCCGACTCCATCCTGTTCACATCCTTTTGAAGGTGCGGTCTCCAGAACTGCACACTATACGCCAAATGAGGTCACACGAAAGACTTATACAGAGGCATTATCACCTCCTTTTTTCTGCTAGCAATTCCTCTCCGTATGCACCCAAGCATCCTTCTAGCTTTTGCCGTCGCCTTTTCTACCTGTTTAGCTACTTTAAGATCATCAGACACAACCACGCCTCGGTCCCGCTGTTCTTTAGTGGACAAAAGTACTTCACCCCCTATACTATATTGCTCCCTTGGATTGCTGCAGCCCAAATGCATGACCTTGCATTTTTTAACATTAAATTTCAGCTGCCAAATTCTAGACCATTCTTCAAGCTTAGTTAGATCCCTCCTCATGTTATCTACACCTTCCTGGGTGTCTACTCTATTGCAGATTTTGGTATCATCTGCAAAGAGGCAAACCTTACCCGACAGCTCTTCCGCTATATCACTAACAAAGATGTTAAAAAGAAATGGAGCAAGGACAGATCTCTACGGCACACCACTAGTAATTTCCTTCTACTCAGAGTGAGCTCCATTTACCTGTACCCTTTGTTACCGCCCACTCAACCAATTTCTAACACAAACAGTAACATTAGAGTTCATCCCTATGATGCTCAGTTTTTTTATAAGTCGCCTGTGAGGAACGGTATCAAAGGCTTTACTGAAATCTAAATACACCACATCTAGGGCTCTCCCTCGATCCAACTCCCTGGTCACCCAGTCAAAGAAATCAATCAGATTTGTCTGACAAGACCTGACTCTGGTGAATCCATGCTGTCTCGGATCCTGTAATCCGCTGGACTCCAGAAACCTCACTATCTTCTCTTTCAGCAGTGTTTCCAATAATTTACTCACCGTCGAAGTTAAACTAACCAGCCTGTAGTGTTTTACCACATCCTTACTTCAGCTTTTATGTAAAGGGACTACATGAGCCTCTCTCCAGTCCTTTGGCACCACTCCCGACTCCAACGAGGAATTGAAAAGGTCGGTCAGTGGAGCTGCTAGAATGTCCCCATGTTCTCTCAGTATTCTTGGGTGTATCCCATCTCGTCCCATCACTTTTCCTACTCTAAGTTTAGCTAGTTTCTCACGAGCACAGTATTCTGAAAATTGTTCAAGATGCCCCTCACTTTGGTTCCTGTTTGTGGTTGTTTGCTGAGGTCCTGCTCCTGGTTCTTCATCTGTGAACACAGAACAGAAATATTCTGCTTTATCCTAATCAGCTTCTACATATTCCTCCCCTTCACCCTTGAGTCTGACAATACTACTTTTACCCTTCCTCTTCTCACTAACATATCTGAAAAATGTCTTATTCCCCCATTTTATTGCATTGGCTATTTCCTCTTCTTTCTGAATTTTTGCTTTCCTGACTACTCTGCTAGCTTCTCTAAGTTTTTCCAAATATAGATGCCTGTCTTCCTCTGTCTGTGATCTCTTGCATTTTGTGAAGGCTTCACTCTTTTTCTTCACTTTGTCAGCTACTTCTTTTGAAAACCCTAGTGGTTTCCTTTTCCTTTGACCTTTATTTATCATTTTAACTTAAAGGTTGGTTGCCCTTAAAATATCCCCTTTCAGTTTTGCCCACTGTTTTTCTACATCCCCAGCTGTTCCCCTCCTGCTAATGACTCCCTGAGATATTGGTCCATCTTGGCAAAGTTACATCATTAGTAGCCTTTCCAATAATTTACTATCCAGAGAGATTAGACTAACCGGCTTGTAATTCTGTCCACTTTGATGTAAAGAGACAACATGTGTGTTTCTCTAGTCCTTTGGCACCACTCCAAAGACGCATTGAAAAAGTCAGACAGTGGAGCCACTAGAATGTACCGACAGGCCTTGCTATGGTTCTTTATGAAGGAAAGCTTTTTTGAAGTCTACAGCCATCAAGAACTCTCCATTGCTTATTGAAGACATTATGTCCTACAGTATCTCCATGTAAAGATGTGTAATAGGCAGCGCTCGGTTCACCTCTTTCACATCCCGTATGGTTCAGAACCAACTTTCTTTTTTTGAGGGATGACAAACTAAATTGAGCACTAACCTGTTCCTCACTGCTCACTAGGTGTGGTGACCACTGTCCAGAAGTCCTTAAGGTTTGCACCACAGTTCCTTTGTCTGGCACTAGACAAGGGGAAATGATAACTCAGTGAGATGGCAGAAAAACTCCAACATACAGCCTCTTCTTCCCATCATCAAGGGCCATTGGATGGACATAATTTGGAGCCACTCCTTGAGAAACTGGTCAGATGACCTCTTACTTGCTTGCTGATTGAAGGACATGCAGCTCCTCATGGAGTCCTCCTTTTCTGTCAGTATGAAAGGAAGAGGACCTATTCAGAAAACAGGCACACTAAGAGGAATGCCCCTCACTTGGCCGAAAATGCTGGATTTCCCAGAGCTGAAATAAGATGCACTTCTAGGTTTATCCTATGGCAACCTCTGGGGCTTAGACTGCCCTCGGTCTTTCACAAACTTCTTCTAATCCTCCCCAGACAGGAGCTTTCCTGGAAAGACAACCTGCTAAGCCAAGTTTTCAAGTCTGCATCCGCTGACCAGTTCCTTAGTCATACAAGGCATCTGCCACATGATTCGTACATCATTCCTGTTTCCACTCGGACAGCCTCTTGTGAATTCTGCTGGTCATCCTCCAAAGCCTCCTCAGGTGACTACTGTACCTGGTGCAAACAGACCCTAGACATGCAAGTACTGTAAAGCACAGCTTGGAGGCCCAAAGCGGAAAGCTCAAAGCCTTCTTCAACCATCATTCAAGCTTCCAGAGCTATGCCTCCTCCGACAAGAATAGTCATCTTCTTAGTTAATGAAACAGCAGCCATCTTCTGCTCCCCCGATTGGGAGTTGAGCAACCCGAGCGGGCCTGCCAGCTTTCCCGCTCGGGGTTCTCCAGCCCAATCGGGGCTGTGGGAGACGGAGGAGGAGCCAGCCGGCATTTAAGAACAGCCACCATCAGGCGGTCCTGCGTCTGGCGGGCCCGCGCCTGAGGGCCTCGCCAGAGGGCCCTTAGGCGGGGTGTGAAAGGCCACTATCTAGGGCGATCTCTCGAGCAGTCTGCTGTGCCCTGTTAGCTGCACAATCTCAACACCTCTCAACCCTCTCCTGTGGTACTCTCAGTAACTTTGTTTTCTGCAGTGTCTGTCTGTTCTGGAGGTCATTGCTAACAATATTGATACATGATAATTGCTACATGAGGTTACAAAGTATTCTGTTCCATACACTACAGTGTTATCCCTCCTTGTGTTAAGCCTCACAAGTATTTAGTCAGCTGTCTCTGCTGCCTTTGCTGTCCTTAAGTTCATCTCTAAGCAATATTGTTACATGCTAATTACCACTTTGTGATACTATGTAAGCATCTCCATTTACTGCAGTGTTATTCCTACAACCTCCTGTTAGGCCCTTATTGTGTCTCCCTCAAACGCTGTCTTCACTGTAATTTGTCCCAAGGGGCGACACATCCTCTTACACACTTTCCAGCATCAGCATAAATAAGCTGCACCTCTACTCTCACACTTCAAGGCCACGCAGCAGCCACCAAGCCACCATGGCCCTTCCACTACTTACCCTTTCCACCATAATCCTCCTAGCAAACACCTTTCAACACTCAGTAGCCCTCTCGGCCGGGCAGTACCACATCGCTACCCTACCCTACCTGGGCAAGAGGAATCATTCTAACCCCTTCCACCATGATACTAGCCCCCCCACACCACTCTCGTCACTCACACCTACTGTACGTGGCCATCAATCATCCTGACAATCCCAAACAGAAACCAGAAACGTAACGTTTCCTGAAATGTGCACTGGTAAACTCACGCTCAGTTCGCAAGAAATGGCCGGTCATCCCTGACCTGATAGCTGTCCATGGCCTGGATGTCCTCATGGTGACAGAATCATGGCTCAAGGACACTGATACAGACCTCATAAACCAACTAATCCCCACCAACTTCTCCATTCATACTTGCCACAGGGCCAACCGGAAAGGTGGTGGAGTTTTTATCCTTGCAAAAACCGAACTCGGATTTCAACTACTCACAGCCAAGAGCACCAAACACGCGGACATAATCACCATTGCCAATAAAGATATCACTATAAACATCATTTACAGATCCCCCTCTTCTCCACCTGAGGTCATCTCTACCTTTATTGACCTAGTCTGCAACCCAACTAACCCTCGCAACCCCAACTGGCTGCTCGGAGACTTCAATTTACCCTCCCTGCAGGCCGCCCAAGCAGACGCCTTCCTAGAAGCTATGCAAACACTTGTGTTTGAGCAAATAGTGAACACCTCCACCCATCTTAAAGGAAATCCGCTGGACCTAATTTTCGCTCCCCACTCTACTGCCAGCCAGAAAGCCAACCTAAACATGGATATCACCCCCATCCCTTGGTCAGATCACAAACTAATCACGTTCCAGATACCCGCCCATCTTACTCATCTCTCCTCCTATGACTCCAGTACTGAATCCAGAACTACTTCTCACTTCAGACCACTTTGTTAAAGAAGAGTTTGTTAAACTCGTCTTACCTAAGCTCAAACCAATGTCTCCTGACCTTGATGAAGCAATCACCAACTGGAACGTCATGCTGAAAACATTTGCTCAGCTACCAGCCATAGACAAATCATTAGACCCCAAGAGATCTAAAAGGAGACATCCAGCCCCGTGGTTTACAGCAGATCTTCGGTCATCGCTTCTCTCCCTTAGGAAACTCGAAAGGAAATGGAGAAGATCCCGCTCCGAAATTGACAAAGCAACATACCTAACCAACCTTAAACTCCACCGCGAAACCATATACCTCAGAATGAGCGAATACCATCCCAATCTCCTTCTCCGCTCTCTAAACAAACCTAGAGACCTGTTCAGCTTAGCAAAATCCCTAACTAAGGAACCTTCACCTACCTAACCCGAGCCTATTTCCCCCCAGTCATATGCTGACTACCTCCAATCCAAAACTTCCATAACCAACACAGTTTCAGTTACCACTCCCTGCTAGGCGCTCACCTCACTTCCACCTATCACAATGTTCAACACTCCAACAGAGAAAAACATCCAAGATATCATCGCCATCATCAACACCTCTACAGCTCCAAGCGACCCCTGCCCAGCAGACTGGGTCAGAACTCTGCGAGTTGAACTTAGTCCAATTCTAATCAACATCATTGGACTTTCCTTTGCAACAGGCTCTTTCCCCGCATTCCTCAAACATCAATAAGACCACTTCTGAAGAATAACAGACTTGACCCACTAAAGACTGACTCCTACCGTCCAATCTCAAGTATACCTCTATTATCCAAGATAATAGAGAAGGTTGTCCAGCGGCAGATTCAACACCACATTGATGAGGTGTCACCTCTCGACCCCTGTCAACATGGATTCAGGGAGTCTCACAGCGTAGAAACTCTCCTCACCACCCTAACCAACGCTTTGAATAGAGGATTGGACAAGGTTGAAAATGGCTTTGCTCTCATTTTCCTAGATATCTCTGCCGCCTTTGACTCTGTTAATCACAATCAATTTCTCACTAGTCTCCAAGAGAAGGGCATCCGTGGCCTCGCCTGGGAATGGTGTAGGTCTTATCTATCGGATCGTTGGCAGCATGTCAGAGTTGGTTCCACCACATCCGCACCTTTCCACCAACACCAAGGTGTTCCGCAGGGCTCCTCTTTATCCGCGCTACTGTTCAATGTCTACATGCAGCCGATATGTGACATCATACGCTCCTTCAATATCTCTACTCTAATCTATGCAGATGATGTCCTGCTGTTTACTCCATTCAAAATCAAACAACCAGACTTCTCCAGCCTCATTAATTGTTTCAATGCCATCACTGACTGGCTATCATCTCAAAACCTCCGCATAAACTTCAAGAAGACAGAAGTTCTGTTCATATCAAGGAACAAAGATTTCTCACCTCCATCCTCCCTAAGAGTAAGAGATGCGGAACTACCTAGTAAACCTTCCATTCGCTACCTAGGGATTACTCTGGACCAGCATTTCGACTTTAAGGAGCACATACGAAACACCACCAGATCTGTCTACAACAAAATTAGAACGCTAAGGCACCTCAGGCCCATGTTACCTCATAATGACTTCAGGACCATTTTCCAGGCCCTCATCCTACCACACTTTGATTACGAAAATGTTGCCCTGTATGGACTCCCCAAGAGCACCCTTAATCCGCTGCAACTCGCTATGAATGCGGCTGCACGTGTTCTCTGTGGTTTAGCAAGATCAGACCATATCACCCCGATACTTAAGGAACTCCACTGGCTACCAATCCATTGCAGGTTAACATACAAAATCCTTCTCATCACCTTCAAGATCATCAACAACCTAGCCCCCACGACACTCAGTGACCTTATCACCCTCACCCCGAAAAACAGAATCAGAAGGTCAGTAACCGACAACACCTTGATCATCCCCAAAGAGTCCATCAAGTGCACCCAGACGACTAAGAAAAGAACCTTCGCCTTCTACGCCCCAAAATGTTGGAACGAACTTCCACCAGAAATTAGATCCATCAAAGACCTTATTCAGTTCTGTAAGGCAATCAAACACCATATTTTCCTACTTCACTTTGCTCAAGCATCCACCCCACCGCTGCTCAACCACACACCAATGTCCACAAACATTACCCTGCAATGAGTATTTTGAGCTTGCCTTAGCTATTCTTGTATATACAAACCTAGTCTAATTGTATTTTTGTACAAATGTTTATAGTTACCCTGTTGCTCCAAGTTTAAACTCCTGTTACAATGTAAGCACAGAACAGTTATCTGATTGTGCACCCTTGTTATATGTGAACCGCACTGATAACAAATAGTGCGGTATATAAAAGTTGTTAAATAAATAAACAATAAAGGCATCTACTATAGGCAGCTTGAACTTCTCCTTTCCTTCCAGATGATACTTTCAAATATTTTATTTTACATTGTATGCGAGTGTCCGCTCGTCCTGCAGGTAAAATATTGTTCTGAGGGCTCTTTGAGTTTGTCTGGCTGCCAGGATCTAGTGTTTTCCTTTGACTGCTGCTGCTCTTTGCAGCCCCTCAAAATCTCCTGTCCTAGGTAACTGCCTTGTTTTGCCTAATGGTTGAGTCAGTCCCTCTTCTTCTAAAGCTGCAAAACAAGGACAAACTTGGGTAAAAAAAAAAAATTCACCTACAGCCAACCCTTGCTGTGTTCTTCAGAGCTTCTAGCCAGTTCAAGATGCCTCGGGCAAAGCCGTATCAGCAGATGGGCATGGATTGGGAACCAGAGAGTTCAGATTCTGAGCTAAAATGGCCAACTCTCCTGTGCTTTTGTGACCAGTCATGCTCTCCTTAGGGGAACTCCTTAGGGGAACTATATTCATTCCCTGTATAACAAGAAGAATACCGTTGTATATAGTTAAATAATTTATATGTACAAAGTTTTCCCCTATGTTGTATCCTGTTGGACTTCCTGTTACATGTAAACTCACGACAGCCTGTTGCTATCTGTGAGTAATTTATGTTTACTGTAAACCGCGCTGATGACAAAAAGTGCGGTATATAAGAGCGTTAAATAAAATAATATAAATATAAATAAACTCTCAGTCTGACCATTCTCACTCACAGGGAGCTTGCCTCAGTCCCCCAACATTGGCTCCAGGCTTCATGTGGCCCGATTCACCTGCTGCAGCATGAACCACGAAGGCCAGAGCAGGCTTTGAAGTGCCCATGCTAACATGCTCATGGCTTGCCACTCCTGCCCCTCCGATGTTAGAGGGGGCAGGAGCGGCAGGAAACCACACCAAGGATAAATCTTAATATTCTTTGATGCCTCCGACACCATCTGTCAAAGCCTCCTGCATCAAAGAAAACAAAATGAAGTACTAAAATTGTTTCACTCCTATCTATTTAAGGGACAACAACAACTTAAAAATGGGCATCAACACCTCATCCTCCTTCCCTCAAACCCAAGGCACCCCTCAAGGCACTTCTCTTCAGCCCTATGCCCAATTATCCATGCCCATAACACATACTTCCACATCTATGCATTTGATATAATGATTGATTGATTTATTTCACCATTTTTTATAACTTTTTTCATTTCAGTCAAAGCAGTTTACATTGTAATTTAAATTTGGTGACGTACATTAAACAGTGATATTGATAACTTGGATTTTTATGAGGCAATGGAGGTACGCACCTTTCAACACCAACAAAGCCATATATGAAGGAATATCAAGCTGCTTCACAGACATCACTCAATGACTGGCAAGAAACTCATTGACAGTTAACTATAAAAAATCCCCAAGTACTCTGCATCACCAAGGATGACACGTTCCATCCACCCCCATCCCTGACAATAAATGAAATTGATGTGAAAGTCCGGACAGAGGTTTAGTATCTAAGAAACAGCCTGAACCAACAGCTAATACTGAAACGACACATAATCAACACAATGAGGACAACCTACCACAAAATCTGAACCCTGCAACACCTGCACCCCCTACTGGAACCATTGGACATCTGTACAACATTCTAGGCCATCATCTCACCACACTTTGACTACTGTAACTTAATTTATCACGGCTCAAAAAATTCAACACTGCTCCCACTACACTTTGCATTACATACAGCTGCATGCATCATTCAAGGAGCTCCAAAATACGATCACTCAATCCTTATTCTGAGACAAATCCACTAGCTTCCCCTGCAAAACCACATCAGATACTAAATACTGTTCCTAACTTTCAAAATCATCAACAACCAATCCTCCTGCAATCTACAAACTCTACTAAACACAACCAAAACCAACAGAGAAAACACTAAAAACATAGGGCCTGATATTCAAAAGGTATTTACACAGTTAGTGAATATCCCGTCTTCTCGCTTGTGTGCTCTGATGCTAACTGCTTAGCATCAGGGAGTGTCGCGGGAGTTCCTGGTGACAGTCCCTATCTTTTAGCTGCAGGAGATAACTGTGAAGCATGCAATATCGCTGCTGCCTGGTTAACTACGGCAGCCGTGAGGTAGTATAGCGACCCTGGATATTCAATGATATTCTGAATGAAATAGAGACTGAATGAATGTTTTGCTTCAGTCTCTACTGAGGAATATGTAGCTGATGCAGCAGAAGAATTGAAATAAATATTGATAAACCGGGAAGATGTATTACAACTCTTTGATAAACTGAAGAGTAGCTAATCAACTGGACCAGATGGTATACATCCAAGGGTGAAAGAACTGAAATATGCAAACTTATACACCTAGGAAAGAACAACCGGAACTATGGTGACACGTTGCAAGGTTCCACATTGGGAACCACCCCCCAGGAAAAAGATTTAGGCGTCATCATGGATAACATGTTAAAACCCTCCGCCCAGTGTGCAGCGGCGGCCAAGAGAGTCAATACAATGCTAGGAATCACAAGGAAAGAAATGGAAAATAAAACAAAGGATATTATAATGCCTCTGTTTCGTTCCATGGTGCGACCACACCTTGAATACTCTCTGCAATTTTAGTCTCCGTATCATTAAAAAGGATATAGCGTTATTAGAAAAGGTACAGAGAACAGCCATCAAAATGGTAAAGGGGATTGAAGGATATCCCAATCAGGAGAGGCTAGAAAGGTTAGGGCTCTTCAACCTGGAAAAGAGACAGCTGAGGGGAGATAAGATAGAGCTCTATAAATTAATGAATGTAGTGGAATCTATAAATGTAGATTGATTGTTTATGACATCAAAATGTAGAACGACTAGAGAACATAAAATGAAACTACAGTGTAACCTATATAAAACTAAAAACAGAAAATATTTTTTCACTCAACATGTAACAAAACTCTGGAATTTGTTACTAGAGGCTGTTATAAAAGCTGTTAGTGTATCTGGGTTTAAAAAAAGTTTGGACAAGTTCCAGGAGGAAAGGTCCATAAACCAGTCTTAAAGGGGATCTGGGAAAGCCACTGGTTTCCCCAATACAAGCATTATGGAACCTGTGTTTTTTGGGGAAACTGCTAGATACTTATGACCTAGATTGGAAGCAGGATACTGGGCTTGATGGACCTTGGTCTGACCTAGTATGGCATATCTTATGTTCTTAATGCTGGGATCACATTGTAAGGCCCTGTTACTCACAAGAGACCGATTACTAATTATCACTAATTTCCTGTATAGTCCAGATTCAAAAGTCAGTACAGGTGCAATCAGAATCTCTGTTTATTAGATAACTGATGGACAAATACAGGCAGTAGGGAGGAGAATTTCTGACAGTCATCAGACACCAGATAACTCCAGAATCCCTCCTCCCACTGAGTATAATATTCATATTACTTATATACATTTTTTGCTTCCGTATATTACTTCCGTATATGCATAGTCTCCACATTCATCCCTCTGTGAGGCCTCTCTGTGTCCTTTCTCCCCCCTCCCTTCGTTTCCTGCTGCTGACCTCTCTGACCTCTCTGTTCCTGTTTCAACATCCCTAAGGCCTCTGTCTTGGTTATATTCACCACCTGTCAACCGTCTACTGTCTTCAGGACTAACGGCCCAGCTTTGCATGGTTTCCTGTGTATGTGCCTTCTGCAAAAAGTCTCTGCATGGATCCTTCAATCCAAGCATACACTTTGCTAAGGCTTATAATATATGATATTTCCTTATATGGTTCTTTATGCTGGCCTGTTTCTTCCTTTGTCCACTGTATAGTAGTTTGGTTGACATATATATTTTTATTAGAGCAGAATAAAAGCCATTGAGTGATTATGAACCAGGAACATATACCTAAACCTTATAATCTCTACAATTCCCCCATTTTTTTTTTATTGTTGTGGAGGAGATAAGACCAAGTCAGAGAATTCAGAAGTGGGGACCGTGGCATAGGAAGCATTCACATGTGTATGGCATGTTAACCAATTACCTACATTCAGTCCTCCCTTAAAGTCATCAATATGTAAATCTGACAGGTGACGTATTTTATCCATAGCATTAAGCACAAACACTGAATGATTCGCTATGACTATACAACAAATAGTGGCATTAATAAAAGATCAAAAGGCCTCATTCAGAACAAGGAGCAAATCTAGGGCTTGTCTATTTTTGCAGAGTCATTTGTGTATTTTGCTCCAATGACTCTGACAACTTACTAATAGAATCAAATAACAGCTTTCATTTGAACATACAGTAAGCATTGCAGACGGCGTATAGCCATACCAAGTTCAGCAGTTATGGCAGGGGTCTGGAAAGGTATCAAGGAAGTCCAGCATCTAACCTACATGTAATAGCAATGGAGAACACAAGGGTATCAAAAAGTTCAGCAGAATGTTCCAATAAGAATTCAGTTCAAGGCAGGGTTTGATTGAGAACTTCTTTGGAGATGTGGGTTGTACTGTGAACACGCAGAAGTAAAACTAATTGCCCATCAGGATGAAGGAAACAGATGGTGTCCCAAAGAGCAGGTTTGGCAGCAATCATCTTGGTACAGGAAGGAAGTAGATCAAACAGAGGTGACCGTTGGAGAAACCTTCAACTGACTGACATGAGTCCAAGTGCAGTGACAATGGTAAGCTGGATCACTTATTCAAAAGTAGCCTTAAAGAGGTAAGCTTAAAGTATGGCTTAGAAAAAGAGCAGAAATACAGCCTGATACACTAGCTTCCAGGCATATATTCCTGGATACATGATAGCATTTAAAACATAATGCAGCAGACACCCGCCACTCTCCAGAGAGAGAGCAGAAGGAGAGAACACACAATACTGTTTATACCATTATAGCATTCTATAAAAATTGCAAACAAGCTTGAACCAGTTCAAAAGGTCACACAAAAGTCAGCATTATGTAGTTGCAGTAGGGGTTGCTGTTGTCCACAGATGTGCTGCATCAGATCTGAAATTAACTTCTTATCAGAATGTCTTTCACTCGCTCCACCAATTCAGTTGCCTGAAATCTACAAGCACAAACAAAAGAATGCTATTTCCCTCCCCCCTTCTTCTTCTTGGATTGAGTTCTGGGATTGCTGCTCACACACAACAGCTAATCCTGCTTCTAAAACAATTGTTAAAAGTCAAACAAATGGGAGGCAGAAAATATAATTTAGATTCTTAAACAGTGTCCCAGTCCCACTAACTTAATTGGTGTAGTTTTGAATGGATATATGTGCTCATTCTAAACAGCAATTAAAGACAGAACTCCTGGAACTTAAATTTAAAAGACTTCCAAAAAAGTACAAAGTACACTTTTGCTCTGGACACTAACACATAACTTTAAAAACAGGTGAATTTATCCTAAAATCCAATATCGTAGCAAATAAAAACTGGGAAGATGAGGGAACGCCCACGGTGGCACTGGCCTGTAACAACACACACAGTAATTTACCCTGAATCTTACAGTTCGGGGAAGCAGACATTTAAAACTGATATAAAATCCCTGTTTAACTTTTAATTTTGCTTAATAGCATAACAATCAGAACAAAATCCAAACATGATTAACTTCTTATTCACTCAGGATTTAAATCATTGCCAAGTTGCAATCTGCTCCGAATAACACATTATCCTGCAGGGATCTTAACCTCTACTTTGAAGGTCAAATAAAAAAGGAAACAGTTTTCTTCTGTTGTACAAGTAGCAAAGAATTCTAAGCAGTTCAATTTCAGAGATCATAAAATCTAATTAAGAAAGCGTTGATTGCATGAGTGTTATACAGAACTTCCAGAAGGGAAACGGCTGCACTGGTAATTTTTGCTTCAAAAGCAAAGTAACTTTTGAATCACACTCTGCAGATATCATAGCTGTTATTGTTTCTCTATTACCAATTTTGTTTCCAGAATATATATTACCACAAAACAATAATCATATATCAAAGCATGGAAGATCTTCCCATTCATTCACAACAATTATAGCTATTACACATAGAACAGAATCAGGTCCCTAAGTTTTCTAAACAGTTTTTTCTTTCTCTCAGCGTCATTTCCGTACCTAGAAAGCTAGCAAGCTAATTACAGAGGAAAAAATACTTCACCAAAAGAGTTCTGAACTTCATCTCCTGTTTCGACTGAATAAATCCTTTATTTATACAAACAAGAGAGACTGCTCAATCGAGAGTTTCCTCTAGGTAATGCGTCCATTCCCAAAACAAATCCCTTAGCAGCCTTTCTCCCTCTCTCTAGCTGAAACAGGCAACTTATCCTGCTGCAGACAATTAGCTATCTTTCATCAGGCGACATATAGGAGCAATTATTCATTAAACACAGCCAGGCACTGGCCAGGTGACTGGCAATGTTCAAAGAACAAACCTCAAAGTTCAGAACTCCATAATTACAATTGATGTGTACACTGTTATGTAACTAGACTAGTTCTTTTCAATTGATCTAATTGTCACCCTCTCTGGTCTGTGAGCATCCCAGATAAGGAGATTTCTTCCATTGTTCTAAAACAAAAAAAAAAGAAAACAATCTTTTATTCTCCTTCACTGTCCCTCAGCCTATAATCAATAAACCTGGTGTTTTCACTGTGTGGGGGGTGAAAATAGACAAAACTTTCTCTATTTCCTTTCCTAATAAGGGATTATCTCTCATCATCCGTTCGACCGGAGTCACTGAGGAAACTTGATTTACCATTATGTCCTGATTGCCATCTTTCTTTCTCCTAAACAGAGACATGATTCCTACGTGCAACCTTTTATTTAAGGATCTCAATATCCACCCTCTTTATTTACAGAGGAAGGAAGTGCACGAAATGTCCAGGACACCTTTCAGACACAAATTCGCTTCGTTCAAGCCCAGCCAATCTCCTCGCGGAGGTATGGAACCGTGAGCAAGAACACACACACGCTTCGTGTCAGACGACACGTACTGTCTCAATCACTTATCACTCAGTCCCAGTTTATAACAGCAAATTATTCTTACACTTTATTCATATAACAAAAACAAAAATTAAACAACACTTACCAAGCTTGGTTAAAAATACTTATACTCACGATGCCGTCGTTACAGCCGCCGTATTCCTAGGGAATCCGTCACTCACTTCTTCTCCTCCGGTCTCTACTACGCACCGGGAACGTACCTCCCTCTTCTTTCTTGAGGGGAATCCAAATCTTTACGTACCCCCCTCTTTTTTCTTGAGGGGAATCGAAATCTTTAAATTTGTATCTTGGTCATAAAGACCCACCTGTAGCCCAATCCCGGGTGCTCGGCACCAATTGTAAGGCCCTGTTACTCACAAGAGACCGATTACTAATTATCACTAATTTCCTGTATAGTCCAGATCCAAAAGTCAGTACAGGTGCAATCAGAATCTCTGTTTATTAGATAACTGATGGACAAATACAGGCAGTAGGGAGGAGAAATTCTGACAGTCATCAGACACCAGATAACTCCAGAATCCTTCCTCCCACTGAGTATAATATTCATATTACTTATATACATTTTTTGCTTCCGTATATTACTTCCGTATATGCATAGTCTCCATATTCATCCCTCTGTGAGGCTTCTCTGTGTCTTTTCTCCCCCCTCCCTTCGTTTCCTGCTGCTGACCTCTCTGACCCCTCTGTTCCTGTTTCAACATCCCTAAGGCCTCTGTCTTGGTTATATTCACCACCTGTCAACCGTCTACTGTCTTCAGGACTAACGGCCCAGCTTTGCATGGTTTCCTGTGTATGTGCCTTCTGCAAAAAGTCTCTGCATGGATCCTTCAATCCAAGCATACACTTTGCTAAGGCTTATAATATATGATATTTCCTTATATGGTTCTTTATGCTGGCCTGTTTCTTCCTTTGTCCACTGTATAGTAGTTTGGTTGACATATATATTTTTATTAGAGCAGAATAAAAGCAATTGAGTGATTATGAACCAGGAACATATACCTAAACCTTATAATCTCTACAACATATGATCCCTGGCATTGAATATCCAGAGTTAAGTTCAGCACTGACAGATGCTGTACTTGTGTTTAGCCATCGATGAAAATATTGGACCCATACTGACCATACCACATGAATATCAAAAGCAGCCAATATACATGCATGATAGCATTCAATCTACATGCACCAAGCCTCTGGAACTCTCTACCAGAAAAATGCAGAAATATCACTGAAAAACCTCAAGAACATCCTATTCATGGGGCACTTTGGACCCATCACATGAACTCCTCCTGTCTCCCTCTCCACCTCTCCCCAAAGCCTTCCCCCTTCACATCCCTCCCACCCACCCCAAGCCTATCCATTGCTCAGACATCCGCACATCCATTCTGTTGCTGTTCGCTATACATACGACGTGTTCCTCTGTACTATAGTTTAACTCATATAAAATGTATTTCTGCTGCACATAAGTTACATAGAAACATAGAAACATGATGACAGAAAAAGACCACAAGGCCCATCTAGTCTGTCCTTCCATAACAACTACAACAGTCCACTTTTTACCTTTAGAGATCCTCTGTATTGGTCCCATGCTTTTTTGAATTCAGTTACTGTCCTCATCTCTACCACCTCCACTGGGAGACTATTCCACGGATCCACTACTCTTTCCGTAAAGAAATATTTCCGCATATCACTCCTGAATCTATCTCCCTTCACCCTCATCCCATGTCCCCTCATCGCAGAACTTGCTTTCAATTGAAAGAGGCTCTCTCCCTGCACATTTATGCCACGGAGGTATTTAAACATCTCAATCATATCACCTCTATCCCGCCTTTCCTCTAAGGTGTACATATTAAGATCCTTTAGTCTGTCCTCATATGCTTTATAATGAAGCCCATTAATCATTTTAGTAGCAACCATCTGCACCGACTCCATCCTGTTCACATCCTTTTGAAGGTGCGGACTCCAGAATTGCACACCATACTCCAAATGAGGTCGCACCAAAGACTTATACAGAGGCACTATCACCTCCTTTTTTCTGCTAGCCATTCCTCTCCGTATGCACCCAAGCATCCTTCTAGCTTTTGCTGTTGCCTTTTCTACCTATTTAGCTACTTTAAGATCATCAGACACAACCACGCCTAGGTTCCGCTCTTCTTTAGTGGACAAAAGTACTTCACCTCCTATACTGTATTGCTCCCTTGGATTGCTGCAGCCCAAATGCATGACCTTACATTTTTTAACATTAAATCCCAGCTGCCAAATTCTAGACCATTCTTCAAGCTTAGCTAGATCCCTCCTCATGTTATCTACACCTTCCTGAGTGTCTACTCTATTGCAGATTTTGGTATCATCTGCAAAGAGGCAAACCTTACCCGACAGCCCTTCCGCTATATCACTAACAAAGATGTTAAAAAGAATCGGACCAAGGACAGATCCCTGGGGCATACCACTGGTAACATCCTTCTCCTCAGAGTGAGCTCCATTTACTTGTACTCTTTGTCGCCTCCCACCCAACCAATTTCTAACCCAAGCAGTAACTTTAGGGTCCATCCCTAGGGTGCTCATTTTGTTTATAAGTCGCCTGTGAGGAACAGTGTCAAAGGCTTTACTGAAATCTAAATACACCACATCTAGAGCTCTCCCTCGGTCCAACTCCCTGGTCACCCAGTCAAAGAAATCAATCAGATTTGTCTGACAAGACCTGCCTCTGGTGAATCCATGCTGCCTCGGATCCTGTAATCCGCCGGACTCCAGAAACCTCACTATTTTCTCTTTCATTGTTTCATTAACAACTTTGTAGCCATTATTAAATGTAGAGTGCTTTGACCCGATACAAGCGATGTAAAAGGAGAGTTAAACAAATCAATAAATGAATAAATAAAATCTTGAAAAAAGCAGGCCCCACAGCTGGATCACTGGTGACTAAAGGGGCAGAGGTGCAGTGGAAGTTACCAAGTTTCGGAGACGTTGGTAAACGCTCCATGGAAAAATGAAAACAGGTAAATTGGCACTAGTAGCTGGGCAGCATCCCCTGTGGACTCTGTATGATGCCGTCACCCATATCTAAGGAGTTCACTTCTGCTTGTCTATGGAGAAAGTATTTATCCTGACATGAGCTGATACCTCCAGTAGAACATCTGGCCAGAGGGGAATCTCCTATCACAGGGAGCCAGAGCTTTCTTCCAGTGGAGGTGATGGGAGCAAAACCACTGAAGAAATTCAAAACAGCACGGCAGCAACACAGAGGAGGAAATCAAAGGAAATTTAAAGAACTTTGCACCTCAGCAAATACTGTAGAAGGGGGTAACCAGCACAAAGTAGTGTAAACAGCACTAATCAAATACATAGAGTAAATGGGGGTGTGTCCTGCACAGAGTGCCCTGAACAAGCCCGGCAATTTCACTGAACATAAGATATGCCATACTGGGTCAGACCAAGGTCCATCAAGCCCAGTATCCTGTTTCCAACAGTGGCCAATCTAGGTCATACATACCTAGCAGTTTCCCCAAAGGAAACAGGTTCCACAATGCTTGTATTGAGTCAAGCATTGATATCCTGAGTCCCTTTTTAATAATGGTTTATGGACCTTTCCTCCAGGAACTTGTCCAAATCTTTTTTAAACCCAGCTACACTAACAGCCTTTACTACATCCTCCGGTAACAAGTTTGATTACACGTTGATTTTTTAAGGTCCTTTACTAGCTTCTTCAGGTCCTCCTTTAAAAGGAGAGCTTGCTAAGGCACAACTTGGATGTGATATTTGCAGACCAATTCCAGAGCTACAGCCAACTGCAGGCCACTACCACAGCCACTAACGATTCAGAGGAAATCCTGATACAGGGCATCTGCTACAAACAAAGCCCCAGACTCCAATGCTGCCATCTCCAGTCTGTCCAGCAATTGTTGGATTCAGCGCGATAGCACTCAGGCTACCACACCTACGCAAACAGTTGCTTGAGCCCCCAAGGTCAAAATTGTGGAGGCATTTATTTTTTTCAAAAAGTGAGGCTTTATTGTATCAAACAGATTACACAATCTAACATCAAAACAGATAATGTCAACAATATGTTTCCATACATGTAACCATAAAGTCAGCAAATGCCTTCGGCACTGCATCTGACTCGCCTCCTCTTCCTTAGTGTTTTATTGTTTTCCTGTTTAATATAAAGTATTGAAAACCCTCACTATCTTAATTCCCCCCCCCCCCCCACCTGGAATGAAGCTCAAATCTCATGTTGTCCTTCTAGGAGACCACCCAGTCCCTCCCATCCCATACCACTGAGCAGACGAGAAGGCCCATGCAGGTCATTATCTGCTCTCACTTACCATATTACTAGGTTTCATTTTCCCTCAGTGTATCACGCTCCTATGAACTTTCCACAAAAGCACAAGCTTCAGTAATAAAGGCTCACCATGCTTTCTCCACTCCTTCCCCCCTACCCTGGGCTGATTCCAAGAGTGCATGAGATGCTCACAAGCTGAACAAAGGCTGGATCTGCAATCCTCCAAGCTGTAACAGTAACAGTCCCAGAAATAAATACCTGCTAGAAACGCTTACAGCTCCTGAGAGTGCACTGTGACAAACCCACACACTAATTCCTACTAGGAAGTACTACATCTCCCAGAGTGCACTGTGACACTCAAACACACTAATTCCTACTAGGAAGTACTACATCTCCCAGAGTGCACTGTGATACTCCCAGACAGTAATATCCCCTAGAAAGGACTATAGCTCCCAGAGTATTCTGTGATACTCCCACTCAGTAATCCCTCCTAGGAAGGACTATAGCTCCCAGAGTGCACTTCCACACAATAATTGCACCTAGGAAGGACTACAGCTCTGAGAGTGCACTGTGACACACACACATAGTTATCCCTCCTAGGAAGGACTACGGCTCCCAGAGTGCACTGTTATACTCCCATACAGTAATCCCTCCTAGGAAGGACTATAGCTCCCAGAGTGCACTTCCACACAATAATTGCACCTAGGAAGGACTACAGCTCTGAGAGTGCACTGTGACACACGCACATAGTTATCCCTCCTAGGAAGGACTACGGCTCCCAGAGTGCACTGTTATACTCCCATACAGTAATCCCTCCTAGAAAGGACTACAGCTCCCCCACTGTGACACTCTCACACAGTAATCCCTTCTAGAAAGGACTACAGCTCACAGAGTGCACTTGTTCCCCTTCCCCCCCTTGTCTAAACCACTTTGACCCAGTGAAAAGCGGGATATAAATGGAGCTAATAAATCAATAAAATAAATAAATACCCCCTTTGAAGGACTAGAACACCTGAGAGTGCACTCTGACACTCCTACACAGTAATCCCTCCCAGTAAGCACTGCAATTCTCAGAGTGCACAGTGTCACTCCCATAGAGTAATACCCCCTAGGAAAGACTACAGCTCCCTGAGTGCACTGTAACACTACCACAGAGTAATACCCCCTAGTGTGGTAGGCGAAGGCCTATGATCCATGGTGTCTGAAATAAGCAGACAGGCCTAAACAGCTTGACCTGTAAATGAAGCCTGTGGAGAGGCCCAAAGGAATTACACACTCCCCTAAATGCTGCTACCATAGAATCGAAACTTAACTAAGCACAATTAAGTATAGCTAAGCAGAATCGAAACTTAGAAAATATAGAAAAACAAGTTTTAATTGGTATTGATAAGAGGGTGAAGCTTCTATGGAATTAATTAACTCTGCTGAAAGAAAAGTTACAGTGCCCTGCTTTCCCACATGTTTTAGTTAGTCAGTGACCTTGGAGGTAAAATGTATCAAGAACCCAAGAAATGACCATTGTAATGAGGACTGTAAGGGGGGTAAGCAGGTGCTAAGCCCAGACCAAGGTCCTCATTGGATAGCTACGTAATGGTACCGGGACCAATAGATGGGGTGAAAGGGGTTACCGGGACCAATGAGAAGTTTGCCTATGTCCAGAAAGAACAGTATAAAAGTTGCTGTTTTACTAACAAGCATTGCTCAGCCATTTTGAATGTGATTCTGCTTGAGTCTTGTGCACAATAAATGATTTGGACCTTCTGAACAGACTCCTGGTATTATTGGTTTGTTTGCGCTCTGCTGCTACACTAGGAAGTACTACAGCTCCCAGAGTGCACTGTGACACTCCCTTAGAGAAACTCTTGTTTACTTCCTGGGCTCAGTGGCTGGAACTTGTTCTGTGCATATAATATCTTTGTTTCTATAGATCAGACAGGTGAAATCCTCCTGGGCATTCAGTTGTTAGTAACGCCTCTCTCCTTCCCTGCAGTCGGAATATCTCAGGAAGTGAATCTGTGAGACAAATGACCCAGCATTAGTACAGCCCCTTTCACAGGCTTCGCAGGGCTGGGGGAGGGCACTCGTTCTCCTCCCCACACTTCCTCCCACTGAAGCCACTGGGAAAGACGCTTCCTACTAGCACCAGCAAAATTCACACCAGCTTTGTAAGGAGGGAATCAATGCGTGTTCCAGAGAAGGGCAGGAGAATGGCCTCAGGGTTTTCTGCTCAGCAGGTGAGGAGACTGGCAGGAGGTGGGGCAGCAGGGGAGGCAGTGCCACGATCCAGCCCCTGAGACAGACACGCTGCATGGGGCAAGCAGAAAGGGAAATGAGGCTGGCACTGCTCAGTCCAGGAAAGAAAGTTCTGCTCTTTATTCCTTCCAAGCCTCTCAGGATTTTTCCTCCTCATTCCCCTCCCATGATGCTCTCAGTTTCTGTTTCCTGCAATGTCTTTGGATTCTCTTTTCCTCTCTCGCTCTTCCTTTTGCACAATTTCTTTTGTGTCAATTTGCAGAAAATAAGACCCAGATACACATGCATACAGGTGGACATTCTGACCTTTACCCTTCATTCTCTGCACACATCCAACAGACAGCTAAATCCTGTCTCTTCTTTTTCTATAACATTGGCAGAATTTGTCCCTTCCTTTCTACACACACACTAAGGGGCATGTTTACTAAACGGCGCTAATGACACCGGCAGTACAGGCAGCGTTAATGTGAGCAATGCCATATAAGGAGGTGGGTGTACTGGAAGTAATGTAGCGATGTCCGTATAATGCACGTTAAGGGGTGCAGTGCCCATCAAGCGCGCCTTGGCCATGTAGAGTGCGTTAATGGGACGTACGCTAACGCTGCCAAGCAAAGCACAGTGCAAGGCTGACAAGGGGTTTTTGGTGGTGCCTTATGAGGCGCCCTCAGGTTAAGGCACCATATAAGTCACCTCAGGAGGTGCCAGATACGGTGACTAACCTGAGGTGGCGTATAAGGTGCCCTGAGGTTGTTATGGTGACCGAGGAGATGGTGGCCAAGGGCAGGAAGGTGCCCGAAGCTAACAAGCAGGAAATGTATGGGCAAACACAGATGTAACCCTAACACTGCACAGAGCACCAAGGAAAGGCAATGGACAAGTGCTGGAAGGACGTAGAGGTGGGAGCTGATGGACCTGCCAAATCTGCATGCAGCTGATGTGGCAGCCAGTAAAATGGACAAATATATAGGAGGCAGCTGTACTGACACACAGGGTGTTGTTAATTTAAAGCGCTACAATGACAGTGGGTGGAAGAGAATGGGAAAACATGACCTCCAGTGGAGGTGGCAAGATATTTGCAATGATAGGAGGACAGAGGAGCAGTAGTGCCATGCAGAGCAGACACTGGAGAGGCAAGCATGAAGAGCCGCAATGCCAAAAAGGGTACCAGTGCAGGACATGGGGTAGCAGCCTACACAAGAGGACAGGACTCCACACAACTGACAGAGGCAGATAGATGGACAGAAGAATGGTTAGCAACTGTGATGAGTGTAGTATGTTCTGGCAGCACAGATTGAGGAGATATGTTTGCCTGTTACAGGCATAAAAAAGGACGTGCCTCAGACACGCTTAGTAAAAGGGGGCCACTGAGGAGTTGAATCCATGACCTCTGCCTTGGAAGGCAATGTATTGACCACTGGGCTACATCTCTATGGCTTTTGTCACAGCAATGGCTGGCTACAGAATGACTGCAGATCACTGCACAAAATGTCTGCTGTAGTTTCCAGGATAGGATAAACCCACCGCTACCAATGATGCACTGCACATGCAGACTAGCAGTCCACATCAGATCACCAGATGGGGTATGCACCTCTGCAGCACCCCACCTTGGTAGGGGGAACTGACCATGTGTGACCATGTGTGTTACTGGCATAGAGAAGCTACAGACCATGCCATTGTGCAGGTTCTGTGTTAACGCTGAGGGTGAGGACGTGTGCCCAGCACCACAGTACCTGTGTTGCTGGAGATAGTGATGGGGATCTGCAGGAGAGCCTAACAGTGTGTGACAGGTGTTCTCTGCGGCAGAATCTTAACTCATTGTCTGTCCATCTGTATTCCCTAGTTACAGCTGTCTCTGGTGGACCAGAACCCACTAAGAACAGTACCTTTCCAGTCTTATGGTGTGGCTGCCATGAACACCTGTTATCAGAGCAGTGAGGTGCTTACACTTGTATGAGATTCAGGTAAGCAATGCATTGATACTGCTGCTCCAGGTCAAAGTGATGTACAGTAAATGCCCCAAAAGGCACAACATCAACATTGCGGTAATTGAGGCAATAGGGGAATATATGGCTGGAGGAGTAATAACCTCTGTCCTGCTTGCAAAGTGCTGTCAGCCAGAGCCATACCTGTTACTAGGGCATTGGCAGACCAGCACTAATGCTGGGAGTAGGCCTGGAATACCACAGCTGCCACCCACCAAGGTCTGATATTCACCAGCAGAAGGCACAGTCAGACTGCACTTGCTGCACCCTGTAAGGTGTCCCAGCCATGCACATACTAATTGCAGACAGTCTGCTAGCCAATCACAGAGACGCTATATGCATCCAGAGGTGGGATATACAGCACAGACACCAAGCAGGTATCTCAGTGATTCAGCCCCAAAAAAAGAAGCACACAGATATCACTGTAGACAGAAACTAGAATAGTACTATGTGGGAACATAGCCATGCCATGGACACTGCTCGTTCAGGGTGAGTACATCCACCCTGCATGACATGCTGTGGCCACCCTGTCCATGCAGATGGTGGCTGGTCACTACAATGCCCCAGCCAGTGCCCTACCCCTTCCGCTGAGGCATCTTGGCCAATCGGCCCTGTCCAGCCCATACCCACAATACCCTGCTCCTCAGTATGCAGATTTGCAAGGTAATGCTGGATAGAGTGTAAGCATTGTGGGCCCAGTGAGGTGTAGGAAGCCACAAAACAAAGGATGGAGATACGCACATCCCCACTCCTATTTGTTGTATGTAGGGTAAAAAAGACAACTAAGAAAAGAGGAAAGGAAATGGAGACAATCAAAATCATTAATAAATCATGAGAACTACACTAATACACTACAAATTTATAAACAAACAATAAACAACTCCAAACAAAATTATTATTCTAATATAATCTCAAGAGCCACTAATCGCCCAAGAGAACTATTCTGTATAGTACAAAAACTAACAAACAAAACACTAAATTCTGATGAAATATCAATTGATATCTCCCCACAAGAATTAGCTCAATACTATATCAATAAAACAAAGCTACAAATAACACCTCTACATATTACTCAACCACAAATTCAAACACAAACAAAGCAAGCTACATTTGATAACTGGACCAACTTCAACTTAATATCAAAATCTACTCTCAAAACTACAATAACTAACATTAATACAACAACCTCATACCTTGATCCATGCCCAGTTGATTGGATAAAGAAGACTTTCTCAATACTCTCTTCTTTCATTCTACCCTTAGTGAACCTATCCTTACAAAAAGGCTACTTACCACCATCTCTCAAACACGTTCAAATACGACCTATACTTAAAAATAACACATTAGATAAATTATCCCCAAAATCATACAGACCCATATCAAGTATTCCTTTTATGGCCAAACTTATTGAAAAAATTGTACAAATTCAACTACAAGACTTTATTGACACATTAAACCTCCTTGATGAACATCAATATGGCTTTAGACCCTTCCATGGAGTAGAAACCTTGCTAACGATCCTTTATGACACAATATTAAGAGGTATTGATAATCCTAAACAAGCCTTTATTCTTGTTTTCCTTGACATATCAGCTGCATTTGACAGTGTTAATCACTTAACAATGTTAAACAGACTTCAACAAATTGGAATTACATCTACTGTTTATAATTGGTTCAAATCATATCTATCAAACAGAACTCAAACAGTAAGAATCCACACCCAAATTTCTAACACCTTCAAACAAACTCAGGGTCTCCCGCAGGGTTCTGCATTATCTGCGCTATTATTTAATATTTACTTACAACCAGTTTGTAACATCTTTAAACGTCACAATGTTTATTATCATATCTACGCTGATGATAATGTTCTACCTCCCATTTGAAATCCCACACCCACCTCTTCAAAAAATAACAGAATGTTTCAATGAACTAACTGAATGGCTCAAAGAACAAAATCTACTTATCAACTTTACTAAAACTGATATATTATTCATCACTAAAAATCAAACATACATACCCCCAAACACGATCACACTAGATACTCATGAAATAAATACAAAAAAAGAAATAAAATATCTAGGTGTAATACTTGACAATAATCTAAATATGGATTCACATATAAAATATCTAACTAAAAAAATACATTACAAACTCAAAACACTAAAACAATTAAGACCATTGATTCATCTACAAGACTTTATTAATATAATTCATGCTATCATCACCCCACATTTTGATTATGCAAACACAATACTTAATGGCATTTCAAAACAAAATATTAAAAAGATACAAATAATTCAGAACATAGCTGCCAGGATGATTATGAATATAAGCCCACTTGAACATGTTACACCAATTTTGGCTGAACTTCATTGGCTACCTATTTACTCCCGAATCAAATATAAAATTCTTGTCACTACATTTAAACTTATAAATAATCTTGCACCATCGGCACTCAATACACTGATTAATATAGACATCGATAAACGATCCCAAAGAAGCAGAAACTTAAATACCTTAACAATACCAAAAGATTTCACAAAAGCCAGAAAACAAACAAATAAGAGAGCTTTCTCACACTCTGCTCCAATTCTTTGGAACAATCTACCTGACAACATTCGCCTGCTATCTGATATAAAGGAATTTAGAAAAAAATTAAAAACTCACTTATTCATATTACACTACAATACACCCTCAGAACAGAATACTCAAATAGATACAGGCTAACATTTATACATTATTATTACATACTCTATTTTCAAAATAAATATCACTAATACACTATTAACCATACCACACTCTCATTCACATGATGATTATAGATTTAAACTAACAATGTATATATGTTCTAATATGTTATACCTTTAATGTTACAACATTCCTTGTAAATTATAATTATCTGTTCTATGTAAACTGACTTGGTATATTACATACCAATTAACCTACTGTTCCATGTAAACCGCACTTGATACTAGGGAAAGAGCGGTATATAAATAACTGTTAAATAAATAAATAAATAAATAAATAAAATGTTGGGATATAGTCTGCAGGAGCCACAGCTCAGACTTGAACCTGTGACCTTTTGCACCAAGACACACTGGCTGTCTGTACTGCACTATACTGTTGCCACAGGGGCTGGTCAGTCCCTGGTGATACCATGACTGTTCATCAGACAAACCTTGTCTGTTGTACTGCACACCCCCCACCTGAGCAGGGCTTGGCCTTGATCTGCTGTGGGCAGATGCCACTGCCCCCTCCCCCACCAGAATATGATGACATACCCATATGCTGGTGATGCTGGTGGTGGGCGGCTCCAGGCCATACATTGTACCGGTAGGCAGCCGCCTAAGGTATGTTCTCTGGGGTAGGGGTGCCTACATAGACATCCACATTCCCCCCAGCACCGCCTGCCACTCTTATGTGCCCTGGTGGGTAATGTCCCCTGGTTGGGACACTGTGGGAAACAACAGAGTCCTGGTCATGTTGGGCCTTGGTCAGTTGCTATTTTGCTGATGTCCGGTTTCTGTGTTCCTATATGCCACCAGGTCATCTGCCTCGCCCACCCTGTGCCCCAGCTGCTCCCACTACATGTCCCGCCTGCAGCCCCCTATGCCCTATTTGCAGCAACGCCATAGTGCCCTTTCATACCTGGTCACTATGCTGTTGCTGCACATGTAACACTACCATCACTGTTTTTGGGCTCCCTGCCTATGCTGTACATTGCTGACAATGAAATGGTTTCTCTCCCATAAAAATGTACCTCTAACACCAGGTTTTCACTCACGGTAATGTTCACACATTGACATCACAGCATTAGTATAGCAGGGGCCTCTCTCCGCCCATTCCCCGCCCATTGACCCCCCCTCTCTCTGCCTTCTCTCTGCCCCGCGGTACAGTTACCGCTGCCGGCTGTGTTAGCGCACTAACGTTATGTCTTGTAACAGTAATGGGCGTTAACATTACTGCTGTCACATTAGCGCCATTAAGTAAACATGCCCCTAAGACATTTATCCACTCTTCAGTTACCTCCCATATAGACTATTGCAACCTCCTCCTTGCTGGTCTCCCTCTCAATCACCTCTCTTCCCTTTGGAGGTGTGGTGATGAGGAGTTGTTGCTATATTGTCCACATAGATGTGATACTCCTCTTTAAACTTATGGAAGATACTACAGATTGACTGGAGATAAATGTTAAATAAAAGGACTGATAGAGATGATCATTGAGGTAAGCCCTTCTCTTTGTCTGAATGGTTTAGATGTCTGTAAACCGATGTCAACTTTCTTGTCTAAGGCCACCTCAGTTTCCATTAATGGAGAATCCTAATTTACCAAGGCTGAGAAGGTATTCTGCAAGGGTATCTCGAAGTGGAGTTGGTGTCTCCGTGTAATGGGTCATAACCGTCCAGAACCACTTTCATCCATTTATTCTTGCATTGCTGGATTTTTTGAGGGAGTTGCATGGATTATTTGCAAGCTGTATCTTCGGTGAGGTTTGTTTCATTGCAGCTAAGTCTTCCCTCAATTGAATCAATTATTTTTCCATAGCAGATAGTTCATGATGGATAGGACAAGCTCAAAGGCTCCAGATTGTTGTCATGAGGATCAAAGGACCACAACTATTGCACTGATTAAAAATAACTTTGATTAGTGTGTCAAATATGGAGCAGTTGTCAGATGAAAAAGCAACAGAGAAGTGCTTTCCACTAAAGTTAGTACAAGTGACTGTGTATCTTGGGGTGACTAAGAATATCCAGCTCTGGGGTTGGTGGGTGAGGGGAGGGAGAGAAATAAGGGGCAGTAAGCTACGAGTTTGACTTTCTAAGCCAGAGACCCTGCAGGGCAGCTGGTACATACCAGAGCACAGACTTGTCTCTTCAATACAGGTCAAACATATTACTGTAAAGCTACTTTTCTAGAAGAGGCTGAAAATTTGAACTTTTTTTTTTATTAAAGCTATGTAATTCCTATATTGCATCCTCTATTTTCTCAAAGGCTAAAGAAATCAACATAGTGGATGCTTGAAATGCCCTCCCGATGGAAGTGGTGGGGGCAAATATAATGACAGAATTCAAAATGGCATGGGACAGACACAGTGGATCCCCTTATAGCAACAGGATAAAATCAAAATAAACATGAATATCTCTTATATCGCAACAAATAGGAGTGACTTATACAGAGTGGTTGGTTTACCCCTAAACAAAGGCATGAGGAGGGGTGACCTGCACAGAGTGTCAGGTGCACCGACTCTTGCCGCCTTGCTGGGCAGACTGATGAACCATACTGGTCTTTATCTACTGTCATATACTATGTTACTATGTTAAACACAGGCAGTGCAATTACTGTAATTCCAAAAGACCGACGAGGTACAGGCAGCTAAAACTATTGAAAGCATGCAAAAGAATAAAAACTTAGCCAGAAAGATCCACATAATGTACTGCACCCCTGGTGCTCTGGAGACCAGTAATGGCTTCTGGGTCTGTTTCTACAGGTTTTAAATGCAGAGCTCCCTTGGATTTCTAGGGGAGGGGAATAAAGCCAGCAGACATCTAATGTACTCTGAGCACCTCCACGTGTCCCTGAGTGTGTTTTCTGATTTGTGTTTCAGATGCGGGTGACGTTTGAGGATATTGCTGTCTCTTTCTCCCAGGAGGAGTGGGAGTATTTAGATGAAGGGCAGAAGGAGCTTTACAGGGAGGTGATGAAGGAGAATTATGAGACTCTGATCTCCCTGGGTAAGGACTGTATGACTGCATCTGCATTTCTAGCAGACAGTGGGGCTGATCTATTATACTGTATCTACCATTCTTCCAGGTTCCAGAGATAGGAAGCGTCCAGAAAATGTGCTCACATTGCAATTTCCAGCTATATTAACACCCAATACCCACCAGGTACAATAAGCAGTATTTTATAAATCATCAATGTATAATTCAACTCTAGATGCGGAACCTGCAGAGCAGAGTGGGGGATGAGTCCGGTGAACTCTGGGGTACTGGGTTCAAGGCTCCCACAGGGACTGTCCTACCTTACCCCATACATTTATAGATGGTTCCTATAACTTCATCCCTTCAGGAATATCCTTCTACAGTACTTAACAAATAAAATAGTCCATCATATCTTCAGTCTGTCTCATTCTATATTGCCTCCTGTTATGCTCATGTATATCTTTCTCAGCAGCACATCTGTGTTTCTCCCCTGCTTTCATGAATTCAGATACTGTCCTCAACTCTACCACTTCCACTGGGAGAGTATTTCATGCATCTACCACTCTTTCCCTAAAGAAATATTTCCACATATTACTCCTGAGTCTATCCCCTTTCACCCTCATCCATCAGGTGCTGCAGGACTGCACCCTCGGTCCCAGAACCCCAAGGAAAGATAGCGCGAGACTGAAACCCTTCCCGCTGTCCATCTCAAGGCCAATCAAGGCCCACCACAGCAACTTTAAAAAAGAAGTGCCATTAGCCGCGCCTGCGCCTGGTGGGCCTGTGCCTGAGGACCTCACGAGAGAGACATTAAGTGGGGAAATCATGCAGGAATGAAACAAATCAGTTCAACCCAAACAAAAAGCTGTCAACACTAAGCCCAACAACCTTGAAAATCTCGCTGCTGACCTCAACCTTATCAGGACTACTCACAAGACGACAACTCTAATCCCACACAGTTCAAAGACACCTTGGATTGTATCATGACACACTTTCAGCAAGAAAATGACAAACTGTAAATACCACTCATTAGAAATGGAACTCACTGCTGAAAGAGCCCCACGCCTACCCTCCTATGATTCTACCAAAAAGCATAAAACTGCTATAATGCCACGGAATCCAATGTTATCAGCCATCCAAGTATTGTATGCCCTTCCTCTCATCTGGATCCTACTCTGCCACTCCTCAACAGCTACCTATACCATAAACATACCCACAACAGCCCTACAACCTCCCCTACTACACATGCCTTGCCACCCACACATATGGATGAACCGCCATAAGCATGTCAACAGACAGACACCCAGATTAATAAGAATTCAAACCAATACTCACATAACTGGCTACCATACCCTACACACACTAATCACTCCAATTAACATTGGGCTAATCAATGCTAGGTCCATCAGATACAAGACAAACACCATCATAGACTATATTCAATATCACCCAGACTGACATACTCTGCATCACCGAATCCTGGCTATAAAGCCCTGACCAGGTCATTCTGTCTGAGATCACTCCACGATACCATACTGCCTTCAACTTCCTGCACACTCACAAGAGAGGTGGTGGGATACTTATCCTTGTGCGAATTGACCTTAAATTTAAAATGTCCTAATCTGTAAGCCACAAACACTGTGACTTAATCATGATAGAAAACATACACCTAGCCATTTGTCTTACCTACAGAGCCCCAAACACTCCCGCTGATGAGACATCCAACATCCTCAAAGCCATATGTTTGGCCAGCTCTCCTCATAAGCTGCTTATACTACTAGGCAACCTAAACCTGAGCTTCACACCTAGCAGAGGAGAAGTGACGTTCACAAGGCAATGGAATCACGTAACTTCTGCCAAATCCTCAAGGGTCCCTCTCACCATTCAGGCTCTACTCTGGACCTCATCTTTGTCCCAAAGAACCTTCACTCACAGGACAGCATAATGACCCCTCTTGCCCTACTATAACCCTGGTCAGATCAGCATGCTATACACTTGAAGATTGACTTCCCCCAACAAGGAAACTCTGAAAGAAGTTTTAAAGGATGTAACCAAGACAAATTCCTCAAAGATATCCTTCCCAGCCTCCCCCAGGACTTTGCAGATACAGATGAGGCAAGTAAAGCCTGGAACTCCACCATCAATGCAGCAGTGAAGCCTCCTTAGCACCCAAATCTTGGAAATAGAGAACAAAGATCCAAACACTGTGGAAAATCTATTTCAAACTTAAAATTCTCAAACAACTACGTCCGCTTGTATTTATACAAGATTTCATTAATATAACACAAGCTATCATAACCCCTCATTTTGATTTCGCCAACCTAATACTTATTGGCACTTCAAAACAGAACATTAAAAGAATTCAATTAGCCCAAAATGCAACAGCAAGAATTATACTAAAAATAAATTCTATACAACACATAACACCTATACTTGCATCGCTTCACTGGCTACCAATACAAAGCAGGATAATATACAAAACAATAATAACCTCATTTAAAGCATCAAACGACATGGCACCGATTACACTATGTAATCTAATATGCAAAGAAACACCTAAGCCTACTAATAGAAAAGAACAGTTAAATAAACTAAAGATCCCGAAGGACTTCATAAAAGCACATAAATTGACCAACAATAGAGCCTTCTCACACATAGCCCCAATTATCTGGAATTCCCTACCAGAGGATCTACGTTCACTAACAGAGATCTTGGAATTCCGCAAAAAACTAAAAACTTATTTATTTACTAAACACTACAATTCCATAGAAAACCTGGCACTCAACATAGATAAAGGATAATCAGGTAAATGACCACTTAAAACACAAACCTCACACCTAAATGGACAACACTTAGCGCTAACGAAATGACGATCCTATCTCCTATGACCTAATTCCTACGCATGTATATAGTTGTATCAGTTATGTACTGTCTTACGTATATAGATACTACACTTTGTTAGTTAACTGTTTTTGCACGGTCCCAGTTTAAAAACCCACCTTGTTTATTTTATGATATGTTAAGATGTTCTATGTAAAAATTAAGATGTTCTATGTAAAACAAACTTAGCTTTGTTAATTGTTGTTATTTGTACACCGCATCTGATCTCTGGAAGATGCGGTATAAAAATGAGTGTTAAATAAATAAATAATAAATAAATCTGCCCCATGGTATTCTGAAACAATAAGAGAAAACAAACAAAACCTTTGCCAGCTAGAGCATAAATGGAAAACTAGAGGGCATAACATGAAACTGCAAGTGGGTAAATTGAAAGGCAATATCAGGAAATATTTTTTCACTGAAAGGGTGGTGGATGCTTGGAATGCCCTCCCGATGGAAGTGGTAGGGGCGAACACGGTGACGGAATTCAAAAAGGCATGGGACAAACACAGAGGATCCCTTTACAGAAATAGGATAAAAACAAAATAAACGGTACCATCTAACTTCTGAACCATATAACGTCTCAACAAATAGGGGTGTCCTACATGGAGTGGTGGGTTTACCCCTGGACAAGGATATGGGGAGGGGTGGCCTGTGCGGAGCGACAGGTGCACCTACTCTTGCCATCTTGCTGGGCAGACTGGATGGACCATGCTGGTCTTTATCTGCCGTCAACTACTATGTTACTATGTATGTTACGTCTGGTCACAAGCTACCCTTCTTCAATACCAGAAAATGCAGAGAGTCTACAGTGATTTGATCAACAAGCACAATCGAGAATACTACACCAACCTTATCTTAAAAGTCAGCAACAAGCCTCAAAAGCTCTGTGAGAGAAGGCATTCCATCAGGGGTGAGAGCAGGAGCTCCCCCTTCCTCCTTAAATCGCCAAGCTGACAGCATGCTTAACGGCATAAAAAACGCCGTTTCAAGGGCTCTGTGAGAGAAGGCATTCCATCAGGGGTGAGAGCAGGAGCTCCCCCTTCCTCCTTAAATCGCCAAGCTGACAGCATGCTTAACGGCATAAAAACCGCCGTTTCAAGGGCTCTGTGAGAGAAGGCATTCCATCAGGGGTGAGAGCAGGAGCTCCCCCTTCCTCCTTAAATCGCCAAGCTGACAGCATGCTTAACAGCATAAAAACCGCCGTTTCAAGGGCTCTGTGAGAGAAGGCATTCCATCAGGGGTGAGAGCAGGAGCTCCCCCTTCCTCCTTAAATCGCCAAGCTGACAGCATGCTTAACGGCATAAAAACCGCCGTTTCAAGAGCTCTGTGAGAGAAGGCATTCCATCAGGGGTGAGAGCAGGAGCTCCCCCTTCCTCCTTAAATCGCCAAGCTGACAGCATGCTTAACGGCATAAAAACCGCCGTTTCAAGGGCGCGCCCGCGCCTTGCGGGCCCGCGCCTGAGGGCCTCGCCAGAGGGCCCTTTGGCGTGGCCCTTAGGCATTGGTCCGTGGCGTCTGTTTATGAAGTGGTTTCTGGGACTGTTTTCACCCCTTGCAGATGGTATGTCATGTACTATAATTCATGTTGTAACTTATTCTGTATAGATATTCTATGTATGTACTGTAATGTATTCTGTGTTATGTAATTACTTTTATTACCGCTCTGATTTTATGAAGAGTGGTATATGTTTCATCTACCTTTGTTTAACTTTGTATTGTATTGTACTGGGACCGCTTTGATTGAAGGAAAAAGCGGGATATAAATCTGTTTAAATAAATAAATAAATTTGAAATTTTCCACACCCTCACGAAGAATCCATCCCACAAAGAAGACACTATCCATCCCAAGATCTTTGCAGATTTCCTCATCAACAAGAACAAACCATCCTTAAGAACTTCACTGCTAAACACCTCCAACTGCAGAACCCAATGTCAAACACAAATTGTACTGATCTACAGAGCAAACCCGGCTCAGTCATGTGGATCAAATCAGTCAAGGACAAAGTTGTCAACTGTATCCACAACACCATAAGCTCATCCCTATCTCAAGGATACATGCCCCCTGCTCTCAAACAAGTTAACATCTGACTCATCCAAAAAAACAAGTGAACAACAGCTCTGATCCTGCAACATTGCACCCTATTTCCAGCCTGCCCTTTCTATCCAAAATAATTGAAAAGGTGGTGCAGAGACCAACTAACATTGGACTTCACAGCACAACATTCAACTGGTTCCAATCCTATCTCAGTGACAGACAACAAAAGGTCAATGTTGGTTCAAACACCTCCAGTCCATTCAACACAACAGATGGAGTCCTGCAAGGGTCTTACCTGCCTGCCCTCCCTTTGAACATCTACTTACAACCAGTTTGCCTTGACTATCTTCAAGATAAGAAACAACTCATCAACCGGAATTGTACAGGAACTGATATACAGAAAATTAAACAGCAAACGTAAGAGACAGAGCACCAGAGGCACCATTTCAACTCCTAGTTCTTCCACCAATGAAGAGGGCTCTTTAAATTAGCGGCACCCACCATCTGGAATTCTCTGCTACAGAAGGTCAGGACAACCAAGGACTGAAAGGACTTCAGAAAACATCTCAGAACCTTCCTTTTCATCGATCACTTCAGAGACAATACCTAGTTCTTCCCCCTTATCTCACATGTCTAAAACAATATCTAACCCTTGTACATGTTGCAATGTATATGTTTTGCCTCTGTGCAAACCCTGCATGTCACCCCTACCTAAGTTTACACATTAAGTTCTCGGTAATGCTCATTTTAATGTAAACCACTTTGATAATACGAGAAGGTTGTATAAAAAAAACTTGTTAAATAAAGAAAATAAATTCTCCCCTCATTGCAGAGCTTGCTTTGAATCAAAAGAGGCTCTCTGCCTGAGCATTTATACCATGAAGATATTTAAACATCTTTGTCATATCTCCTCTCTCCCATCTTTCCTCCAAAGTCGAGTGGAGGAGTGGCCTAGTGGTTGGGGCAAGGTACTTCAGGCTGGAAGTTCAGGGGTTTAAATCCCACTAGAGGACAGCAACCTTGGGCCAGAAGGACTGGGGTTTCTAGTCCCACAGGTGCTCCTTGTGGTCTTGGGCAAGCCACTTAACCCTCCATAGCCCATGTTCCCTGTAAAATAGTTATCTCCAAGTTATAATGTCCTGTTCAATGTAATTTCAGTTTGTTTAATGTAAACCACACTGATGCAGAATAGTGTGGTATATAAGAGAATGTAAATAAAATTAATTAATTAATAATGCTACTCCTCGATACTGTGTCCTCTCTTGGTTTTAAGTGCTCTGTACTGTCCTGGTTCTCTTCTTATCTCTCCCATCTCTTTTTCAGTGTTTGTTATGGTGGATTCTCCTCTGCTGCTATCTCACTCTCACTTGCTGTACCCCAAGGATCTGTCTTTTCCTTTTCTCTCTCTATACCCATTCCCTTTGTGCACTCATCTCCTCCCATGGCTTTCAGTACCATCTTTATGCTGATGACTCCCAGATCTACCTGTCTACACCTGAAATCTCTCCAGCAATCCAGGCCCAGATCTCTGCCTGCCTTTCTGACATTGCTGCTTGGATGTCTCACTACCACTTGAAATTGGACATGGTGAAAACTGAGCTTCATATTTTTTCCCCTCTAACCCGCTTCTCCCCTACTTCTTTTCTCAGTCTCTGTGGATAATAAAACACTTGTCATCTGCCATCTAGACTACTGTAACCTGCTCCTTGCTGATCTCCCTCTGAATCCTCTCTCTCCCCTTCAATCTGTTCAACACTCTACTGTGTGGCTAATCTTCTGCCAGCCTCGCCATGCTCATATTACCCTTCTTCTCAAATCACGTCATTGCCAAACTACTACTCCTGCTGACCTATAAGTGTATTCACTCTGCAGCTCCTCACTACCTCTCCTCTCTTTTTCTTTCCCTACAACCCCCCTTGGAACTCTGCTCTTTTTGCAACCCTCTTCTATCTGTGCCCTTCTCTTTAATTGCTAACTCCAGACTTTGCTCCTTTTGCCTTGCTACGCCTTATGCCTGGAATAAGCTAAGTCTGTATGTCTGACGCCTTCTCTGGCCCTTCTCAAATTGAGGCTCAAAACTCACCTCTTCGCTGCTACTTTTGTAGACTGAGTCGCCTGATCTCCTTTGTGTTTCCTTACCATTCCCACTAGCTGTATCCCATGTCTACAGCTACTATGTTGTCTGTCTTGACTAGATTTTAAGCTCTGTCGAGCAGGGACTGTCTTTTACATGTATCTGTGCAGCGCTGCATATGTCTTGTAGCGCTATACAAATGTTCCGTATTAGTAGATGAGGGTCTCAGTAGTGTGTGTAGAAAGGAAGGGACAAATTTTTCCGATGTTATAGAGAAAGAAGTTACAGGTTTTAGCTATCATTTGGAAGCTGCAGAGAAAGAGAGAGTAAAGTCAGAGACGGTATGGAAGGGCAGAAGAGATAGGCCATATGGTCTTTATCTGCCTTCATATTTCTCTATTTACATATAGAAGATGCCTTGATTACTGGCCGGTAATTTATAATTATTTAATTTTAATGCAAATTGCTATACTTTTTTGTATGAAAGGAGGGACATCAAGAGATCATGAAATGAAATCATGTAAGAGATTAACTTAACTTTCTCCCTCTTGGTCATATTAATCACAGCTGATTGGTCAGATGTGGTATAATCTCAGAGCAGGGAATTTTGGGATCAGAAGACCCAGAAATACCTCTGTGGTCCCAACATGTGATTTGTGCCTTCTTTTTATGTCCAGCAGGTGACGGGGTCACACAGGAAAAGAAGAGAGAGGAGAAAAGAGAAGAATGGGGAAACTCTTTCACACACGAGGTGCACCCAGCAGTCCACCTAAACTCTCACACACAAGAGAGACATTTTCCACGTACTGAGTGTGAGAGCGGTTTCAATCATAGCAATCGCATAAGAAGCCACCTGGAAACCCACACAGCAGAGGGAATTACCCCAACAGAGAGGCCTTCTACATCTTTTAAAAGCCCTGAATTTGGAAGAAGTTTCACTCTTACGAAATCTGTAACAATGCACCAGAAAATCCACAGGGCTGAAAAAAGATTTCACTGCACTGAATGTGAGAAATCTTTCCACAGAAACTCACAACTTGTGGAGCATCATAGAAACCACACGGGGGAGAGACCCTTTAGTTGTACTGAATGTGGGAAATTCTTCACCAGAAAAGCTAATCTATTAATGCATTGTAGAACCCACACAGGGGAAAAACCTTTTAGTTGTACTGAGTGTGGGAAATGTTTCCCCACAAAAGGAGAACTAGTGAGGCATCATAGAATCCACACGGGGGAAAAATCATTTAGTTGTACTGATTGTGGGAAATGTTTCCCCAGAAAAGCTAATCTATTAATGCATCGTAGAACCCACACAGGGGAAAAACCTTTTAGTTGTACTGAGTGTGGGAAATGTTTCCCTAGAAAAGCTAATCTATTAAGGCATCGTAGAACCCACACAGGGGAAAAACCTTTTAGTTGTACTGAATGTGGGAAATGTTTCTCCAGAAAAGCAGAACTAGTGACACATCATAGAAGCCACACAGGGGAAAAACCTTTTAGTTGTACTGAATGTGGGAAATGTTTCCCCACAAAAGGAGAACTAGTGATGCATCATAGAATCCATACGGGGGAAAAATCATTTAGTTGTACTGATTGTGGGAAATATTTCCTCATTAAAACACAACTAGTACGGCATCGTAGAACCCACACAGGGGAAAAACCTTTTAGTTGTACTGATTGTGGGAAATGTTTCCCCAGAAAAGCTAATCTATTAATGCATTGTAGAACCCACACAGGGGAAAAACCTTTTAGTTGTACTGCATGTGGGAAATGTTTCCCCAGAAAAGCTAATCTATTAAGGCATCGTAGAACCCACAGAGGGGAAAAACCTTTTAGTTGTACTGAATGTGGGAAATGTTTCCCCACAAAAGGGGAACTAGTGAGGCATCATAGAATCCACACCGGGGAGAAACCTTTTAGTTGTACTGAATGTGGGAAATGTTTCTCCAGAAAAGCAGAACTAGTGACACATCATAGAAGCCACACAGGGGAAAAGCCTTTTAGTTGTACTGAATGTGGGAAATGTTTCCCCACAAAAGGAGAACTAGTGAGGCATCATAGAATCCACACCGGGGAGAAACCTTTTAGTTGTACTGAATGTGGGAAATGTTTCCCCAGAAAATCTAATCTAGTAATGCATCGTAGAACCCATACAGGGGAAAAACCTTTTAGTTGTACTGAATGTGGGAAATGTTTCTCCAGAAAAGCAGAACTAGTGACACATCATAGAAGCCACACAGGGGAAAAGCCTTTTAGTTGTACTGAATGTGGGAAATGTTTCCCCACAAAAGGAGAACTAGTGAGGTATCATAGAATCAACACCGGGGAGAAACCTTTTAGTTGTACTGAATGTGGGAAATGTTTCCCCAGAAAATCTAATCTATTAATGCATCGTAGAACCCATACAGGGGAAAAACCTTTTAGTTGTACTGAATGTGGGAAATGTTTCCCCACAAAAGGAGAACTATTGAGGCATCATAGAATCCACACCGGGGAGAAACCTTTTAGTTGTACTGAATGTAGGAAATGTTTCCCCAGAAAATCTAATCTATTAATGCATCGTAGAATCCATACAGGGGAAAAACCTTTTAGTTGTACTGAATGTGGGAAATGTTTCTCCAGAAAAGCAGAACTAGTGACACATCATAGAAGCCACACAGGGGAAAAGCCTTTTAGTTGTACTGAGTGTGGGAAATGTTTCCCCACAAAAGGAGAACTAGTGAGGCATCATAGAATCCACACCGGGGAGAAACCATTTAGTTGTACTGAATGTGGGAAATGTTTCCCCAGAAAATCTAATCTATTAATGCATCGTAGAACCCATACAGGGGAAAAACCTTTCAGTTGTACTGAATGTGGGAAATGTTTCCCCACAAAAGGAGAACTAGTGAGGCATCATAGAATCCACACCGGGGAGAAACCTTTTAGTTGTACTGAATGTGGGAAATGTTTCCCCAGAAAATCTAATCTATTAATGCATCGTAGAATCCATACAGGGGAAAAACCTTTTAGTTGTACAGAATGTGAGAAATGTTTCTCCAGAAAAGCAGAACTAGTGACACATCATAGAAGCCACATAGGGGAAAAGCCTTTTAGTTGTACTGAATGTGGGAAATGTTTCTCCAGAAAAGCAGAACTAGTGACACATCATAGAAGCCACACAGGGGAAAAGCCTTTTAGTTGTACTGAATGTGGGAAATGTTTCCCCACAAAAGGAGAACTAGTGAGGCATCATAGAAGCCACACAGGGGAAAAGCCTTTTAGTTGTACTGAATGTGGGAAATGTTTCCCCACAAAAGGAGAACTAGTGAGGCATCATAGAATCCACACCGGGGTGAAACCTTTTAGTTGTACTGAATGTGGGAAATGTTTCCCCAGAAAATCTAATCTATTAATGCATCATAGAACCCATACAGGGGAAAAACCTTTTAGTTGTACTGAATGTGGGAAATGTTTCCCCACAAAAGGAGAACTAGTGAGGCATCATAGAATCCACACCGGGGTGAAACCTTTTAGTTGTACTGAATGTGGGAAATGTTTCCCCAGAAAATCTAATCTATTAATGCATCATAGAACCCATACAGGGGAAAAACCTTTTAGTTGTACTGAATGTGGGAAATGTTTCCCCACAAAAGGAGAACTAGTGAGGCATCATAGAATCCACACCGGGGAGAAACCTTTTAGTTGTACTGAATGTGGGAAATGTTTCCCCAGAAAGTCTAATCTATTAATGCATCGTAGAATCCATACAGGGGAAAAACCTTTTAGTTGTACTGAATGTGGGAAATGTTTCCCCACAAAAGGAGTACTAGTGAGGCATCATAGAATCCACATGGGGGAGTAACATTTAGTTATACTGATTTTGGGAAATGTTTCCCCAGAAAAGGAGCACCGCCGACCACCTTCCAGCTCCCCCGATTGAGGAGCAGTGAAAGAGCGAGAAGTCCCCTGCTCTGCTTGATCACTGCTGCCCAATTGTCTTCTACCACCGGACATAAAAAGAAGCAGCATTGGGATGCCCATGCCTGATAGGTCTGCGCCTTAGGGCCTCTCCAGAGGGTCCTTTGGTATGGCCCTTAGGAGGAGATACCTGGCTATCCACCACTCCTTGAATCTTCCACCCAGCAGCAACTTAAATTTACCACTTGTCACAACAAATCATTCTGACAGCACACCACCAGGACAATAAACTAAAGGAGGGCTCCACCACTTCCTCTACAAGCTGACCCAATCTCCAATCAAGCCTGCTCCAGGAATAGAAGGTACCCCAGAAACCATGCCTCCCTTCCTAAACCCAGTATATCTCATAATGCCATGCTCACCCATTATTACCAACATATACTCAAACCACCCCATTCCAAATACTACACTTACTCAACCTATAAACACTACCAAGCCTCCCTCCATCCACAGAAACTCATACACCCCACCAATTCCAACCCACACTTCTACCCTCACAAACAGACAAGCTCTCTCAGTCTCTCTAGTAAATGCACGCTTAGTGAGAAAAGCTCCCCATGCTCTGAGACCTGATCATATCTGAAAAGATCAATATTCTCTGCATAACAGAAACCTGGCTAACAGATTCAGATACAGTACTCATGAACCATTTACAACCTAATGGATAAAGTATGTACAACTGCTCACAAGTGCACACCAGAGGAGGAGGAGTAGCCATCACAGCAAAATCCAACTTCCACTTCAGGAACTATGCATCAGAAACAACTAAAGAAGCGGACATACTCACAATCACCAACAAATGCCTCTCCATATGTCTAACTTACCGAGCACCTACTGCACGCACAGATCTGTCGGACATTCTAAAGCATGTGTCAGAGAGCGCCAGCACTATGAAAGAACAGATAATTCTCGGAGACCTCAACCTCTCTTCATTATAGGAGAAGCACGCCGAAGCCTTTATTAGTGCAATGGAAGCAATGGACCTGACTCAAATCATACACGACTCAACACACGAAAAAGGGAATACCCTAGATCTGATATTCCTCATCTCCCAAATTGCCATCTCCCTAGGATCACACATGTACCATGGTCTGACCACCATCTCATCAACTTCACTAGCACATACCAGCATATCCACTTCAAAGAGAACAATCAACTCGCAAAGAGATTTAAACCATTTAACAAGGAGGACTTCCTAGCCCAAGTACTACCTAAACTACAAACTGACTCCTCCAAAACTGAAGATCTAGTCGAGAAGTGGAATACTATAATTGCCTCTGCAGTATGTACAACAACAAACCAAACCGAAGTCAGGGTTAGCTTGGCCAGAGCCCGTTGGTTCACCCCCAACCTAAGGAGACTAAGGACCCCACTCAGAAGGGCTGAGAGAAAATGGAGAAAGACTAGGAAAGAAACAGACAGAGCAAGATACATGAATGAACTGGACAACTAGAAACAGATAATGCAAATAGGGCCTACCACTAAAAAATCATAAATACAACAATTAACAGACCACATGAACTCTTTGACATAGTTAAGAAGTTAAAAAAAAGACACCTAACCACTTAAACCAACTCCCAAATATGCCACCAGAACAGCTGGCAGGTCAATAGAAACAGCTCCAACAACACAACTCACCTCCAAGAGCAACAACAATCGCCTATTGTACTGCTCAGGGCACTGAATGGAGTACATTTGAAATGATCACCAAAGAAAGGATAGAAACCACCATCTCAAGTCTGAACACTGCTACCTCCCCACTAGATCCTTGCCCTGTGTAGTTTATTTTATTTATTTATATTCTCTTATATACCGCACTATTCTGCATCAGTGCAGTTTACATTGAACAAACTGAAATTACATTGAACAGGGCATTATAACTGGGGAGATAACTATTTTACAGGGAACATGGGCTATGGAGGGTTATGTGGCTTGCCCAAGACCACAAGGAGCACCTGTGGGACTAGAAACCCCAGTCCATCTGGCCCAAGGATGCTGTCCTCTAATGGGATTTGAACCCCTGACCTTCTGGCCTGAAGTACCTTGCCCCAACCACTAGGCCACTCCTCCACTCCAAATTAAACTGGACATAAGCACAGCCTTAGCCTGCATAGCAAATGAATTACTGAAGCCATACACATGCCAGACAGCCTCAAAACCTCTATCATTCGGCCAACCCTCGAGAAACATAATCTGGACTTCCATGATCCTGCATCTTTCAGGCCACTAGCAAGTCTCCCATTCACTGCCAAAATCATCAAGAAGATAGTTCAGCCACTCCAAGACCATCTAAACATAAATAACTCACTAGACCCACAGCAACATGGATTCTGCCCGTCTCACAGGGTCAAGACCCTCATGATATCTCTATTGAACACCCTAATCAAAGGAATACAGACCAAGCAATCTGGACATGCTATGATCTTCCTGGATATATCGGCAGCTTTTGACACCGTCTTCCACAGACTACAGGAGATTGGTATTAAGGACATTGGAACAACTGTAAAACAATCTTAACTGACCAACAGACAACAACTGATCCATACCAGCGTGGCAACCTCCCCCCACTTTCGACAGAATCAAGGAGTACCCCGAGGCTCAACTCTCTCCGCCATGCTCTTTAATATCTACCTTCAGTCTCTTTTCTTGATAATATGCTCTCACAACATCAACTACCATATTTATGCAGATGACATAATGCTTTATGGAACCATCACAACCACAAACCCAACGAACAATCATCTAACAAACTGCTTCATTGACGTCTCAAAATGGCTCCAAGAAAACAACCTATTAACCTTAAAAAAATTGAAGCCCTATTTGCTACCAAGGATCAAACCTTCACCCCCTCCCCCCCACAACATCTCACTTTGGGAACAACCCAAATACGAGTTCAACCCTATATAAAATACTTGGGGATCATCATTGATCAAACACTTTCATTTAATCAACAGATCGAAAAAACAGCTAGAAGAATATTCCTCAAAGCAAAGATGGTACAACGACTCAGGCCACTCATTGATCCACAGGATTTCATAACGGTTATGCAGGTTATGACGCTCCCCAACTAGACTACTGTAATGCAATCTATAATGGACTACTGGACACCCACACCAACCCCCTATGGACTACCCTCAACACCACTGCAAGAATCATCCAAAGAGTCAAGAAACATGATCACATCACCCCAGTCTTGAGAGAGCTTCACATCCTACCTCTCGAACCAAGGATCAAATACAAGACTCTGCTACTTATCCATAAAGTTCTCCATCAACTGCAGACTTCTCAGCTCCGGACTCTACTCCCCCAGCCTACATCTAATAGACATACCCGCCAGACCAACGGCAACACACTCACCGTCCCACATGAAAGGACAAAGTTCAATCAGCATACCTGTAACAGAGCATTTGAACTATATGCACCCTCCCTCTGGAACTCCCTTCCCAAATAGATCCAAAACAAAGACCTCTCCTCATTCAGGAAACAATTAAAAACCCACCTGTTTTGTGAACACCTCAGAGCTGAGATGGACATCTCTCACTAACTGCCGGTCCCTGGTAGTCTCCCAACAGACTGAATCTGGACGAATCCCCTACCAATTGAGAGTCTTGCGTCAAAGTCAAGTACTGTTACTTACCTTGTCTAGATCATCAATGTTGGCCCCCCTGGTGCTGGATCCCTCCCCCCCTCACCTATTATTGTTGAGCTGATTAATGTACCCCCCCTTTTTGTTAAACCGCTTTGACCCGGTGAAAAGCGGTATATAAATGCAGCTAAATAAATAGATAAAAAGAACAATTAGTGATGCATCATAGATACCACATTGGGGAGAAACCTTTCAGTTGTACTGACTGTGGGAAATGTTTTCTTAAGAAAGTACAACTAGTGCTGCATCATAGAACCCACACAGGCAAGAACCATTTTAGTTGTACTGAATGTAGGAAATCTTTCTTCACAAAAGCAAAACTAGTGCAGCATCACAGAACCCGCATGAGGGAGAATCCTTGTAGTTGTACAGATTGTGGGAAGTTTTTCCTCTTGAAAACACAACTAGTGACACATCATAGAACCCACACAGGGGAGAAACCTTATTATTGTGCTGAATGTGGAAAATGTTTCTTCACGAAAGCTCAACTAGAGCAGCATCATAGAACCCACACAGGGGAGAAATCCCATCAATCAGCTGGCAATTCCTGTATTCTTCTACAGTTTTGGGATTGTGGATTGGACTCATAAACAGATGAAAAACTGGATGTGTGAACAAGAAAACTCCTCCATGCTCATGAAGTAATTTACAAAAATTAGTGTATGCCTAGATTGTACATCTGTGGAACTGAAGGAGGGCTAGGACCAATAAAAATTGACTACACCTACAGAGCTACTATCACAGACCTCCAACCCTATCTGACAGTATCATCAGATCCAAATATACAAAAAGTGCTGAAATATGAAAGTAAATGTTCAGAATCTGTCTCCATCATCAAACTCTGACAAGTGTTCCGACAATTAGAAGGAATGAGTGAGAATCCACAGATGTGCATGAGAAAGAAAGTAACAGAATTTGCAAAACAAGAGAAAAAAAACTCTTCAGAGAATTAGATCAGCAGATGAAAAACAAGTGGCAAATGTACAAATACTGTGGGAAATACTGAGCGTTACTCCAAGAACCTTTTGTCGATCAAGAACGGACACATGAATGGCTGAGGAAAGGTAGACGGAAACTGAAGATGAAAGATTGACAGTTGCAACCCAGGACAGTGGATTGCGGATAAGATGGCTTACGGCGTGTATTGAAAAAACTGGCATAACAGACAAATGCCAATTCTGTAAGAAAGAGCTAGAAAAAGTGACTCGCCCAATAGCAGGCTGTGAAATTCTGATGGTGGAAAATTTCTGTATGGAAAGTGTGGGCCTGGTTTTCCCACACAACTAATTCCCCAAATATCACCAATTACCAATAAATTACTTAGACGGCAGTTGCTTTAGCTACAAAGACTTTTATTTAGAATAACAAAAGTGATTATAAAATAGCAAACAACAAATGCCTGTCTAGAGATGACGGACAGCACCTTCTCTCTGAAAGGGAAGAAAGCACTGCCCAAGATCCTTTAAAATGGCTGCTTTATATATATTTCTCTTTGTCTGAAATGTCTGCTTCAAATTAGTTTCAGTGAATTCATCATAAGTTCTTAGGTGTCTGCAGAGCCTCTAGGCTTCCTGTAACACTTTTCCCAGGGGAGAATTCTCTTATGTTTATACATCTGGATCTGCTTATCAAGGTCTGCCTATCTATGCATGGCCTGTGACCTCTGCCCCTTCCTGTGTTTTTCCTTCTTGGCACTAATTGAAACCTTCAGGGCAGGAGAGAGTGCTTGAGCTCATTAGTTTGAATTCTTTGAATTCCCAGCTTGGCCTGTATTTTCTTGCTTAGGCTCCAATACTGCTAGGCCCAATATTCTGCATACTCCTATGCAGAATATGGTTACCCAGAATCCTTCATAGCAGGCCGCATCTACTCCTTTATACCCACATGCTTGTCTTCTGTGCCTTCCATATGCTGTGTAGTTTTATCAGGCAAGGGTGCAGTCATATAAAGCCAATATATATATATAAGCAGACCTGAGGCAGACTTAAGTCAAATTTCCCAACATTCTCCACTTTTTCATTTTCTTTTTCTTTTTTTTTTTGTTGGGGGGGTAGCAAAAGTAATCCCACTAAAGGACATGAATAACAACCATTTGAGACAAAGATGGATCATTCAAAGGCAATCGCTGGTACTGTTCCCTTGATACAATATACATGGTTTTAGTGCTTTGCGATATCATCCGTTTGCAGCAGGCAAGTAAAATGGATAAGGCACAACAGGCAAAGATTGCAAAACAAGCTATACTTAAAAGCGTAATAAAGAAGGCCTTAAGTCCTACACCTAAACTAGCAAACCATGAAGCAATACTACCCCAGATATTATTAAGTTGAAGCCCCCCTTTAAAATCATCAATATGCAATTCAGAGAGATGCTTTATCTTATTCATTGCATCTAACACAAACACCATGTGGTTACCGATTACTGTACAACAGTTTGTAGCATTAATGAAAGTGCATGTGCCGCCTTCTGCAGCCAAAAGTAAATCCAAAGCTTTCCTATTCTGCAGAGTCATTTGTGTATTTTGCTCAAGGGACTCAGCTAGGCGTGAGATAGACTCGGTAACAGCTTTCATTTGAATATGCAACAAACATTGCAAACGGTGTACAGCCATACCAAGCTCAGCAGTAAGGGCGGGGGTGGCAAAGGGAATCCAGGCAGTTGCGCTAAGGGCATCTAAACAAGTTTTAGTCATGGGATAAGTGGAATTGATATACTCGAATGAGGCCTGAATGGCATCATCTTCGGCTATAGAAGAATCCCAGGGACTAGCATAGGCTGAGGAGCTACGTTTTAATCTATGCAGGGTGGAGCGAGAAGCAGAACGATGGGTAACATTAAGGGGTATCAAGACAGAAAAAGAAGAAACTTTGACCAAAGCACAGGGTAATAGGGAGAGGTTAACTACCTGATACAGAGTTTCCCCACACAACCAATAATGACCCACTACAGCAAAGAGGTTTGTGGCAGGTGTCCATATGCGACTCATATGATGCCCATCAAACCACTTAACAGAAGATTTTCCCGTGGTGGATGAGGTAAGATCCCTCCTGAAACTGGACATTGGGAGATAGCATGAAGTATATGGAGATTCATTCTGAGAACCCGTTGTCAGCACAGCTGAACCATCGTGGTAAATGGGACCAACCCCCACATACCAGTGGAAGTCAGATCCATTAAACACTACCGGGCTCCTTGTAATATTTCTCCAATCATATTTCATATTGGAGGGGTCCATATTACCGGTTTGATTATACCACTTTATCATGACGGAATTACTGGCAAAATGAAAGGACCCATTAACCACATTATACGACAGGTTACACCTGTCTGAAAAAGCAATGGATACATTTGTTATCAAACATAGATCAAATATCATATTCGGGTCAACATATACACGCAAAGGGTCATGTATCATATTCATCGCATGCCATGTCTGGGAACAATTAAAAGCTTCATAACAACTGGAAGAAAAATTATTATTATCTACACAAGCAAGCTGTCCTGCATACTCATTTAAGGGAACCTTTGAAACATGTCCTGGAGCATATGATACACCCTTTGGTAAAGGGGTACAAATAATGCAGTCTGCAATGTTCATCAGGGAAACAATATGTAATACTGATTGCTTCCACAAGTTCAGAGTGCCTCCAGGTAAAGCTCGGGGTACTCAAGATATCGTCTGGTTAGTCTGGTTCTGTCCCTGGAGAAACAAAGCTAGCTGTCCATCTGAATGTAAACACTCAATAAGGAGCACAGTTATGACAGAGATTCCCAGAAGGAGGCATAAGGATGCCCACGGAGTAGGCTTGACAGCGATCATCTTTGGTACTAATAAGCAAAACTGTGGTGAGAACAGTTAGTTCTGTAGGGAAATAAAACTGATTAATCAGATGGGACAGCTGAAGACGCTTTTAGATGGCTGACATGCACCCAAGTATCAGTATCATTCAGTCTGGCAGCGAAAGGGGAAGCAGCAGTGACAACGTGGGGTCCTGAAAAGGTTGGGCAGTCCCAGGATGCATAAACACAATTTCTTTTATAGACAGTGGACCCTACAGGGAAGCAAGGTAACAAGGATGGGCTGGACACAGACTGTGTGACTGCTACACGGTCAGCAATTTCTTGGAGTGCAATCCGGAGTCCTGCAAGGTAAGCAGAGAGACTATCATGAATCGGAACCTGGGACTGTGATAAATTAGTCGTGCGCATACGCCGGCCAGTGGCCATTTCATGAGGTGTCAAATGTAATCGCTTGATCGAGCTATTACGCAGCTGAAATAAGCACATTGGTAATGCTTGTAGCCAGGTCATATGACCAGAAGCACAAATCTTTCTGAGTTGAGTTTTCAAAATTCCATTACATCGCTCAACAAGACCATTGGAAGTAGGTTTATACACAGAAGTATACTTCCACTGGACAGGGAGAGACTGAGTAATTACAGCTACAAGAGCATTGCGAAAATGTGAACCATTGTCAGAATATATTACTTTGGGAATGCCAAACCGAGGAATTATCTGTGTCTGCAAAACCTCCACAACTTCTTCAGCAGTTTCTTTGCAGCAGGGGAAAGCCTCAATCCATTAAGACCAAGGGCAAACCCACACTAAAAGGTATCGCTTCTGAGCACATCTGTGGATCATGTCAGTGAAATCTACATACCAGGATTCAAAAGGACCACTTAGAACCGGGAAGTGACCTTTGGCTATGGGTTTTCCTCCTGGCTGAAAATTCAAAATACACACGGGACATTTAGCTACTAGTTCCTGAATGCGATTTTTCATGTGTAGGCACCAAAAAGTGTCCTCTAGCATGCTGTAAACATTTGCCGCACTAGAATGATAGATAACATGGATGAGATCTGTGAGGTGTTTTAGTGCTTCATAACAGATACAAAGTTTTCCTGATGGATGTACCCACATTTTCTTAATTTGGGAACAACCTAGTCTCTCCCAATTTCCTATCTCATGAGAAACAGCATCTTTCTGATAATCAGCAAGGTCAGGTACTAAATAGGTCTGTGATCTGGTGACAGGTAAAGTCAGAGAAGCATTACTAGTTACTTCTTTGGCTAACCGATCTGCCAGGGCATTGCCCATCTGGCGGAAAGAGTCTCCCTGTGTGTGTCCAGGAACCCATTCACAGCACAGAAACAGATTATTCATTCTGCGTTTCTCTAAACACTCATAAATTTGATGTATCTCATCAAGATGTGAGATTGAGCTGGCTGAAGAGGTAATAAAACCTCTTTGTGATCATTTCTGATGAAGCGCTGTCAGCACTTGTGCTGCATAATGGGAGTCAGTGAATATGATAATGTTCTGTTTTTCCTGATGCAGTAAGACTGCCAAAATGGTGGTGCCCAGAGCCCTCGCCGACAACTCAGCAGCTCTCCTGGAGGGGATTGAGCCTTTGTCCACAGCTGAGCAACGCGATTTTCCCGCTCTCTCCCTGCTGAGCCACACTGCCCAATCGGGGCAGCCCTCCAAGCTGAGCTCCGTCCAATCGGAGCGATCAACTGAAGGATAAAAGAAGCACTGTCGGGCACATTCAGCAGTGGTGCCCAGAGCCCTCGCCGACACCTCAGCAGCTCTCCTGGAGGGGATTGAGCCTTTGTCCACAGCTGAGCAACGCGATTTTCCCGCTCTCTCCCTGCTGAGCCACACTGCCCAATCGGGGCAGCCCTCCAAGCTGAGCTCCGCCAATCGGAGCGATCAACTGAAGGATAAAAGAAGCACCGTCGGGCACATTCAGCAGTGGTGCCCAGAGCCCTCGCCGACAACTCAGCAGCTCTCCCGGAGGGGATTGAGCCTTTGTCCACAGCTGAGCAACACGATTTTCCCGCTCTCTCCCTGCTGAGCCACACTGCCCAATCGAGGCAGCCCTCCAAGCTGAGCTCCGTCCAATCGGAGCAATCAACTAAAGGATAAAAGAAGCACCGTCGGGCACATTCAGCAGTGGTGCCCAGAGCCCTCGCCGACAACTCAGCAGCTCTCCCGGAGGGGATTGAGCCTTTGTCCACAGCTGAGCAACACGATTTTCCTGCTCTCTCCCTGCTGAGCCACACTGCCCAATCGAGGCAGCCCTCCAAGCTGAGCTCCGTCCAATCAGAGCGATCAACTGAAGGATAAAAGAAGCACTGTCGGGCGCACCCGCGCCCGGTGGGCCCGCGCCTGAGGGCCTCGCCAGAGGGCCCTTTGGCATGCCCCTTAGGCAGTGGCCCAACAAGAATCTAACCTGGCAAGATCCCTTGGAGCCTCACCGACCCTTATAGTCAGAAAACGCTACCAAGCTTGAGCTCCCGGTGAAGGTTGAGCTCGCAATTCAACGGAACCTGACGACCCTCTACCCACAACCAAGCCAACGGCTTTGCACCTCATCAGTCCAATTCTCTCCACACCTGTTTACCTATATAGTTACTGAAGGTGAAACCCACCCTCTACGTATCGAGTGTCTGCTCCACGGGTGACATAGCTATACCTTAAGCCTCACTTAGTACATCTGTTGCCTTTGGGACATGACAACTTTAGCTGTTAAATGATACAACTAACCAGAATTACTCTGCTATATCCTCACTAATGTTTTTCACACTGAATTGCAGTACATTGCCATTGTATGTCAATATAGCAGTCTGTAGTGAGTGCCTTAACTGAGTAGTCTATTCTGTCTGCATTAACGGGCAGCACTATCTCAATCCAGTGATTACTTTCATTTGATGTTTTCCATCCTGTATAGCGTTGTAGTGCTACTGTATGTCCATAGAACTATCTGTTCTACTGAATAGCGTTAACCTAACACAATGATTTACTGCATATCTCAATATATCCATAGGCAAAGCTGAATGCGCTGTATTTGTTATCTGCATTAACTGTATTTGTGATTTGCTTTAACTGCATTATCTGCATTTGTTATCTGCATTAACCACAACAAAAATAGCCGCAACACCAGCTACACAAGGTGCCTGGAAATGGCTCACGTAGCTACATCCCTTTGGCTGTGCCTATGTATTTTGTTTTCCACTTGTGCCTCTAACCACATACTGATGTACCACGAACCGACCACCTGGGGACCAGTTTACGTCTGCAACCCAATCATGCTACCAAATCTTACACTATACAACACACTCATTCCTGCACGCACGCAAACCACCCTGCAACACAGCCAAGGGTCAGCCACTCTGTCAGGCAAGTACTCAAAAGACCAACACAACAAGATACCCAAGAAAAGGCAATGACAAACAAACAAAGCAGGAGCAACCAAGTTAACTGCGATCTCCAAGGCTGACAAACCCCTGCAGGCTACAGTATCATTCATGCTAATTAATGCCAGATCGATACGAAACAAGACCCACATCATACATGATATCCTCACAGATGCAAAACCTGACATCCTATGCATCACAGAAACATGGATCACAGACACAGACACAATTATCACCAACCAAATTACCAAGCCTGGTTACAAGATCTACTATTGTCCCCGTTCCAAGAGAAGAGGAGGAGGAGTTCTTATCATGGCAAAGGACTCCCTACTCCTAGCAAACACCTCTCAAAACGACGACAATGGAATTGACATGCTCAGAATAGAAAGCAAGACAATGGCTATCTGTCTGATCTACAGACCCCCCTCATCCCCATATGAAACTTTAGCAAACGCCCTTGAAGTCATCACTACCACAGCAAGCAAAAAACACCAGATCATCCTAGGTGATCTAAACCTAGCATCGGTCCCCCCAGCTCAAGCTGAAATCTTCCATGAAGCCATGGACCAACTTGGATACGAACAAATAATCTGTGATGCCACGCATATCAAAGGCAACACCCTGGACATGGTGTTCCTATCCAACAAGCTTCTTAGGCCTCAAAAACCCAAAATACGTATAACCCCAGTGCCATGGTCGGACCATCACCAAATTGAATTCACATTGCTTCTCCCCACCATGCCGGAGCACGCTTCTCACACCTTACCTACAAACCTACGGAGGAGGTTTCAAAAATTCAACAAGGAAAATCTGATAACTTCAATAAGCGCACATATGAATCCAGAACAGGAGGACCTTGAGATTCTAGTTAACCAATGGATCTCAGGAATCGAAGAAGTCGCAATACCAACCTGGACACCCCAAAGACTCTCATCCAGAATCAGGACGGAACCATGGTACACCCCTACCCTGCGCGACCTAAAGAAAGGCCTGAGGAAGCAAGAAAGGAAATGGAGAAGTCACAAAACTGAGGAGCATAGAATGGAATACATCAAACTCCTCGTGGCATACAAGAATGAAATTAACATCGCAAAGAAAACCTATCACTCCAGCACGCTCAACAAGGCCCTCAACCGACCCAGGGAACTATTTGAACTGGTCAAATCCCTCACGAAGGCTACCCAAGAACCAATTTCATACGGGGCAATGACAGCCCAAAAGTTGGCAGACCACTATGCCAATAAGCTCAACCCTATAGCCAATGACAGAAGCCATCAAGCGCCTGAACTAGACACCCAGAATCTGTCAATGACCAACATTCTGCAAACAACCAACACCCCGAAAAGACCTACACAATACCAAGAATGGTCCACTTTCAGGAGCGTAGATGACAAGCAAATATTAAACATAATCTCCAGCTTAAAAACCACCACCTCCCCACTCGACCCATGCCCTGCGGCCTGGGTAAAGGGCATAAAACAGGAAATTGTTCAATACATCTCCCACATTGTGAACCAATCGCTTGGGCAGGGGTTAATGCCAACGCACCTCAAAAAATCCATCATACAACCCATCCTAAAGAACAAGACTCTTAACAAGAAAGACCCAACATCCTGCCGCCCGGTGTCAAGCATATCCTTCCTGGCCAAGATCATTGAAAAGGCAGTACAAATTCAACTACAAGATCACATCAGTCAACTGGAAAAATGCCTCAGTGAGCTCCAATTCTGGCTGCAACGGAATAACATGGCCATTAATCACAAAAAAACCGAAGTGATGTTCATTTCCAGAAAACCAGATTTCAACCCACCACCTACAGTCACCATGAACAATAACGTCTATGCCACAAAGAGCGAGCTAAAATACCTGGGCGTGACACTGGATTGCAACCTAAAGATGGAAAAACATCTCCGAATTACAAATCGAGCCATTTTCCACAAAATAAAAGTCTTGCACCCACTACATAGCATCATAGAGCACTCTGATTTTAGGACCGTTGCACAAGCCCTCATCATTCCTCACCTGGACTACTGCAACGCTATACTACAAGGGTTACCTAAAAAAACCCTCAACATCCTCCAAATGGCGCAAAATGTGGCAGCTAGATTAATCATGAAGAAAGGCCTAAAGGAGCATATCACACCAATACTAATGGACCTACATTGGCTCCCCATCATTGCACGCATACAATACAAAATCCTAATCACCACATACAAGCTCATGCATAATATAGCACCCTCGTATCTCAACGCCCTTATCACATCACAGCCAAATAACAAAAGCAGAAGATCCACACACCTCAATACCCTCATCGTCCCGGCTAGCCTGAGATCTGTCACTGCAACCACCAGCAACCGAGCATTCTCATTCATAGCGCCACTGTTATGGAACCAACTACCATGCGAAATGAGAGCAATTAGTGACCTGTTGGTATTCAGAAAAAAGCTAAAGACGCATCTTTTCCAGACACACTTCAATCCCACATAACCTCTTTTACCATGCTCAAGGAAATAGCACATAACCTCTTTTACCATGCTCAAGGAAATAGCACTACACGTCAAACATCTATAGATTCTGACAACCTGTAAATATGTACATACTTGTGAAATCAATGTCTTGCAATCAAGTGTAAACCTATAATCTGAATGTTTGTGTCCTGTACTGAATCATTATGTATGTTTTTAATCCATGGCCTGTACAACCATAATGTTATATATAGCAAACCGCTGCTGATCGCTGGAAGTAGTGGGATATAAGTGTACACTAAATAAATAAAAATAAAAATAAATAAAAAATTGCACAGAGTTCAGCACCTTGGGTGCTGTAAGTACTCGGCAACTGATATTGCAGAACATCCAGGATGTCACCAGAGGGAGATATCTGTACTGCACTGAAACCAGAACATAGTGATGTCTCAGAACCGTCAGTGAACCAGACTTCAGAATTAGCAGGCATTTCATGAAGAGACAAAATATTATCTGCGAAAGAAAAAGTGGGGACCTTGTCTCCTTCCTCACCAACAGTGACAGAAACTAAATTCTGTAAGTAACCAAAAGGGTGACCTGCAGGGAATGGCTTAATGAGGATATGGTTCCGTAGCAGGGCAGCACAGATTTGGTGCAGCCGGTGTGAAGTGAAATGCAGAGTGTTACTGCATAACAATGCTTCCACATCACCAGAGCAATACACAGTGAGTCGCAAGGGATGGAAGGTGTTATAGGTCTTCCTGACTGCCTCACTGGTGGCTACTAATCCTCTCTCAACGTCAGGCAGAACTATTTCTATAACAGAAAAAGATCCTGACAAGACAGACACAATTTTACCATCATCCTGGTAAATCACAGCTGCCCACGTGTGATGTCCGTGAAAGCTAATGAGAAACATTTCCTTTGAATAGTCAGGGAGACAGAGACTTGGTGTGTGCGAGACATCAGACAAAAGAGACTGAAGCAAAATCTGGTCAGGGGCTGACAAGCTGATAGCAGTCGACCCCTTAACCCCCCCCTTTCAAATATTTGCGAAAGGGATGTGTGCGTTGACTGTGACCTGGGATCCAATTACGGTAGAAGTTTATCGTGCCGAGCAGAGATCGCAATTGCTTTACAGTGGAGGGCATCTGTAATTGCAGGCAGTGTTGTTTAGTTTTCTCTGTCAGGGACAGCATCCCATCTCCTACTAGGAAACCCAGAAAAGTGACTTCATTTTGGCAGATCTGTGCCTTGGCCATGTTAATCTGGTAACCACTTTCCAAAAGATAACAAACAAGTTTATCTGTGAGGGCCAGGTTTGTTGCAGCCTCAGCTGTGGAAAGCAGTAAGTCATCTACATACTGTAACAAAGACACATTGCTGGGCAGCTCTGCCCTGAATGATTGTAAATCAGCAACTAGTGCTTGAGAGAATATGGAGGGACTTTCCACGTACCCCTGGGGTAACCTGGTCCACTGATAATGCTGACCCTCAAAAATAAATGCCAGAAACTGCCTAGATGTGGGTTCGACCTCTATCCCAAAAAAGGCATGGGAAAGGTCCAGAACAGTATGATACTTGTACAGGGTAGTCGTTGTCAGCAATGTGGCAGGGTTTGAGACTACTGGAAACTGGGGTTCAACAACTCTGTTAAGTGCACGTAAGTCATGCACTATTCGCCACTTCCCATTAGGCTTTTGCACAGGGAATAGTGGGGTGTTATATGGGGAGTTACTGAGTTCAGTGATTCCATGCTGTAATAGCTCCTGAATCTCTTGGCGAGATACCAGCAGGGCCTCTGGTTGGAGAGGATACTGCTGAATCTTTGGTGGTTTACAGCCAGGCTTGATATGAATGGTAACAGGCAGATGTGATTTAACTCGGCCATAGGGGCTGAGGAGCAGTGACCGCTCAGGGCCTTTTTCTCCCAGCGGACCATAGGTGAATTCAACCTGTAATTTCACCAATAAGTCCCTACCCATCAAATTTACTGGGCAATGTGGGGCAAACAGAAAAGAATGAGAAATCTGCTTATCTCCTATTCTTAAACAAATAGGTGTAGTTAGGTAAGATATAAGGTGTCTACCATCAAAGCCAGTGGTAGTTATTTTCTTTCTACTAAGCTGGCATCTTTGTGGTAAAGCAGTTAATACAGAGGAAGTGGCTCCTGCATCAAGTAACATTTCTGTGGGCTCATCATTAAGATATACTGTGATCAGAGGTTCCTGATATGTGAGCCTCGCCTGTAAGATATAGATTCCCAGTCATTGTTGGGGTGGGGGTCCAGAATCCCGGGGAGGTGTCCACAAGGGAAAACGCCTCCTGTCATAGTTCTCATTTCTGCGCTGGACACGGCATGAACGCTGGAAATGACTGTAACCACCACAGTTCCAACACTGTGGGGCAGGAGTACGGTTATTTTGTTGGTAAGAGGGACCTCGACGCTGTGGTTGAGGATAACGGGGTCGTTGGGCTCCGTTTTAGTAAATGCGCTCCTTATCTCTATCCCATATCTCATCACGGGGGTCTGGAACATCATCCTCATAAGGATCCAGATATTCCATGTCATCAATTTTCTCCTGCTGTTCGCTAATTTTCTGTTTTAGCCGTCTTATTTATTTATTTATTTACATTCTCTTATATACCGCACTATTCTGCATCAGTGCGGTTTACGTTTAACAAACTGAAATTACATTGAACAGGGCATTATAACTTGGAGATAACTATTTTACAGGAAACATGGGCTATGGAGGGTTAAGTGGCTTGCCCAAGACCACAAGGAGCACCTGTGGGGATAGAAACCCCAGTCCTTCCGGCCCAAGGTTGCTGTCTTCTAGTGGGATTTGAACCCCCAACCTTCCGGCCTGAAGTACCTTGCCCCAACCACTAGGCTACTCCTCCATTCTGATACATACTGATATTAATCCTTATCTTTCTTTTGCATGTTCAGGTTGTCTATGGTTTATTTACATGTGTGCTTGTTCCATAACACCTTTGCATTGCAAAAGGTCAACAGAGCAAGGACCCCTGTCTTTTATTTACCATAGTTTCATTACTGTATATTACTCAAAACAGCCCTGACCTCTGCAAAAGCTAATTTTTCTGTCTTGCATACATTTCCTACTGAGGGCTCTTGTCTCTTACAATATGGCAACTAAAAGAAGCAGCTTTCTTATAAGTAGTGTAATAGACACACTTTAATCCAAATGTGTTATATGGAGGCAGCTCCCTGACTTTTAACTATTTTTGGCTCTCATGATCCACACATTATGCGTTCTGGCTTTGGGTTTCTGTTCTTCTGTCAGTCCTTATCATAAAGAACCAGAAAGATAAGGGGGGGAGGGGAAGAGAGGAGTATGTACTTAGTGGCTCTTAGCCTCTGCTATCTTTAGATGCACAGCAATGGAGTGAGATAAGAATCTGCATGAGATGATGGGCATTTCTCCCAGGCAGTTTTTGCAGAACACTTTTAGAAGCCTCTATAATAATTTTCTGATCATTCTGTAAAAATAACAATTTACTTTCTTCTATCAGCTCTCTTCTGTGTTTTAAATTTAAACCGAAACTCTTTGCTGCTACTAGGCCCTGACTGATTTAACAAATACACTGGGTTCACAGATTAATCAGCTTTAATCTAAAGAACTCATTTTTCCCTAAGATTTAGAAAAATTCCCAAAAGTAATACTTAAAATTGCAGATCTCTCTCCAGAAGTAGCAGTCCCGTTTTGCAGGTGTTGAAGGGGGCATATAGCATTAGGTCATTGGTGTATAAGTGGTAATTTATGTTGTGGCTCAGAATGAGTTTGCAAATTGATTGTATGTACAGGGAGGAACCTTGGAGTATGTCACTTAGATGTTTAACCGGTTTGGAAGTTTTGTCCCTCATGTTAAATTGCTCTATGCATGCTGTCAAGTAAAACTGGAACCAGGAGAGAGGGGTACTGTTTATTCCTATTTCTGTCAGCCGATCTTCAGGGTTGGGGACCACCCACTGCCCACCCTCGCTCTGTCTCAGCGACACCCCTTCACACCCACATCAAAGCCTCCCTGTAAAGCACGTTGTTGCTATGTAGCGGTTTTGCCAGGGCCAGCAGGGGAGCGAATAGCGGGGACTGATGGTCCCGCTATTCGTGGGACAGAATGACCCCAGAGTGTTTACAAGTGAGGTGAGCAGTGTTTGCACATTGCATTATGTTCTAAACTCATGTTGTTATGAAGTCCTGTAGCTGTAATTGTACTGCCTTTTCGCTAAATTTGGAAGTATCTTTGCATTGTATAGATACTGTTCTGGACATATGATGTGTTCCCAGACGGATAACAACATCAGTTTTAAACACCCTACTTTCTTTTGGGACTTCCCTAGCAAGCTGGTTCTTATTCTTACTGGCTGAAGACTCTGGAAGGCATTTTATCACCTTCTGACCCTGGAACGGAGTTCCTGAAATTAATGCCTCTGATAATGGAATCACCTAGTATTAGCAGTTTTTAGTTTTGAAATACCTTAACAACACCTGGGACATTTCTCTTACACTGTATGTCAATACAAAGGCTGTGTTGCTCATCAAGCGGTTAGCCTAGCAGAATTCTGTGGGGACTATGAGGGTGTTGAAAGTTGAGGTATGATGGAGCTATATTCTTTAGAAGTTTGGATGCGATCATGAGTAACTTGTATTTTATACAGCTATAAATTGCAAGCAAGTGTAATTCATATAATATGGGTGTGAAATATTAAGTTCTATTAACTTTCCAAATAATTCTGGAAGCCACATGTTGGGCCATCTGTAACTGGCTTATTGCCTGTTTGGAGAGGCCCTGGAAAATGTTGCTGTAATAATCAAAGTGTGGGGTGATCATTGCCTGAACGACAGACCGAAAGTCATAGCTTGATAGCAGTGGTCTCAATTGCTGAATTATCATTAGTTTTTAATAGATCTTACCAGGGGTTAATTTTATATGGGTGGTCATGGTAAGGGATTGATCTAGAGTAATGCCTAGGAATTTCACCTCGTTCTTTTCCTGTAAAGCAGCTTCTTTTAGGTGTAAAGTTGAGGGAGGTTTAACATCATGGTTCCTGGTTACCTATAATCTATCAGTTTTCTATAAATTAATCAGCAGATTATGGGAGTTCAGCCACTTTGGCAATTCACTGGAAGATCCTACAGATTGGCTGGAGATGAATGTTAAATAAAAGGGCTGATAGAGATGATCATTGACGTAAGCCCCTCTCTTTGTCTATTATGGTTTAGATGTCTGTAAACTGATGTCAACTTTCTTGTCTAAGGCCACCTCAGTTTCCATTAATGGAGAATCCTTTTTTACCAAGGCAGAGAAGGTATTCTGCAAGGGTATCTCGAGTTGGAGTTGGTGTCTCCGTGTAATGCATCATAACCGGCCAGAACCACTGTCATCAATTTATTCTTGCATTGCTGGATTTTTTGAGGGAGTTGCATGGATTGTTTGCAAGATGTATCATAGGGGAGGTTTGTTTCATTGCAGCTAAATCTTCCCTCAATTGAATCAATTCTTTTTTCCATAGTAGATAGTGTAAAATGGATAGGACAAGCTCAAAGGCTCCAAATAGTTTTCCTGAGGATTAAACTATTGCACAGCTATTGCACCCATTAAAAATAACTTTGATTAGTGAGTGGGGGGATGTTGGTAGATGAAAAAGCAACAGAGATGTGCTTTCCACTAAAGTTAGGACAAGCGAGTGTGTGTGTCTTGGCGTGACTAAGAACATCCAGCCCTGGGGTGGGCGGGTGGGTGAGGGGAGGGAGGGTGAGAAATAAGTGGCAGTAAGCTACGAGTTTGACTTCCTAAGACAAAGACCCTGCAGGGCAGTCGTTACCTAACAGAGCATAGACAGGCCAAACATATTCTTATAAAGCTACTTTTCTAATACAGGCAGAAAATTTGAACTCTTATTTTTAAAAAAAGCTAGGTAATTCCTACATTGCATCCACTATTTTCTCAAAGGCTAAAGAAATGTACATCGTGGATGCTTGAAATACTCTCCTGAAGGAAGTGGTGGGGGCAAATACAGTGACAGAATTCAAAATGGGATGGGACAGACACAGTGGATCCTTTTATAGCAATAGGATAAAATCAAAATAAACATAATTATCTCATGTATATCAACAAATAGGGGTGACCTGCACAGAGCGGCAGGTGCAACAACTCTTGCCGCCTTGCTGAGCAGACTAGATGAACCATACTGGTCTTTATCTGCCGTCATATACCATTACATATTTCATTACAAATAACAAATAATGACATAACCACATATTAATTAACCATACCACACATATATACAGATGACGAGTCTCCTAACTTTATAATTATGTGATTTGTCACATTTAAAACAATTAATGCATTAAAATATTGATACATATTGTCACACCCTCATCGGGCCCCTCCGGTGGAGACTGGTACTACAGGTTAATACCTCCTCCTGGCTCTGTGTATACGGCAGATAGCCTTGCCTGGCCCTCTGTGGGTGGTAGTTGTACCGTCCTTTTATAATCAATTCAAGCACACAGTTCAAACTTCAAATCAAGGGTTTTATTCCCCGTCCAATGAGGGTATTCTTTTCTTGGTAAACAAAATAACAAAGCCACTCTGGCAAACAACAGAAAACAAATGCAGAACAAAAATTGCTTTCTTCAGCTTAAACTTCATCAAAAGAAAAGTACTTAAACAGTTCTCCTTGTGAGCACTTAACCTTTTCTTTTGCTGCCTCAAAGCAACCAGGTTTTACTTTTAACCAAGGGAACTTCTGCCAATTAATATGTTTACTGCTTAAACCTCCTGTTGCATATATTTCCCTTATCTGAGTGAGAATTCTTCTTCTTCAGTTACCATTAAAGAGCATTCCATGGGCTCAGGACTTCCTTGCACATTAGGAATATCACATTGCATTAAATGATAATCATTTGTACATACGTTCTCTGTGTCAGTTGTTCTGCTGGCCTCAAACTGGCTGGTCACGTCAGGTATGTGATTACTTCCTGGTTCTGAGCTAAAGCTCTGCTGGGAATTACCATATATTCTTGAAGGTGGTTTATAAGAGCACTTTCCCTGAGGGAAACTATAAGGTAACTGCCCATATACACTGGCCTCAGTATTAGACAGCTTGTGTCCTGCCCTGAACCGGCTAAGGGTTAATTCTTCTGGCTCAGCTGTAGGAGATTGCAGTGCTGGTAACGGCACTCTGGAGAAATCTGGGAGTTTAAAGTTGCTAGCAGAATTAGGTGCTTCAAAAGGTAAGAAATCTTCCTTTCTCTTGTAGCTGTTAGCACAAGGAAAGAAGTTGTTTCCTTTTCCCCTTATGTCTGCTCTCGGCTGGCTTCTCCTGTTAACCCTGAACTTAGCCCATTCAGGTGTAAAACAGCCCTGTTCAGCTTTGAATGCTTTGTTACCTGCAGTATGATTCCTCCCCCATTTCTTCTGGCTTTCACACACACACTCTGTATTCAGCAGCTGACCTCCACGTGTATTCACAAAGTCCTCAGACTCATTCACGCTGTCCTGTTGTATATTTTGCTGACTCACTCTTTCACTTCCCTCCTTCCACCAACTCTGGTCCTGGAGATGAGATTGGCTCCCTATATCTCTTTCTCTTTCCTTTCGTTCCCACGTCTGAGGCTGTTGCTTCCACCTCTGTCCTTGCTCACTCTCTCTCACTACTTGTGAGTGTGCCTTATGTATCTGTCCCCGGGTTCCACCCCCTCTCAGCTGATCCCTATCGGGTAATTCAAACTCCATTCCCATGCTGGCTGGGTGTGTCTTTTTACCCTTCTCCCACGTGTGCCGTGGTTGCTTATAGCAACTATTTGACAGCTTTTTGTTTATATCATCAGGTTCTGCCTGATCTTCTCTGCTAATCTCCATTTCTTCCGGCTCCATTGGGTCTACCTTGTGACAATATATGATATAATTGCAAGTACCTACAATGTATATAGGTTCCAAAATTCCTGTTTAAATGTTATATTGTTACTTGTAAATAGTTTCATCTGTTCTATGTAAAATGACTAGGTATGCTACACCACATACCATATAACTTATTGTTCCCTGTAAACCGCAATTGATACTTGGGAAAGAGCGGTATAGAAATAACTGTTAAATAAATAAAATAAATAAATAAATATACTATGTTACTATGTTAAACACAGTATGTAAAGCAGTGCAAGTACAGTAATTCCAAAAGACCGACGTGGTACAGGCAGCTAAAACTATTCAAAGCATCAAAATAAAAATAATAAAAACTTAGCCAGAGAGATCCACTCAATATGCTTCCACCCTCCCTGTGCTCCGGAGACCAGTAATAGCTTCTGGGTCTGTTCCTACAAGTTTTAAATGCAGAGGTCCCTTGGATTTCTAGGGGAGGAGAATAAAGCCAGCCAACATCTAATATACTCTGAGCACCTCCACGTGTCCCTGAGTGTGTTTCTGGTTTGTGTTTCAGATGCGGGTGATGTTTGAGGACATCACTGTCTCTTTCTCCCAGGAGGAGTGGGAGTATTTAGATGAAGGGCAGAAGGAGCTTTACAGGGAGGTGATGAAGGAGAATTATGAGACTCTGATCTCCCTGGGTAAGGACTGTACAACTGTATCTGCATTTCTAGCAAATAGTGAGGCTGATCTATTATACTGTATCTACCATTCTTCCAGGTTCCAGGGATAGAACACATCTAGAAAATGTGCTCACATAGCAATTTCCAGACAGATTAACACCCAGCACCCACCAGGTACAATAAGCAGCATTTTATAAATAATCAATATATAATTCAACTCTAGATACAGAACCTGCAGAGCGGAGTGGGGAATGAGTCCGGTGAACTCTGGGGTACTGGGTTCAAGGCTCCCATAGGAACAGTCCTACCTTACTCCATACATATATAGATGGTTCCTATAATTTCAGCCCTTGAGGAATGTCCTAGAACATTACTTAAAAAATAAAATAGTCTATCATATCTTCAGTTCTACATTGCCTCCTGTTGTGCTCATGTATATTTTTCTCCACAGCACATCTGTGTTTGTAACCTCCTTTCTGGAATTCAGATACTATCCTCATCTCTACTACATCTACTGTGAGTTTATTCCACGTATCTACCACTCTTTCCATAAAGAAATAGTTCCACATATTACTCCTGAGTCTATCCCCTTTCACCCTCATCCATCAGGCACTGCAGGACTGCACTCTCGGATTCTGAGCCTCGATCGGCATCAGGAAAGAGAGCAGGAGGCTGAAACCTCTCCCATTCTACACCTCAAGGTGAATCAGGGCCCACCACAGCAACTTTAAAAAAGAAGTGCCATCAGGCGCACCCGTGTCTGGTGGGCCTGTGCCAGAGAGCCCTTTCACATGGCCCTTAGGAATGGAATGCAGGCAGGTATGCAACAATCAGCTCAACCCAAACAAAAAGCTGCCAACACTAAGCCCAAAAACCTTGAAAAAACTCAACAACCTCGAAGACCTCGCTGCTGACCTCATCCCTATCAGATCTATTCACAAGCAGGCAGCTCTCTCACCCCACACATCTCCTAGACACCTTGGATTGTATCAGGACACTCTTTCAGAAAGAAAACTACAAACTGTAAGTACCACTCATCAGAAATGGAACTCACTGCTGAAAGAGCCTCATCCCTACCCTCCTATGATTCTACCAAAAAGCATAAAACTGCTTTAATGCCACAGAATCCAATGTTGCCAGCCAACCTAGTATTGTAGGCCATTCTTCTCCTTTGTTTCCTACTCTGCCACTCCTCAACAGCTACCTATACCATAAACATACCCACAAGAGCCCTACAACCTCCCCTATTGCACATTCCTTGCCAACCACACATATGGATGAACCCCCATAAGCTTGTTAACAGGCGAACCCCCAGATTAATAAGAATTCAAACCAACACTCACACAACTTGTTACCACACCCTACACACACTAATCACTCCAATTAACATTGGGCTAATCAATGCTAGTTTCATCAGATACAAAATAAACACCATCATAGGCTATATTCAATATCACCCAGACTGACATCCTCTGCATCATCGAATCCTGGCTATAAAGCCCTGACCAGGTCATTCTATTCGAGATCACTCCACGATCCCATACTGCCTTCAACTGCCCGCACACCCACAAGAGAGGTGGTGGGGTACTTATCCTTGTGCAAATTGATCTTAAATTTAAAATATCCTAATCTGTAAGCCACAAACACTGTGACTTAATCACGATAGAAAACAGATATCTAGCCATTTGTCTTACCTACAGAGCCCCAAATGCTCCCACTGAAGAAACATCCAACATCCTTGAAGCCATATGTTTGGCCAGCTCTCCTCATAAGCTGCTTATACTACTAGGCAATCTAAACCTGAGCTTCGCACCTAGCAGAGGAGAAGCTACTTTTACAAGGCAATAGAATCAAGTAACTTCTGCCAAATCTTCAAGGTACCCTCTCACCATTCAGGCTCAACTCTGGACCTCATCTTTGTCCCAAAGAACCTTCACTCACAGGACAGCATAATGACCCCTCTTGCCCTACCAATACACTGGTCAGATCACCATGCTACACACTTCAAGATTGACCTCCCCCAACAAGGAAAATCACAGAGAATACCCAACTCTGAAAGAAGATTTAAAGGATATAACCAAGACCAATTCCTGAAAGATATCCTTCCCAGCCTCCCCCAGTACTTTGCAGATACAAATGAGGCAATTAAAACCTGGAACTCCACCATCAGTGCAGCAGTGAAGGCTCCTTACCACCCAAATCTTGGAAACAGAGAAGAAAGATCCAAATCCGCCCCGTGGTATTCTGAGGCAATGTTTATGTTTATTTGAATTTGATATACCGCTCAGGCCGAAGCATTAGAGCGGTTTACAATAATATATCATTTGTGGAAATATGAAAGGAACGCCATTTGTAAGATAGGAAAGAGTAGAGGACAGAAACAGTCAAAAGGATAGGCAAAGAAAAGAAAGGGAACAGCAGGTTACCATAATATAAGCGTATGACAATCCAGACCACATATTCAATGCTCATTTCAGGACAAATGCCATGGACCAACGCCTAAGGGCCATGCCAAAGGGCTATCTGGCGAGGCCCTCAGGCGCGGGCCCGCCGGTGGAATGGCGGTTTAAAAGCCGATGGAATGGGCAGTCTCTGTGGAGGGAGGTGGAGCTCAATAAGAGAAAAGAAACAAAAACTTTGACAGCTAAAACATAAATGGAAACATGACTAGTCACAAGCCACCCTTCTTCAATACCTGAAAACACAAAGAGACTACATTGATCTGATCAGCAAGCACAATCGAGAATACCACACCAACCATATCTTAAAAGTCAGCAAGAAGCCTCGAAAGCTATCTGAAAGCTATCCCACAAAGAAGACACTATCCATCCCCAGATCTTTGCAGATTTTCTCATCAACAAGAATAAACCACCTTTAAGAACTTCACTGCTAAACACCTCCAACACCTCAACTGCAGAACCCAACATCAAACACAAATGGTACTGATCTATGAGAAAATATTCCGCATCATCGCTACCTTAATTTATTAATTAATTAATTGTATTTATTTAATGTCTTTTTTATACCGCGCTCTTTAGAATCAGTGCGGTTTACAGTTAACAACTCGTGCAGTGCCAGCAGGACCTACCCTGGACTTACAATGAACAGGGGTTTCTAAACAGGACTGACAGGGTAACTATGTACAGGGAAGCTAGCTGTCATGGGTGACATGGTCAGAGCACAACTATTTACAGATTGATTAATTATATACAGATTGACTAGTCAGAGTATGTACACCTTCCATCTGCAGAATGTCTCGTGATCTAGTGAGTAGGGTTGCAATCATGCAGGGTGGCTGAGCAGTACAGTGCCCTCTGAACCCTGCCTGGTCTTGTGGATGAAATCAGTCAAGAACAAACTTGTCAACTGCATCCACAACACCATAAGCTCATCCCTATCTCAAGGATACATGCCCCCTGCTCTCAAACAAGTTAACATCTAACTCATCCAAAAAAAACAACTCAACAACAGCTCTGATCCTGCAACTTTCCATCCTTCTTCCAGCCTGTCCTTTCTATCCAAAATAATTGACAAGGTGACGCAGAGACAACTGCAAGATCATATTGACCTGTATGCTTCTCTGGATCCACGCCAATGTGAATTTCATCGTAATCATAGTGTTGAGACTCTCCTCATACATCTGTTCAACATACTCCGAAGAGGAATCGACAAAAAACTGGATTCCTACTCATCTTTGTTGACATCCCTTTGACCTTCGACACACAGTACAGCACAGCATCTTCTTAAACCAACTAATATTGGACTTTACAGCACAACCTTCAACTGGTTCCAATCCTACCTCACTGGCAGACAACAAAAGGTCAAAGTTGGTTCGAACACCTCCACTCTGTTCAACACAACATAAGGAGTCCTGCAAGGGTCTTCCCTGCCTGCTCTTCCTACTTACAACCAGTTTGCAGCACAAAATTATCTATGGCATTTATGCAGATGATATCATGGTCTATTCCCCTATCCATCTCCACATGCCAGACTATAAGCTATCACTAAATGTCTACAGGAGATGAGCAACTGGCTGGCTTCCAACAATCTCCAAGTCAACTTAAAAAAATCTGAGGCGCTATCATAAGACGGGACTCTTCTGTTACCCCCCATCATCGGTCTACATCATGGACACTCTAATCCCAGTAAAAGAGGAAGTACGCTACCTTGTTATCACCCTTGATCACTTTCTAAACTTACAAGCCCACATCAACAGAACCTCGAGATACGCATTCCAAAAGCTCACTATTATCCATAGACTAAAACCCCTCCTCAGTCTGGATCACTTCCGCACGGTCTATCAAGCAGTTATAATCCCTATTCTAGATTATTGTAACTCCCTTTTCATGGTCTTCCTACTCAAACTACACATCCCTTGCAACTAGCCCAGAACAAGGCTGCTCACATCATCACAGGATCTGCCAAACATGATCAGTTAACACTGCTCTTATATGCGCTTCACTGACTACCAATTACCTCACTTCCAAATACAAAACTGCCTTAACTATCTTCAAGATAAGAAACAACACATCAGCCGGAATTCTACAGGAAATGATATGCACAAAACTAAACAGCAGACCCCAGAGACACCATTTTAACGCCTAGTTCTTACACCAATGAAGAGGGCTCTTTCATTAGTGGCACTCGCCAACTGGAATTCTCTCCTAGAGATGGTCAGGACAGCCAAGGACTTAAAGGACTTCAGAAAACATCTCAAAACCTTCCTTTTCACCGATCACTTCAGAGACAATACCTAGTTATTGCCCCTCATCTCACCTGCCTAAAAGAATATCTAACTCTTGTACATATGTTGCAATGTATATGTTTTGCCTCTTTGCAAACCTTGCATGTCACCCCTTCCTAACTTTATACATTGAGTTCTCTGTAATGTTTATTTTAATGTACATCACTTTGATTGTACGAGAAGACGGTATAAAAAAAGTGTTAAATATATAAAATAAATTGTCCCCTCATTGCAGAGCTTGCTTTCAATCGAAAGAGGCTCTCCACCTGAACATTTATGCCACAGAGATATTTAAACATCTCTGCCATATCTCTTCTCTCCCATCTTTCCTCCAAAGTATTACTACTGCTATTCCTTGATACCTTGTCCTCGCTTGGTTTTAAGGGATCTGTACTGTCCTGGTTCTCCTCTTATCTCTCCCATTGCTCTTTCAGTGTTTCTTCTAGTCGATCCTCCTCTGCTGCTATCCCACACTCAGTTGCTGTACCACAAGGATCTGTCTTGGGCACACTCCTTTTCATCTCTCTATACCCATTCCTTTGGTGCACTCATCTCTTCCCAAGGCTTTCAGTACAATTGTTTCACTGATGGCTCCCAGATCTACCTCTCTACATCTGTAATCTCTCCGGCAATCCAAAACCAGATCTCTGCCTGCCTTTCTGACATTGCTGCTTGGATGTCTCACCACCACTTGAAATTGGACAGGGCCAAAACTGAGCTTCATATTTCCTCTCTAACCCTTGTCTCCCCTACCTCCTCTCTCAGTCTCTGTGGATAATAAACACTTGTCATCTGTCATCTAGACTACTGTAACCTGCTCCTTGCTGGTCTCCCTCTAAATCATCTCTCTCCCCTTCAATTTCTTCAACACTCTGCTGCGTGGCTAATCTTCTCACGTCACTTCATTGCCAAACTACCACTTCTACTGACCTATAAGTGCATTCACTCTGCAGCTCCTCACTACCTTTCCTCTATTTTTCTCTCCCTTCACCCCTCCTCGGGATCTCTGCTCTTCTTGCAAACCTCTTCTATCTGTGCCCTTCTCTTCAATTGCTAACTCCAGATTTCGCTCCTTTCGTCTTGCTACTCCTTATGCCTGGAATAAGGTACCTGAGTCTGTACATAAGACACCTTCACTGGCCCTTCTCAAACTGAGGCTCAAAACTCACCTCTTCACTACCACTTTTGTATGTTGAGTCGTCTGATCTCCTTTGTGTTTCCTTACCATTCCCCCTAGCTGAATCCCATATCTACAGCTACTGTGTTATCTGTCTTGCCTAGATTTTAAGCTCTGATGAGCAGGGACTATCTTTTACATGTGTCTGTGCAGCGCTGCGTATGTCTAGTGCTGCATCATAGAACCCACACGGGGGAGAAACCTTTTAGTTGTACTGAATGTGGGAAATGTTTCCCCATTAAAGCACAACTAGTGCTGCATCATAGAACCCACACAGGGGAGAAATCTTTTAGTTGTACTGATTGTGGGAAATGTTTCACCAGAAAAGCACAACTAGTGGAGCATCATAGAACCCACACGGGGGAGAAACCTTTTATTTGTACTGAATGTGGGAAATGTTTCCTCACAAAAAGATATCTAGTACGGCATCACAGAACCCACATAGGGGAGAAACCTTTTAGTTGTACTGAATGTGGGAAATGTTTCACCAGAAAAGCACAACTAGTGCGGCATCACAGAACCCACATGGAGGAGAAACGTTTTAGTTGTACTGAATGTGGGAAATGTTTCACCAGAAAAGCACAACTAGTGGGGCATCACAGAACCCACATGGGGGAGAAACCTTTTAGTTGTGCTTTTCTGGTGAAACATTTCCCACATTCAGTACAACTAAAACATTTATCCCCCGTGTGGGTTCTATGATGCAGCACTAGTTGTGCTTTTCTGGGGAAACATTTCCCACATTCAGTACAACTAAAAAGGTTTCTCCCCTGTTTGAGTTCTGTGATGCGTCACTAGATGTGTTTTTCTGAGGAAACATTTCCCACATTCAGTACAACTAAATGATTTCTCCCCTGTGTGGGTTCTATGATGCAGCACTAGTTGTGCTTTACTGGGGAAACATTTCCCACATTCAGTACAACTAAAAGGCTTCTCCCCTGTGTGGGTTCTATGATGCAGCAGTAGTTGTGCTTTTTTGTACTGAATGTGGGAAATGTTTCCCCAGAAAAGCACAACTAGTGCTGCATCATAGAACCCACACGGGAGAGAAACGTTTTAGTTGTATTGATTGTAAGAAACTCTTCCTCACGAAAGCACAACTAGTGCTGCATCAGAGAACCCACATGGGGGAGAAACCTTTTAGTTGCAATGAATGTGGGAAATGTTTCCTCACGAAAAGATATCTATTGCAGCATCACAGAACCCACATGGGGGAGAAACCTTTTAGTTGTACTGATTGTGGAAAATAATTCCTCACGAAAACACAGCTAGTGCTGCATAATAGAACCCACACGGGGGAGAAACGTTTTAGTTGTACTGATTGTGAGAAATGCTTCCTCACGAAAGCACAACTAGTGATGCATCATAGAACCCACACAGGGGAGAAACCTTTTAGTAGTACTGAATGTGGGAAATGTTTCCTCAGAAAAAGATATCTAGTGCGGCATCACAGAACCCACACAGGGGAGAAACCTTTTAGTTGTACTGAATGTGGGAAATGTTTCACCAGGAAAGCACAGCTAGTGCTGCATCATAGAACCCACACATGGGAGACAATTTTTTTTTAATGTATAATTTTTTATTAATTTCACAACATTCAAGTAAAACAAGAATGACAGAAATAAGATGGTACACTATATTCAAAGAGAAGCATAAGAAAAAATACAGAAAAATCTATCATCATTTTTAGACCACAATAATAGGCAATGCTAGTGGCATCAGATAAAATTTAACATCATAACAGAAAATGGAAAATTTAAAGCAAGGAAGAGAGTATTCACCACAATTTCCTCCCAAGCTACCAGAAAATCTAGTAACTGACTGTGCTCAAAGAAAAGAAAAACTTTATCTTTGTAAGTAATCATACAATGAGAAGGAAATTGTAAAACAAAACTCCCCCCTAGAGAAAGGACCCTAGGTCTAAGACGAAGGAATTCCTTCCTCCTGAGCTGGGTTACACGTGAAAGATCAGGAACCATATAAACTTTTAAGCATAAGAAAGTTACATTGAAATTTCTAAGGAAAGCCCGAAGAACTAATGACTTATCTAGCTCTAGAGCCAGGGTTACAAGAAAGGTCTTCCGGTCAGTGACCACTTCCAGAGAGTCCTCCAGAAACGCAGTAAGGTCTCCGGGTCTTTGAAACAGATTCTCAGAAGCGGAGCCACGAGAGCCGGGGCCCACAGACAAATACTGTGCTCTCACAATGGGAGGCAAATTATCTCCAGGAAGTTTAAGCTCTTCCAGGAAATATTTGTGAACCATCTCTGAAGCAGACATAATAGGAGATTTAGGAAAATTCAACAATCTCAGGGGAGAAACCATTTAGTTGTACTGCTTGTGGGAAATTTTCCCCAGAAAAGCACAACTAGTGCTGCATCATAGAACCCACAATGGAGAGAAACCTTTTAGTTGTACTCAATGTGGGAAATATTTCCTCACAAAAGCACAACAAATGTGGCATCTTGAACCCACACAGGGGAGAATCCTTTAGTTGTACTGAATGTGGGAAATGTTTCCTCATGAAAGCAGAACTAGTGCGGCATCATAGAACCCACTTAGGTGAGAAACTGTTTAGTTGTACTGATTGTAGGAAATGTTTTCTCAGAAAAGGACATCTAGTGCTGCATCATAGAACCCACACAGGGGAGAAACCTTTTAGCTGTACTGAATGTGGAAAATGTTTCCTCATGAAAAAACATCTAGTGCAGCATCATAGAAACTACACGGGGGAGAAACCATTTAGTTGTACTGAATGTGGGAAATGTTTGCCTAGAAAAGCAGAACTACTGTTGGATTATAGAACCCATACAGGTGAGAAACCTTTTAGTTGTACTGAATGTGGGAAATGTTTCCTTATGAAAGCAGAACTAGTGAGGCATCATAAAACCCACTCAGGGGAGAAACGTTTAGTTGTACTGAATGTGGGACATGTTTCCTCACAAAAACACATATAGTGTAACATCATAGAACTCACAAGAGGGATAAACCTTTTAGTTGTACAGATTGTAGGATATGTATCATCATGAAAGCAAATCTAGTTATGCATCATAGAACCCACAGGCAAGAAAATATTTAGTTGTAATGATGTGGGAATTGTTTCCCCAGAAAAGCACAACTAGTGCTGCATCATAGAACCCACATTAGGGAGGAACAATTTAGTTTTACTGATTGTGGGAAATGTTTCCTCATGAAAGAAAATCTAGTGACGCATCATAGAACCCACACAGGCGAGAATCCTTTTAGTTGTACTGGTTGTGGGAAATGTTTCCCCAGAAAAGTACAACTCCTAATTGTGTGATGATGAATGCACAGTAGAAAGCATGGATATGGATGAAAATCCTGAAATCCCCATGGAAGTCAAGTTTCAAACCCACTACAACCTGATCTAACTGCAATACCCTACCTCAACCAGATGAACTCTGCCACCCTCGGCAGCATAAAATCTAATAGCATATAGTCATGTATAGCCTGTACTCTTTGGAAATTAACTCTGTATAAATTGTATATATGGGGCCCCTCCCAACCTATTGAAATCAAATGTATACCCTGATCTGTGTGCTATAATCAACTGTATATTGTATCCAACTGTTTATCCCGTGTTACGTAAATCATTGACTAATCAAAATGTAAAACTGAAAAATCTCAATGTACTGTACAATGCATTATGATTCTGTAAAGTAAACCGCTGCTGATCGTAGGAAGCAGCGGTATACAAGTGTTTACTAAATAAATAAATAAATAAATAAACAGTGCACAGATGCAAGGGGATTATAGCCTACATCAGAGAAAAGCTCAGCTCCCCGCAAGAGGCAGAACACGCCCTAGCTCAGGGGTGGAGACAAACCACCCTTCTGATTGGTCAGAGGAGGGCGGTGCACAGGGAAGACCCAGCAGGAAGCAGTGGTTAAAAACCACGTGTAAGACAAAGCAAGATAGACTCGAAAGACTTGAAGGAAGCCAGAGACTCGAAGGAAGCAGGAGACTCGAAGGCAAGGAAGGAATTGGAAGATTCGAGGAGAGAGACGGAGTGAGAGTCAGAGTGAGACCAGCCAGAGAGAGTCCCAGAGGAGAGTGGCTGAAACCAGACAGAGTAAGAGAAGTCTGGGTGAGAGAAGGTGCCAGAGAGAAGGCCCAAACTCAAGCAGCAGCAGCTCACCGAGAGGCAGTGGCAGTCTCAGGCCAGAACCCGTCTACCGATTCAGAATGGGAAGAAGAAGACATTGAGCCAGCATTTAAAAGCAAAAGCACAAGTGACAGGAGGAGAAGTGCACATCAGGCCAGCAACCGTTACAGCTGTGATAGTTGGAGAGGTGGAAAAGGTACCAGTGCTGACATAAAGAAACAGCCCCAAGGTAAAGCTGATAATTTCTTTCCTGATAATGTGGCAAGAAAGCTAAGGGCTAGTTTAAAAGGGCAGGAACTGAAGCCTTCACCTTCCACCATTAAACAGTGGATTGAAAGCCTAGCCAGTGTTGCAAACTCCAGCTCAGATAACAGTGAAGCTTTTGAAACCTCTAAGTTAGGGCTTTGCAGAGGCTATTCTCTAATGAAAAGATTCCTATCTCTAATGTAAAAATACCCACGAGGGCCGACTTGCTGTGGGACCAGTTTCAACAATTTCTAAAGGAAAGGAAGCTTAAAGAAACTCCCCAATATGAGAGAGAATCTGTTTGTGCTAATGAATGTGAAGAAATGCAGATAGAGACATCTATGCCTAATGGTGGTTATTTTCCAATTCCCATGGATTGTTCTCTGGCTCAAAAGAAAGCTACAATTGTAAATAAGAAAGGAGAAAGTGTGAAAACCCTGTAGTAAGGGTAGTGCTTACCGTAGAAGCTGAAGAAAGCATTCTGTGTTTGTTTATTCACTGTCTGTGAGCAACGGAGCAGTGAGGGAACGTTGTACTACAAAGTGAAAGCAGCTGTGACAAAGTTCTGCTGCAGTTTTATTGTTTGACCACACGGAGCAGTGCAGAGTGTGAAGGCATAGAGCAGCAGAACAGCTGAGAAAAGAAACGTTTATTTTGTTTGTTTCCCCTGGTTATTCCTGAGTTCATTTTTTCTGTTTGGAGATGTTATCCTTCTGCCTTGGTTGTAATTGAACCCCAGCGTGCTTTTGGAAATCCCCATAAAAATAAAAATCTTGCAAAGCCTTACCACCGACTCAAGTACAATTTATTACCTGAGGAGTGAAAGAACTTTATTCCAAGGGACCTCAAGGCTGCCTACCTCTTGGCTTAGCCGGTGGGTGTCGCAATTGTTCATTGAAATGTACATGTTTTGTACCTGTGCCCAGCTAACAGCGATCACTGCCAGTGTTACCAGATAGTAACATAGTAAATGAAGGCAGATAAGGACCAGTATGGTTCTTCTATCTGCCCAGCAAGGCGGCAAGAGTAGATGCGCCTGCTGCACCAGGCAGGTCACCCCTCCCCATGCCTTTGTTTAGAGGTGTACTCACTGCTCCGTGGAGGTCCCCCCTATTTGTTCATATATAAGAGATAGTTATGTTTATTTTGATTTTATCCTGTTGCTATAAAGGGATCCACCGTGTCTCTCCCATGCCATTTTGAATTCTGTCACTGTATTTGCCCTCACCACTTCCATCGGGAGGGCATTCCAAGCATCCACCACCCTTTCAGTGAAAAATTATTTCCTGACATTGCCTTTCAGTTTACCCATTGCAGCTTCATGTTATGCCCTCTAGTTTTACAGCTTCCTCATCTTTGGAAGAGGTTTGTTTGTCCAATAATACTCTTTAAGTATTTAAAGGTCTGAATCATATCTCCCCTGTCCCTCCTCCAGAGTGTACATATTTAGATCTTCAAGTCTCTTCTCAGAAGTCTTCTGACACAGGCTTCAAATCATTTTGACCACCTTCCTCTGAATAATTTCCAGTCTTTTTATATTCTTTGTGAGATATGATCTCCAAAACTGAACACAATCTTTTTACTTCTTTCCAGATTTGCAGAAGGAATACTCCAATCCAAACTGAGTAGATTAAAGTCACCCAATATGATCACATGCCCATTCATGGTTACCTTTTTGTTCATAATCAAGTCTCTATTAATTTCTTTGGTTTGAGTTGGAGGCCTGTAGACCACACCAGTATGGATGACAGTGCCATCTCCTCTTTCCAACACTTTTCCCCACGTCTGTCTATCACTACCCACTATCTACAATCCTGTGCCCATTCAGCTCAGTGCACTTGGCTCAAATTCCACACTCTTGCAGACTTTCTACACTTCAAATTCATGCTTTCTCTTTCCAGTCAGTCATAGCTCTCACCAAACAAGAGTGTTATGTCCATCTGACAAACTCTCTTGCCTCTGATCCTCACCGTCTCTTTACTACTCTCAGCTCCCTCCTCAAGGCACCTCTGCCTCCAACCCTCCCTCCCTTTCTGCACAAACCCTGGCTGACTATTTCCATAGCAAAGTCCACAAGATCACCCTCCATGATATCAGCTACTTCCCCTCCTCCCCTCTTCACTCCCAGCCCCCCCCCCCCACCACTGCTACCCTCTTTTCCTTTTCTATGACCTTTAAGGAGGAAACCACACACCTTCTTTCCTCCTCCAAACTCACTACCCGCTCCTCTGATCCTTCCCCACCCATCTCCTAAGCCCCATCTCCTCCACTGTTGTCTCTTCCATCTTTCATATTCTAAACCTATTGCTCTCCACTGGAACTGTACCTGCAGCCTTCAAGCAAGCTGTGGTCGCACCTTACTAGATCCTACCTGTCCTTCTAACTATTGACCCATCTCCCTCCTCTCCTTTGTTTCTAAAGTACTTGAACATGTGGTTCACTGCCACTGCCTCAACTTTCTCATCTCTCAAGCCCTTCTGGATCCTCTACAATCTGGCTTTTGTCCTCTACATTCTACCGCAACAGCTCTTGCCAAGGTCTCCAGCGACCTGATCCTGGCTATATCCAAGACCCTTGACTCGATTCTCATCCTTCGTGACCTTTCTGTTTCTTTTGACACTGTTGACCACAACCTTCTCCTCAATACCTTGTCCTTGCTTGGTTTTAAGGGCTCTGTGCTATCCCGATTCTCTTCTTATCTCTCCCATCACTCTTTCAGTGTTTGTTCTGGTGAAACTAAGACTGCAATGCCTCATACAGCTTGACCTTGACACTGCCTAAGGATGTTGATACTGTCGATCTTACTGTACATAGTTTATTGTACATAGTTCTCCAAAGTTATACGTTTACAAAAGTTAATTTGTTCATGTATATAATTCATATAATGTTCAATGTAAACAGAAATCCCATTCTGTCTCCTCAACTGTTGTTTGTAAACCGCACCTGATCAACGGAAGGTTGCGGTATATAAGAGTTTGTTAAATAAATAAATCATCCTCTATTGCTGTCCTTCGCTCTGTTGGTATACCCCAAGGATCTTTTGTGGGTCTACCCCCTTTCTCGCTACATACCCAGTCCCGTGGCTTTCAGTACCATCTTTACACTACTGATTCCCAGATCTACCTCTCTGCACCTGAAATCTCTCCAGTAATCCAGGCCAGGGTCTCTTTGTGACTTTGCTGCTTGTATGTCTCACCGCTGCTTGAAAATGAATATGGCCAAAACTGAACTTATTATTTTTCAACCTAAACCCTCCTCTCCCCTTCTCTTTTCTCAGTCTCTGTGGATAACTCTCTATTCCTCCCTGTCTACTTAGCTCGCAACCTTGGGGTTGCCTTTGACTCCTCTCTCTCCTTCTCCACACAGATCCAACTGATAGCTAAAACTTGCCGTTTCTTTCTCTATAACATCAACAAAATTCACCCATTCCTTTCTGAACACACTACTAAGACCCTTATCTACTCCTTAGTCACCTCCCATCTAGACTATTGTGATGATGAAGGACCTTCAGCTAGCTATTCAGAAAAGAACTCAAAACCCACCTCTTCACCGAACATTTTGAAATCCCCTACCTCCCAAGAGCCACACCCCAGCAGTCAGAGAAACAATCCCACCAACCTCCTGAACCCACAAACAACTAACCCCAACAGAACCACCGCTATTAAATCCCCCTCCCAGTATGTATTACGTAAGAAAATAACTTCCAGAATGTACATAAGATTGATTGTAAGATAGGTTTGTTTATTGTTCATTGTAATATATGTTTATAGTTCTTTGCAAATAATTGTTGACACAGTTGCTTACAATGTTTAATTGTATATAGTTCCAACTACTGTTCCATGTAAAACTATATAAAATTGTTTAACTGTTCCCTGTAAACTGCCCTTGATCTCTGGAAGGGGCGGTATAGTAGAAAAGAATAAATAAATAAATATTGTAACCTACTTCTTGCTGGTCTCCCACTGAATCATCTCTTTCCCGTTCAATCTGTTCAACACTGCTGTGCGGCTAATCTTCCGACTCCTCTGTTTCCGCATCCATTTCAAACATTTCAAATTTCTTCTGCTGACCTATAAGTGCATTCACTCTGCAGCTCCTCACTACCTTTCCTTACCTCTCCCTACACCCCTCCTCGGGAACTCTGCTCTTCTGGCAAATTTCTTTTATCTGTACCCTTCTCTTCTATTGCTAACTCCAGACTTCACTCCTTTTACCTTGCTGCTCCTTATGCCTGGAACAAACTACCTGAATCTACACGTCAACTGCCTTCTATGACCCTTTTCAAATCCAGGCTGAAAACTCACCTGTTCGCTGCCGCTTTTGCATCTTGCTTTACCTAATCTCCTTTGTGTTTCTTTACCATTCCCCCAGCTGTATCTCATGTCTACAGCTACTGTGTCTGTCTTGACTAGATTGTCTTTTACATGTCTTTGCAGCACTGTGTATGTCATGTAGCACTATACAAATGTTCAGTAGTATAATACTAATATCGCTTTTGACATATAGGGCTACTCTTTCTCCTTTTCTACCCTGTCTATCTCTCCTAAACAGATTAAACCCAGTTATGACTATATCCCATTCACGTGACTCATTAAACCATGTTTCTGTAATGGCCACAATGTCCTAGTCCAGCGATGGCGAACCTATGGCACGCGTGCCAGCTGTGGCACGCGAAGGCCTTGCAGCTGGCACGCGGGTAGGTCCGCAAAAAAGAAAAAGCTGGCTCTGGCTGCTGCCGCGGACGCGGCAGCGGCAGAGTGCAGTGTCCCGCGGGGCCCCCTCCGCCCGCTAAGCCCCTCTGCAAAGGCTTTCAGATTCACGAGAGAGAGCGTCTCCCTCGCGTCTCTGTTAAGCCCGCAGGGGCTAATGGGAAATTTCCCATCAGCCCCTTTAGACGCGAGGGACTGATGGGAAATTTCCCATTAGCCCCTGCGGGCTTAACAGAGACGCGAGGGAGAAGCTCTCCCTCGTGAATCTGAAAGCCCTTGCAGAGGGGCTTAGCGGGCGGAGGGGGCCCCGCGGGACATTGCATTCTGCCGCTGCCGCGGCAGCGGCAGCAGCCAAAGCCAGCTTTTTTTTTTTTTTTAATATGCCATGGGGGGGGGGGGGTTAGGACTGCTAATGGGCTAGGGGGGGGGGGTGTAGGACTGCTAATGGGCTAGGGGGGGTAGCGGGTAGGACTGCTAATGGGCTGGGGGGGTAGGACTGCTAATGGGCTGTGGGCTGATGGGGGCTGTCTGGAAATGGGGTGATGGGGGGTTAGGACTGGTAATGGGCTATGGGGGGGTTAAGACTGCTAATGGGCTTTGGGCTGATGGGGGCTGTCTGGAAATGGGGTGATGGGGGTTAGGACTGATAATGGGCTATGGGGGGGGGCTAGGACATGAATTGGCCTGATGGGGAGGCGTTAGGACTAGATGGGCTGAGGGCGGTTGGGGGGGTTAGGACTAGTAATGGGCTATGGGTGGGTTAAGACAGGTAAAGTCCTGTGGGCTGATGGCGGAAAATCAGGAAAAGAGGTGATTGGGGGTTAGAAATGATAATGGGATATTGGGGGTTTAGGACTGATAATGGGCTAAGGGGGGGGCTAGGACAGGAAATCGACTGATGGGGAGGAGTTAGGACTTGAGGTGGGCTGATGTGGTTAAGACTGGTAATGGGCTGTGGGCTGATGGGGGGGGGTTTAGGACTGGCAATGGGCTGTGGGGGGCTGACTGGAAATGGGCTGATGGGGTTAAGACTGGAAGTGGGCTGATGGGGGGTTAGGACAGGTAATGGGCTATGGGGGGGTTAGGACTGATAATGGGCTATGGGGGGCTTAAGACTGGTAATGGGCTTTGGGCTGATGGGGGATGTCTGGAAATGGGGTGATGGGGGGTTAGGACTGGTAATGGGTTATAGGGGGGGCTTAAACTGAAAATGGGGTGATGGGGGTTTAGGACTGGAAGTGGGTTGATGGGGGGCTAGGACTGGTAATGGGTTGGGGGGTTGCTATGACTGGAAATGGGCTGAGTGGAAGGGGGAGGCTTGAACTGCAAATAGCTGATGGGGAGGGAGCTTGGAATGGAAATGGGCTGTGAGGGAAGGGAGCTAGGACTGAAAATGGGCTGATGGAGCAGCTAGGATAGGACTGGAAATGGGCTGTTGGGGGGAGCTAAGATTGGAAATGGGCTGTGGTGGGGGCTTGAATTGAAATGGACTCATGGAGGGGCTAGAACTGGAAGTAGGCTCATGGGGGGGGCTTGGACTGGAATTGGACTGAGTGGAGGGGAGCTATGATTTGACATGGGCTGATGATGGGGCTAGGAAATGACTAGAAATGGGCTGATGGGGGGCTAGGATTGGAAATGATCTGATGAAGGGACTCAGACTGAAAATGGATGGGAGAGCTAGGACTGGAAATGGGTTGATGGGGGGCTAGGACTGGAAATGGGCTGATGCAGGGACTAGAAAGGAATGGATGCTGGGTGAGACTGGAACTAGAAGGGAGCTGATGTTGGGGGAGGATTAGAATGGGATGGGGCTGGGAGAGTAAAATGGAGAGGGAAAAAAATATTTTGTGTGGGAGGAATGAAAAATCTACAATTGGCCGGGTATTGGGAGAGTAAGTGGGGATTGAGGATGGAGCGGTAAAATTTGTGTGGATTGAAATAGGAATGAGGAAAGAGCAAAAGGAGAAAGATTAGTATGTTAAAGCAGATGTAGAGAGAGAGAATGGAAAAAAAGACTAGAAGAGAGAAGAAAGAACAAATGGACAGCAGACGATGGAGAGTTAGCAGAAAACATGAAGAAACCAGAAGAAAGTGGCTGGAGCAATTGCAACTGAAAAAAAATGCACAAAAGGTAGAAAGATATCTCTTTATTTTGAATTTATTAACTGGAATATGAAACCTCTGGGAAATGTGCATCATTAACGTCTGTGCTTTGTTTGGTACAAGAGGAAATTAATTTATAGTTTTATTTCTACAGTGTTGTACATTCCAAGTTTGGCTTTTGGGGTTCCCAGTTTAATTATTGCCTTCCTGTTTCTAAATTGTGATTCCTTGTTTGGTGATGGTCTATGTTCTGCATGTGTAACTGAGCTGAGGTTTAATTGACATGCTGGCACTTTGAGGAAATTCTTTGGTTTTGTGCGGCAGTTTGGGCACTCGGGCTCAAAAAGGTTAGCCATCACTGTCCTAGTCCATTTCTACCATTAGGGCTTCCAGAACAGGAACTTTGTTGGCTATACTTTGAGCATTTGTGCTGATTGCTTTCCAACATTTGTTGACTGGCTTGCCTGTATTTTGCATGGATTTTGTTTTACACACCTCTTCCCACTTGCCATTGATGTGTGGGTTGATAGTGTGGCTGTTTCCAATGTTATTTTTTTGCTGGGAGTGACATCCCGGACTTCTCCATCCATCACCCCCTTTCCCTAGTTTAAATGCTTGTGCACATACTGCCTGAATTTTTCACTTAGGATCCTTTTCCCTGCGACGGATAGATGTAGTCCATCAGCACAGTATAGTCTCTTGTTGGTCCATCTGTTTCCCCATTTGCCTATATATCTAAATCCTTCTTGTTTGCACCAGGTTTGGAGCCATGTATTAAAGTTGTCTATGTGATGCAGCCTTTCTGCCCCTTTACCAGGGACAGGTAGAACTTCTGAGAATGCTTTAGTGCTAACAATGGGCTTGAGTTTCTCTCCCAGAGTCTGGAAGTCCCTTTGAACTGCTGATTCTAGACAGGTCATTTGTACCCATGTGGGTGACAGTATCAGTTTTGGAGTGCTCACTTTCTGCACTCACGGGTAGCGATTATTTTCTAGGTTGCCATGTTGGAAACCGTCTTTATATGGATAAATGTTACCTCCACCCCGGCTTTGCCTGCAGACCGCCCTGTCACTTCCTGGAGGCTGCCTCTCAATTATCCTTTTTGGCGGGATTTATCTGATCAGCAGCTGCTTCTACCTAGATAAGTCCTTTTAAATACCAAGTCGTTATTAAATCGACCAGTGCTAGTGATGTCTCGTCTGGAGTCTGGACTATTGCAATATCTCCTTCGCCGGCCTTCTTCAATCCCAATTGTGTCATCTACAACTCATTCAAAACACTGCAGCTCGTATTCTGACCCATGCCTCCCATTCAGATCACATCACCCCCCTCCTCGTACGTTTGCACTAGCTCCCAATTCCCTTTAGGATTCAATATAAATTCCTCATCTTCGTCCATAAGTCAATCCACACTGGTACCTCTCTCTATCTCGCTCTCCGGTCACCTCCACACTCTGCATTGGTCACTCAGGTCCATTCACTCCAATTGCATGTTTCTTCCCTCCCCATCCCAAGCCCATCTAGAATCCACCTGCTCTTCAGCCTTCTTTTTACTGGGTCCCCGGCTTTGAAACTCGCTCCCCTCCTCTCTCATATCTGGAACCCTCCTTCAACACCTTAAAGGCCAGACTAAAAACACACCTTTTCTGCTCTGCCTTTGACCTTCCCCCCCCCCCACCCCCTCCTCTTTGTCCCCTTCCCCCGCTGATGTTAAACCCCCTCCTCTCCTTTCCCTGCTGCAGCGCAGTCACTATCTGCTCTTTTATCTGATTCTCATCTCTCCTTTCCTGTCTACATTTGTTGGTGTTCCTTTTATTTTTCAAAGCAGCTCTGCCTCTATTTTTCAATGAATGTAAACCGCTTTGAGGCTTTTGTGTTAGTGGTATATTAAGGTTTCAATAAAGATAAAGATGAGACCTTATTAACGATTTATACTGAAGTCTTATTCCCTTTCCTCAGACATTTAGATTTCTTCCTGTGCATCGCCCCCCACCCCTACTGACTCTCCCCTCTATCTTTCATCCTATTTGAAATCTCTCAGCTCCAATGGATGGAAAAGAGACAAGGAAAAGATCCCACTACCTGGTGAGTCCCTATAACAGGTTCTCCTGAATTAGCACATGGAAATCTATCCAGACAAATCACATTTGTTTTACTAGAGCTGCCACATGACCCAGCTACTGACTGCCTGTGGGCCTCAAATGCTTTCCTCTAATATCTGAATAATGGGGTGTGCTGTAGACAATTAATGACATTTAAATCTGCAATTTGCCTCAATTTCTGGAGAATCACATGTGCCTTCAAACTTGACACAAATCTTCTTCTTATTGATTCTAAGGAAGGAGAGAGAAAATGTGAGGAGGAGAGATCGAAAGAGAAAGAGAAAAGGAGTCTGCAAACGTGAGGGGAATAGAAAGTGAAAGGAGAAGAAAACAATGGGAAAACAGAGAGAAGGCCAAAAAGAGAGAGGAACACAAAAATGGAGGAGAGACTTCCAAGGATAATGAGGAGTAAAGGGGTGAGGGAGCAGAGTGCAATAAATGCCAAAGAGATGAAGAATGGTGGATGGCAGAGAAAGAAGAAGATGGAGAGATCAGTGAGGGTCAAGGGGACAGAGGAATAAGTCAAATTAACTTACTCACCTGTAATGGATGTTCTCCATGGACAGCAAGAAATATCCTTGTGTATGGGTGATGTCATGTGACAACGCTTTGTGCAGGAGTATTCCTAGTGCCTTCTAGAAGCGTTTGGAAGCTCCCCTGTGCATGTGTGTGCCTTCCTGCCCACCGTTGAGGCACCATATTGACCACAGTCTAATATAATAGCTGAGGAGAATACAACACAACTCTAAGTGGAGGTAGGTGGGTTGTGAGGACTTTTCCTGCTGTCCACGGAGAATATCTTTATCTTTATTCACTTTCTTGATATACAGATGGAGGATAAGAGTGGTTAAAAATGCAAAGGACTGCAAACAGAATTATGAAAGGAATGTCTTCCAATTTATCCTCTTGCAATTTTCCACAATCCTCATGGGTTTTAACAATTTTAAATAATTTTGTGTCATTTGCAAATTTGATAATCTCACTCGTTATTCCCATTTCCAGGTCATTCATGAATAGGTTAAAAAGCAGCAGACCCAGCACAGATCCCTGGGATACTCCACTATTCACTTTTCTCCATTGGGAAAATTGGCCATTTAGCACTACCCTTTGCTTTCTATCTTTTAACCAGTTCCTGATCCACAATAGTGCACTGCCTCCTATCCCATACCTTTTTAATTTTGCCAAGTCTCTCATAACAAATGCTGTCTGAAAAAGATGGAATTGTAGGGCGGCCTTGAACTTAATGAATACCATACTGAGTCAGACCAAGATCCAGCAAGCCCAGTATCCTGTTATGCATCCTTTAGATCCAGAGAGAATACCCAATCTCCTTTGTTAAGATAAGGGAGTACGGTGGATCCAGATATTTGTTCAGATCTCTTAGGTCTAGGATGGGACAGAATACCCCCTGTTTTCTTAGTGATTAGGAAATACCTGGAATAAAATCCTCTCCATTTTTGCTGTGGTGGCACAAGCTCAATAGCTAGAACTTTTTGAAGGGCAGTGATTTCTTGCATAAGTAGTTCCTGTTGCTGAGGATTTAAGGATTGAACCCTCGGAGGGCAATTTGGAGGAAGATCGAATCAATGTAATTTGTAATTACTTTAGATAATTTGTAAGACTCATGCTATGGATTTACAGTTATCTTCACCTTTCTGGGTGTCTACCCTATTGCAGATGTTAGTATCATTTGCAAAGAGGTAAACCTTATCTGACACCTCAACCTCGTCCTGTCTCCTCCAACCTATTTAGAAATCTTCATGCAATTGATCCTTGTTTCTCTCTTCCACTGTTTCTTCATCTCCTTCCTCCACTATGTCATCTAAGTCTGCTGACAAGGCCGTAGCGTTCTATAACACTGCTGTCTCCTCTGCTCTGGATGCTCTCGCCCCGGCCATGCCATGTCTTGTGAGGCATACTGCACCCCAGCCCTGGCTTTCATCCACTACCCGCTATCTACGTTCCTGTGCCTGTTCAGCTGAGCATGCGTGGCTCAAATCCCACTCCATTGCAGACTTTCAATACTTCAAATTCATGCTTGTCTCTTTCCAGTCAGCCATAACTCTTGCCAAACAAGACTATTATGTCCATCTGACTAACTCTCTTGCCTCTGACCCTCGCCGTCTCTTTACTACTCTCAGCTCTCTCCTCAAAGTGCCTCCAGCTCTGCCCCTTCCCACCCTCTCTGCCCAAACCCTGACTGACTATTTCCATGACAAAATCTACAAGATCACCATCCAATTCCCCACAAAGTCAGCTACTTCCCCTCCTCCTCTTTTCTCCCAACTTTTCTCTTCTACCTCTGCTACCCTCTCTTTCTTTCCTGTGCAGGAAACTCCGTGCAGGGCCTCATTTGCATAAGTAGCCTCATTTGCATAAATATTTGCATAATGTTACCATACACTACCATTTAGTAAATATGTCTCTTAATGAATGTATGGATAAAGAACGACTAAAAGATTTCTACATTACTATAATCCAGTGCCAACTGCCAGGCACATTAGGAACTACTACAAACGCTGCCCATTTAGAACCCATAGCAAACCCACCGTATCATAACAGCACTACCAGGACTCATAAAGCACCAAACCCTACCTATCAAAAGGCAACACTGCAAATATTAAACCAATACATTTCAGAGAATAAGGATACATGACCTACTGGGGAAAGAGAACAAGTGTCAATGTCAAATAGTAATTACATAAACAGAATACCTTAGCTAAGTTACACATGCAGAACATAGACCATCACCAAACAAGGAATCACAATTTAGAAACAGGAAAGCAATAATTAAACTGGGAACCCCAAAAGCCAAACTTGGAATGTACAACAACACTGCAGAAATAAAACTGTAAATTAATTTCCTCTTGTACTAAACAAAGCGCAGACGTTAATGATGCACATTTCCCAGAGCTGACATATTCCAGTTAATAAATTCAAAATAAAGAGATACCTTTCTAACTTTTGTGCATTTTTTTTCAGTTGCAATTTCTCCAGCCACTTTCTTCTGGTTTCTTCATGTCTTCTGCTAACTCTCCATCGTCTGCTGTCCATTTGTCCTTTCTTCTCTCTTCTAGTTTTTTCCATTCTCTCTCTCTATATCTGCTGTAATATACTAATCTTTCTCCTTTTGCTCTTTCCTCATTCCTATTTTATCCACTCAAATTTTACCCCTCCATCCTCAATCCCCACTTACTCTCCCAATACCCGGCCAATTGTAGATTTTTCATCCCTCCCACACAAAATATTTTTCCCCTCTCCATTTCACTCTCCCAGCCCATTTCCAGTGTTAGCCCCCCCCCCATAGCCCTTTACCAGTCCTAACCCCCATCAGCCCACAGCCCATTACCAGTCCTAACCCCATCAGCCCACCTCATGTCCTAACCCCTCCCTATCAGCCCATTTCCTGTCATAGCCCCCCATAACCCATTACCAGTCCTAACCCCCCATCACCCCATTTCCAGACAGCCCCCCATAGCCCATTACCAGTCCTAACCCCCCATCAGCCAATTTCCAGTCCTACCCCCCCCATTAGCCCATTTTCACTCCTAGCCCCCACAGCCCATTACCAGTCCTAACCCCCCCATCAGCCCACAGCCCATTACTAGTCCTAACCCCATCAGCCCACCTCAAGTCCTAACCCCCTCCATAGCCCATTACCAGTCCTAACCCCCCCTCGGCCCAGGGAAAATTAAAAATAAAAAAAAAGCTGGCTGCTGGTGCCCCCGCAGCAGAATCGAGTGTCCCGTGGCCGCCCCCCCCCCCCTGCATGGCTGAGCCCTACCTGCCTGACTGAGCCTCTCCGCAACGGCTTTCAGATCCACGAAAGGAGAGCGTCTCCCTCGCGTCTCTGTTAAGCCCGCAGGGGCTGATGGGAAATTTCCCATCTGCCCCTGCAGGCTTAACAGAGCTGAATTTACCTTCAGCCCCTTCGGGCTTAACAGATTCTGCCACTTGATTCTGCCACGGCCAATGTTCCCTCTAATTTTCTGTAGGCTGTGTGCGCATAAAATATCAGCTGTGTGCAGCTTTTGAAGGAAGGTTAAATTTTTGTGCGCCACATAACGACACTCGGAGTTATATACTTTAAAATGTGACTACACGTCAGAATACAGTATGTACACCACATTGATTTTAATCAAATTAAATGAAAATAGACGATTACTAAATGAAGCAGGAAATTTCTAGTGATTACAATCATAACTTTTAAATTTTAAGATGTCTGTGTTTTCTATCAGAATCAGAGCCGTAATTTTGTGCGCTCTGTTTTAAAGTATGTGCGCTCGCTTGGCGAGGTGTGTGCACGCGCACACGCGCACAGCTTAGAGGGAACAGTGGCCACGGCAGCAGCCAGCTTTTAAAAAAAATTTAATTTAGTTTTAAATCAGAATGTTCTTTGCGCGGGGCCCCCTGAAACGCGGGGCCCTGTGCAAAAAACATTCTCGCTCAATGGACGGGCCGGCCCTGTTCCTGTGATCTCTGAAGAGGAAACTGCACAACTTCGTTCTTCCTCCAAACTCACCACCTGCTCCTCTGATCCTATTCCCACTCGTCTCCTTAGCTCCACCTCCTCCACTGTCGTCCCTTCCATCTCTCATATTCTCAACCTATCCCTCTCCACTGCAACTGTCCCTGCAGCCTTCAAGCATGCTGTAGCTACACCTCTCCTGAAGAAACTCTCACTTGGTCCCACCTGTCCTTCTAATTATTAACCCATCTCCCTCCTCCCCTTTGTTTTTAAGCTGCTTGAATGTGCGATTCACCACCGCTGCCTTAATTTCCTCTCCTCTCATGCCCTTCTGGATCCTTTACAGTCTGGCATTTGTCCTTTATACTCTTCTAAAACGGCTCTTGCCAAATTCTCCAGTGACTTGTTCCTGGCAAAATCCAAGGGCCTTTACTCTGTCCTCATCCTTGACCTCTCTGCTGCTTTTGACACTGTTGACCACAACCTTCTCCTTGATACCCTGTCCTCACTTGGTTTTAAGGGCTCTGTTCTATCCTGGTTCTCCTCCTATCTCTCCCATTGTTCATTCAGTGTTAATATTGGTGGCTCCTCCTCTGCTGCTATCCCGCTCTCACTTGGTGTACCGCAAGGATCTGTCTTGGGTATGCTCCTTTTCTCTCTGTATACCCAGTCCCTTGGTGCACTCATCTCTTCCCATGGCTTTCAGTACTATCTTTATGCCGATGATCCCAGATCTACCTCTCTACACCTGAAATCTCTTCAGCAATCCAGACCCGGATCTCTGCCGGCCTTTCTGATATTGATGCTTGGATGTCTCACCGCCACTTGAAATTGAACATGGCCAAGACTGAGCTTCTTATCTATCCCCCTAAAACCTCCTTTCCTCTTCCTCCTTTCTCAGTCTCTGTGGATAACTCTCTACTCCTTCCTGATTCCTGGGCTCACAGCCTTGGGTTTGTCTTTAACTCCTCTCTCTCTTTCTCCACACACATCCATCTGATAGCTAACATCTGCCTTTTCTTTCTCTATATCATCAAGAAAATCCTCCCATTGCTTTCTGAACACACTACTAAGACACTTATCCACTCCTTAATCACCTTCCTTCTTGACTACTGTAACCTACTCCTTGCTGGTCTCCCTTTGAATTATCTCTCTCTCCCCTTCAATTTGTTCAACACTCTGCTGCACAGCTAATCTTCTGCCAGCTTCATCATACCCATATTACACCTCTTCCTTGGCTCCCTATCCATTTCCACATCCACTTCAAACTTCTCCTGCTGACTTATAAATTCATTCACTCTGCAGCTCCTCACTACCTTTCCTCTCTTATCTCTCCATAGATCCCCCCCCCCCTCAGGAACTCTGCTCTTCTGGCAAACTGCTTCTATCTGTACCCTTCTCTTCTATTGCTAACTCCAGACTTCACTCCTTTCACCTTGCTGCACTTTACTCCTGGAACAAACTACCTGAGTCTGTACATCAGGTGCCTTCTCTGACCCTTTTCAAACCCAGGATGAAAATTCACCTCTTCACTGCTGCTTTTGGATCTTGACTCACCTAATCTTCTTGTTTCTTTACCTTTCCCCCTTGTTTTATCCCTGTCTACAGTTTCTGTGTTGTCTGTCTTGACTATATTGTAAACCAAACAATGAAACCTCCAAAATCAATGACTACATAAACATCAAGAGTTCCAAAAATGTCATTGAAAATCCAAGCCAGTAGCTACCACTGGCACTATCCTGAAAAATGGCACAATACCAAAATTCCTTTTTTTGTCGGGGTCAATCGACATAAGAGGGAGGGAAGGTAGCCTACCTCTCACCGTCGGGAGAACCCTTTTATTCAAGTGGGCTACAGCGCACCAAACTCTTATGAAGTAGTGAAGCATACACTTATCTCATTGTAAAGGCGATTAATATCTTCCACACATCGAACTGTTGAGTTGGGTATCACTTGACACAGGCCCCATTTAGGTCCGAAACATGCATGTCATGTCATGTGGAAGATGTACCCTGTACCCTTTGTCTCCTCTCACTCAACCAATTTCTAACCCAGTCAGTCTCTTTAGTGTCAGTCCCTAGAGTTCTCAATTTGCTTATAAATCACCTTTGAGGAAAGGTGTCAAAGGCTTTATTGAAGTCTAGGTCCACCACATCCAGAGCTCTCCCTTGGTCCAACTCCCTGGTCACCCAGTCAAAGAAATCAGTTAGCTCTCTCCAGTGCTCTCTCATCACCTCTTTCTTCCTCAGTGGCATCTAAGTCACTTGATGATGAAGTTTCTTCAACACTGTCCTCTCCTCTGTCCTCGATGCTCTTGCTCCTCTCATTTCTCTCCTGTGCAATGTATCATATCTCAGTCCTGATTGTTCTCTAAGACACACTACTTATATTCTTGTGCCACTCAGCTGAGTGCCTTTGACTCAAATCCCGCACCCTTGCAGATTTATGCTAGCCTCTTTCCAGTGAGCCATAGCAGTCACCAAGCAGGAATACTATACCCATCTGACTAACTCTTGCCTCTCACCCTTGCTGTCTTTTTACAACTCTCAACTCTCTCCACAAAGGGCTTCCACTTCTGACCCCTCCTTCCTTTTCTATCCAGACTTTGGCCAACAATGTCCATAACAAAGTGTACAAGATTACTTTTGAGTTCCCCATGGGGTCATCTCTTACTCAATCTCCATCACCCTTTCTTCCTTTTCTGAGGAAGAAACCGTATATCTTCTCTCCTCTTCTAAACTTACTACTTACTCCTCTGATCTCATTCCCACCAATCTACAAAACTCCATCTCCTCCACTATTAGCCCTTCCATCTGTCATCCTCAACCTATTGCTTTCAAATGTATTTCTTCCTGCAGCTTTCAAAGATACTATCTTTATACGTCTTCTCAAGAAACTATCCATTGATCCTACCTGTTCTTCTAATTATTGACTCATTTCCATCCTCCCCTTTATTTCTAAATTACTTGATTATGCAGTTCACCACTGCTGTCTTGATGTTCTCTCCTCTCAATCACTCCTGGATCCATTGCAATCTGACTTTCGCCCTCTACATTCGACTGAGATGGCTCTTAACAAAGTCTTTAGTGACTTGTTCCTCTATAAATTCAAGGGCCTTTGCCATCATCCTTCTTTTATTTATTTATTTATTTATTTATTTAAACAGATTTCTATACCGCCTTTTCCTACAATTAAGGCAGTCTACACAGCAAACAATCAACAAGATACTGTGTCTAGTGTGCGCATGCATTAAGCAGTGAGTGTGTGTGTGTGTGTGTGTAGATGGTTGTTGATTCTTGGTGAGCTATTTACAATGTGTGTTATTTACAATACTATGTACATCAGGACTTTACTTCAGTACTATAATTGCGGCGCAAGGGGAGGGTAGTTGATCTGGGGTACTGTCTGTTGCACAGTTCTTGACGTTTCTGTTGCTTTTGAAATTGTTGACCACTACCTTCTCCTCGATACCCTGTCTTTACTTGGATTTAGGACCTTTGTTGTTAACTATCCTGCTGCATTTTTTGTGAATGCTCTAGTGGATTCTCCTCTAAGGTTATCCCACTTTCTGTTGGTTTACTCAGAGGTAAAACAATGGACATAGGTCTTAGAATCTCTCTTTTTCTTTCTCTACACTCAGTTCCTTTATGCACTCATTACCTCCCTTGGTTTTCAGTACCATCTCTACACTGATGACTCATAGATCTACCTCTCTGCACCTGAAATCTCTCCAAGAATCGAGGTCCAGATCTCTGCCTGCTTATCTGACATTAGTGTCTGGATCTCTCATTGCCATCTGAAATTGAATATGGCCAAAACTGAGCTGCTTATCTTTCCCCCTTATCCAAACTCCCCCATTTCTCCTTTCTCTGTTTCCGTGGATAACACTCTACTCCTCCCCATTTCCTCGGCTGGCAGCTTTGGGGTTATCTTTGATTCCTCCCTCTCCTTCTCCATACACATCCCTTCTCCCCCCACCAAGCAATTTCCTCCTTCTCTCATAGCGGCATTCTCGCTTACATAAGGTGTGTTGTGGGCATTCAGGGGCATGTCATGGGTGGCAACAGAGGCTAGTCAGGAAGCAAAAGCTTGTCTATCTTTACCCTTAGAAGCTAATCGTGCATCAGTGCAATATCGCTGCTACCGAGTTAGCCTCTGTAGCTTCTGGGCTTGTGTGGTGACCCTGGATATTCAATGCCAGGACCACATATGACCGTGGCACTGAATCCAGGGTTAGTGGATGCTAACGAAGGTTAAGTGCTGTACTCGCGCCTAGACGTCCTAACAATATATGTTCATCTAGCTACCCCAAGCATATGTCCTGTTAATCTTCTGAATTTTATTTCACAGAGTTCCATGTATGTTAGCGTTTCAAATTGTTAACATGTAAACCGTCTTGACAGCTAAATAAGTAAATGAATCCAACTGAAAGATAATAAGAACATAAGTACAAATACTATTTATTTATTTGATTTTATATACCGCACTATTTAGAGTCAGTATGGTTTATAATATAACAACTTGATACATAGAACATGTTTGCATTGAACAAATAACAGGTAACAGAGCTTGCAGTAGCTAATAGGATTAACAGTTAACTGAAACCAAATACAACAGCATAACATAATGAACACAGTTTAGCGATTACAAACACAAGCTATATACAGACTGTAGTGGGGGGAAGGAATCGGCACTCGATAGAGGCGAGGCAGAAATGGGTTATGTGACATGGTCGAAGTATAGCTGGAAGAGGTATGTTTTTATTGCCTTTCTAAAGGTGGATAGGTCAGTTATAGATCAAATTGGAGAAGGGAGGGAGTTCCAGAGCTGAGGGGCAAATAAAGTGAAAGCACTATGCCGGATATATTGGGAGGTTTTACTGGCCAAGGTGGGAATGACGAGGGTATTTGTCATGTTTGTTCTCCTGATTCTGCTGTCCGGTGTCCAGTCTTCTAAAGCGGTTGCAGAGAGCTGGTGGAGGGTTTTGAAAGTAATCAGGAGGGTTTTAGACTTGAGGCACCCGGCTATGGGAAGCCAGTGAAGCTGCATTAGTAAAGGTGTCACATGCTTGTATTTGGAGACCCTGTAGATGGTTCGTGCAGCCGTATTCATGGCCATTTGTAGTGGATGGAGTGTGTGAGCGGGAAGGCCGTGTAGAATGATGTTAGCATAGTCCAAGTGAGGCATAATGAGGGCTTAGAAGACAGATCGGAAGTCAGAAGGTTCAAGTAGTGGCTTAAGCTGATGGAGGGAGCGGATTTTAAGATAGATGATATTGGTGATATTGTTTATGTGCGAGTCCAAATTCAAGTGCTGGTAACCTTTGTTGTAGCTGGTGGAATGAAGGCTGAGTCCTTCGAGAAGAATAGTACCTCAGACTTTTTGCAGTTAAATTTAAGGTTGTGTGAATTTAATCATTCCGTAACTGCGTTGAAACACTCTGTTATTTTTGTGTAATTAGGGGAGCTTGTAAAGAATGGGGAGAAGAGTAGCACATCATCAGCATAGATATGGTATAGTATGCCAAAGGTTTGGATGATCATGCAGATAGGTTGAATATATAAATTGAAGAATAACGTGGATAAGGAGGAGCCTTGTGGTACTCCTTGGGTTTGCTGGTAATTTGAGGATGTTTGGGTACCTAAGCAAACTTGTTGTTGGCGGTCCATCAGATAGGAGTGACACCATTCCAGTGCAAGATTCTTGATGCCCTTAAGCTGAAGTTGATCAAGTAGGAGGCTGTGACAGACTGTGTCGAAGGCTGAAGCAATATCTAGGAAGATCAAAATGAAGCCTTGTTTTTTTTTGAAGTGCCTTTTATCAGGTTGTTCATAAGTGAGGTGAGCAATGTTTCAACACCGTGTTGCTGACGGAACCCATGCTTATGTTGATCCAGAGGAGAGTAGGAATTGATGTGGTCTTGGATCTGCTGTTGGACTGACTTCTCCAATATCTTGGCCAAGAAGGGTAGACTAGCTATGGGGCGGTAGGAATGTGGGTCTTGAAGATCCAGTTTCTGATTTTTTAGGAGGGGTCTGAAGGTGGTGGTCTTCAGTGGAGATGGAACCAGGCCCTTAGAGAAGGAGAAGTGTGCAATTTTTGATATATGAGGACTTAATTTGGAACATGCTGATTTAATCCAGTGAGAAGGGCATGGAACAGCAGGTGAGGTGGTTCAGTTGAGTCTTTTGATTACGTTTTCAAAGTGTTCAGCTGAGTATGGGAGGAAGGAGACTAATTCAGGGACATTGGTGTTATCGCTATCAGGCCTAATAGAGCATGTATTTCCAGTATTGTGGAAGAGTGTGTTGGTTTCATTGTAAAAATGGGTAGCTAGGTCCTGAGGATGCATAAAATTCTCAGTTTGTTTAAAAGATGTATCTTTTATGAGAGATTGAATTAGACAGGTCACATAAGAACGTTTATTTAGCTGCATTTATATCCTGCTTTTCACTGGGTCAAAGCAGTTGGGGGATACATTTAACAAAAGGGGATATGAGACACATACACTAATACTTACAGGGAACGTGGGCAATGGAGAGTTAAGTGGCTTGCTCAAGACCACAAGGAGCACCTGTGGGACTAGAAACCCTTCTGGCCCAAGGTTGCTGTCCTCTAGTGGGATTTGAACCACCAACCTTCTGGCCTGTAGTACCTTGCTCCAACCACTAGGCCACTCCTCCCTCCAGAACATAACATAAGATATGCCATACGGGGTCAGACCAAGGTCCATCAAGCCCAATATCCTGTTTCCAACAGTGGCCAATCTAGGTCATAGGTACCTAGCAGTTTCCCCAAAAGACACAGGTTCCGCAATGCTTGTACTGGGTCAAGCATTGATATCCTGGGTCCCTTCTTAATAATGGTTTATGGACCTTTCCTCCAGGAACTTGTCCAAACCTTTTTTAAACCTTTTTTAAACCCAGCTACATTCTCCGGTAACAAATTCCAGAGTTTGATTACACGTTGAGTAAAAAAATATTTTCTTTTATTAGTCTTAAATAGTTTACCCTGTAGCTTCATTGCATGTCCCCTAGTCTTTCTATATTCTGATAATGTAAACAATCGATCTATGTTTACCCGTTCCACTCCGTTCATTAATTTATAGACTTCTATCATATCTCCCCTCAGCCGTCTCTTTTCCAGGTTAAAGAGCCCTAACCTTTTTAGCCTTTCTTCATAGGGGTATCCTTCTATCCCCTTTACCATTTTGGTGGCTCTTCTCTGAACCATTTCTAATAACGCTTTATCCTTTTTAAGATACGGCAACCAGAACTGCACACAATATTCAAGGTGCGGTCTCACCATGGAACGATATAGAGGCATTATAATATCTTTTGTTTTATTTTCCATTCCTTTCCTTATGATACCTAGCATTCTATTTTCTCTCTTGGCTGCCGCTGCACACTGGGCCGAGGGTTTTAACATGTTATCCACAATGATGCCTAAATCTTTTTCCTGTGTGGTGGTTCCTAATGTGTAACCTTGCATCGTGTAATCATAGTTTGGGTTGTTCTTCCCTAGGTGCATAACTTTGCACTTGTCCACATAAAATTTCATCTGCCATTTTGATGCCCAGTCTTCCAATTTATCAAGATCCTCTTGCAATTTTCCACAATCCTCTTGGGTTTTAACAACTTTAAATAGTTTTGTGTAATCTGCAAATTTGATAACGTCACTCGTTATTCCACTTTCCAGGTCATTTATGAATATGTCAAAAAGCAGCGGACCCAGCACAGATCCCTGGGGTACAACACTATTCACCTTCCTCCATTGGGAAAATTGGCCATTTAGCCCAACCCTCTGCTTTCTATCTTTTAACCAGTTCTTCTTGATCCACAGTAGTACACTGCCTCCTATCCCATGACTCTAGTTTTGCCAAAAGTCTCTGATGAGGGACCTTGTCAAAGGCTTTCTGAAAGTCCAGATACACTATATCAACCGACTCACCTTTGTCCACCTGTTTATTCACACTTTCAAAAAAACATAACAGATTAGTAAGACAAGATCTTCCTTGTCTAAAGCCATGTTGGCTGTCTCCCATTAGGCCATGACTATCTACATGCTGAGTAATTTTGTTCTTTATGATGGTTTCTACCATTTTTCCCAGTACTGACGTGAGGCTCACCGGTCTGTAGTTTCCCGGATCACCCCTGGAACCCTTTTTAAAAATTGGTGTTACACTGGCGATCCTCCAATCTTCAGGTATTAGAGATGATTTTAATGATAGTTCACAGATTACTAATAGCAGATTTGCAAACTCATATTTATTTATTTATTTATTTATTTAACAATCACTTATATACTGCATCTTCCATAGATCAGTTGCGGTTCACAATAAACAACAATCAACAAAGCAGAGTTTGTTTTTACATGTAACATCATATAATCAAAAACAATAAAATTAGAAAACAACAATTGTTCAAGTTAACCAGCACAGAACATTTCAGTTCTTTCAACACCCTTGGATGTATACCATCTGGCCCAGGTGATTTGCTACTCTTCAGTTTATCTAATAGTTGTAATACATCTTCCCGATGTATCGATATTTCCTTCAATTCTTCCGCACCTTTAAATACCACTTCATTCATGGGTAACATCCCTACATTTTCCTCAGTAAAGACCGAAGCAAAGAATTCATTCAGTCTCTCCGCTATTGCCTTGTCATCTCTTAGTGCCCCTTTAACTTCTCTATCATCTAATGGACCAACTGACTCTCTCACAGGTTTTTTGCTACGAATGTACTTGAAAAAATCTTTATTTTGCGTTTTTGCTTCCGCAGCAAGCTTCTTCTCAAATTCTCCCTTTGCCTGCTTTATCAATGCCTTGCATTTGACTTGCCAGTGCTTGTGCTGTTTCCAGGTTTCATCGTTTGGCTCTTTTTTCCATTTCCTAAAAGATGCTTTTTTGGCAATAACAGCCTCTCTGATCTCACCTTTAAACCATGCTGGCAGTTTTCACGAGGCCTGTTTAGGGAGCGCATCAGAATGTTGGTGTGGTATTCTTTCCTTCTCTGGGTGATACTAATGCGGTGCTCTTGCAGAGTCTTCATGTAAGTATCACGATCTTGAGGGAGCCTGGTCTGGCGCCATTTCCTCTCAAGTTTCCTACTACAGAACATTTGTATAGTGCTACAAGACACATGCAGCATTGCACAGACAGATGTAAAAGACTGTCCCTGCTCATCATAGCTCAAAATAAGTAAGGATGTGGTTGAAAACTACAGGCCGGTTAGTTTAACTTCGGTGGTGAGTAAATTATTGGAAACGCTTCTGAAAGAGAAAATAGTGAGGTTTCTGGAGTCCAGTGGATTACAGGATCCGAGGCAGCATGGATTCAGCAGAGGCAGGTCTTGTCAGACAAATCTGATTGATTTATTTGACTGGGTGACCAGGGAGTTGGACAGAGGGAGAGCCCTAGATGTAGTGTATTTAGATTTCAGTAAAGCCTTTGACACTGTTCCTCACAGGAGACTTAAACTAACTGAGCACCCTAGGGATGGACCCTAAAGTTACTGCTTGGGTTAGAAATTGGTTGGGTGGGAGGCGACAAAGAGTACAAGTAAATGGAGCTCACTCTGAGGAGAAGGATGTTATCAGTGGTGTGCCCCAGGGATCTGTCCTTGGTCTGATTTTTTTTAACATCTTTGTTAGTGATATAGCGGAAGGGCTTTCAGGTAAGGTTTGCCTCTTTGCGGATGATACCAAAATCTGCAATAGAGTAGACACCCAGGAAGGGGTAGATTTTATTTATTTATTTATTTATTTATTTTATTTTACAGTTTTTATATACCGCGCTCTTTGGTATCAGCGCGGTTTACAGATAACAAATTTCGCATTAGAACAGTCCTTTGCTTACATTATAACAGGGTCTTTTGCTTACATTATAACAGGGTCAGTAACTTGGAGACAACATGGTAAACTATATACAAGCTATATACAGAAAGATATAGATAACATGAGGAGGGATCTAGCTAAGCTTGAAGAATGGTCTAGAATTTGGCAGCTGGGATTTAATGTTAAAAAATGTAAGGTCATGCATTTGGGCTGCAGCATTCCAAGGGAGCAATATAGTATAGGGGGTGAAGTACTTTTGTCCACTAAAGAAGAGCGGGACCTAGGCGTGGTTGTGTCTGATGATCTTAAAGTAGCTAAACAGGTAGAAAAGGCGACGGCAAAAGCTAGAAGGATGCTTGGGTGCATACAGAGAGGAATGGCTAGCAGAAAAAAGGAGGTGATAATGCCTCTGTATAAGTCTTTGGTGTGACCTCATTTGGAGTATAGTGTGCAATTCTGGAGACCGCACCTTCAAAAGGATGTGAACAGGGGCGGCGAAGGTGGTGTGAATCCATTGACCGGAGGCAGAGGCGCTGTAGTCTGCTGTGTGTAGCGGTTGTTTTCTGGTGCCGATATGGGCAGAAGGAAGCGCAAGCAGGCTAGCTTACCTTCGGAGCAAGCCTGTTCCAACAACGCTGCTCAACGGACTTTGCAGATGTGTGGCTTCCGTGGGTCGATGGAGCAAGCAGCGTCTTCAGCGGGCCCTGAGGCTTCTCAGGACCTGGGCACATCCGGGGTTTTCCTTTCCCCGGAGCAGCGGGCCCCCCCCCGCCTTGTCCTGGAAGCGAAACCCATGGCAGTAGTGAGGCGCCTGCCAGCGTGATAACTAGTACGCCGAGGCAGGCAGCCACGGAGGGTTCCTCTGCCGGCGGGAGCGCTCCGTGTGGACCCCCTGGAGTGATTGATGGTTTGGGGAGGAGTGCATCTGCCACGCTCCAGGAGATTGTGTCCCCAATTGGTCATTCTGGCGGCGGGGGTTTGGTGAGACCTGCAGTGGTGACTCTTGAGGTGCTGTGGGATGCTATAGCAGCAATGAATTCTTCTCTACGAACTATCACTACCGCATTGTCTGCAGAAGTTGTAAGTTTAAAGACTGATTTTCAAGGGGTTGCTCAAGTCCAAAGGAATGTAGTTTGGCACAGCTCCGTCTAGACCTGGAGAAACTTCAGGAACTGAACCTGGCCCACATGAAAAACTCGAGTGTTCAGACTAGGAGGATGGAGTACCTAGAGAACCAGGCCCGGAAGAACAATTTGAGACTGGTGAATTTTCCTAGGTCTCCTGTGATTTCTCCTTTGGAAATGGTGCGAAAGTATTTCCAGGAGGTTTTGAAAATCTCCAGGGAAGACCTCCCTCCATTGACCAGAGCCCAGTATTTGTCTGTGGGTAGGGGGGTTCAGGAAGTTAATGTTGTCTCTAGTGGGGCTATGGGGGACCTTACTGGTTTTCTAGAGAGCGCATTAGAGGTCATTACTGCGCGTACTACAATGCTTATTACATTGGCACTTGAGACCGATAAAGCATTGATTCTTCGACTGTATTTCAGGAACTTCAGTGAACAGTTTTTGGGGTCTTCTGTACGTATTTTCCCTGATTTAGCTAGGGGTACCCAGCTGAGGCGAAAAGAATTCTTAAGGTATAAACCTAGGGTTCTCTCTCTTGGTGGGACCTTTTTGTTAAAATTTCCTTCTCGTTGTTGTGTATCTTACCAAGAACAAATGTATATGTTTTTTGACCCCAATCAACTCCTGGAATTTCTGAATGCTAGAGAGGAGCCTGCTGTTGTTGTACCACCCCATACGGCTGACGTTTAAGCCTTGCACTGCCTATAATATCTTATTTACTTTCCTTTGTTTTTTTAATTTCCTGATGCCTCTCTATTTTTGTGGGCTGAAGTTTGGTACTGTAATATGATAATGGTTTTTTTTTCCTGTATTAGTATCTTTTTGGATTATTGTTACGTGCCTCTGTTTTCTTTCATTCTTGATGAATGTATAATTAAAAATTTAATAAAGATAAAAAAAAAATAAAAAAAGAGGATGTGAACAGGATGGAGTCGGTGCAGAGGGTGGCTACTAAAATGATTAGTGGTCTTCATTAAAAAGCATATGAGGACAGACTGAAGGATCTTAATATGTACACCTTAGAGGAAAGGCGGGATAGAGGTGATATGATTGAGCTGTTTAAATACCTCCGTGGCATAAATGTTCAGGGAGAGAGCTTCTTTCAATTGAAAGCAAGTTCTGTTACGAGGGAACATGGGATGAGGTTGAAGTGAGATAGATTCAGGAGTGATATGCGGAAATATTTCTTTACGGAAAGAGTAGTGGATCCATGGAATAGTCTCCCAGTGGAGGTGGTAGAGATGAGGACAGTAACTGAATTCAAAAAAGCATGGGACAAACACAGAGGATCTCTAAAGGTAAAAAGGGGACTGTTGTAGTTGTTATGGAAGGACACACTAGATAGGCCATATGGTATTTTTCTGTCGTCATATTTCTATGTTTCTATGTTTCTAAAATCTAGTCAAGACAGACAACACAGTAGCTGTAGACATCTAGGGAAATGGTAAGGAAACACAAAGGAGATCAGATGAGTCAAAATCTGAAAGTGCAGAGAAGAAGCAAATTTTCAGCCTGGTTTGAAAAGGGTCAGAGAAGGCGCTTGACATACAGACTTAGGTAGTTTGTTCCAGGCATAAGGAGCAGCAAGGTGAAAGGAGCGAAGTCTAGAGCCAGTAACAGAAGAGAAGGGTACAGATAGAAGTGATTTTCCAGAAGAGCAGAGTTCCTGAAGAGGGTTGTAGGGAGAGATAAGAAAGGAAAGTTAGTGAGTAGATGTAGAGTGAATACACTTATTGGTCAACAGGAGAAGTTTGAACTGGATTTGGAAATGGATAGGAAGCCAATGAAGCAATGAGTAGGTTACAATAGTCTAGACAGGAGGTGACCAGAGTGGATAAATGTCTTAGTAGTGTGTTCAGAAAAGAATGGGCAAATTTGGTTGATATTATAGAGAAAGAAATGGAAGGTTTTAGCTATCAGTTGGATGTGTGTGGAAAAAGAGGAGTCAAAGATGACTCCAAGACTGTGAGCTGAGGAGACAGGAAGGAATAGAGAGTTAATAAGAAGCTCAATTTTGGCCATGTTCAATTTCAAGCAGTGGTGAGACTTCTAAACGGAAATGTCAGAAAGGCAGGGAAGGATCCTGGCCTGGATTGCTGGAGAGATTTCAGGTATAGAGAAGTAGATCTGGGTGTTATCTGTGTAAAGATGGTACTGAAAGCCTTTGGAAGAGATGAGTGCACCAAGGGAATGGGTATAGAGAGAGAAAAGGAGTAGACCCAAAATAGATCCTTGGGATACACCAACTGAGAGTGGGATAGCAGTAGAAGAGGATCCACCAGAATAAACACTGAAAGAGCAATGGGAGAGATAGGAAGAGAACCAAGAAAGCAGAGAGCTCTTAAAACCAAACGAGAACAAGGTATCGAGGAGAAGGTTGTGGTCAATAGTGTCAGAAGCAGCAGAAAGGTCAAGAAGGATGAGGATTGAATAAAGCCCCTTGGATTTTGCCAGGAATAGGTCACTGGACACTTTGGCAAGAACCGTTTTAGTAGAATATAAAGGATGAAAGCCAGATTGTAGAGGATCCAAAAGGGCTTGAGAGGAGAGAAAGTCAAGGTAATGGTGATGAAATGCACATTCAAATAATTTAGAAATGAATAGGGAGAGGGAGATGGGTCATTAGCAAGAAGGACAGGTAGGGTCTAGTGTGGGTTTCTTGAGGAGAGGAGTGACCACAGCATGCTTGAAGGCTGCAGGGAAAGTTGCAGGGGAGAGGGATAGGTTGAGAATATGAGAGAAGAAAGGGATTACAATGGAGGAGTTGGAGCTAAGGAGACTGGGGGGAATAGGTTCAGAGGAGCAGGTAGTGATTTTGGATGAGGGAAGAAGGTGAGTGGTTTTCTCCTTAGAGATCATAGAAAAGGAAGAAATGGTAGCAGAGGTGTGTGTGTGGGGAGAGTTGGAAGCCAGAAATATGACTGCACCCCATTCGCTCTTTCAAGGGCTATCCTTTCCCTTCCCCTATGCCACCACTATCATTCCAGAAGTAGTGCTTTATCATTCAAGATGATTTGAAGCCTGGATCATTGCTGACCGGAGAATCTTGACAGCTCTCCTGCTGGCACCGGGTCCAACTGCCAAATAATGCACTGGGATGTTTGCTAGCTCTGCCATATGTGTGAGGAGCGGTCAGAAGTGAATGGGTGAGTTTGTTTCTAGATGTTGAGAGGCAGTGTGCATGCAAAAACCTTATAACCTTCCCCAGCACTCATGAGATAATTTATTTACATTCTCTTATGTACTGTGCTATTCTGCATCAGTGTGGTTTACATTGAACAAACTGAAATTACATTGAACAGGGCATTATAACTTGGAGATAACTATTTTACAGGGAACATGGGCTATGGAGGGTTAAGTGGCTTGTCCAAGACCACAAGGAGCACCTGTGAGACTAGAAACCCCAGTCCTTCCGGCCCAAGGTTGCTGTCCTCTAGTGGGACTTGAACCCCCAACCTTCTGGCCTGAAGTACCTTGCCCCAACCACTAGGCCACTCCTCCACTCCATAATGATGTGCTGGCCCCATCACAGCATGTGCCATGGGTGCACCACCCCTGACATTCAGCCTCTCACCTCTTTTAAGCTGCTGCAGTCTGTAAAGCACACACTTCTGCTCTGCTGTTCCTGCCCTTTCCGATGATTTCAAAGAGGTGATCACCGTGCATTTGTTTTTCTGTCCCCTACCCTCTGTCAAGCATTTGTCTTCCTTCCCCCCCCCCCCCCACCATTATCCAGCATTTCGCCTCTGTAGAAGAGATCAAGCCCACTGTGACGAGGGAGCTGAGGGACCTCAAGGAGGAGGACTTTACCGAGTGCTTCCATATGTGACAAAAGCAAATGCAGAAGTGCATTAACTCTGTAGGGGGGGGGGATTACTTTGAAGGGGACAATGTGTAATTTCTTTGTAGATTTTGTAATAAAACATTTATGGGACAGTCTTATTTCTTTTTTGTCACACTTCGTATATAGCATAAAAGATGAACAACATACGTCATGGAAAGTTACATTAGCAGAGCTGGAAAGTTGCATTTGTAGAGCTCCCAGAAAAGGGGAACTAGCCTATCTTACCACACTTGTTCTTTCTCATCTATTTCCCCATACAGTGTGCTGTACATTCTTTGCAAAGTTAAGCTAGAGCTTTCTTGCAAGTTTTGCAAGTGACCCTACCTCTGCATTCTGTCACATACACTAACAGCAAGCTGATTTTATTCTATACTTATAGTCACTTGTGAAACACATGATATTCCCTTTAACATATGCAAATGGCGAAAAATCAACAGTAAGAGGTAATTTTAAAGGAGTTTTTCCAGGGAAGATGGGACAGACGTCCATTGGGCAATGTGGAAAAAAGGAGACTAAGCAAGATGGCACCCTTTGGCAGGAAGGGTACCACACATGCACAGTAGCATTCCCAAAGGCTTTCTTTGAAAGCTTGGGAAATGCTCCATGCGGGCTCCCTGGCCCCGACTTCACCCCTGTGTGAGGACTGACTTCCTGCTTCTTCCTGGAGAAACCTCAAGACCATCCTATTCACAAAGCATTTCAGACCCACCACATGAACTCTTCCTCTCTCCCTCCCCCCGAAGGCTTCCCTTTTAACATCCCTCCCACCCACCCCAGGCCTATCCCTCACTCAGATATCCGCACATCCATTCTGCTGCTGTTTGCTGTACACACAGGGTGTTCCACTGTATTATAATTTATCTCATGTAAAATGTGTATACATTTTGTTGCAGTACATAAGTTCTCATTGTTCTTGTAACAACTTTGTAGCCATCATTAAATGTACAGTGTAGTCACTTCCAGTGACATCATTGGGACTGATGGTGGGGTAGAAGAAGAGCTCCGCCATCCACGCCTGTGAAAAGGGGGCTTAAATACCCCTAATTGTGCTAAATGAGAGGGGCAAAGGTGGAGAATTGGTGCCGCTAGACCCGAGAGTCGGGGAGAGGCGAAAGGTGGCAGAGCGGCCCTGCACAGCCGACTTCCATACCGGGGGTGCCTCACGAGTGGCCTGAAGTGCCGACCGCGTGGCAGGCCGGCACCCGCGGGAAGAGCTGCAGACGAGTGGAGAGGCCGTAGTAGAGTGGGGTGTTGAGTGCACGGCCCAGCAAACAGCGTTCCAGATGACCGGGTAGCTTGCCAGGGCAGTGGTCCTGTGTGGGAGCAACTAAAATAACGTGGCAGCGGAGCTGGAGTGCACAGCATTCCCCTGCCCGCCGGAAGTGGGGAGCTGCAGAGCTAAGTGTGCGGCAGTGGCTTGAGATGAACGGCCCGCCCCGATAGTGGCGATCGCGGGAGAGGGTCGAGTGGAGCCTAGTGAGCGAAGAGAGCTGTGGCGCCGGTGGGGAAGTTAACGAAGTGGTGGAGAGGGTGCAGCGTGGCCCCGATGGAACAGCCAGCTGTGGAGACGGCAGACAACCAAACAGAAGGGTGCAAGGTGAGAGTGTTGTCAGTCCAGGAGAGCTACAGAGAGGAGGCCGTAGACGGGCCAGAGCCCAGGAGAGGTGGAAGAGAGCGGCTGCTCCTGAGTGGCCTCTAGGCCCAGACGCAGTAGGGGGGACAGGGAGGGAGCGGCCCCAGTGATTTATAAGAGGCAACGGAAGCAACGACCTGCAGCATCTTTAGCCAGAGAAATATATACAGCTGTGCAATAAAGCAACTATAACCCTGAGCCAAGATGGATAAAACTAAAGCAGGGATGTCCGCGCAAAAGAAGTTGGCGGAATTCCGATCTCCCTACGGAGCTGCTAAGAATGGCAGGGAGGGGGTCAAAGAGAACAGCAAACAGCCACCAGAGTCTCAAGAGTTGGTGGAAGAGTTGGAGCGGAGCTGTAGCCCTGGAGGGATTGCGAAATTGAAAGACTGGCTCACGGAGCTGAAGGATGAGATTAAATCAGACATCAACGGGGTGTCGCGTGAACAGGGAGGGAGGAGTGGTCTAGTGGTTAGGACAAGGTACTTCAGGCTGGAGGGCTGGGGGTTCAAGTCCCACCTGGGGACAGCAATCTCAGGCCGGAGGGTCTGGGATTTCTAGTCCTATAGGCACTCCTTGTGGTCTTGGGCAAGCCACTTAACCCTCCATTGCCCATGTTCCCTGTAATTATTAACATATGTGTCTCATATCCCCTCGTGTTAAATGTATCCCCCAATTGACCGCTTTGACCCTGTGAAAAGCGGAATATAAATACAGCTAAATAAAAATAAACTCAGAGTCCATACACTCTCTGAGACAAGACATCAGGGAGATTGGCAACCGAATGGAAGAAATGGAGTCCCAAATGCAGCAACAGGGAGAGGAAATGGACAAGCTACAAAAAGACTGGGCAGATCTCAAGCGGGCACAGGAGGAGCAGCAGATGAAGGTGGAGGACCTGGAGGACCAATCCCGGCGATGCAACCTGCGTGTCCGGGGTCTCCCAGAAGAAGCGAGGTATCAAAACTGTGAGGAAGTGATTGTTAAGATCTTTAGCTCCCTGCTTGAGACAGCAGACCCAGAGGGGGGCATCGAGATCGCACTGTCACAAATAGAGAGAGCACACAGGAGCCTTGGCCCCATAAGAGACAATAAACCAAGAGACATTGTAATATGCCTGGGCTCCTTCAGGATTAAAGAAAGGTTGTTGATGGCAGCCAGGAAGGTGCGGCAGTTCCAGTGGGAAGAACACTCATTGGAGTTCTTTCAAGATCTCTCTGGGGGAACATTGCAGCGCAGGCGGGACTTCCAAGAAGTTACGAAATATTTGAGAAAAGAGGACATAAGATATAAATGGCTGTTCCCGTTTGGCCTGTTGATCACGGCCAGGGGTAGGTCGAAGCGAGTGCAAACTAAAGAGGAAGCCTGGAGAGCACTGAAAGATTTGGAGATGCCGAACATCCCTGAAGGGAGTGTGACTCCAGCCCGACAGACCGCTAACACGTCGACGTCCTCTCATCCATCCCAGAGAGCTCAGCGGTGGCATCGAGTCCCAGCGGAGGGCCGACGATTGGCGCGACTGCATGGAGAGAGCCCCAGGACACGAGCAGCTGAGAATGGAGCGGGCTGAAGCAGAAAACTTAGAGCTATGAACTTTGCAGTAATGTTATCTATATATTTTGTTTTTGGTTGCTGCAGCAGGGGTGCATTAAGAGGGGGGGTGAAGGGGCAGGTACCAAGAGGAGTAGGAGGTTGGGGGGCAGGGAGGGTGAAGAGGCAGCGGGAAGGCACAGGGGGAGTGGAGTGAGGGGTTGGGGATAGGCAGGGGGGCAGGTAGAGGTTGAGTCGGGGGGACAAGGGTGAGAGTGGGGGTGATGGGGAATGGAGGGGGTGGGAAAGGGCATGCTCGAAGGTAGTCACTATAATGGAAGACGAATCTCTCCTAGGAGAGAGCTGGGGGGGATAGGGGGCGGGGGGGAGATGGGGGCGGGGGGTGGGATTATCACTGGGCTGGTAGTGGGGAGCGAGGTATATCAGAATGGGTGAATTAAAAATTGTATCATTAAATGTTAAGGGCCTGAACTCGCCTTTTAAGCGGCAGAAGCTGTATGATGAGCTGGGTCGCCAACAGGTGGGGATAGGGCTGATACAGGAAACACACCTTACCAGAACAACGGAGTTCCTGGTCAAGCCCAGGGGATTTGGGGTTTGTATACATGCCTCTAATACAGTTGAAAAAAAGAAAGGGGGGTGGCCATTTTGTTAGCTTCAAGGTTAAAGAACCAAGTGCACTCAGTTGTTAGGGACAAGGGGGGGAGATATGTCCTGGCGAGGGTGCGGGTGGGGAACGAGTGGTATTGCATCATGAACCTATATGCTCCCACGGGGTCACAGGGTGAATTTTGGAAGCAACTGACGGAGGAAGTGGGGAATATGGGGGAGGGTACCCTTATATGTGGTGGAGATTTCAATCTTACATGGAACCCAGCAAAGGATGCAACTGGGGTTCGAGAAGGTAAGCGGGCGGACAGGAAGAGATATCGAGAGTTTGTGGTGCAGAATGGATTGGTTGATGCCTGGCGGTTACAATACCCCGGTAGGAGACAATTCTCATATTATTCGCCCATGCACGGGTCCTACTCCTGAATAGATGCAATCTGGGTTTCCAAAGAAGTAGGGAGTCGGATTAGTGAAGCAGCAATGGAGGCCATTACATGGTCGGATCATGCCCCTGTGATGGTTTGTTTGCGAATGGCGGATGAAGGGAAAGGGCTCCAATTTTGGAGGTTAAACGAGTCGCTGTTGAATGATGAGAGGGTCCGGGAGGAGGTTGGGAGGGAAACTAGGGAGTATTTCACAACTAATGATAACGGGGAGGTCGCATGGGGTGGGGTCTGGGACGGTTACAAAGTGGTAATTCGAGGGGTGTTTATCAAGTGGGGGGCCCGGATAAAGAGGGAAAGAGAGAGTAGGGAAGGGGCCTTGAGGATTTGCCTATTAGAACTGGAAGAGATGGATGCACAGGGGAGGTCGGGATCTCATTGGGGACAGGAAATGGCGGTGCGGGCACAGTTAAATGAGCTGCAGGCAAAACGGATACAGTATCAGATGCAACTTTTACGGCAAGAGGTCTTCGAGGGAGGGGATAAAGCGGGGAAATACCTGGCGCAGAGGCTAAGACAGAGAAAGCTGCGCTCCCATATCATTCGAGTTCGTTCTAAAGGAGGGGCCCTGGTAACTAAGGAGGGAGAGATCAGGGATGCCTTTAAAGAGTTTTACCAGGAGCTATATCGAGCTCGCGATTTGGCAACAGAGGACAGAGTGAGCAGATACCTCGCATCAGTGAGATTGCCTAAACTGGGGAGGGAGGAGCAAGGGGAAATGAACAAGCCGATAAATGGGGAGGAGGTGCAGAGGGCTATTCGCCAATTAAAAATCGGGAAAGCCCCAGGATTAGATGGGCTAACAGTGCCATTTTATAGGCGGTTTGGGAATCTCTTGATTGAGCCATTGGTAAAGTTATTTAACTTGCCAAGGGAAGGAGGGAGACTCGCGGGCATGATGGGTTGGGCGGGGATTACGGTTATCCATAAAGAGGGGAAAGACCCGCAGGACTGTGCATCTTACCGGCCCATTTCTCTGCTTAACCTTGATGCCAAGTTACTAGCAAAGGTATTAACAGCTCGACTAAACAAGGTAATTGGCAAGTTGATACATCAGGATCAGACGGGCTTTATACCTGGTAGACAGGTTGCAGACAATATTAGGAAAATATTGAATATAGTTTGGTTAATTGAGCAGAGTGGGGAAGAGGCCCTGCTCCTGTCGTTGGATGCCGAAAAGGCCTTTGACCAGGTAGCATGGCCTTTCTTGTTCCAGGTGTTAGAGAAGGTTGGGCTGGGAAACGAATTTCTGGCTTGGATAAAGGCACTTTATGATCAGCCGCAAGCCTGTGTGAGGGTGAACGGGGCGTACTCGGGGGTTTTCGCGCAGGGGAGGGGTACCCGACAGGGGTGCCCTCTTTCGCCGTTGCTCTTCGCCATAGTGCTAGAGCCGTTTGCACAGAGGGTGCGAGAAAGGGCGGATATCCTGGGGATACAGGTGGGGACGAGGGGTTATGAGATTTCACTGTTTGCAGACGATATTATCTTAAGCTTGGGTAGACCCAGAGTGAGTATTCCAATAGTGATGTGGGAACTGGAGGAATATGGTAAGCTGTCGGGTTTTTCAATCAATTGGGCTAAATCGTAGATTTTAAATTTAGCGGTCTCTGGAGCAGGGCAAGCACGGCTGGCCAAGCAATACCCTTTTAAGTGGGCGAGGGACAGTATAAGGTATTTAGGAGTACGACTCAGTAATAAAACGGCAGACCTATATAAATTGAACTACGGGAAGGTACTAGGGCAGACTGAGAGTTGGCTGGGGGGTTGGGGGAAGGGGTTTTTATCATGGTTTGGGCGTATAGCGACAGTTAAAATGATGCTTGTGCCGCACCTGCTGTTCTTATTCCAGACGCTCCCCATAGAGGTTCCGCGGAAACAATTGAAACGGGTACAAGGGATGGTGAATAGATTTATATGGAAGCAGAGAAGTCCGAGAGTGGCTATGAGCACACTGCAGAGAGTGAAAGAGGAGGCTGGAAGTTCCCAACTTGGGGAAATACTATGAGGCCACGCAACTGAAAACAGTCTATGAGTGGCAGCAAGATGAGGGGAAACAATGGGTGCAGATGGAGCAGGAACAGATGGGGGGGGGCGGACCTGGAGAGGGTGATATGGAGGGGAGGAGCGGGCGTCGCTTCTAATACTCTTAACCCCATGATAGTGCATATTTTGAAAGTGTGGAAACGGTACAAACAACAGCTGGTGTTGGGGAAAGGATAAACACAGGGCATGAGATTAGAGGCATGTTTTGAGCAGGGGCAGGGGCAGGGGCCGGATGTGCGGACCTTTCGAAGGTGGGCCAAGGGGGGCTGATGCAAGTCTCCCAACTCTTGCATAACCAGGGGATATATGGGTTTGAGGGTATTAAGGACCTCTACGGGTTGACAGGGGACGACTATTATGCTTATTTGCAAATTTGTCATTGTCTTCGGCAGCCAAGGGTGTGGAAGGACCTGTGGGGACGTCGTAGTTGGTTTGAGGTTTTATGCTCAGGGCATTTGGGACAAAAGGGGGTAGTATCACGAATGTACCGGGGTTTGATGGAGAGAGTGGAGGGTAAATTACCGTATATGTTGAAATGGGAGGAGGATCTGGGGGTAGTGTGGAGTGATGAGGTATGGACCAAGGTGCTCCAGACCATAGCGCATGTTTCTATCTCTGCATCCCTAAAGGAAAATGCCTATAAGGTGCTGTCCAGATGGTACTGGACACCAGTTCGCTGCATGAAAGCTAAACTAGGACAGGATGACCAATGCTGGTGGGGCTATCCTGAGCGGGGGAATTGGATGCATATGTGGTGGCAGTGTGCCCTGGTGCGGGGATACTGGACGGGGGTTCTGGAAGTGATACATGCGATGACAGGATATAAAGTGCCACAAAAGCCTGAAACATGCTTGCTACATTTTCTAGAAGAAGAGATACCCTGGGGGGAGGCGGGGGTCCTACATCATTGTCTAGTAGCAGCCCGCTGTGAAATAGCTCGGCACTGGGGGGACAGAGTGTCCCACGGGTGGCCGGTTTTGTCCGAAGAGTGAGTGAAGTGGGGCTGATGCACCGGTTGACAGAGCAGCGCCGGGGGTTGGGGGTAGGAGTGGGGCAAAATGGCAGAGGGTGTGGAAATGGGTGGAGGAATGGAAGGATGAGGAGGGGAGCAGGGGGAGGAGGCAAGGAGCAGAGGCAGGTGTGAGAGGAGGGACTGGGGGGGGGGTGTCGTTGGGATAGGTAGGGTTCGGAATTGCAGGAATTGACCTAGGTGTCTGTATGCCAGGGAGAAGGGGGGGGGGGTGAGGAGGGGGGGAGTGGAGAAGAGGGGGGGAGTCAGCAGGAGGGAGCTGCTTGTGTTTGTCGAAATCTTTTGTGGGGTGACTAAAGTTAATTAATGTGAGGCAATTTGCTTACCAGTTTTGATCATGTTAGTGTTTTTGTTTAGGAGTAGTTTACTTCGGATCACTTGATTTAGCGTAGCGATGATGGGGGGGGGCTTGGGATAATTTGCTGTATAAAACATGTTGTATATTGGTGTGTTATTCACTAATAAAAATTTAAAATGAAAAAAAAATGTACAGTGTAGTATAAAAGAACAACTAAACAAATCAATAAATTAATAAATAAAATCTTGATAGAGAAGGACCCACAACCTGATCACTGGTGCCTAATGACATGGAGCAAATGGGGATATGTCATGCATGGAGCTGCGTGAACAATCCCAGCCATCTCATTGTGCAGACGCGAAGGCCTGTGCAGGTCATTATCTGCTCTCACTATCTTATGAGGTTTCTTTTTCCCTCAGTGTATCACACAACTGATGAACTTTCAACAAAGCACAAGCTTCAGTAATAAAGGCTCACCATGCTTTCTCCTCTCCTTCCCCCTTACCCTGGGCTGATTCCAGAAGTGCAAGGAGATGCCCAGAAGCTGAACAAAGGCTGGATCTGCAATCCTCCAAGCTGTAACAGTAACAGTCCCAGAAATAAATACCTGCTAGAAATGTCTACAGCACTGAGAGTGCACTGTGATACTCACACACAGTAATACCCCCTATGAAGGACTACAGCTCCCAGAGTGCAGACTCTCCCACACACTAATCCCTCCTAGGAAGGACTACAGCTTCTGAGAGTGCACTGTTACACTCACACACAGTAATACTCCCTAGGAAGGACTATAGCTCCCAGAGTGCACTGTGACACTCCCACACAGTAATCCCCCCTAGGAGGGACTACGGCTCCCAGAGTGCCCTTTGACTCTCCCACACGTAAACTCTCTCAGGAAGGACTACAGCTTGCAGAGTGCACAGTGATACTCCCACACAGTAATTCCTCATAGGAATGAACACAACTCCCAGAGTGCACTGTGACATTTCCACACAGTAATCCCTCCTAGGAAGGACTTGTCTCCCAGAGTGCACTGTGACACTGCATACAATAATCCCTCCTAGGAAGGACTACAGCTCCCAGAATGCACTGTTATACTTGCATAAAGTAATCTTTCCTAGAAAGGACTACAGCTCCCAGAGTGCAGTGTGACACTCCCACACAGCAATCCCTCTTAGGAAGGACTATAGCTCCCAGAATGCACTGTGATACTCCTATCGAGAAACTGTAGTTTATTTATAGGGCTTTGTAGCTGGAACTTGTTCTGTGCATATAATATCTTTGTTTCTATAGATCAGACATGTGAAATCCTCCAAGGCATTTGGTTGTTAGTAACTCCTCTTTCCTTCCCTGCTTTTATCGTCCTAAATATCGCAGGAAGTGGATCTGTGAGATGACCCAGCATTAGTACAGCCCCTTTCACAGGCTTCCCAGGGCTTGGGGAAGGCACTCGGTCTCCAGCCTCCTTCCCTTTGTCTCTGTTCACACTTCCTGCCACTGAAGCTACCCGGAAAGAAGCTTCGCTTCGTACTAGCACCAGAAAAATTCACACCACCAGCTTTGCAAAGAGAAAACGAAGGTGTGTTCCAAATAGGGTTGCCAACTTTTTCACCGAAAAAAACCCGACACCTGTGGCTCACCATTCTCCACCCATTCTCCGCCCCCAGCCCCACCCCTGCCCCGCCCCAGCCCCACCCACAAAAATTACCGAGGATTCAGTCACACCCCCCCTCAGTGCTGGTTCACTCACCCCACTCCCCTCAGTGCTGGTTCACTCACTCACCCCCCCCCTTCTGACTCACTCACCCCCTTCCCCTGCTGGTTCACTCACTCACCCCCCTTCCCCTGCTGGTTCACTCACTCACCCCCCCTCCCCTGCTGGTTCACTCACACCACCCCTCCCCTCCCTGCTGGTTCACTCACCCACCCCCCTGTCACTCACTCACCCCCTCCCCTGCTTGTTCACTCACACCAACCCCCTTCCCCTGCTGGTTCACTCACTCACCCCCCTTCACTGCTGGTTCACTCACACCACCCCTCCCCTCCCCTCCCCTCCCCTCCCTGCTGGTTCACTCACCCACCCCCCTGTCACTCACTCACTCACCCCCTCCCCTGCTTGTTCACTCACACCAACACCCCTCCCCTGCTGGTTCACTCACACTCCCCCCCCCCCCTGCCCAAGCCGCTGCTTCTGCTTTGTACAGAGCAGCGGCTGCACTACACTTACATTGAAAAGTAAAGAGAAACTGTGTCAGGAGCCCTCCGATCATGCAGAGCCCGAGGAAGTGATGTCATGGGGGCGGGCTCCTCACAGGCTGTCTTTCCTTTTCAAATTAACTTTATTGCAGCTAAAGTTAGTTTGAAAAGGAAAGACAGCCTGTGAGGAGCCCGCCCCCATGACATCACTTCCTCGGGCTCTGCATGATCGGAGGGCTCCTGACACAGTTTCTCTTTACTTTTCAATGTAAGTGTAGTGCAGCCGCTGCTCTGTACAAAGCAGAACCAGCGGCTGCACTGCTATAGGGAATCGCGATCGCATTCGCGCCGCGGACTTTGGCACAAAAGCCGGTTTTTTGCTCTGGCCGCTCCCGATCTTGCGGCCAGAGCAAAAAAACGGCTTTTCAATGGCCGGTTTTACAACTGTGTCAGCAGCCGGCCTGGCCATGGAAAAACCGGCCGGTTGGCAACCCTAGTTCCAAAGAAGGGCAGGAGAATGGCCGCAGGGTTATTTGCTCAGCAGGTAGGAGACTGGCAGGAGGCGGGCAGCAGGGGAGGCAGTGCCAAGATCCAGCCTTGGAGAGACACACACACTGCATGGGGCAAGCAGAAGGGGAAATGATGCTGGCACATCTCATTCCAGGAAAGAAAGTTCTGCTCTTTATTCTTCGCAAGCCTCTGAGGCGCTTCCTCCTCATTCCCCTCCCATGATGCTGTCAGTTTCTGTTTCCTGCAATGTCTTTGGATTCTCTTTTGCTCTCTCGTTCTTTTTTTTGCACAATTTCTTTTGTGTTAATTTACAGAAAATAAGACAGAGATACACATGCACACAGGTGGACGTTCAGACCTTTACACTTCATTTTATGCACACATCCAACAGACAGATAAACCTGCCTCTTCTTTCTCTATAAGATTGGCAAAATTTGTCTCTTCCTTTCTACACACACTACTAAGTCATTTTTCCACTCTTTAGTTCTCCTAGGACAAGCAGGATGAGGCAGCCACACCTGCTGATGACATCAGACAGCACCAAGACGGATCTCTCTCCAACAGCCCAGAAGGGCGTTGCCCTTCTGAGCATGAGTCACTAGCCCAACCCTCCGATCCCGCCCCTAGCTGGCCAGTTTTACTTCTTCCGCCTTGCCCACAAGATGGATTTCTTCTCTCCTCGATACTTCCAGTCTACTTTTAAAAAAAAAGGAATATACAAAGAAGATAAGAAGAAGAAAGGAAAATAGAACAAGCATCACTCACCATGTCTGTTTTTAAGAAGTGTGGGTCCTGGCCCAGATTGATGACCAACTCGGACGACCACCGTGAATGCATCAGCTGCCTCGGTAAGGACCCCGGTTCAGGACTGTGCCAACTGTGCCCGCATGTCCCCGAGGGCCAGAAGAGCTTGCTATGCCTTGGAGGATTTTCTCTCTTCTACTCACGGCTCAGGCAAGCCGGATCTCCGCATCAGGAATGGCACCAACAAGAAGATCTCTGCCTCTAAGCCCGCTCCCGCGGCGACTAACCGGCACGAGAACAAGTCGGAAGCATCTGCTTTCTCCCCAGCGGTGGCCTAAGACATTCTTCATAGGGCTTCCATCTCCGGCCAGCTTCCCACACAGTCTTCCTCCCCTTATGCTCCGGAGATCTCATCAACACACCAGGACTCTGGGGGCGGACATCTTGCCTCTGAACAAGTAGTGTTGCAGGCTGCCGCCCCCTGCTCTGCTATTGGATATCCTCTAAGCTCTCAGCAGCAACCGGACCACCCCCGTGAATGCAGGGAATCCCTCTCTCCTCGGCACAGACGATCCCCCGACATCCCGGCAGCCAGCCGAAAACAGCACTGCTGCTCTGAAAGATCATTGGAGCATCGCATACAAAGCTGGAGCACCTCGGGACAGCGCAGGCACCACCAGAGCAGACGGGAGCACAGCGGACAAACACGTAAGGGGCAGCATGGAGGCAGAAAGATACCTTTCACCACAGGACAAAAGAGTCAGGTACTCCTTCAGTTCCCTCTCCTCTCCAGCCTCCTTCTTCTCGGGACACAGAAAACCTGAGCCTTCTCCCGGCACTTCTGCTCATCCTGAGACCCTGGTGCCTCAACTCCTGGGCTCCAGAACCAGACATAGCCCATGTTCTCCATGCTCCTTCTCCTGCTCAGCTATGTGCTTCGGACCCCCTAGGGCAGTGGTTCCCAACCTGTGGGTCGCGACCCCCACGGGGGTCACCACAGGACTTAGCGAGGATCACCTCACTCCGCTTTAAAAAAAAAAAAAGTGCACAAGTTGCTGCTGCTGCCGAGTCCGCTTCTCGGCAGCGGCAAACTCACCGCCTCCCAGTCCCTTTTAATGCAGCAACGGCTCCCTGGCTCATAGGGAGCTGCGGCTATACCAGTAAAACTGTTGCGGAGCCTTCCTGTCTCTGGTCTCGATGGGCTCCATGCAACATTGTCCCGCCTCCAAAGGAAGTTGTTTACCACTTCCTTTGGAGACGGGACAATGCTGCACGGAGCCCGTCGAGAGACAGGAAGGCTCCGCAACTGTTTTACAGGGCTAGCCGCGGTTCCCTAAGAGACAGGGAACCGCGGCTGTAGAAGAACAGCAGGGCAGCAGCAGGCAGACAGGGAGAGGGGAGGAGGGGGCAGGGAACCTGCAACAGGGCTGACATGAGGGAGGGAGGGAGGGGGGCTGACATGGACAGGGGGGCTGACATGGAGGGAGGGGGGCTGACATTGATGGGTGGAGGGAGGAGGGAGGGAGGGGGCTGACATGGACAGAGGGGCTGACATGGAGAGAAGGGGGCTGACATGGAATGAGGGAAGGAGGGGGCTGATATGGATGGATGGAGGGAGGGAGGGGGCTGACATGGACAGAGGGGGCTGACATGGAGAGAAGGGGGCTGACATGGAGTGAGGGAAGGAGGGGGCTGATATGGATGGATGGAGGGAGGGAGGGAGAGCTGACATGGACAGAGGGGGGACTGACATGGAGGGATGGATGGAGGGAGGGAGCAGGGCTGACATGGACAGAGGAGGGCTGACATGGAGGGAAGGGAGGGTTGAGATGGAGGGAGGGAGGGATGGCTGACATTGATGGATGGATGGAGGGAGGGAGGGGGCTGACATGGACAGGGGTGCTGACATGGATGGAGGGAGGGAGGGAGGGATGACATGAACAGAGGGGGGCTGACATGGAGGGATGGATGGAGGGGGGGGAGGGCTGAGAAGGATGGCGAGAGGGGTGGCTGACATGGATGGATGGATGGATGGAGGGAGGGAGGGGAGCTGACATGGACAGAGGGGGGCTGACATGGACGGAGGGAGGGAGGGAGGGAGGGGGGCTGACATGGACAAAGGAGGGGCTGACATGGAGGGAAGGAGGGGGGGCTGTCATGGACAAAGGGAAGAGACAGGGGGACATACTGGACAGGCAGGGGATAAATGCTGGACAGAGGGTAGAGACAGTGCAGATTAGGATTATAATGGGCAGATGGGGGGGCTAGGACTGGTAATGGGTTGATTAGGGAAGGCTAGGACTGGGAATGGACTGATCAAGGGGGGGTTGGGACTGGTAATGTGCTGATAGGGGGATAGAACTGGTAATGGGCTGATTAGGGGAGCCTAGCACCGTTAATGGGGTTGAGGAGGAACTAGCACTGGAAATGAGCTGATTAGGGGAGGCTAGCACTGGTAATGAGCTGATGGGGGGAGGGTAGGACTGGTATTGAGCTGATTAGGGGAGGCTAGCACTGGTAATGGGGTTGAGGGGGGACTAGCACTGGAAGCGAGCTGATTGGGGGCTTCGACTGGGAATGGGCTGATTTGGGGAGAGGAGGATAGAGCTGCTGGCCCTGGAAGAAAACTGGGGGCTAAGGCTACAAATGGGCTGATACGAGGGGATGGGAGAATGGAACTGGAAGGGAGTGGATCTGAGAGGGGCTGCCATGGTATTTGTTCTAGAAGGGACTGGTCAGTGGGGAGGGAGGGGGATTGGAAGGGAATGGACACCAGTGGCAGTCATGGGAATGCAAGTTGACATTGGAAGGTACTGAGAGTGAGGACTGGAAAGGGGCTGATACTGGGGAGAGTTACTGGGACTGGAAATAGGCTGACGGAAAGAAGTGAAGAAAATGAAAGAAGAGATAAGAAATGGCAGATGGACCATAGACCACAGAAAGAGAGCTAAGAGAAGACAGGAAAGCAGAAGCCTCAGATTGGGACCAGCATGATCAGAGAATAAATTGGTCAGACAACAAAGGTAGAAAAAATAACTTTATTTCATATTAGTGGTTTGACTACAAAATCATCATAATTTTGAAATCAAATATTGTTACTTGTTATTGTGATTAATTATTGAAGTTTAAATAAGTAAATTTTATAAATAAAAACATATTGCAAAGGCATATAATATAAATAGTTACCCCAAGTTATCCAAGTTTTTAGTACCTGTTCCTTGTAAGCACAGTTCAGTATATACAATGTGTATATTTTGTTTCATGTAAACCGCACTGATGTTGAATAGCGCGGTATAAAAGAATATGTAAATAAATAAAATAAATAAATATAATATATTAATAATTCAACAAATGATTACAGTGACAATGCATTAATGGTAAAGGAAGAGAGACACATTTGATTTTATCATTGGGGGTCACCACAAGTTGACCAATGGTAAAAGGGGTCACGGTACAAAAAAGGTTGAGAACCACTGCCCTAGGGCCTACACAGCTTTTCCAGCTATTTTGAGATTTCTTCCAACACTGGTCTTCCTCGTGGACTCCTGCTCCTACAGAGGCGCAGCTACCCTCGGAACGAAGCCCGGCAAGTCACACTAACCCTCCTGACCAGCTTGTCTCCCCCACATCTACCTCCTCTATGGACTCTGTAGCAGTCCTCCCCCCCCCGGACTACCTCTGATGCTCCAAGTGGAGATGGGGAGGCCCCGTCCACGGGAACCTCCCTCAGCAATGATGAGCTGCCTCCTCCTCTCGAGACGCTGTCTACCGGACCCAACCTGGACAGTAACTCCAACCCTAAGAACTTAGCATACCCCAAGTTCCTGCAGAAGATCTCCTTGACTCTAGGGGTTCCAGCCCCTGACATAACAGATCAACATCCGGAAACTCAAGCAGCCCTAAATTTCCTTGAAGCTCCCAAAATCTCTGCAATCCTGCCACTGCACCCTTTAATGAATGAGAACCTCCTTGAAATATGGCAGAACCCAGCCATCGGGGCCACTTCTTCGCGGAAGGTGGACACCAAATAACTGATCCAACCATCCCCAGGGTTTGAAAAGCCTCAACTACCCCACAACACACTCATCATGGAGTCCGCCTTCAAGTGGGTCAAATCTGCTCTCAACCACGCCAACTGCTCACCAGGAAAGGACTTCAAACTCCTGGATGAGGTCAGAAAGAAAGTCTTCCAGGGAACAATGCTTTCTGCAAAGGTAGCAGCACATCAGCTTCATCATGCCCTCTATCAAGATATCATCATACAGGTCCTCAAATCTATAACATCATCCCTCTCGGAAGAGATGCAGATATCTGTGACCAAAGTCCTGACAGACCTGCTTGAATGCACTAAACATCAGATCAGAGTGGCCTTCGACTCTTTCGACACCATCGCATGCACAGCAGGGACAGTTATCTCAGCTCGTCAGTTAGCATGGCTACGTACCTCCGGCCTCTGGGTCGATACCCACAATTGCATCTCAGATGCATCCTGTCTGGGAGACTCCTTGTTCAGTTATAAAGTGAAAGACACCAGGGCCTCGAACGTTTCTCGGCTACCTACCAAAAAGGATCTTACCATAAATCCTACTCAACGGCTAAGCGCTACCCCTCCTACAGCTCCTACTGAAAGTGACAAGCGCCTTGGTACAAAAAACAGACCCATGGAGGTGTGTGGATTCCTTCATTTTGCCTTGGAATGTCTACCTGAGTGGTTCCTGACGTTAGCTGCTGCACTGATTGATCACCTGCAGTGTAGCTGAGGGCTATAAAATCTACCGCCCTACCGTGGGACGCGGTCGCGGGCGTCCCCTGGGGGCATGACCAAAGGGGCAGGCCACGCCCCTTTGGTGCCCCTTCGGTGCGCGTAGGTGTGAGAAGCGTTCCCTGTGATGGGGAAAAGGAAAAAGAAATACCCACCTATCGTTCAAGTGAAGGCTGTTAAGGTTGTCGGACCGATGGACGCTAACGTTCGTGTGAGTGATCCCTCTCCTTCCGCCCAGACACCAAAGGATTGTGGACTGGATGTTTCCGGTGTGAGTATTTCTTCATCTGTGTCTTCTCTCCGCGATACGGGTCTGTCTCCGCCCTGCTTGGAGCTTGAGCACATGTTCAGGGAGGCCTCTCCATAGGTCGATGTGGAGGGGGCCGACCCTGGCTCAGTCTTATTACCTCCCACGTTTTTGAAAATTGATTCCACCTCAGAATTACCTCCGTCTTTGCCCAAAGTAATTACTTTTTCTGTAGCTGGGGAAACCCAGGCACCACCAGAGGATGTTTCTTTAAAGGATATATGGGCAATTGTATCTTGGATGGAGTTGGCTCTTGGACTCTCTTTAAAGAAAGTTTCTGATTTTTCTAAGGAAACGGTGGTGAAATTATCGGATCATGAAACTAGAATCGCTTCGTTGGAAAAGTGGTCGGAAGTGCAGGAGTCAAAGGTTTTACCTTATAAGGCTGTTTGTGAAAAACTTTCTCAGAACTCCTTTGTCTTACATAGACAAGATGAGTTTTTGGAGAACTCTTTCAGGTCTAAAAATCTTTGTTTGTTAAACTTTCCTCAAACACATTATTTGTCGCCTTTGATACTTTTTCAAAAATATCTTAAGGAGGTACTATTGTTTACTGAAGTTGATTCTTTTAACGTTTCTAAAATTTATTATGTTCCCAAGGGTAAGATAGATATGGGAGGGGAAGTAGGAGAGACTGGTGTTCATTTTGATCGTGTAGTTTCCTCTTCTTTAGATATTTCACATTTTATTGTATCAGAGAGTGAGGATATTCCCTCAAGAGCTACATTGTTGGTAATATTTCTATCTGAGATGGATAAGGAAAAGGTGCTACGTGCATATTTCCCCCAAAAGAATGAGAAATTTTGTGGCCAAGCAATACAAATTTTTCCTGATGTCTCCCGGGCAACTCAGAAGCGACGCAAGGCCTTTTTGGAACTGCGTCCACAGGTTTTAGGTCCTGGGGGCATCTTTTTACCTTAAATTTCCTTGCAAGTGTCATATTTGGTTTCAGGGTAAAAGATATGTATTTTTTGAAGTGGATCATTTGGTGACTTTTTTGGATAGTAAGACTTAGGGACTTTTTGTAAATATTTCTTGACTCTTAGCTAGAATTAGGAGTCTTGTTTAATATTTGGGACCATTTAGGTTTTATTTTCTATACTTAAGCCACACCCTTCCTTGATGTGAACTAGTTTTGACATATGAGTCTGTGTGATATAAGATGTATAATTTTTCTTTGCCTGTTTTTTTTTCTTATATTAATGTATATAAATTCTATAAATAAATAATAATTAAAAAAAAAAGACTCATCAAAATCCATACTGCAAGAAGCATAGCCAGCGAGATCAGAAACAACTTAAGTCTACCCCGACAGGCACAGGGAAGACGAACCCCTCCTTTTGATGCTAGTTTGCCTTCTCGACCACCCACCGAAGGATGCATATCCACCTTCAGAATGGCATGGGAATCCATCACCATGGAGAGATGTGTCCTACACATCATCAAGGAAAGCTACAGCTTAAGGTTCACCTTGACCTCCTTCCAACACAAGCTGCCACAGAACAACTTCTCAATGGCTTCGCTCCTCAGTTTCAACAAGGCCATACACTCCCTGCTAGCAGCCAGAGCTATAGGAAAGTATCCTCCCAGGAATACTTTACGGGTTTCTACAACTGATGTTTTCTGGTTCCCAAGAATTTGGGCGGGTTCTGCCCCATTCTGGCCCTCCAGTGTCTCAACAAACTCATCCTCAAAGAGAAATTCAGAATGTACTCCCTGGGTTCCATCCTCCCCCTCATCCAGCAAGGAGAATGGCTCGCATCCCTGGACATGCTTGACACTTACACTCACATTCCCATCCGTCTGTCTCACTGGAGGTTCTTCCGCTTCCAGATCTAGGACAACCATTACCAGTACAGGGTACTTCCATTTGGACTTTCCTCTGCCCCGCTGGTCTTCACAAAATGCATGGCAGTCATTGCTGCACACCTGAGGAAGCATGACATCTGTGTTTTTCCGTACCTGGATGACTGGCTGATTTATGGCCAGTCCCCTCAAGACACAGAAGCTGCCATACAAGAGATCATCCACACGCTCTCACTGCTGGGGTTCCAAGTAAACCTCCAGAAGTCGAACCTTCACCCCTCTCAACAGTTGGAGTTCATCGGGGCATCAATAACTGTGGCGAAAGCCTTCCATCCCCCACCCTGGAGGGAAACTATCATCTACCTCTCCCAACACATTTTGTCGCTCGAATTGACATGAGCAAGAACCCTTCTCCGCCTGGGTCACATGTTGGTGAACATGCAGGTAATCCCTCTGGAGAGACTACACATGTGCAGGATACAATGGCACCTGCGTGTTCACTGGAACCAACACTCACAATTGCTGTCAGTGGTAATTCCCCTGGATGCAGCTGTGCAAAAATCCCTAGCCTGGTGGTCCAACCCACTGAACCTCATGGGCGACTGGCCCCTACAACTATCCCCCCATCAGATAGTCATCACCTCGGATGCCTCCCTATTAGGGTGGGGGTCCCACTGTGGTCAGCTCCACGCTGAAGGAACCCGGAGCCAGGGTGAGCGCAGTCTGCACATCAACCTACTGGAACTCACAGCATTAAGTCTCACCCTCAGGAACTTCCAGATCCTGATCCGGGGAAAGACAGTCCTCTTACAGAAAGACAATCAGGTGGCCATGTACTACATAAACAAACAAGGAGGGACCGGCTCCAGTAAACTGTGCAAGGAAGCCCTACAGCTCTGGAAATTTGCGCAGGCCAGACACTGTCTTCCTCAGGCCTCCTACCTCTCGGGAACACAGAATCAATTGGCAGAAAAACTCAGCCGACAAACAGACCCACAAGAATGGTCCCTCAACCATCGCATCACGAGGTCACTCTTCAAGAGGTGGGGACAACCGCAAATTGACCTATTTGCTTCAGAGAGCAACACAAAATGAGACCACTTCTGCTCCAAATGTCCATCCAGCCTCAGCGTCGCCTCGGATGCCTTCGCTGTGTTGTTTGGTGAGTGGCCACCAGTGTATGCATTCCCACCCCTACCTCTCATCCCGATGACCATCCAATGGATCATATTGGACAAGGCACAAGCCATTCTCATTGTACCCTACTGGCCATGCCAGATGTGGTTCCCATACCTCCAACACCTGGCTCTTGAAGCACCAGTGTAACTTCACCTGCACGAAGACCTCCTCTCCAGAGAAGGGGAACCTGCATCTCTCCAGTACCTCCAGACTCTAGTGCTCACTGCCTGGAAGCTGAAAGGGTAGCGCTATCCTTGTTCGATCTCCCCCCAGAGGTCCAAGAGGTGATCCTCATTTCCCGGCGACCATCAACTCGGAAATCATATGGATTGAAATGGAAGCGCTTCACCTCGTGGTGCTCAGTTCAGCATCTCAATCCTTTCTCCTGCCCAGTCACAAGGATCCTGCAATACCTCACCTCACTTCTTCACCATGGCCTGAAGAATCAATCCATTAGGGTGCACCTATCAGCTATTGCTGCCTTCCATGCCTGCGAACAGGATGACACCATTGCCAAGCTCCCACTGGTAGCAAAGTTCATGAGAGAGCTAAACAACATTTGCCCACCCACCCGGGCCCCTGTACCCCACTGTCACCTCAACACGGTCCTGAATGAACTCATGCAGCCACTGTTTGAACCCTTACACACTGCAGAACTCAAGTATGTTTCCTGGAAGCCACTATTCCTTATAGCTATCACCTCATCCAGAAGAATAAGCGAATTCCAAGCTCTGGTGGCACACCCACCATACACAGTACTCTCTCAGGACTGTGCTTCTCTAAGGACGCATCCAAGGTTCATTCCCAAAGTGGTATCAACCTTCCACATCAACCAGGTCATTGAACTCCCCTCTTTCCGACCTGAGGGAGAGGAACACCTGCACACGCTTGATTGCATAAGGGCGCTGCACTCCTTCTTCCAATGCACAGTGATTGCGAAAAGACTCTCAACTGTTTGTCTCTTACAACCACAACAAACCCGGCCAACCAGTCAGCAAAAGGACACTTTCCCTGTGGATCACAGCCTGCAAAAGGCAGGAGGGCAGAAAGCCCTGAGGGTCAATGCTCACCACCTCAGAACACTGACCACCTCCATTGCGAACCTGTGCGTGGTGTCGGCAGCCGATATCTGTAAAGCTGCTACTTGGTCCTCGATCCACACCTTCCAGAGATATTACTGTCTGGACATGGACGCTGCCCAGGACTCTGATTTTGGTCAGGAGTCCTAGCCACAATATTACGGGATCTACTGCACTGACTTTGCACTCTGTTGCACATAAGTGACTTGTTCTTGTTTTCACGCATTTGCACTGTCACATTGTTTGCACTCTCACAAATCTTATTCAAATCCCTCTCCTCTCTCCCTATCTCTCTTTCTCATGTGCCTTTTGGAATGCACACTCCATCTCAAATAAACTTGCCTTCACTCATAATGTGTTTATCTCTAATGCTCTCTGTCTCCTTGCTCTGAGACCTGGCTTCTCCCAAAAGACAGGGTTTTATGTGCTGCTCTCTGTCATGGCGGATATCAGTTCTCCCAAACACCTCGTCCCACTTGCCGTGGTTGTGGTGTTGGGCTTCTACTTTCTCCTTCCTGTCGATTCCAACCCCTCCTCCTGCCTCAGTCTTGCCACTTTCCCTCCCCTGAAGTCCACTCCATCCGGCTATTTACTCCACTACCTCTCCGGTTAGCTGTTACTTATCGACCCTCTGACAGGTCCACCTCTACATTTCTCTCTGACTTTAATTCATGACTTTCCTGTTTTCTGGATTCATCTCCCCCCTCCCTTATTCTTGGGGATCTTAACATTCATGTTGATCACCCCTCTGACCCTTATGCTTTAAAGCTCCTTTCCCTTACCTTATCATTCAACCTCCAGCTTTGCTGTACTGCCGCCACTCCTCAGCAAGGTTACTGCCTTGACCTTGTATTCTTCTCTAATTTCTTACCCTCAAACTTCTGTACCTCACTTCTTTCCTTGTCAGACCATCACCTGCTAAGCTTCACGCTTCATCACCTGCCACCTCAACCTCGCCCTGTCTCCTCCAACCTCTTTAAAGATGTACATACTATTGACCTGTTGGACCTCTCCTCCATGCTATCATCGCCTCTTTCCTCCACTGAGTCATAGCTTTCTATAGCACTGCACTCTCCTCTACTCTGGATGCTCTTGCTCCACCCATGCAAGTCTTGTGAAGAGTACTGTACCCCACCCTTGACTGTCTTCCACTACCCGCTACCTATGTTATTGTGCCTACTCAGCTGAGCGGCTTGGCTGAAATTCTGCACCCTTGTGAACTTTCTAAACTTCAAATTCAGGCTTGTCTTTTGCAGTCAGCCATAGCACTCACCAAACAAGGCTATTATGTCCATCTGACTAACTCTCTTGCCTCTGACCCTTGCTGACTCTTTAAAACTCTCAACTCTGTCGTGAAGGTGCCTCCATCTCTGAACCCTCCCTCCCTTTCTGCACGACCCCTGGCTGGCCTCTTCCAAAATCCACAAGATCACACTCCAATTCCCCAGGAGGTCAGCTACTTCCCCTCCTCCCCTTCTTCACTCACAACTTTCCACCCTACCTCTGCTACCCTTTCTTCCTTTTCTATGGCATCGGAGGAGGAAACCACCCACCTTCTCTCCTCATCCAAACTCACTACCTGCTCCTCTGATCCTCTTCCACCCATCTCCATAGCTCCATCTCCTCCACTATAGTCCCTTCCATTTCTCATATTCTCAATCTATCCCTCTCCACTGCAACTTTCTCTGTAGCCTTCAAGTATGCTGTGGTCACTCCTCTACTCAAGAAACTCTCACTAGACTTACCTGCCCTTCCATTGACCCATCTACCTCCTTCCCTTCATTTCTAAGCTGATTGAATGTGCAATTCACCATCATCACCTCAATTTTCTCTCAAGCCCATCCGTATCCTCTACAATCTGGCTTTTGTCTTTTACTGCATATTCTACTGAAACGGCTCTTGCCAAAGTCTCCAGTGACCTGTTCCTGGCAAAATCCAAAGGCCTTTACTCAGTTGTCATCCTTCTTGACCTTTCTGCTGCTTTTGAAACTATTGACCACAACCTTCTTCTTGATACCTTGTCTTTGCTTGCTTTTAAGGTCTCTGTGCTATCTTGGTTCTCTTTTTATTTCTCCCATCGTTCTTTCAGTGTGTGTTCTGGTGGATCCCTTGTAAAATTGAATTGCAGTAATCTAAGAGTGAGGTGATAATGGCTTGGCATACTGTCCTGAAGTGGTTGTGGTCCAGTGGCAGATGGAGGTTGTGCAGAATCTTCATTTTGTAGTTTGCAGTGGTTGTCATTTTCTTAATGTGCACTTGCAGATTCAGTCGCTAGTCTAAGGTGACTCCAAGGTATTTCACTTCCTGTTTTACAGGGAGGGTGATGTCATTGACCTTGAAAGTTTCTGGGGGTGATTAGGATGTCTCTCTGGTGATGATCAGGATCTTGATCTTGTCACAGTTGATTATCAGGCTGTAGTCTTTTAACTCACCTACGACTGCCTTCCGGCATGATTTTATAGGTGAATATTCTGAGTTCTTGGTGTTGAGTTCTATAGCATTAGGTCATTGGTGTATAAGTGGTAATTTATTATGTGGCTCTGATTGAACTTTCAAATATGTTGTATGTACAGGGGTATGTCACTTAGATGTCTGATCAGTTTGGAAGTTTTGTCCCTTATGCTAACTTGCTGCATGCATTAATTCGGAGAGGGTGGTGCTGTTTATTCCTATTTCTGTCAGCCGATCTTCAGGGTTTTGGACCACACACTGCCTGCCCTCGCTCTGCCTCAGTGACACCACTTCCGACCCACATCTAAGCCTCCATGTAAAACACGTTGTTCATACCAAAATGTTTTTGCCGGGGACGGCAGGGGAGCGAATAGCAGGGATAGACATTCCCTCTATTCATGGGACAGAATAATCCCCAAAGTGTTTACGAGTGAGATGAGCAGCGTTTGCACATTGCAATTTGGTCTAAACTCATGCTGTTGCATGTCCAAGGGGGCAGAAGTGTTATGAAGTCCTGTAGCTGTAATTGTACTGCCCTTTCTATTATTTTCGCTAAATTTGGAAGTATCTTTGCATTGTAGAGAAACTGTTCTGGAGGAGTGGCCTAGTGGTTGGGGCAAGGTACTTCAGGCTGGAAGGTTGGGGGTTCAAATCCCACTAGAGGACAGCAACCTTGGGCCAGAAGGACTGGGGTTTCTAGTCCTACAGGTGCTCCTTGTGGTCTTGGGCAAGCCACTTAACCCTCCATAGCCCATGTTCCCTGTAAAATAGTTGTCTCCAAGTTATAATGCCCTGTTCAATGTAATTTCAGTTTGTTCAATGTAAACTGCACTGATGTAGAATAGCACGGTATATAAGAGAATGTAAATAAATAAATATCATGTGTTTCAAGATGGATTACAACATCAGTTTTAAACCCCTTACCTTCCTTTGGGACTTCTCTAGCAAGCTGGTTCTTATTCTTACTGGCTGAAGACTCTGGAAGGCATTTTCTCACCTTCTGACCCTGGAATGGAGTTCCTGAAATTAATGTCTCTAATAATGGAATCACCTAGTACTATCAGTTTTCTGTTTTGAAATACCTTGACAATACCCAGGACATTTCTCTTACAGAAAATGTCAATCTTCTTGTCTAAGACCACACCTCAGTTTCCACTAATGGAGAATCCTCATTTAACAAGGCAGAGAAGGTATTTTGAAAGGATATCTCGAGGTGAAGTGGGTTTCTCCATGTAATGGGACGTATCCTGCCATAATCCACTGTGATCCATTTATTATTGAATGGCTGTATTTTTTATTACTATTTATTTATTTTATTTTATTTAAAGGTTTTTTATACCGTCTTTTCCAGTAATCAAAGCGGATTCCAGACAACAAAACGTCTTACATAATACATAATTATTACAGAGTGAGATGGAAGAATTATATTTATTTAACATTTCTTATATTACACCTTTCATGATATCAAGGTGGTTTACATTGAACAAACTGGAATTACATTGAACAGGGCATTATAACTTGGAGATAACTATTTTACAGGGAACATGGGCAATGTAGGGTTACGTGGCTTGCACAGGACCACAAGGAGTACCTCTGGGACTAGAAACCCCAGTCCTCCCTGCCCAAGGTTGCTGTCCTCTAGTGGGATCTGAATCCCCTGCCTTCTGGCCTGAGGTAACTTGCCCCAACCACTAGGCCACCCCTCCCTGCAACACCCCTGACATTATATACAGATTTTTTATCTAATTCAATATCAACTTTTTACAGTGGCATATTTAAATAACATATTTACAAAGATAATTCCATTCCCAACAGATTTACTAAGCTCAAGGTTTGTCAACTTACATAGTAGCATAGTAAATGGCGGCAGATAAAGACCAGTATGTTCCATCTAGTCAGCCCAGTAAGATGGCAAGAGTAGGTGCACCTGCCGCTCCATGCAGGTCACCCCCTCCCCATGTCTTTGTTTAGGGGTGAACTCACTGCTCCATGTAGGACACCCCTGTTTGTTGAGAAATTAGATAATTAAGTTTATTTTGATTTTATCCTATTGCAGTAAAGAGATCCACTGTGTCTGTCCGAAGCCTTTTTCACTGTATTTGCCCCCACCACTTTCATCGGAAGGGCATTCCAAGCATCCACCACCCTTTCAGTGAAAAAGTATTTCCTGACATTGCCTTTCAATTTACCCCCTTGCAGATTTACAAAGCAAATGAGGATACAATAGCATTACAAAAGCATTGAGGATACAATAGCTTCCCTCAATACCTCCACAGCACAAACAGACCCTTGCCCGGCCTTTTGGATCAAGGAGCTACGCAAGGAATTCAGTCCATTCATCGCAAAACTGACAGAACTTTCCTTTACTACTGGTTCCTTCCCTACAACCCTCAAGCAAACATCAATCAGGCCCTTATTGAAGAACCCTAAACTTGATCCAAAACAAGCCGAGTCGTACAGACCAATAGCTAGTATTCCCATATTAGCAAAGATACTGGAGAAAGAGGTTCAAAGGCAAATTCAGGATCATATAGACTCCATTGCTCCATTAGATTATTGCCAACACGGGTTTAGAGAGTTCCATGGAGTAGAGACACTTCTCACATTCCTATTCAATAACATAATCACAGGCATGGACAACATCCGACAAGGCTTTGTGTTAATCTTTTTAGACATCGCTGCAGCCTTTGACTCGGTTCATCATGAGATTCTCCTCGGGAGACTGAAAGAAAAGGGAATTTGCAATACTGCACTTGATTGGTGCAGCTCTTATCTAAGTGGACGATGTCAATATGTGAAATCCGGAACAGAAGAATCCAAACAATTCCATCAAACACAGGGTGTGCCGCAAGGATCCTCATTGTCATCTCTACTTTTCAACATATACATGCAGCCCATTTGCAACATCATTAGAGCATTTAACGTGAGCTGTCTGATATATGCTGATGACATCCTCCTATATATGCCTTTCTCAACCGTTCAAATGGACCTTACTCCTATTATAGAATGTTTCAATACCATATCAGACTGGCTACAAGCACAAAACCTCCGCATCCAGCACAAGAAAACGGAGGTACTGTTCATCGCTAGAGACACAAACTTCACCCCACCAACACATATAAAGGTCAAGGAGGCGGAATTACAAACCAGAGACTCAATAAAATACCTGGGAGTCACCTTAGACAAACACTTGGACATGAAATGCCATATAGGCAACGTCGTGAAAGCGCTCTATTTTAAGATCCGTTCACTCAAGCATCTGCGCTCCCTACTGGAACCAGATGATTTCCGGACTATATTCCAAGCTCTGATACTACCGCACTTTGACTTTGCTAACTCCATCCTGCAAGGGCTCCCGCAGACCACACTGAACCCGCTGCAACTGGCCATGAATGCTGCAGCAAGGATTCGCCATGGAGCCACCAGAAGTGACCATGTGACTCCGATTCTAAAACAGCTTCATTGGCTACCTATACACGGAAGGATTATCTTCAAAACATTAATCCTCTCATTCAAGGCCATCAAGCGCCTGTCCTCCACAGCACTTACTGATCTCTTTCAAACAGTGCCCCCCAACAGAGCCAGGAGGTCAACCGCCTTAAATCTATTAACTACCCCGAAAACCTTGACTAAATGCAATAACATGACAGCGAATAGGGCTTTCAGCCTTTACGTCCCCAAAATTTGGAATACACTCCCACCAAACATTCGAGCCATTGCTGACCTGACACAATTCAGGAAGGCTATCAAATATCACCTCTTCCTCCAATACTACCCAGCCAGCGATGATTCCAGATAACACCAACTAAGAAACACGGCCAGCGTTGTTTCTAGATACCACCACCAAGAAACACTGCCTTTCTTACAGCCCATCCTCACAATGTCTTTTGTATTTGAAAAGGACTTATTTTATACTGTTCAAATCAATTCACGACTTATTTTATACTGTTCAATTCAATCATGTTACAGGTCTTTTACGTCATGCTTTTGACCTATTTCATGTTTATATTTCATGTTTATATTTCATGTATATAGTTCATGCATATAGTTCAACCCCCCCTGTTATCCAAGTTTATACCCCTGTTCGATGTAAAACCAAACAGAAGTGTGTTTTGGTCATTTTGTTATACTGTGAACCGCGCTGATGCCGAATAGTGCGGTATATAAGCAACTGTAATAAATAATAAATAATAAATAAATATTATGCCCTCTAGTTTTGCAGCTTCCCTGTCTTTGGAAGAGGTTTGTTTGTTCATTAATTCTCTTTAATTGTTTAAAGTTCTGAATCATATCTCCCCTTTCCCTCCTCTCCTCCAGAGTTTACATATTTAGGTCTTCAAGTCTCTTCTCATAAGGCTTCTGATGCAGGCTCCAAATAATTTTAGTCGCCTTCCTCTGAACAGTTTCCAGTCTTTTTACATACTTTGTGAGATATGGTCTCCAAAACTGAACACAGTATTCCAAGTGAGGCCTCACCAGTGACTTATACAGTGGCATTAGTACCTCTTCCTTTCTGTAGGTAATTCCTCTTTGTATGCAACACAACATCCTCCTGGCTTTTGCCACTGCCTTGCCGCACTGTTTTGCCACCTTGAGATCCTCGGAAATAATCACACCAAGGTCCTTCTCCTGGTCCATGCACACCTACATCTCGCCCCCTATCCCGTACATTTCCCTTGGATTTCTGCTTCCCAAGTGCATGACACTGCACTTCTTCACATTAAATCTTAACTGCCAAGCATTAGACTGTTCTTCCAGCTTTTGTAATTCTTTCCTCATGTTATCCACTCCCACAGGGGATTACACTCTGTTGCAAATTTTTGTGTCATCTGCAAAAAGACAGACTTTTCCATTCAGTCCTTCAGAAATATCACTCACAAATACATTGAACACTACCGGGCCCAGGACCAAACCCTGGGGCACCCCGCTAATCACCCTTCTTTCATCCGAGTGAGCTCCATTTACCATCACCTTCTGTCGTCTGTCTGTCAACCAATTTCTGATCCAGTTCACCACGTTGGGACCCATCCCCAAACTATTGAGTTTATTGATAAGCCTAATATGAGGAACAGTATCAAAGGCTTTGCTGAAATCCAGGTAGATGACATACATCGCATGTCCCTGATCTAGTTCTCTAGTCACCCAGTCAAAGAACTCAATCAGATTTGTTTGGCAAGATCGTCCTTTCATAAAACCATGTTGCCTCCAATCATGCAACCTGTTGATTTTGAGAAAATCCACTATTCGCTCTTTCACGAACACCTCCATTACTTTTCCTGCCACTGAGGTAAGGCTCACCGGCCTGTAGTTTGTCACTTCTTCCCTTTCACCACTTTTGTGAAGAGGTACCACAGGGGAGGGAGGTTGAGAAATAAGTGGCAGTAGGCTACGAGTTTGACTTCCTAAGACAGAGATCCTGCAATGCAGGCCAAATATATTCTTTTAAAGCTACTTTTCTAGAACAGGATGAAAATTTGACCTTGTTTTCTATTATTATTATTTTTTATTAAAGCTAGGTAATTTCTATATTGCATCCACTATTTTCTGAAAGGCTAAAGAAATCTACATAATGGATGCTTGAAATCCCCTCCCGATGGAATTGGTGGAGGCAAATACAGTGACAGAATTCAAAAAGGCATGGGACAGACACAGTGGTTCCCTTTTATAGCAAGAGGATAAAATCAAAATAAACATAACTATCTCTTACATCTCAACAAATAGGGGTGACTTACATGGAGCAGTGAATACACCCCTAAACAAAGGCATGAGGAGGGGTGACCTACATGGAGCGGCAGGTTCACCGACTCTTGCCACCTTGCTGGGCAGACTAGATGAACCCTACTGATCTTTATCTGCTGTCATATACTATGTTACTATGTTAAACAAAGGCAGTAAGTAAAGCAGTGCAATTAAAGTAATTCCCAAAGGCAGACGAGGTACAGACAGCTAAAACTATTCAAAGCATGCAAAAGAAAAATAATAAAAACTTAGCCAGAGAGATCCACTCAATGTGCTTTCACTCCTGGTACTCTGGAGACCGGTGATAGCTTCTGGGTCTGTTCCTACAAGTTTTAAATGCAGAGCTCCCTTGGATTTCTATGGGAGGAGAATAAAGCCAGCCGACATCTAATGTACTCTGAGCACCTCCACATGTCCCTGAGTGTGTTTCTGGTTTGTGTTTCAGATGCGGGTGACATTTGAGGACATCACTGTCTCTTTCTCCCAAGAGGAGTGGGAGTAATTAGATGAAGGGCAGAAGGAGCTTTACAGGGAGGTGATGAAGGAGAATTATGAGACTCTGATCTCCCTGGGTAAGGACTGTACGACTGTATCTGCATTTCTAGCAGACGGTGGGGCTGATCTATTATACTGTATCTACCATTCTTCCAGCTTCCAGAGACAGGACACGTCCAGAAAATGTGCTCACATAGCAATTTCCAGCCACATTAACACCCAGTACCCACCACGTACAATAAGCGGTATTTTATAAATAATCAATATATAATTCAACTCTAGATTAAGGTTGCCAACTGGATCCAGATGTGCCCAACTGGCTTGCTGTAGTCCTGGGTTTACCCTATTGCATGCAGTTACTTGTAGTTTTCCTTTTCTTATGGAGTGCAATGGAGAAATCAGAACTGCATATCCCTGCATGCAATGAGGTAAACCCAGGACTGGATCAAACCTATCGGGCACATATGGAGCCAGTTGGCAACCCTACTCTAGATACAGAATCTGCAGAGCGTAGTGGGAGATGAGTCCGGCAAACCCTGGGGTGTTGGGTTCAAGGCTCCCACAGGAATCGTCCTACCTTACCCCATACATATATAGATGGTTCCTATAACATCATCCCTTGAGGAATATCCTAGTACATTACTTAAAAAATAAAATAGTCCATCATATCTTCAGTCAGTTTGATTCTACATTGCTTCCTATTGTGCTCATGTATAGTTTTCTCAGCAGCACATCTGTGTTTTTCCCCTGATTTCTTGAATTCAGATACTGTCCTCATCTCTACTATGTCCACTGTGAGTTTATTCCATGTATCTACCACTCTTTACGTAAAGAAATATTACCGCATATTACTCCTGAGTCTAGTTCCTTTCACCCTCATCCATCAGGCGCTGCAGGACTGCACCCTTGGACCCAGAGCCCCAGTCAGCATCAGGAAAGAGAGCGGGAGGCTGAACCCCCTCCCACTCTTCATCTCATGGCCAATCAGGGCCACCACAGCAACTTTAAAAAAGAAGTGCCATCAGGCGCGCCCGTGCTTGGTGGGCCTGTGCCAGAGAGCCCTTTGGCATGGCCTTATGCGGGGAACACAGGCAGGTACGCAAAAATCAGCTCAACCCAAATAAAAAGCTGCCAACACTAAGACCAGTAACCTTGAAAAACCTCAACAACCTCAAAGACCTCACTGCTGACCTTACCCCTATCAGGTCTACTCACAAGCAGACAATTCTCGCCCCACACATCTCTGAGACACTTCAGATTATATCAGGACACACTTTCATCAAGAAAATGACAAACTGTAAGTACCATTCATCAGAAATGGAACTCACTAATGAAACAGCCCCACCCCTACCCTCCTATGATTCTACCAAAAAGCATAAAACTGCTATAATGCCACGGAATCCAATGTTGCAAGCCATCCTAGTGTTGTATGTCCTTCTTCTCATCTGGATTCCACTCTGTCACTCATCAACAGCTACCTATACCATAAACATACTCGCAACAGCCCTACAACCTCCCCTACTACACATACCTTGCCACCCACACATATGAATGAATCCCCATAAGCATGCCAACAGATGAACCCTCCAGATTAATAAGAATTCAAACCAACACTCACACAACTGGCTACCACACCCTACACACAGTAATCTCTCCAATTAGCATTGGGCTAATCACTGCTAGGTCCATCAGAAACAAGACAAACACCATAGTAACATAGTAAATGACGACAGATAAAGACCATTATGGTCCATCTAGTCTGCCCAGTAAGATGGCAAGAGTAGGTGCACCTGCTGCTCCATGCAGGTCACCCTTTCTCATGTGTTTAGGGGTGAACCCACTGCTCCGTGTAGGACACCCCTGTTTGATGAGAAATTAGATAGTTAAGTTTATTTTGATTTTATCCTATTTCTATAATGGGACCCACTGAGTCTGTCCCATGCCATTTTGAATTCTGTCACTGTATTTGTCCCCACCACTTCCATCTGGAGGGCATTCCAAGCATCCACCACCCTTTCAGTGAAAAAGTCTTTCCTGACATTGCCTTTCAGTTTACCCCCTTGCAGTTTCATGTTACGCTCTTTAGTTTTACAGTTTCACCATCTTTGGAATAGGCGTGTTTGTTCATTAATTCTCTTTAAGTATTTAAAAGTCTGAATCATATCTCCCCTACCCTTCCTCTCCTCCAGTGTAGATATTTAGGTCTTCAAGTCTCTTCTCATAAGGCTTCTGATACAGGCTCCAAATCATTTTGGTCACCTTCCTCTGAACCATTTCCAGTCTTTTTACATCCTTTGTGAGATATGGTCTCCAAATCTGAACACAATATTCCAAGTGAGGCCTCACCAGTGACTTGTACAGTGGCATTGGTACCGCTTCCTTTCTGCTGGTAATTCCTCTTTGTATGCAACTCAACATCCTCCTGGCTTTTGCCACTGCCTTGTCGCACTGTTTTGCCACCTTGAGATCCTCGAGATCCTCGAAAATAATTACACTAAGGTCCTTCTGATCCATGCACACCAACCTATCACCCTCTATCCCATTCATTGCCCTTGGATTTCTGCTTTCCAAGTGTATGACAACTGCACTTCTTCACATTAAATCTTAACTTCCAAGCATTAGACCATTCTTCCAGCTTTTGTAGATTTTTCCTCATGTTATCCACTGCGTCAGGGGAGTACATTTTGTTGCAAATTTTTGTGTCATCTGCAAAAAGACAGACTTTTCCATGCAGTCCTTCAGCAATATTACTCACAAATATATTGAACAGTGCAGGACCCAGACCGAACCCTTGGACACCCCGCTAATCGCCCTCCTTTCATCCATCACCTTCTGTCATCTGTCAGTCAACCAAGTTCTGATCCTTTTCACCACATTGGGATCCATCCCCAAACTATTGAGTTTATTGATAAGCCTCCTATTAGGAACAGTATCAAAGGTTTTGCTGAAATCCATGTAGATGACATCCATTGCATGCCCCTGATCTAGTTCTATGGTCACCCAGTCAAAGAATTCAATCAGATTTGTTTGGCAAGTTCTCCCTTTGTTAAAACCGTATTGCCTTGGATCATGGAACCTGTTGGTTTCAAGGAAGTCCACTATTCGCTCTTTCAGGAGGCCTCCATTACTTTTCCAGCCACTGAGATAAGGCTCACCGGCCTGTAGTTTGTCACTTCTTCCCTTTCACCACTTTTGTGGAGAGGTACCACATCAGCCCATCTCTAGTCCTGTGCAATTTCTCCTGTCTCCAAGGATCTGTTGAAAATATCCTTTAACAGCATGCAAGAACCTCTTTGAGCACTTTCAGTATCCTGGGATGTATCACATCCAGTCCCATGGCCTTGTCCACTTTCAGTTTTGCAAGTTGTTCTAACACATCATCTGATGTGAATAGTGTAGTATCTACTTCATTCCCATTTATATTAGTCAGTCACAGGTGGTCCTTCTCCAGGATTTTCTCTAGAAAAATAGAGCAGTAGTATTTGTTTAGCAATTTCCCTTTTTCAATGTCACTTTCCACGAGTTCGTTCCCAGCACTTCTGAGTCCTGCAATTCCACCTCTGATTTTCGTCCCTTCCCAAATATAACTGAAGAAAGTTTTTTGTCGCCACACTTCACATCTTTAGCCATCTTTTCCTCTGCCTTTGCTTTTGCTACCCTTATTTCTCTTTTTGTCTCTTTTAGTTTGATCCTGTATTCCTTTCTATGTTCCTCTATTTGCGAGCTTTTGAATTTTGTGAAAGCTGTGGGTTTTGCCTTTATTTGAGCAGCCACTTCTTTGGAGAACCAAATACGTTTCCTTCTCCTCTTCTTTTTATTTACTTTCCTTACATATTTGTCAGTTGCCCCTTCTATTGGCACATTTAGTTTAGCCCATTGCAAGTCTACTTCCCTTATCCCCTCCCACCATGCCAACTCCTCCTTCAGGTACTTGGCCATTTTACTGAAGTCAGTGTTTTTGAAGTTGAGGACTTTGAGCTTGCTATGATTGGACTGCACCTTGGCTTTTATCTCAAACCACAACGTGTGATGATCACTGCTTCTCACAGGGGCACCCAATCGGAAATTTGACACGCTATCTCTCTTTGTGAGCACTAAATCCAGCATTGAGCTTTCCCTGGTCGGTTTCATCACCATTTGTCTAAGTAGCACATCCTGGAAAGCATTTACAATTTTTTTACTTCTTTCCAGATTTGCAAAAGGAGTAGTCCAGTCCACATTGGTTAGATTAAAGTCACCCAATATGATCACTTCTCCCTTTGTGGCTATCTTGGCAATATCTATAAACAATTCATTATCTATTTCTTTGATTTGAGTTGGAGGTCTGTAGACTACAGCAGTATGGATGACAATGCCATCTCCTCTTTCCAACACAATCCAGAGCGCTTCTTCTTTTCCCCATGCCCCCTGCATTGCAGTAGCTTTAATATTGCTTTTGACATATTAGGCTCCTCTTCCTCCTTTTCCACTTTCTGAGAACATAAGATATGCCATTCTGGGTCAGACCAAGGTCCATCAAGCCCAGTATCCTGTTTCCAACAGTGGCCAATCTAGATCACAAGGATCTAACAGTTTCCCCAAAAGAAACAGGTTCCACAATGCTTGTGTTGAGTCAAGCAGTGATATCCTGGGTTCCTTTTAATAATGGTTTATGGACTTTTCCTCTAGGAACGTGTCCAAACCTATTTTAAACCCAGCTACACTAACAGCTTTTACCACATGTTTTGGTAACAAATTCCAGAGTTTGATTACACATTGAGTGAAAAAATATTTTCTCTTATTAGTCTTAAATAGTTTACTCGGTAGCTTCATTGCATGTCCCCTAGTCTTTCTCTGTCTCTTCTGAATACATTATAGCCAGCTATGGCTATATCCCATTCATGCAATTCATTAAACCATGTTTCTGTAATGGCCACAATGTCCAAGTCCATTTTCACCATTAGGGCTTCCAGGTCAGGAACTTTGTTGGCTAAGCTTCGAGCATTTGTGCTCATTGCTTTCCAGCATTTAACTGTCTTGCATGTATTTTGTATTGATTTTGTTCTACCCACCTCTTCCCACTTGTCGTTGATGTGTGGTTAAAAGTGTGTCTGTTTCTGATGTTGTTCTGCTTTTGACCGGAGTGATGTCCTGAACTTGTCCTTCCCCATCCGTCACCTAGTTTAAATGTGTATCCACATACTGCCTGAATTTTTCACTTCGGATTTGTTTTCTTTCAACAGAGAGATGTAGTCCATTAGCACAGTATAGTCTCTTGTTGGTCCATCTATTTCTTCCGTTGACTATAAATCTGAATCCTTCTTCTTTGCACCAGGTTTGGAGCCATGTATTAAAGTTGTTTATGTTATGCAGCTTTTCTGCCCCCCTTACCAAGAACAGGTAGAACTTCTGAGAATGCTACAGTGTTAGCAATGGGCTTGAGTTTCTCTTCCAGAGTCTGGAAGTCCCTTCGAACTGCAGAGGCACTGTTTCTAGCAAGGCCTTTTGTATCCAAGTGGATGACAACATCAATTTTGGAAAGCTCACTTTCTGCGCCAACTACATCAACAATGTGGTTTGTATTCCTGCTGGCTGAAGAGCCTGGGAGGCATTTGACTATTTTCTCTCCTTTGAACTGTTTTCCCAAGTTGGTGCCTCCGATGATGGAATCTCCAAGTAGTGGTAGTTCTTTGTTTTGTGATTTTTTTCTTCACATTTGATGCTTTATCAGTAGATTGGGCATTGACTCTCTCATTTAAGGGCCCTTCAGTTTCCATGGATTGGGCATCCTCATTAACCAAGGCAGAGACGGCATTATGCAGGGATATCTCTTGCTGTACAGGGTGTCTCTGTGTTACAGGTCACAACCTACCAGAGCCCTCTGTGATCCATTTGTTTATTTATTTTATTTTATTTTATTAACATTTTTATACTGCAATTTTCTACATTTCAATTGCAGTTTGCATTGAACAGAATAATCAGTACAGATAGTACAGATTCAGTTTACATGGAACAGGAATAACTATGAACAGTAAGCAGTAAAATTAACTTTGTTAACTATATACAGGGTGATCTTATGTTGCAGTGGTAAGTTGCAGGAGGGCCCTTGTTTGGTTGTTTGGGGTGCTGTATGTTTGATTGTTTGTGGGAGCAGTGGTGGACTTTGTTCGGTTTGTATCGTAGAAGCGGTGTGTTTCATTGCAGCTAGTTCTTCCCTTAGTAGAGTCAATTCTTTATGCATGGCAGCTAACTTGAAGCATATAGGGCAAGCTTTTAGGTTACAAATGATTCTTCTCTGAATGAAAGCACCACAGTTATTGCACTGAATACATGACATGCTTATTAAGTGGTCCTAGAGGAGAAGAAATGGTGGGTTCAACACCTAATTAAAAGGATAGTTGTCAATGTATGTGACCACTATCTAGGCAATGCAGCCCTGGGGTGGGTGGGTTGAAGGGTAGGGCGGGCAGGAACCTAAGTGTCCCTGGCCAGTAGGCCTTACATGAACTGAGGGCACACTCAGATATCTGATTTAAAGGCTACGCAAGGAATATAGGCAGTCAGAATATTCCCAAAAATGAATGTATATCCAACAGTTAAATTCTATGTTAGCAATCAAAAAAACAGACAATAGATAGAAAGGTTGAAAACGTAGTTGTGTGGAGTCTCTAAAGACTATTTATTTATATTCTCTTATATACTGCATCAGTGTGGTTTACATTGAACAGGGCATTATAACTTGGAGATAACTATTTTACAGGGAACATGGGCTATGGAGAGTTAAGTGGCTTGCCCAAGACCACATGTGGGACTAGAAACCCCAGTCCTTCTGGCCAAAGGTTGCTGTCCTCTAGTGGGATTTGAACCCCTGACCTTCTGGCCTGAAGTACCTTGCCCCAACCACTAGGCCACTCCTCCACTCCACTCCACTCCACTCCACTGACTAGAGTTGATGAGGTACTTGTGCACAGGCTGTAAGGTAATTTAATTAGCTCCACCCTGTGAGCAGGCTTGCATCATAGACTATATTCAATATCACCCAAAGTGACATCCTCTGCATCACCAAATCTTGGCTAAAAAGCACTGACCAGGTCATTCTATCTCAGATCACTCCACGATACCATACTGCCTTCAACTGCCCGCACACCCACAAGAGAGGCGGTAGGGTACTTAGCCTTGTGCGAACAGACCTTAAATTTAAAACATCCCGATCTATAAGCCACAAACACTGTGACTTAATCACAATAGAAAGCAGGCATTTAGCCATTTGTCTTACCTACAGAGCCCCAAACGCTCCCGCTGATGAGACATCCAACATCCTTGAAGCCATATGTTTGGCTAGTTCTCCTCAAAAGCCGCTTATACTACTAGGCGACCTAAACCTGAGCTTCGCACCTAGCAGAGGAGAAGCTACGTTCACAAAGCAATGGAATCACGTAACATCTGCCAAATCCTCAAGGTACCCTCTCACCGAACAGGCTCTACTCTGGACCTCTTCTTTGTCCCAAAGAACCTTCACTCACAGGACAGCATAATGACCCCTCTTGCCCTACCAATACCCTGGTCAGATCACCATGCTATACAATTCAAGACTGACCTCCCCCAACAAGGAAAATAACAGAGAATACCCAACTCTGAAAGAATATTTAAAGGATATAACCAAGACCAATTCCTCAAAGATATCCTTCCCAGCCTCCCCCAGGACTTTACAGATCCAGATGAGGCAAGTAAAACCTGGAACTCCACCATCAATACAGCAGTGAAGCCTCCTTAGCACCCAAATCTTGGAAATAGAGAATAAAGATCCAAATCTGCCCCATGATATTCTGACACAATAAGAGAAAACAAACAAAAACTTTGCCAGCTAGAGCATAAATGGAAACATGACTGGTCACAAGCCACCCTTCTTCAATACCAGAAAGCACAAAGAGACTACAGTGATCTGATCAACAAGCACAATTGAGAATACCACACCAACCTTATATTAAAAGTCAGCAACAAGCCTCAAAAGCTATTTGAAATTGTCCACACCCTCACGAAAAATCTATCCAACAAAGAAGACACTATCCATTCCAAGATCTTTGCAGATTTCCTCATCAACAAGAACAAACCACCCTTAAGAACTTCACTGCTAAACACCTCAACTGCAGAACCCAATGTCAAACACAAATGGCACTGATCTACGGAGCAAATATTCCGCACCATCGCTGCCTTAAACACCAGTAAAGTGCCCTCTGACCCCTGCCCGGTCATGTGGATCAAACCAGTCAAGGACAAAGTTGTCAACTGTATCCACAACACCATAAGCTCATCCCTGTCTCGATGATACATGTTCCCTGCTCTCAAACAAGTTAACATCCGACTCATCCAAAAAAATAAGTCAACAACAGCTCTGATCCTGCAACTTTCCACCTGCCCTTTCTATCCAAAATAATTGAAAAGGTGGTGCAGAGACCAACTAACTAACATTGGACTTCACAGCACAACATTCAACTGGTTCAAATCCTACCTCAGTGACAGACAACAAAAGGTCAATGTTGGTTCAAACACCTCCACTCCATTCAACACAATAGAGGGAGTCCTGCAAGGGTCTTCCCTGCTAGCCCTCCTCTTCAACATCTACTTACAACCAGTTTGCCTTGACTATCTTCAAGATAAGAAACAACTCATCAGCCAGAATTGTACAGGAACTGATAAGCAGAAAATTAAACAGCAAACCTAAGAGACAGAGCACCAGAGGCACCATTTCAACTCCTAGTTCTTACACCAACGAAGAGGGCTCTTTCATTAGTGGCACTCGCCATCTGGAATTCTCTCCTAGAGAAGGTCAGGACAACCAAGGACTGAAAGGACTTCAGAAAACATCTCAGAACCTTCCTTTTCATCGATCACTTCAGAGACAATACCTAATTCTTCCCCCTTATTTCACATGCCTAAAACAATATCTAACCCTTGTACATACAGTATGTTGCAATGTATATGTTTTGCCTCTGTGCAAACCCTGCATGTCACCCCTACCTAAGTTTACACATTGAGTTCTCGGTAATGTTTGTTTTAATGTAAACCACTTTGATAGTACGAGAAGGTGGTATAAAAATAAATAAATAAAATAAATTGTCCCCTGATTGAAGAGCTTGCTTTCAATCGAAAGAGGCTCTCTTCCTGAGCATTTATGCCACGGAGATATTTAAACATCTCTGCCATATCTCCTCTCTCGAGCATCTTTCCTCCAAAGTATTACTACTGCTACTCCTCGATACCTTGTTCTCGCTTGGTTTTAAGGGCTCTGTACTGTCCTGGTTCTCTTCTTATCTTTCCCATCGCTCTTTCAGTGTTTGTTCTGGTGGATCCTCCTCTACTGCTATCTCGCTCTCACTTGCTGTACCCCAAGGATCTGTCTTGGGCACACTCCTTTTCTCTCTCTATACCCATTCCCTTGGTGCACTCATCTTCTCCCATGGCTTTCGGTACCATCGGAGTGACACTAGACAATGAGCTGAACCTGCAGGCGCACATCAGCAGAACCACCAAAAACGCATATCACAGGATGAGCCTAGTACGATGCCTCAAGCCCTTATTATCACAGGAGCACTTCTGCACAGTATGCCAGGCTCTAGTAACCCCAATACTAGACTTCTGCAACCCAATATATCTCGGCCTAACAAAGCAGACCCTGACCACTACAGCTGGCACAAAACACAGCAGCATGCATAATAGCTGGCACCACAAGAAACAAACACATCACACCCACTCTAAAAGATCTCCACTGGTTACCAATGAGCTCACGCATCAAATACAAAACAGTCATTAACATATTCAAAATCAAGCACCAATTATCAGCATTCAGCCTACATCCACTCATCCAACCAGACAACAACGCATGACCGAGGAGGAGGGGCATAGCCAACCGCGTTAACACACCAAAAGACATAAACAAGATACACAAAGACACTGAGAAATGAGCCATATCAACGGCAGCACCTTCAATCTGGAACTCACTCCGCGATGAACTTCGCTCAACAACGGACATTAAAGACTTTAGGAAGCTGTTCAAGACTACCCTCTTCAGGGAGCACTACAGGGATGTCACCTAAGCAACCCAATGGACAACAACAGAATCAAACCCCCATCCCCCCAACTCATATAAATTTGAATGCAAATTTATGTTGTAAGTTTGTGTTGTACATAGCATTGTATATAGCGCAAATTGTAAATAGACCCACAAGAATCAACGACACACTACAACTACACACACGCACCGACCATTGCATGTCGATTGTTTGCTGTACGGGCCTCCTTGATTGAAGGATAAGGCGAGATAAAAATCAATTTAAATAAAATAAATCTTTACGCTGATGACTCCCAGATCTACCTCTCTACACCTGAAATCTTTCCAGCAATGCAGGCCCAGATCTCTGCCTGCCTTTCTGACATTGCTGTCTCACCGCCACTTGAAATTGGACATGGCCAAAACTGAGCTTCATATTTTTCCCTCCAACCCTCTTTTCCCTATCTCTTTTCTCAGTCTCTGTGGATAATAAAACACTTGTCATCTGCCTTCTAGACTACTGTAACCTGCTCCTTGCTGGTCTCCCTCTGAATCATCTCTCTCCCTTTCAATCTTCAACACTTTGCTGCATGGCTAATCTTCCGCCAGCCTCTTCATGCTCATATTACCAATCATCTCAAGTCACTTCATTGCCAAACTATTACTCCTGCTGACCTATAAGTGCATTCACTCTGCAGCTCCTCGCTACCTCTCCTCTCTTTTTCTCTCCCTACAGCCCCCCTCAGGAACTCTGTTCTTCTTGCAACCCTCTTCTATCTGTGCCCTTCTCTTTACTTGCTAATTCCAGACTTTGCTCCTTTTGCCTTGCTACTCCTTATGCCTGGAATAAACTACCTAAGTCTGTATGTCAGACGCCTTCACTGGCCCTTCTCATATTGAGGCTCAAAACTCACCTCTTTGCTGCCGCTTTTGTATGTTGAGTCGCCTGATCTCCTTTGTGTTTCCTTACCATTCTCCCTAGCTGTATCCAATGTCTACAGCTACTGCGTTGTCTGTCTTGACTAGATTTTAAGCTCTGTCGAGCAGGGACTGTCTTTTACATGTGCAGTGCTGCATATGTCTTGTAGCACTATTCAAATGTTCAGTAGTAGTAGATTTATTTATTTTTTATACTGCACTCTTTAGAATCAGTGCAGTTTACATGTATACTAACAGGTACTTTTATTCCCTTGTCCCCGAAGGGCTCACAATCTCAGTGTGCCTGAGGCAATGGAGGGTTAAGTGGCTTACCCAAGGCCACAAGGAGTGGCCATGGGACTAGAGACCCCAGTCCCTCTGGTCTGAGGTCGCTTGTCCCCATGCGGAAATTGAACCCCTGGCCTTCCAGCCTGAGGTAACCTGTACCAACCACTGAGCCAACTCCACCCTAGATGAGGGTCTCAGTAGTTTGTGTAGAAAAGAAGGGGCAAATTTTTCTGATGTTGTTATAGAGAAACAAGCGACAGGTTTTAGCTATCTTTTGGATGCTGCAGAGAAAGAGTAGAGTCAAGGATGGTATGGAAGGGCAGAAGGGATAGGCCGTATGGTCTTTATTGATGTCATGTTTCTTTTTTTACATATAGAAGGTGCCTTGAATACTGGCCAGTACTTTGTAATTATTTAATTTTAATGCAAATTGCTTTGCTCTTTTGTATGAAAGGAGGGACGTCAACAGATCATGAAATAAAATGAAATCAAGTAAGAGATTAACTTTCTCCCTCTTGTCACATTACTCACAGCTGATTGGTCAGAGATATGGGATAATCTCAGTGCAGGGATTTTTGGATCAGGAGACTCAGAAATACCTCTGTGGTACCAACATGTGATTAGTGCCTTCTTTTTATGTCCATCAGGTGACGGGGTAACACAGGAAAAGAAGAGAGAGGAGAAGAGAGAAGAATGGGGAAACTCTTTCACACACGAGGTGCATCCAGCACTTCACCTAAAGTCTGAAATGCAAGAGAGACGTTTTACACCTACTGAGTGTGAGAGCGGTTTCAATCATAGCAATTGCATAAAAAGCCACCTGGAACCCCACACAGCAGAGAGAACTACCCCAACAGAGAGGCCTTTTACATCTTTTAAAAGTCCTGAATGTGGAAAAAATTTCGCTCTTAAGAAATCCGCAACAATGCACCAGAAAATCCACAGGGCTGAGAAAAGATTTCACTGCACTGAATGTAAGAAATCTTTCCTCAAAAACTCACAACTTGTGATTCATCATAGAACCCACACGGGGGAGAGACCGTTTAGTTGTACTGAATGTGGGAAATGTTTCTTCAGAAACTCACAACTTCTGGAGCATCATCGAACCCACACAAGGGAGAGACTGTTTCTTTGTACAGATTGTGGGAAATGCTTCTTCTCGAAAGCTCATCTAGTGAGGCATCATAGAACCCATACAGGGGAGAAACCTTTTAGTTGTACTGAATGTGGGAAATGCTTCTTCACAAAAGTACAACTAGTGCACCATGAAAGAACCCACACAGGGGAGAAACCTTTTAATTGTACAGATTGTGGGAAATGTTTCTTCACGAAAGCAAATCTAGAACAGCATCATAGAACCCACCTGGGTGAGAAACCTTTTACTTGTTCTAATTGTGGGAAATGTTTCTCCAGAAAAGCACATCTAGAACAGCATCATAGAAGCCACATGGGGGAGAAACCTTTTACTTGTACTGATTGTGGGAAATATTTCTCCAGAAAAGCACATCTAGAACAGCATCATAGAACCCACACAGGGGAGAAACATTTTCATTGTACTGAATGTGGGAAACGTTTCTTTATGAAAGCTCAACTAGAGCAGCATCATAGAACCCACATGGGGCAGAAACCTTTTAGTTGTACTGAATGTGCAAAATGTTTCTCACAAAAGCAGAACTAGTGCGGCATCATAGAACCCACACGGGGGAGAAACCATTTAGTTGTACCAATTGTGGGAAATGTTTCCTCTCGATAGCAAATCTAGTGATGCATCATAGAACCCACACTGCTGAGAAACCTTTTAGTTGTACTGAATGTGGTAAATGTTTCATCAGTAAAACACAACTAATGCTGCATCATAGAACCCACACAGAGGAGAAACCATTTAGTTGTATTGAATGTGGGAAATGTTTCTACTGGAACTCAGAGCTAGTGAGGCACTTTAAAACCCACAATGGGGAGAGACCTTTAGTTGTATGGAATGTGGGAGATATTTCTGCACAAAATGAAGACTAGTGAGGCATCATGGAACTCACACTGGGGAGAATAAACTGACATACTGGTAGTCTTGAATAATATCTAAATGACATTGATAATAGAGGTGTCTGTTCCATGTGATTATTCTCTGAATTGTATTGAGAGGCAGAAGATCTTGAAGTATCAAGAAGTGCAGTCAGAGAGCAGGAAAATGTGGCAGAAAGATAAAGTAATCTTTCCTGGACTTCCAGTATGAGTGGCGAGGAGAGCGGACTTGCCTGAGAGGGCTCTGTCATTTTACCCCTCTATAAGTTGTACGGACGACCGATGATCACCTATGGACCTTGATCGACGATCAACTATGGACCTCAAGGACTTCAGGAAGCAGCCCAAAACTATGTGCTTCATTGAACACTATAGTCCTATGTCCTATGCTACCTACCAACCCATGATCAACTATGGACCTCAAAGACTCCAGGAAGCAGCCCAAAACTATGCACTTCATTGAATACTCTAGTCCTATGTCCTATGCTACCTACCAACCGACCTGACCCCCAATGTACCCCCCTACTCTCTCTGTATATAACCACTTGTACATAGCTCATCCTGTAAATAGCACACCAAGAAATCATCACCTCCACTCTATGTTAACACTGCATGCCTACACCTACTGACACTGATTTTTGATTGTTTGAAGTGTAAACCGCTTTGATTTCAGGACAAAGCAGTATATGTTGTTGTTGTTAAGTGCCATCGAGTCGGAGTCGACTCATGGCGACCCTCTGGATAGCTATCCTAAATTGTGTTCGGTCTTCAGTCAGGCGGCTCATTGTTGACAGACTGGTACCCATAGCTGCTGTTATTGTATCGATCCATCTCATTGCTGGCCTTCCTCTTTTGCGTTCACCTTCTATCTTGCCAAGCATGATGTCTTTCTCTAATGATCTCTCTCTTCGCATAATGTGTCCAAAGTATGAAAGTCGAAGTCTTGTCATCTGAGCTTCTAAAGAAAGCTTAGGTTTGATCTCCTCTAGTACCGACTGGTTTGTTCTTCGGGCAATCCATTGTATACACAGTATTCGCCGCCAGCACCATAATTCAAAGGCATCAATTTTCTTCCTGTCTGTCTTTTTCACTGTCCAGCTTTCACATCCATATGATGTTATTGAAAATACCATGGCTTGAACAATTCGAATCTTTGTATGGAGAGAGACATCTCTGCTCTTGAGAATCTTATCTAGGTCTTTCATAGCCATTCTGCCAAGAGCAATGTGTCGTCTGATTTCTTGACTGCTTGTTGCTTCTTTATTGATAGTTGATCCAAGTAGGTTAAAATTGTTCACAATTTCAATTTCTTCTCCTTCAACGATGAACCTGTTGATTATGCCAGTTGTCATGATCTTTGTCTTCTTTACATTAAGGTGCAGGCCCATTTTGAGACTATGTTCTTTGATTGTGAGAAGCAAATGTTTCAGATCATCTTCACTTTCAGCCAGTAATGTGGTATCATCAGCATAGCGAAGGTTGTTGATGAGTCTTCCACCAATCTTCACACCTCTGTTATCTTCATACAATCCGGCTTCTCTGATGATTTGTTCTGCATATAAATTAAACAGGTAGGGGGAAAGTATGCAGCCTTGTCTTACACCTTTGCTTATTTTAAACCATTCTGTTTCTCCTTGATCCGTTCGAACTGTTGCTTCTTGATCAATGTACAGATTTTGCAAGAGAATGATCAGGTGTTCTGGTATACCCATGCTTCTTAATGTGGCCCAGAGTTTCTCATGGTTTACACAGTCAAAAGCCTTGCTATAGTCGATAAAGCACAAATAGATATCCTTTTGGTATTCTTTAGTCTTTTCAAGGATCCATCTCACATCCGCAATGATGTCTCTCGTTCCTCGCCCTTTCCTGAACCCTGCTTGCATGTCAGGTAGTTCTTGTTCCAGGTATGGTTGTAGTCTCTTTTGAATAATCTTCAGTAGAATCTTGCTGGCATGTGGGATCAGAGCGATTGTGCGATAATTTCCACAGTCAGTTGGATCACCTTTCTTTAGTATTGGTATAACAACAGATCTTTTCCAGTCAGTTGGCCATGATGTTGTCTTCCATATTTCTTGGCAGAGCCTTGTAAGTATGGTAAGAGCTGCATCAGATAGCATTCCCATAGAAGTATTGCAGCAATCAATGCCTGGTGTATTGTTCTTTGATAAAGCTTTCAATGCTGCTTCAACTTCTTCTTTCATCACCAATGGTTCCCGATCATAAGGTGCAGGTTGAAACGGCTGTTGGTCCACTTGATCTTTATCATATAAAAACTCTGTATATTCCTTCCACCTTTTCTTGATCTTCAAAGCATCATTCAACATAGAACCTTGACCATCTTGTAACATTCCAATTCGAGGCTGGAACTTTTTCTTTAACTCTCGTAGCTTTAGGAAAGCCGATCTTGTTCTTCCTCTAATAGTTTCTGCTTCTATTTCCTTGCAAGTGTCATTGTAGTACTTTTCCTTGTCCTGTCTTGCTGCACGTTGGAAATCTCTGTTGAGTTCTGCGATTGTCTTTCTTTCTCCTCTGGCTTTAGCTTCTCTGCATTTCTGGGCAATTTTCAGAGTTTCTTCCGTCATCCATTTTGGCCGTTTTTGCTTTTTCACCTTTTGTAGAGACTTCTCGCTTTCTTCCAACACAACCTTCTTGATGTCATTCCATAACTCTTCTGGAGCGCTGTCATTTGTATCTAAAGCAGCAAATCGATTTTGCAGGCAATCTTTAAATTCCAGTGGTATATTCTCAAGGTCATATTTTGCTGCATTCATGAGTGGTTTGCTCTTTTTCAACTTTAGCTTGAGTTTGCATACTAGTAGTTGATGATCTGTACCACAGTCAGCTCCAGGTTTTGTCTTTGTTGATGTTATAGAGCTTTTCCATCGTTGACTTCCACAGATGTAGTCAATTTGATTTTTATACAATCCATTGGGTGAGGTCCATGTGTACAGTCGCCGCTTGTGTTGCTGGAAGAAGGTGTTTGAGATGAATAGATCATTGGTCTTGCAGAATTCTATCAGTCTTTCTCCAGCTTCATTTCTGTTGCCAAGTCCATATTTTCCAACTACTTTGCCTTCTTCTTTGTTGCCAACTTTTGCGTTCCAGTCACCCATGACTATCAGGATATCCTGTTTGCATGTTCTGTCAATTTCAGCTTGTACTTGTTCATAGAACTCTTCAATTTCATTCTCTTCTGCAGCTGTTGTTGGGGCATATACTTGAATTATAGTTGTGTTGATAGGCAATCCTCGTAGACGAATAGAGATTAAGCGTTCGCTGACTGCATTGTATTTCATTACAGTTCTTGCAAGTTTCTTCTTTATTATAAATGCAACACCATTTCTTCTTTGTCTTTCATTTCCAGCATAGTAGACCATGTGATCATCTGATGCAAAGTGCCCGATGCCAGTCCATTTCAGCTCTCTGACACCCAACAGATCAAGTTGTACACGTTCCATTTCATTCTTGACCACCTCCAACTTTCCTTGGTTCATGCTTCGTACGTTCCATGTTCCAATGTGTAAGACATCTTTACAGCTTCTGACTCTCATTTCATGTGCAGCTACATCAGCAGTCAGACTTCCCAAGGGCTTTGATCCAACCACATCATAAATGCTGGCTTTACTCTGAAAAGTCTTCAACTCTTCCCCAGTAGCTAGTTGGCCTCTAAGTCTGGGATGTCCTGGATGTCCGCAAACCAGTCTGGTTTTTGGAATGTCCCTAATGAATATTCATGAGCTATATTTGCATACACTGTCTCACTATATGCAAACAGCTCATGCATGTTCATTGTGGTCATCCTGAAAACCTGACTGGCTAGGTGTGTCCCGAGGACTGGGCTGAGAACCGTCTACTCTAGATACAATGGAGCAAAATCTATAGATGTGATCAGCCTGCTTCGTTTGAGGGCGGGGAGGAGGGAGGGGCAAGAGATAAAGAGCTCTGATTAGTGGTGATGGTCAGAGGTGGGGAACCCTCCCCCCATATTGACATTGATTAGTTTTCTCTCTTACCCCCTCCCTCCCACTATTATGTCGCTGTCACTTCTACACACACTATCACTCTTTCACCCCCCACCGCTGCCTCCCAGCTATTCAGTTATAGCTGTGACAGGGCAGCACAATAAAATAGATTCAAACATTCACTTTTCGTGTTCTCTTCTTATTGTTATTTGAATTAAATTAATTTCTTTTTTCCATCTTTCTTCTCCCCTCTGATTTCTGTCTCAGTATTTTCTCTAGACGTTTCCACCCTATTGTCATCTTTTGTCATGTCCTAGATTCCATTTCTTTTGTTTCCCCCTTTCCCCAGGAAAGTTCTTTATCCTGCTACAATGCTGTCATTGTCCTCTTCCTCCCATTCTCTCTCTCTCTGTCTCTCTCTCTCTATTTATTTTATTATGTTTTGCATTTGATATAACAGTTTGCAAAAAAAAAAAAACAGTTTACAGGTCCCGTAATTTAAAACTTGTGATAAGAACAGACCCCCATCTCAAAACAACCAAAGTTACAGTAGTGTTTAATTTCCTTCCTCCTCACTCATTCAGCTCACCACACAATTCCCTCATCTCTCTCCACTTCTGCCCCTTTCCATCATCTCTCCTCCCCACTCTTCTCTTACCTCTTCTTCCTCATTTTTCTTCCTTTCTTATCCTCCCTCTTTTGCCTTTTTCCCACCTCACCTCTCTCCTTCCCCGTCCTTTATTCTATCTCTTACCTTCCCACCCCTCCTTCTGGAAAGCAGTGTTCTAACAAGACCTGATATTTTTTGGAGGGCCCCAAGCTTAACATGCGGGGGGGGGGGGACTGGGCATACAGGCAGGGCTGGCCCAACAACCAGGCAAACTAGACAGTTGCCTAGGGTGGAAACTTCCAGAGGGCAGCAAAAACAGGCATTCAAAGCTAAATAATAGATTTTCACAGTGAGAGGGGGTAAAGTTTGAGGTTCAGCTACGGCAGCAACACTTTAAACCAGCTCTAGGGCCGGCCCTGCATACAGGGGATCTTTTTTGTTGGGCCCAGCCTGTGTGCCATGGGGGGGGGGGGGGTGCCTGGGATTGCGATTGAGGGAAGCCACGGTGTTCATGGCTCTCCCTGAGTGCAGTGCAAGGCTGATTGGAGACATCGGAGGGGAGAGGGGGGGATGGTGAGCCACGAGGGCCAAGCCTCTGTCCCTGATTTTAGAGGCAAATTAGAGAAGCCTTCCAGAAGGAAGCGGGACTGCCTTAAAGGGGCAGTAGCCACATAGCAAAAATGCTGAAAGTCAGCAAAATTGAAAATTAAATTTCAAGGTTTTAAATTATGGGGATCAGGTGCAGGGTGTAGGGCTGGTACCCGTGCAATTCTACCTGCACATCTCCGGCCTGCTCAGCGACTCAGGCCTGAACCAAACTGAACAGACAAGATGGATTCCTCATTGCCCTTTTGCTGTGTCTAGCTACAAACCTGACCTCCAAACAACTGCTTGCGCAGCGTTTCTCAGTGTGCATACAGAAGCCATTGTCCATCTGCTGCTTCGGTGTCCTTGGACACTTGTACATATGCACAGAAATTACATACTGTTGCCTTTGCATGACTTCTTACTATGGATCCTTTGTCTGCAAGAAGATGCCCATCATCTACCTCCTGATTCGCTGAGAACACCTCAGACTGCCTGGTGCCAACCAATCATCGGACCTATGACGGAGTATTCTTACAGAGAATAATACAATCTGCGCTGGAACTTTAGTTGCTTTTTCCACCTGTTCATACAGACTTCTACACCAGTTCCTTCCGGTTGTGCACTGTGTACCTGGTTCCTGCGACCTGAGCCTTCCGCAAGATGGCCACTACGTGTGGGCTAGGCCGTCCTCCAAAGGTCTGAGATAAGACTTTCACAGATACCTCCGGTTTGGACTTACTGCGGCTCGCCTCTGACAGGGCTGGAGCCTGCATTATCTAGCTCAGCTGCCTCCTTGGACTGTGCTGTTCCTGAGTGCCCGACGAAGCTAAGGTACTGACTTATCTCTCCTCCCCCAGATGGGCAAGGGGTTAGCAATTTATTCCATACCTTTCCTCAGTGCAGAGCGAATCAGTGACATCTGGTTACTAAGTAGTGATTTATTACGTTGTCCAATTGTACATCTGTGCTATAACATATTTCTACCTCATGTTTCTACTTAGCTATATGTATGTTTGTATATTTTTCTACCTGGCTGTCCATAATAAAATCTAATATATATCTGCAGACCAGACTTCTTTCGTGGCTCATTGCCAGAATAACTCACCGAACTTTGGGCTGGGTATCAGTAGCCATTTTCCCCCCCCTGGACAACAGAGAGTCTAATTTATTTTTATGCTACTAATAATGCCGACATAATTGGGGCTCGTCCGGGATGAGTATTTCTGAATGAGCTACGTCTCTCCGAATTTGTGTAATACTTCTGATTTGCTGTTTTGGTCCACGCAGCTATTTATGCTGAGGTTTGTGGCTAGAGTCTTCTTTCGTGTTGAGACGGGTTTGAAACCCACTTTACGGGATCTCTGAATGAGTTACATCTTATAGAGTTAGAGTAATTCTAGCAGCTATTCCTGTGTTTCTTCTTACAGAGAGTCTCAGCTATTGATTTACGATGGCTCACGCAGATAAGGTTGATTTGGCATTCCAGAAATTAGCTTCCCTATGTTGGTCAAAAGATACCACTGCCGACCACATTGAAAGGATTTCTAAGTGCCTTACAACAGATGCGCAGGAGCTTGTTAAGGCTGATAGCTTTTTCAGTGAGTTCCTAGACTGGCTACTTGCTCATAAAGCTAAATTAACGGTGGATGTGGTAGCCGAGCATGCTTGTGTTCTGCATATTTTTAATGACAAACTGCAGAAGGCATTATGTCACCTGCAAACTAAATCTGAATCGCTGGAGGCTGATTTACTAACAGCTCAAAGCCAGCTACAGTTTACTAAGGATAAAGCAGGACAGTTTGAAAAGGAGAGTGTTGAATTACCTCATCAAGTTGTCAAGATTCAGGCTGAGACGACAAGAGGGGCTAGCGGTAGCCTGTTCTCACCAGGTACTACTAGCCTGTGGTGTCTGAGATGCCAAGATTTAGTGGATCAGGTTTCCGCTCTCAAGAAGCGGGGCGAACAGGATCAAAAGGAGTTGCAATTTTTAACAGTCTGTAGAACTGAAATGGCCGCTTAGACAAGGAGATTAAAAGAGGATGCTGTTCTTTATGAACAACGGGAGTGTGCTCTGATAGCTGAGCTAGAGTCTGCAGAGACTGCTCTAAATGCGGCCAAAGGGCGGCTCAAATTACCAAAGGGTAGATGATGGCAGTTTGCCACTGGAAACCCTGCCCAGTGTAGAAAGGCAGCTTTTCCAGAACAAAGTTAGTTCTCTCCCATCAGCGCATGAGCAAAGGAGAGAAACAGGGCGGAGTGAAACACCCTATTCTCGACCCCTCCCCATACAGGGAGCGGTGAAGGGGGGGGTGGGAAGTCCCCCTAGTGATGGAAAACTGTACCAGCATCGACCACCAGAGGGAGCTGAAGGCAAGTGAAATCCTCCATGCTCCCGTGTCCTGCAAGGAAAACAAACAAATGAAGGTGCTTCTGTTGCCCAATTGCAAATTATTAAAACTTTGCGGAGTATGGTCACACCTTTTGAGAAAAATGGTTGTGCCACCATAAATGAACATTTAGCTGCAGTCAAAGATGCTTTTCGGGCGCTGAACATTACCAGGGGGGAGGACATGGTTCTGTATCTTCCATGGTCCTTTGATGTACCCTGTCAGCAGTTTATCCGGGCCATGGCAGACGATGAAAAGAAGGACATTGTCATCTTTGAACAGGCACTAAAGAAACATTATGGGCCATATCCTGATGCTATCGCTGCAAAACAGGCAGCATATAGTATGACTTAGAGGGAAAATGAAACACCCCGAGAGTTTGCCTCAGACTTAGGCAGACCTTCTTCCAGAGTGACCCTTCTTGGGAAACGATAGAACACCATCAGGAGTTTCGTAATCTTTTCTGTCAGTTGCTCCTTCCATCTGTTAAAGCTTATATGTCTGACAAGCGTCACGAACCCCTGTCACGTGTGATAGAACACGCTGAGTGGATTTTTGAGGCTGTTCCTAATATGAGAGTCAACAATTGTGGCAGTACAGTAAAGGCTCCAAGCGAAGCCAAGGGGCCAAAACAGAGTGTTAGTGCTGTAAAATCTACTCTTTCTTTGGAAAGTAACTCTTCTCCTTCTGCTCCACAGAATCCTCCCAGGCCACCCCAGAATAACCAGTCAGCTGGGTCTAAGCAGCGATCTGGGAATCAGCGTTTCACTCAGCAGAACCGGAACTGGAAGAGAAAGCCCGGTTTTAACAAGTACCAGGAGCTGGAAAAGAGAATAAGCGAGTTGACAGATATGATGAAGGCTACCGTTGCATTCAGCTCCTCACAGGAGGCTTCTGCCAGTAGTGCGCCACCTAAGCCACGAGCAAAGCCACAGAAGCCAGAGGAGGAACTGGTTGACTCCTCTTCCCCTTCTAATGAGACTGAATGACTAACCAACTTTGTTTCTGTCCCACAGGTCACTATTGCACAGGTGCAGCCAGTTCAGATATCCAGACCAGCTGGAGATGCCACCCCATGGACACAGAGTGACAGTCCCGCAATGGACAGCGAGGGTCCAGCCTTTGACACCATCAGGAAGCACAAGTACCTTTTGGGTAAACTCAAGCCAAAAGGACAGAGGTACACTGTTCCTGTTACAATTCAGCAGGCATTTCTCTGTGAGGGCCTGATAGATTCAGCCTCTGAGGCTATCCTGATTACCTCGAGTCTCTTTGATAGACTCACTGCTTCCTTGGGGAGTCAGAGGACCCTACACGTCACACCCAGTGATTTGTCACTCACAGCTTATGGGAATCAGCCCATAGAGTCAATGGGGCAGGTCTGGCTTAACCTCCAAATTGGAAAATTACAGGTGAAACATCCTGTCATCATTACTAAGTGCCCTGGGGAAGAATTCTTGATTGGCAATGAGCTCCTGAAACGGTTACTCCCCATCCTGGACTACGTCCAGGAAGTGATCTGGACACAGGTCACACATCCCATACCTTATGCTAGGGTAAAACATGACAGTAGAGTCAGTGGTCCTTGTTCGGTGGAACGAACAAACATGTCCATCAGGATTAATTTCCAGAGGTCAGCTGATCCCCAAAACCTTCAGCTCCAGTATGAAAGGGCTGGAAATGAGAATCAGGGCAGTAGCGATGTGGTTGCAATTGAAGTGGGTTCAGTAGCTAACATTGTCCTTGATACTTACTGCCTGCAGATATTCCTGAAGGAACCTGTGGAAGGTTGTGAGGTACAAACCCCTCCTCCATCCCATCCATGCCTAGATCACCCTAGGAGACTGACGGACATATTCTCTGAGGAGAAAGGTCCCTTTATATATGTGCAGGTGGGCATGCCACAGAAGGGAAAGGCCTACCTATTACCCCACTGTGACCACTCCCTCATCAGTGAGACTCTTTTCTATCGGCTCAAACAACAGCTTACCCTTGATTGGGTAATGGGAGCGAAGACTTCATTCCAAGTGCCTGGGGAAGGGCTCAAGACATTAATGGGCTACTGCAATCTCCCCTTGCAAGTTGGGGTCAAAGGTTTTCGGCACACCTTCTCCATCATCAGAGGACTTGAGGTGCCCCTCTCCTTAGGCTCAGATTGCCTTGTTTGACTGGGAACTTATGTGGATTTCGTGAACAACATCCTTTGGAGTAGGATGGAAGGAGATCCGGTGGAGTTCTCTGGTGCCCGCCCATCCCTACGGGCTGGTCAGACTATTCTTCAAGTCTGTGAAGTGGTCAGTGCAGAAGACATCCAAATACCTGGGAGGGTACAGGATTGTCCCCTGCCGATACAGGTGACCCGAGGACAAGTGGTCTTAGACAACTTGGTCTTCTTCAGTCCAAATTCCCGTTTTGAGGAGCTGGGCCTAGCCATGGGTCCCATACTCTGCATGGAGGCCACAGCTCCTTCCTTACACTTATTGCTCACCAATCCAAACCCAGATCGCATTCACCTTGTGAAAGGCGAACCCCTGGGATTCCTAGTGGGAGAATCGTTCCCAAGTGTGGAATTGAGTCTCCAGATTATTGGGGAAGCCCCTGTTTCCTGGAACATCTGTGAGGGGGGGGGGACCCCTGCGTGTGTACGTTCCTCACCCCAAGGCCTCCTCACCTTACAGTTTGTCTGGCCACATAGTGCTGTGACCTCTCAGGTGGACCTCGAGTCTGACCATCTGATTTTGTCAAGTAAACTCGATGAGGCTGTTAGTTCCCTCACCCACCAGGGGGGGAAGCCCCATGCTGTCCAAGCCATCGAGGTCTCCTCTCTCCAAGAAGAGATTGAGGAGAAGGTTGAAATACCCCCAAACAAACCTGTTCTGGGATTTGATGAAATGGTTGCGGGAAAGCTTGCTGAAGCAGACGCCTGCACTGATGAGGCAGATAAGGCCCAATTAAAAGAACTGCTGTACCGACACAAGGACCTGTTTGCCACTGACACCTATGACTGTGGTCTCACCGATCTACATGTCACCCGTATTCCTACGGATCCAAACAGTAAACCCGTCTTTGTGAGGCAGTATAAAATCCCATTGGCCTCCTATGAATCCGTTCAGGAAATCATTAATTCCCTGGAACAAAAGGGGATTATACGTCAATGCAACAGTACTTATAATGCCCCACTGTGGCCTGTCATCAAGAAGGATTCTAGCTGGTGCTTAGCTTTGGACTATCGCCAGCTTAATAAAAAGGTACCTCTATCCAGATGGCCTATGGCACATCTGGAACAGAACTTAGCCACCATCAAGGGCGCAAGGTACTTTACAAGCCTGGATCTGGCCTCAGGATTTTGGACTATACCTGTCCATCCAGAAGACCAGCATAAGCTGGCTTTTACCTTTGGTAGGCGACAATATACTTGGAATCGGACACCATTTGGTTATTTGAATGCCCCAGCAGACTTCAATATTTTCCTGCATAAGGCTTTGCCTGATGCTGAGACTAGAGGCACCCTCGTCTATGTAGACGACATTCTGGTGAAGAGCACCAGTTTCACTGACCATTTGCAAGAAATAGAGCATGTTTTCCAGCAACTGTAAGCTGCGGGAGCAAAGCTGTCCTTGTCAAAGGGCCAATGGTGCCAGAAATCCCTCAATTATTTGGGTTACGAAGTTTCTACTGAGGGACTGCGGCCTCAAAGGAAGAGAACTGCGGCCTTGCAACAACTCAAACGTCCGACCAACGTGAGTGAGCTGCGCTCATTCTTGGGCATTTGCAATTATTCCCGCCAATTTGTGGATCAATATGCGGAGATTTCCCAACCCCTGGTCAAACTCCTCAAAAGAGATGAACCTTGGGCATGGAATCCCGACGAAGAGGCAGCTCTAGAAGAGCTTTGAGTCGAGCTCCCTGTCTTGCCTATCCAGAGAGTGGCAGAGAATTCTTCGTGGAACTAGGTTTCACTGATCACTCTATGAGTGCTTGTCTGTACCAGATGCATGACACAGATAGAAAAGTTATTGCCTATGCCAGCAAAGCTTTAACGGAAGTGGAGAAGAAATACTCTGACTGTGAGAAATCCTTGTTGTCCACAGTCTGGGCCCTCCAATATTTCCGCAGTTATATCCAAGGTGAGAGGCTGGTTGTTGAGACTCATCACCAGCCCATCAAGTTCCTAGGCAGTGATCGGATTAAATCAGGACAAGTGTCAAACAGTCGCATTGTCTCCTGGACCGTAGCACTTCAGGGATGGCCCCTAGAGGTAAGGTACGCTCAAAACCGCAAGGATGCCGCCGCACAGGGCCTGGCTGAATTGCACGATTGCACTGCCAGAGAACCTTTAGTGGGTAATTTCGCCACTGAAATGGAGTCATGTATGCCTGAGCCTTCTCGTCATCGTCCTTACGATGAGAACCTCTGTAAAGGCTACCCCAAGGTGTATGTGGATGGTTGTGCTTACCGTCGAGAGCCTGACCATGAACTGGTAGCAGGTATAGGTGTAGTTTGGAACCAGAACTACCCTTGTGAACCCTTGAAGTACCATCTGGGTACCAAGACTAATCAGTATGCAGAGCTAGCTGCAGCCCTGGCAGCTCTCCAGTCCGCTGCTCAGGGAGGGGTTCACACCCTAACCATCTGTACTGATTCAGACTACGTCCGACAAAATTTTGTTTCCCACTTACCCATTTGGAAATCTAATAATATGCTGAACTCCAAAGGGAAACCTGTCAAACATGCCGGATTAATTCTGGCCTTGGACAAGGTAGCTCATGAAAATGACATGACCATCTACTGGAAGAAACTGAAAGATCATTCCCGTGTTGACAATCTTGACAAGATTGGAAATGATCTTGCTGATCAGCTAGCCAAGGAGGGTGCTGTCTCTGGAGACCTCTGGCAGTTGGAGGCCCCCGAGACCAATGGGCTTCGAATTGTGACGGCGGTTACCCGGCGACAAGCTCAATTATCCACCATGCCCCCTGTGGTTCAATGGTGTGGCGAGAGCACAGATCTCGACCTCGTGCAAGCCCAGAAACAAGATCCTACTCTTGGACGTTTCTACTTTTTTCTGCAGAACCCCCAGGAACACCCATTAACTCTGGAGGATTGTCAGGACGATGAGGAACTGTGGATCCTCTACATCTCCAAGGACATGTTCCATCTCCAGAAAGATCTGTTGATACGGACGAGTAAGCATGGTATTGTGCAATGGGTGGTACCTCGGGCCTTCCGAGGAGTTATGTTACAACACGCTCATGATGAACCTTGTGCCGGTCATAGAGGTGACTGAATAACCTATGACATGTTGAAACAAGTGGCCTACTGGCCCCACATGTACCAAGATGTCCAATTATATACTAAAGGTTGTCTGACCTGTTGCAGATTTCAACCTGCAGCTCCTTCACATAGAGCCCCTTTGAGAAACAGAGGTCTGACCATGCCTTGGTCTGATCTCCAGATTGATTGGATCGGCCCCGTGCCCCGATCCTCTCGAGGCAACAAATATATGTTGACAGTTACCTGCTTATTTACTAAGTGGGTCGAGTGCATCCCAGCACCCAACTATACCGCCGAGACCACGGCCACCTTGTTGTTAAACCATGTTTTCAGCAGGTGGGGCCTCCCCAAGCAAGTGGAATCGACCAGGGTTCCCACTTCACGGGACAAGTCATTAAGCATCTGTGGAAGTTACTGGGTGTGAAGGCCAAAGTCCACATTGCTTATCGTCCACAATCCTCTGGACAAGTGGAGAGAGCAAACAAAACTATCATCAGTATCTTGAAGAAGTATGTTTCTTCCTCAGGGAAGGACTGGGACATCAAGCTGCCCTTGGTCCTGATGGCTATCAGAGCCACGTGTCATCGTGCTACTGGTGTGTCCCCTTTTGAGATGATGACAGGTAGGGACATGGTTTTACCCCTTCATCTTCTTTACAGGACTAATGATGTGAATCTCGCTGCTGCTACAACTGCTCATGAATATGTTGCCCATTTAAGACAGCACTTGCAAAGTGCCTTTGCCTTTGCCCAAAAGAATTTGGACACTGCTGCTAGGGGTAGGAAAGCCTACTATGATTTGAGGACTACCTCTATAGAATACCAGATTGGCGATAAGGTATTCTACTACAATTTTGGTAAGAATAAGGTCAAAGACTGTAAATTTCTACCTAGCTGGAACAGTCCATTTCCTATTGTGGATAAAGCCTCCCCTGTCGCTTATCAAATTCGAATGAAGTCAGGTACTGAGAGGGAAGGCTCCCTTAAATGGGTCCACATTAATCAGCTTAGACCGTGTCATCCCAGTAAGCTCCTTCCTGAAGAACCTCTTGCTGAAGTGGGTGATTCTAACTTTGAGGCAGCATAGCCTGTTAATAGATAGATAGGTCAATAACACTGTATTATTTAGCCAATAAGATACTGGGGGTAGGGCCTTGTTGATTTGACAAAGGTATAAATGTCACAGAGATATGTCAAAAAAGTGTGCCTACAAGCTAGCCACCCATCATGCAAGAACGATAAACTCTTTTCATTGCTTCATGTCCATGTCTTATTCTAAAATAATCTAGGTGGTGCTATTTCCCACACAGTGGAGTGGAGGAGTGGCCTAGTGGTTGGGGCAAGGTACTTCAGGCCGGAAGGTCAGGAGTTCAAATCCCACTAGAAGACAGCAACCTTGGGCCAGAAGGACTGGGGTTTCTAGTCCCACAGGTGCTCCTTGTGGTCTTGGGCAAGCCACTTAACCCTCCATAGCCCATGTTCCCTGTAAAATAGTTATCTCCAAGTTATAATACCCTGTTCAATGTAATTTCAGTTTGCTCAATATAAACCACCTTGATATCATGAAAGGCAGTGTATAAGAAATGTTAAATAAATAAATGAGGCACTGGGCATATTGCAGATGGGTTGTTTGAATATTGCACAGTCCACTTTCTCTTTCTGGATATGCCTTTCTGAATTGGAGGAACCATGCAGAAGTAGCAATTGCTTACATGATCCATGGGCTCTCTCCAGATCATTGGAACTGCAAAAGGCATTGATTGTCTTTTCCCATTCATCCATTGCCTGAGATTTGTTGCAGCTGCTTTCGTGGCCGAAGCATTTTGGCTGTTAAACAGTGTTATTGGGGGGCTTACCCAGCACCCAGTGCACCCTCTCGATCTCCATATTAGTCCCGCGGGACAAAAGCTTCTCTGCAGTTAAAAGTTCTTTGGCTAACACTCGCACCACCTCGACCAAGTTCTCTGCCTCACCTGCAACTTCCATAAGAACATAAGATATGCCATACTGGGTCAGACCAAGGTCCATCAAGCCCAGTATTCTGTTTCCAACAGTGGCCAATCTAGGTCATATGTACCTAGCAGTTTCCCCAAGAGACACAAGTTCCACAATGCTTGTACTGGGTCAAGCATTGATATCTTCGGTCACTTCTTAATAATGGTTTATGGACTTTTCCTCCAGGAACTTGTCCAAACCTTTTTTAAATCCAGCTACACTAACAGCCTTTACTACATCCTCCGGTAACAAATTGCCGGTTACAAATTCCGGTATGCCTCTGAAACGTGTGTTGTTTCTGCGGGCCCGGTGTTCTATGTCATCAATCTTATAAGTAAGGTCCATCGCCTGAGAGCGTTGTCTATCTGCTGTGCATTGCAAATCTGCCAGTATAGTCCTACATTTTAGTTTCCACCTCCTTCAACTGGTGGCCTAAATCCTTAATGTCTCCGCGGAGCTCCATGATCGTAGACGTCGCCTCCTCCCGCATAGATCGAAACTCAGCAACAATTTCTTCAAAGCCCCTTCGGAGATCACGCTGTAAGAGAATGTGTTGAGGCTGTTTTGTTTGCTCGCTCTGGTTCACTTAGCATGTCCTCTCCAGATTCCTCTGATGCCGGACTGCGCAGGGAACTTCCATGCTGTCCAGCCCTGCCCATCAGCCGCTGCGAGACGTTCGGCTTTTCCTTCACCTCCAGCAGTTTTGTATTTTTAGCCATTTGCTCCCAGTAACTCCAGGCACCTTCTACTCCAGTTTTTAGTGGCTCCCCTGCCCGTTTTGGTAATTTTGGAGGCTTTCTGTCTCCTCGGGTTGGCGGTGAAAGAGACTCAAGCCTCCATTTGCTTCAGTGATGTCACTTCCCTACTACACCTTATGCTTTGCCCTTCAGATGGTTACAGTTGTTTGTTTCCTGAGCTGGAGAACGAGCCTTAGGAAGGCTTAGCCAGCCCTCCCATGACAATCCCTCCTGGGAAGGACTACAGCTCCCAGAGTGCACTGTACACACACACACTAAAATACACCCTTGGAAGGACTACAGCTCCTGAGAGTGAACTGTTACACTACCACACACTAATACACCTAGGAAAGACTACAGTTCCAGCACTGTGACACTCCCACATAGTAATCCCTTCTAGGAAGGACTACAGCTCCCAGAGTGCACTGTGACACTCACAGCAATACACTCTAGGAAGGACTACAACTCCCGCAGTGTGACACTCCTGCACAGTAATCCCATCTAGGAAGAACTATAGCTCCCAGAGGGTACTATGACACTCCCATAGAGAAACTGTAGTTTATTTGAATGGCTCTTTGACTGGAACTTGTTCTGTGCGTATAATATCTTTGTTTCTATAGATCAGACATGTGAAATCCTGCAGGGCATTCTGCTGTTAGTAACTCCTCTCTCCTTCCCTGCTTTTTTCTGCCTGAATAATTCAGGAAGTGGATCTGTGAGATGACCCAGCGTTAGTACAGCCCCTTTCACAGGCTTTCCAGGGCTGGGGGAGGGCACTCTGTCTCCAGCCTCTCTCCCTCTGTCTCTGTTCTCACTTCCTTCCTCCCACTGAAGCCACCAGGAAAGAAGCTTGCTTTGTACTAGCACCAGCAAAATTCACTCCACCAGCTTTGCAAAGAGGGAATCAAGGCGTCTTCCAGAGAAGGGCCGGAGAATGGCCGCAGGGTTATCTGCTCAGCAGGTAGGAGACTGGCAGGAGGCGGGCAGCAGGGAAGCAGTGCCAGGATCCAGCCTCAGAGACACGCATGCTGCATGGGGCTAGCAGAAGGGGAAATGAGCCTGGCACTGTTCAGTCCAGGAAAGATAGCTCTGTTCTTTATTTCTTGCAAGCCTCTGAGGTTCTTCCTCCTCATTCTCCTCCCATGATGCTCTCAGTTTCTGTTTCCTGCAATGTCTTTGGATTCTCTTTTTGTCTCTTGCTCTTTCTTTTGCACAATTTCTTTTGTGTCAATTTGCAGAAAATAAGACCCAGATACACATGCACACAGGTGGACATTCAGACCTTTACACTTCATTCTCTGCACACATCCAACAGACAGCTAAATCCTGCCTCTTCTTTCTCTGTAACACTGGCAAAATTTGTCCCTTCCTTTCTACACACACATTACTAAGACATTTATCCAATCTTTAGTTACCTCCCATCTATTGCAACCTCCCGACTATTGCAACCTCTTCTTTGCGGGTCTTCCTCACCCCTTTGGAGGTGTGGTGATGAGGAGCTGTTGAGGACTTTGAAGGTTGTGAAGATGGATTTAAATTTAATGTGTTTCTTTATTGGAAGCCAATGCAGTTGTTTGAGAAGAGATGTAATGTGTTCTGTGGCTTTATTTACGTTGGGTAGGATTCACGCAGCAGTGTTGAGTGAAAATTGGAGAGGGTGGATGGTTAAATTTGGTATTCCTTGAAAGAAAATATTACAGTATGTTTTTATTTATATTCTCTTATATACTGTGCTGTTCTGCATCAGTGTGGTTTACATTGAACAAACTGAAATTACATTGAACTGGGCATTATAACTTGGAGATAACTAATTTACAGGGAACATGGGCTATGGAGGGTTAAGTGGCTTGCCCAAGACCACAAGGAGCACCTGTGGGACTAGAACCCCCAGTCCTTCTGGCCCAAGGTTGCTGTCTTCTAGTGGGATTTGAACTCCTGACCTTCCAGCCTGAAGTACTTTGCCCCAACCACTAGGCCACTTCTCCACTCCACTATGTGGGAAATAGCACCACCTAGATTATTTTAGAATAAGACATGGACATGAAGCAATGAAAAGAGTTTATTAGCGATCTTGCATGACGGGTGGCTAAGCTTGTAGGCACACTTTTTTGACATATCTCTGTGACATTTATACCTTTGTCAAATCAACAAGGCCCTACCCCCAGTATCTTATTGGCTAACTAATACAGTGTTATTGACCTATCTATTGTGCTCAGGCAGCACACGTGGGTTTCTGTAGCCTCATCCCCTCAAGTTATTCTTTTACTTTATTTAACAAAGCAGTTCAAGCCAGCAACCTTATCCCGATCCTACCTAGACATAGCATACACTCACACCTCTTCTATTAAATCAGTTACTATTCAATTCCTCACTCCTCATGGATATTCAATACTTTACTCATGTAAGTAGTTCTTGCTGCAAGTTAAAATGCCAATAGCTTATAATATGTCACACTCCTTAGGTATCTCAATGCCATACACATGTAAATAGTTTTTTGATGATAGTTAAATGTAATTTTGCTGTTATTATATCGGCACATTTTTGCCACCTGTTTCATTATATATTGCCTTTAGTTAAACTACCTAAATTGTTCATTGTAAAATAATAATAACGCTCCTTATTATTATTGTTTGGTTATATGTAAACTGCCTCTGATCTCTGGAAGAGGCGGTATAGAGAAATGTACAAATAATTAAATAAACAATGTAATAGCGAAGTGTCCGCAACCAATAAAACCCGGAGTCTATTGACTAGAATTCAAACCTGTTTAATGTGCACAGACTCAGACAATGATTACATACAAAATGGCTGAGCCCAGAAATCAGTTAGACATCAGCATTTATACAGTTCTTCTCTAATCTAATACAGGCCAAACTCCTCATTGGTCCTGGTGGCCCAGGTACTTTCATCCAATAGCCATCTTTGACCGGGCTTACCCCCTGTCCCCCCCCTGTGCACATCTCTCTAGCCAGGCTCAAAGCACTAGACATAATATTCTAACACTTTTCTGCTTTCTCATTCTACTTGCAAGGTCGCAGCACATCTAGCAGAGAAGTATAACACTGAAAAGCCATCTGTGCTTATCAAAACAGTAAACAATAGGAAAGTTTTATTTTCTTATCAAAGGCAGAGTAGAGCGGTTTTTTGCTAATAGCTACAGGCCATTTCTGTAAATTCCAAAGTCAGCAATACTATTCTAAAGTAGGGGAGAGGGCTTCAGGCCTCAGCTACATACTAGGCCATCGCCTATCACATTCCCTCCTTTTGATTATTCACACCCGCAAGTGAAAAAGGGTGTGAATCAAATCACACATAGATGTATAGTACAATGTAAAATACTCTAGACTATGGTAGAGGGATCACTCCGTGGTATAGGGTAATAATCCCATGGTGCTAAGATTTGTGCAGCTGCCTTGCGGTCAATAATACTATCAATAATGGAGTTCAGCATACGCAAGCATAGGGGAAGGAAACATGGGATACATAAGCAAACAGCCACAATCAAAACTACAAGTATAACAAGTGTTTTCAGGCCGCCTAGACTTGAAAACCAAGAACCAAACCAGCCATCTAGTTGCAAACCATGCCACGTTTGGACTGGGACATATGTTTGCTTTCTCATGTGATTGGCTATATCTTCTACAACCGGGCAGTAGTCACCTGTCCCAGGCTTCTTGATTGGGAGAAGGGGGGTGTTCCAAGGTGATTGGCATTCTCTAAGAAGTCCATACTGCAATAATTTCTTCAGGTGGCGATGAATTCCTTCAATTGCTGGTCTTGGGAGGGGATACTGACGCACATGCACTGGTTCTGCTCCTGGCTTAAGGGTAATAAGAACAGGAGCTATATTGGTCACTAGGCCAGGTGGATTATTCTCCGCCCATACTCCAGGCGGGGCGGAACTTGGAGCCCGATCTGGCCTAGTCCTCATCATCCATGAAATCTGCTTCGGTGACTGCCACTCCCTGCACGGCAGTCTCATTCTGCTGGAACTGTTTGAACTGTGCGCGCTGCATCCCCCCTCACTGCTGGACTTGCCCCCCCCCCCGCTCCTCTGGCACTCCCACGTCCCCTCCAGGGGGTGGAGCTCATGTTCGGGCATGCATCCTTCCAATGTCCTTCTTCTTTACAATAAGCGCACTGATTTGCACCTAAGGGGGGCCGAGAGCTCCCTCGACCCCTTCCTCGTCCTCTGGCTCTTCTATTAGGATATCCTCCTCCGTGTCCTTCAACTAGTGCTGCAGCGAGCAGATCCACTTTTCTCCTCATCCTTCTTTCACTTTCCCTTTTGCATTCTTCACACCACGATTCACATATACCTTTTGTGCAACTTCCATTAGTTGTGCTGAGTTCATGCCCGCAAATCCCTCTAATTTCTGCAGTTTCCGTTTTATGTCTCCCTGGGACTGACTCACAAAAGCGTTATTCACCATGCGTAAATTCTCCTTGGCTGCTGGGTCATATGGGGTGTAAAGTCTATAAGCTTCAGTTAATCGCTCATAGAAAGCATCCGGACTCTCATCTGGGCGCTGAAGAACTTCTGCTACTTTCCCAATGTTCATAGCTCTCTGGCCTCCTTTCTTTAGGCCCTGCAGTAGAGCCTGGCGAAACCGGGTGAGGGCCTTTTCTCCTACATCACTATTCGGGTCCCACCCGGGAACTTCATTGGGGAAATCTGCAGCTGCTGCCTGGCGGGGATCTAGATTTAGGTTTCTCCCAACTTCAGGGTTCTCTTCCAACCATTTAGTGGCTGCTCGCACTATCCGTGCCCGCTCCTCAGTAGTAAAGAGGGTAGCCAGGAATTGGCGGCAGTTAGACCAGGTAGGCTGGTGGGTTTGCATAATACTAGTCATTAACTCTGTCAAATCTTGGGGCTTTTCCGTATAGGAGGCATAATGTGTTTTCCAATTTAATAAATCTGTTGTGGAGAAAGGCACATAAACTAGACTGGTCAGTCCGGGCACAACCTGACCCTCGTCATTTTGAATGGGCAATCCTGGAACCTGCCGCAGTGGCAATTGGCGGACTTCTTTCGCTTTTCTGCTTCTGAGAGCGTAGCGCAGATTAGCGGCTCTGGGGGTGGCTTTACTACTGGTGTCCGGACTAGTGGATGGCCCTGGACTGGCATCTGACCCTCCACTAGCGGATTCCTCAGGGGATGATCGTTCCGCATCGGAGCGCTGCTCAGGACTAGGGCTCCGACTTCTGTGGGGAGGGGTCTGCTCTTCACGTTTTGGAGGTGGGTGCTCGGGTGGAGGCACCTTGGCTGGAGGTACTCTCACTACATCCAGCTCTACTCGGGGTACTAATGGGGGTACTCGGTGTGGAGCGGACGGGACTGGAGTATACAGAAAGGCGGGTGGATATCCCGGAACCTCTGGAGGCTCTGACTCTGCATAAATCGGGGGCTTCTCTTTCTTCACAGGGACTCTCGTGGTAGTTGCTAACATAATCTTTCTCTGTCCCTCACTGCAACTCTTCAGCCAGGAGGGCTGCTTCTCACATATACCTAACCAGGAGTCTATATAGGAAAACTGTTCAGGACTATAGCTGCGCACCACCTTGTGCACACGGGACACAGTTTGGATATCAAAAGTACCTTCTGGTGGCCACCCGGCGTCCAGCACCGGCCACACCCTACTACACAATATTTCTAAACGGGTCGCTGTCATTTTTATCCCATAATCACCACTAAAACCTTTCTTAAAATTTGTGATCATACAGTTTAACAAGACAGCAAACAGAAAGGGTAGGTAGGATGGCTACGGGTAAGGGGTCCGCGTAGCCCACAGAACAATGAGGGGGACAAACAACAGACGCTTCCTCCTGTTCGCGACCTGAACGCGGTCGCCCGGTCAGGAACTGCGCTACTTAGGAGTCCGCTCTCGCTTGGCCTGTATTGCAAGGCCGCTCAAACACACTTCACACAACCAAACATGCTAGCATTTCCCAAATTCCAAAATTCCCAGGCTAACTGATTAAACCAGAATTACCAAACCAAAAGGGGTCAGCAGCTTCGCCCCGCGCATACTCATGCAGAGTTACTAGTGCCGCCCTGGAAGTTGATCAGACTTCCTTTACCTGTTACTGTACCAAATTTGTCTCGAGACTTTCCCAAAGCTATCTGACTAAGAACCAGAAAAATCAATACTCACCGGATCCGGTAGCTAATGTGCTGCGCAACCAGTTCCACCTTGGGTTGAATCCTGGACTCCCCTGGGTTTGAGGTGTTGGCCAGCTGGACCCAGCAGGCCACCGAGGCAGGGCGGAACCCTCCGATACAAGGGACCGGTCGGCGCCTGGGATCCTCTCCACGTCGGTCGGCTGTGGTCCCAGCCGGACCAAACCTGGAGGCGTTAATACGAGGTAATATTTCTTGCGCACTATTCGCGTATTACGCCTTCCCGGTCAGGGAACCAAGAATCTGTAATAGCGAAGTGTCCGCAACCAATAAAACCCGGAGTCTATTGACTAGAATTCAAACCTGTTTAATGTGCACAGACTCAGACAATGATTACATACAAAATGGCTGAGTCCAGAAATCAGTTAGACATCAGCATTTATACAGTTCTTCTCTAATCTAATACAGGCCAAACTCCTCATTGGTCCTGGTGGCCCAGGTATTTTCATCCAATAGCCATCTTTGACCGGGCTTACCCCCTGTCCCCCCCCTGTGCACATCTCTCTAGCCAGGCTCAAAGCACTAGAAATAATATTCTAACACTTTTCTGCTTTCTCATTCTACTTGCAAGGTCGCAGCACATCTAGCAGAGAAGCATAACACTGAAAAGCCATCTGTGCTTATCAAAACAGTAAACAATGGGAAAGTTTTATTCTCTTATCAAAGGCAGAGTAGAGCGGTATTTTGCTAACAGCTACAGGCCATTTCTGTAAATTCCAAAGTCAGCAATACTATTCTAAAGTAGGGGAGAGGGCTTCAGGCCTAGCTGACAGGCCTCAGCTACATACTAGGCCATCGCCTATCACACAAACCTATTCTCTTACATGACAGACCATATGCAAGAATGCAGTTTACCGTGTTCTTCTGACATCTTTTATCCCCTTTATGGTAGTACATACTGATATTATTCCTTATCTTTCTTTTGCATGTTCAGGTGGTCTATGGTTTATATACATTTGTGCTTGATCCATAATATCTTTGTATTGCAAAAGGTCAACAGAGCAAGGATCCCTGTCTTTTATTTACCATAGTTCATTACTGTATATTACTCAAACCAGCCCTGACCTCTGCAAAAACTAATTTCCTACTGAGGGCTCTTGTCTCTTACAGTATGGCAACTAAAAGAAGCAGCTTTCTTATAAGTAGTATAATAGACACACTTTAATCCTCTATATGTTATATGGAGGCAGCTCCCTGACTTTTTAACAATTTTTGACTCTCATGATCCACACAGTATTCCTTCTGGGTTTGGGTTTCTGTTCTTTCTGTCAGTTCTTAAAATAAAGGACCACAAAGATAAGGAGGGGGGGGGGGGGAAGAGAGGAGTATGTACTTAGTGGATCTTAGGCTCTGCTATTTCTAGATGCAGAACAATGGAGTGAGATAAGAATCTGCATGAGAGGCCGGGCATTTATCCCAGGCAGTTTTTGCAGAGCACTTTTAGAGCCTCTATAATAATATTCTGATCATTCTGTAAAAATAATAATTTACATTCTTCTATCAGCTCTCTTCTGTGTTTTAAATTTAAACTGAAACTCTTTGCTGCTACTAGGCCCTGACTGATTTAGCAAATACACTAGTTTCACAGATTAATCAGCTTTAATCTAAAGAATTCCTTTTCCCGAAGATTTAGAAAAATTCCCAGAAGTAATACTTACAATTGCAGATCTCTCTCCAGAAGTAGCAGTCCCCTTTTGTAGGTGTTGAAGGGGGCATACAGCATTAGGTCATTGGCGTATAAGTGGTAATTTATGTTGTGGCTCTGAAAGATTTTACAAAGTGGTTGTATGTACAGGGAGGAACCTTGGGCTATGTCACTTAGATGTTTAACCGATTTCGAAGTTGTGGCCCTCATGTTAAATTGCTGCATGCATGCTGTCAAGTAGAACTGGAACCAACAGAAGGGGGTACTGTTTATTCCTATTTCTGTCAGCCGATCTTCAGGGTTGCGGACCACCCACTGCCCACCCTCGCTCTGCCTCAGCGATGCCCCTTCACACCCACATCAAAGCCTCCCTGTAAAACACGTTGTTGGTATGGAAGCGGTTTTGCCAGGGCCAGCAGGGGAGCGAATAGCAGGGAATGATGTTCCCTCTATTCACAGGACAGAATGACCCCCAGAGTGTTTACGAGTGAGGTGAGCAGTGGTTGCACATTGCATTTTGGTCTAAACTCATGTTGTTGTATGTCCAAGGTGGTGGAAGTGTTATGAAGTCCTGTAGCTGTAATTATACTGCCTTTTCTATTATTTTCGCTAAATTTGGAAGTTATCTTTGCATTGTATAGATACTGTTCTTGACATATGATGTGTTCCCAGATGGATGACAACATCAATTTTAAACACCCTACTTTCTTTTGGGACTTCCCTAGCAAGCTGTTTCTTATTCTTACTGGCTGAAGACTCTGGAAGGCATTTTCTCACCTTCTGACCCTGGAATGGAGTTCCTGAAATTAGTGACTCTGATAATGGAATCATATAGTATTAGCAGTTTTCTGTTTTGAAATACCTTGACAACACCTGGGACATTTCTCTTACACTGTGTCAATACAAAGGCTGTGTTGCTCATCAAGCGGTTAGCCTTGTGGAAGTCAGTAGGGACTTCGAGGGTGTTGAGAGTTGAAATATGATGGAGCAATATTCTTTAGAAGTTTGGATGTGATCACGAGTAACTTGTACTTTATACAGCTATAAATTGCCAGCAAGTGTAATTCATATAATATGGGTGTGAAATATTCAGTTCTATTAACTTTCCAAATAATTTGTGCAGCCGTATTTTAGGCCATCTGTAACTGGCTTATTGCCTGTTTGGAGAGGCCCTGGAAAATACTGTTGCAATAATCAAAGTGTGGGGTTATCATTGCCTGAACGACAGACTGAAAGTCATAGCTTTATAGCAGTGGTCTCAATTGCTTAATCATCATTAGTTTGTAATAGATCTTACCAGGGGTTCATTTTATATGGCTGGTCATGCTAAGGGATTGTTCTAGATCAGGGGTTCTCAACCCAGTCCTGGGGACCCACCTAGCCAGTCAGGTTTTCAGGATAACCCCAATACATATGCATGGAGAGATTTGCATATAATGGAGGCAGTGTATGCAAATCTCTCTTATACATATTCATTGTGGTTATCCTGAAAACCCAACTGGCTAGGTGGGTCCTGAGGACTGGGTTGAGAACCCCTGATCTAGAGTAATGCCTAGGAGTTTCACCTCATTCTTTTCCTGTAAAGCAGCTTCTTTTAGGTGTAAAGCTGTGGGAGATTTAAAGTCATGGTTCCTGGTTATCTATAATCTATCAGTTTTCTATAAATTAATCAGCAGATTATGGGAGTTCAGCCACTTTGGCAATTCACTGGAAAATCCTACAGATTGGCTGGAGATGAATGTTAAATAAAAGGGCCGATAGAGATGATCATTGACGTAAGTCCCTCTCTTTGTCTATTATGGTTTAGATGTCTCTAAACCGATGTCAACTTTCTTGTCTAAGGCCACCTCAGTTTCCATTAATGGAGAATCCTTTTTTACCAAGGCACAGAAGGTATTCTGCAAGGGTATCTCGAGGTGGAGTTGGTGTCTCCGTGTAATGCGTCATAACCGGCCAGAACAACTGTCATCCATTTATTCTTGCGTTGCTGGATTTTTTGAGGGAGTTGCATGGATTGTTTGCAAGATGTATCATAGGGGAGGTCTTTTTCATTGCAGCTAAATCTTCCCTCAATTGAATCAATTATTTTTTCCATAGTAAATAGTGTAAAATGGATAGGACAAGCTCAAAGGCTCCAAATAGTTTTCATGAGGATTAAAGCACCACAGCTATTGCACCCATTAAAAATAACTTTGATTAGTGTGTGTAGGGATGTTGGTAGATGAAAAAGCAACAAAGATGTACTTTCCACTAAAGTTAGGACAAGCGACTGTGTGTCTTGGGGTGACTAAGAACATCCAGCCCTGGGATGGGGTGGGTGGGTGAGGGGAGGGAGGGTGCGAAATAAGTGGCAGTAAGCTACAAGTTTGACTTCCTAAGACAAAGATCCTGCAGGGCAGTTGTTACCTAACAGAGCATAGACTTGTCTCTGCAATACAGGCCAAACATATTCTTATAAAGCTAATTTTCTAAAACAGGCATAAAATTTGAACTACTTTTTTTTTTTAATAAAGCTAGGTAATTCCTATATTGCATCCACTATTTTCTCAAAGGCTAAAGAAATCTACATAGTGGATGCTTGAAATACCCTCCTGAAGGAAGTGGTGGGGGCAAATACTGTGACAGAATTCAAAATGGGAAGGAATAGACACGGTGGATCCTTTTATAGCAATAGGATAAAATCAAAATAAACATAATGATCTCATGTATATCAACAAATAGGGATGACCTGCACGGAGCGGCAGGTGCACCAACTCTTGCTGCCTTGCTGAGCAGACTAGATGAACCATACTGGTCTTTGTCTGCCGTCATATACTATGTTACTATGTTAAACACAGGCAGTATGCAAGTACAGTAATTCCAAAAGACCGACGTGGTACAGGTAGCTAAAACTATTCAAAGCATGCAAAGTAAAAATAATAAAAACTTAGCCAGAGAGATCCACTCAATGTGCTGCCACCCTCCCTGTGCTCTGGAGACCAGTAATAGCTTCTGGGTCTGTTCCTACAAGTTTTAAATGTAGAGCTCCCTTGGATTTCTAGGGGAGGAGAATAAAGCCACCTGACATCTAATATACTCTGAGCACCTCCAAGTGTTCCTGAGTGTGTTTCTGGTTTGTGTTTCAGATGCGGGTGACGTTTGAGGACATCGCTGTCTCTTTCTCCCAGGAGGAGTGGGAGTATTTAGATGAAGGGCAGAAGGAGCTTTACAGGGAGGTGATGAAGGAGAATTATGAGACTCTGATCTCCCTGGGTAAGGACTGTATGACTGTATCTGCATGTCTAGCAGACAGTGGGGCTGATCTATTATACTGTATCTACCATTCTTCCAGGTTCCAGAGATAGGACATGTCCAGAAAATGTGCTCACATAGCAATTTCCAGACAGATTAACACCCAGCACCCACCCGGTACAATAAGCAGTATTTTATAAATCATCAATACATAATTCAACTCTAGATACAGAACCTGCAGAGCGGAGTGGGGGATGAGTCCGGTGAACCCTGGGGTACTGGGTTCAAGGCTCCCACAGGGATTGTCCTATCTTACTCCATATATATATAGATGGTTCCTATAACTTCAACCCTTCAGGAATATCCTAGTACATTACTTAAAAAATAAAATAGTCCATCATATCTTCAGTCAGTCTCATTCTACATTGCTTCCTGTTGTGCTCATGTATATTTCTCAGCAGCACATTTATGTTTGTCCCCTGCTTTCTTGAATTCAGATACTGTCCTCATCTCTACTACATCAACTGTGAGTTTATTCCACGTATCTACCACTCTTTCCATAAAGAAATAGTTCCGCATATTACTCCTGAGTCTATCCCCTTTCACCCTCATCCATCAGGCGCTGCAGGACTGCATCCTCGGATCCAGAGCCCTGATCGGCATCAGAAAAGAGAGCGGGAGGCTGAAACCCCTCCCATTCTCCATCTCAAGGTGAATCAGGGCCTACAACAGCTACTTTAAAAAAGAAGTGCCATCAGGCGCACCCATGCCTGGTTCGCCTGTGCCAGAGAACCCTTTCACATTGCCCTTGGGCATGGAACGCAGGCAGGTATGCAAAACTCAGCTCAACCCAATCAAAAAAGCTGCCAACACTAAGCCCAACAATCTTGAAAAACCTCAACAACCTCGAAGACCTCGCTGCTGACCTCATCCCTATCAGATCTATTCACAAGCAGGCAACTCTCACCCCACACATCTCCTAGACACCTTGGATTGTATCAGGACACACTTTCAGCAAGAAAACTACAAACTGTAAGTACCACTCATCAGAAATAGAACTCACTGCTGAAAGAGCCCCACCCCTACCCTCCTATGATTCTACAAAAAGCATAAAACTGCTATAATGCCACGGAATCCAATGTTGCCAGCCAACCTAGTATTGTATGCCCTTCTCCTCTGGTTCCTACTCTGCCACTCCTCAACAGCTACCTGTACCATAAACATACCCACAACAGCCCTACAACCTCCCCTACTACACAAACCTTGCTACCCACACATATGGATGAACCCCCCATAAGCTTGTCAGCAGGCGAACCCCAGATTAATAAGAATTCAAACCAACACTCATACAACTTGTTACCACACCCTACACACACTAATCACTCCAATTAACATAGGGCTAATCAATGCTAGGTCCAGCAGAAACAAGACAAACAATATCACCCAGACTGACATCCTCTGCATCACCAAATCCTGGTTATAAAGCCCTGACCAGGTCACTCTATCTGAGATCACTCCACGATCCCATACTACCTTCAACTGCCCGCACATCCACAAGAGAGGTGGTGGGGTATTTATCCTTGTGTGAATTGACCTTAAATTTAAAATATCCGAATCTGTAAGCCACAAACACTGTGACTTAATTACTATAGAAAACAGACATCTAGCCATTTGTCTTACCTACAGAGCCCCAAACGCTCCCACTGATGAGACATCCAACATCCTCGAAGCCATATGTTTGGCCAGCTCTCCTCATAAGCTGCTTATACTACTAGGCGATCTAAACCTGAGTTTCGCACCTAGCAGAGGAGAAGCTACTTTCACAAGACAATGGAATCACGTAACTTCTGCCAAATCCTCAAGGTACCCTCTCACCATTCAGGCTCTGCTCTGAACCTCACCTTTGTCCCAAAGAACCTTCACTCACAGGACAGCCTAATGACCCCTCTTGCCCTACCAATACCCTGGTGAGATCACCATGCAATATACTTCAAGATTGACCTCCCCCAACAAGGAAAATCACAGAGAATACTGTAGGTGGGTTCTTACCTACAAAAGCATCCCTAATATTTACCAAGATTGTCTGGGCACATGGGACCCGTGCACCAGAAGAAAGAAAACCAAAGAAACTCAGATCACAGTTACTTGTCAGCAAAAATTCTGTTTTTATTTAGTACAAGCAAACTCCACTCAGACCTATTAAAGCGATCACTAAACAGATCACACGATCTATTCAACATTGTGAAGTCCCTAACAAGTGATCCTGCTCCAGTTCACCCAACAACACCCCAGCCGCAAGACTATTCCAATTACCTTCAATCCAAGATGATACAATGCAACGTGAACACAATCACCATACCCACCTTCACCCCACATGCAGCCCCCCAACCTACCCCCCTGCATGACTTCGCCAAATTATCCAACAAGGAAATCATTGACACCATCTTGTCCATCAACCTCACCGCTGCCCCCAATGATCCTTGCCCCGCAAGCTGGATCAAAGAACTATGCCATGACCTCAGCCCAACCATCTGCAAGATCCTGAACCAGTCCCTCTCAACAGGATCCTTCCCCCAAAGCCTGAAACTCACATCCATCCGCCCACTGCTAAAAAATAACAAGCTCGACCCAGCTAAAGTCGAATCTTACAGGCCAATATCAAGCATCCCGTTACTCGCAAAAATCATCGAGAAGGTCGTCCTGCGACAACTACAACAGCACATCGACAATGAGGCACCTTTAGACCCCGCCCAGCATGGCTTTAGAGAAGCCCATGGCATCGACACCATCCTCACAATCCTCTTCAACAATTTAATCACTGGTCTCGAAAACATCCACCAAGGATTTGTCCTCATATTCCTAGACATAGCTGCTGCCTTTGACTCGGTGAATCACGAGACACTTCTACATCGTCTCAAAGAAAAAGGGATTCAAGGCACAGCTCTAGCCTGGTGCAAAACCTACCTAGACAACCGATGGCAACAAGTCAGAGTTGGCTCCACGACTTCTGAACCTTTTCCTCTGAAGCAAGGCGTACCACAAGGCTCATCCCTCTCCGCGCTACTATTCAATGTCTACATGCAGCCTATCTGTACATTAATCCGCTCCTTCAACGTTCAATGCCTTGCCTACGCCGACGATATCCTTATTTACACTCCGTTCAAGACTGAGCAACCCAACTTCTCCCCAATACAAAAATGTTTTACAGCTATATCTGATTGGCTCCTAGCGCAAAACCTCCGAATCAACCACAATAAAACAGACGTCCTATTCGTCACAAGGAACCGGAAATTCACACCTCCTTCTTCACTGCAAGTCAATGACATGGAACTAAAAGCAAAACCCACAATTCGATACCTAGGCATTACCCTGGATCAACACCTAGATATGACTGCCCACGTCACTAACACCTCAAAAGCTATCTATTACAAGATCCGGTCACTACGTCATCTCCGCCCACTACTCGACTTCCCCGACTACCGATCCGTCTTTCAGGTCTTAGTCATCCCACACCTTGACTTTGCAAACGTCATCCTCCATGGACTACCACAATCAACCCTGAATCCACTCCGACTTGCCATGAACTCAGCGGCAAGGGTCTTAGTCAGATCATCAAGGTCCAACCATATAACGCCAGTCCTGAAAAACCTACACTGGCTACCGCTACCTGCTAGAATTACCTACAAAACGCTAGTTCTGGCATTTAAAGCCATCAGGAAAGTACCACCCACGCCTATCAGCACTCTCCTCCATCACACACCAGCAAACAGGACCAGGAGATCCACTCAGTCGAATACACTCGAAGTACCTAAACATAAACATAAACATAAACCTAAATCTGTGACAAAATGTACAAAGTTAACGGCAAGTAGAGCCTTCTCCATCTTTGCTCCCATGGCCTGGAATGCCCTCCCTCCAGAAATCCGTGCCATCCCGAACTTAATGATGTTCAGAAAAGCCCTCAAACACCACTTGTTCCTTCAGCACTACCCCTATACCAAGCCTTAAAAACACACAACCTCTACATTGACCCCCCACCTTCCGCATCCCACTGAACAGCTCCCGGTCGACAATGGTTAACCAACCGCCACCTCCATCTCTCCATCCCAAAAGCTCCTGCACCTACTCTGAATCCATATACCCCATGTGAATACTTACTACTGTATAATTTGTATATAATTTGTATATAATCTGTATATAGTTCTCCCCAGTTCACCCAAGTTTTTGACCACCTGTTCCATGTAAACTCAATGTACCATACTGCATTGTAGTGTGTTTCTGTTCTTCTGTGAACCGAACTGATTATAATAGCGCGGTATATAAGAAATGTAAATAAATAAATAAATAATAATAGAGATCTGAGGGCGAGCAACATTCTCCCTCCCATCGGGGAGAGAGAAGGCCGCTGCCACGAGCTCTGTGGCTTACCTTCTTATATATCCTTCTCCGCAGCAACTTTTGCACTGAGTCTTGTTCCATGTGCACAAATAGTTGTAAAGCCATTTACAAAACTTAGAGCCTTCTGCAAAAAGTCAGAGTGCTGCTTGCAGAGCTAAGGCTTCCCCCTTGGGACCCCCCCTTTCCCATGATTATGTCTTAGGGCCTGCAGCTGTATTCCAAGGTCTCTGCTTATCTGTGCTGTGAAGCGTATCTCTCCTGCATTCCTTGGGGCCCGCTTATGGAACTCCACCATCAATGCATCAGCGAAGGCTCCTTCCCACCCAAATCTTGGAAATAGAGAATAAAGATTCAAATCTGTCCTGTGGTATTCTGAGGCAATAAGAGAAAAGAAACAAAAAATTGCCAGCTAGAGCATAAATGGAAACACGACTAGTCACAAGCCACCCTTCTTCAATACCAGAAAACACAAAGAGATTACAATGATCTGATCAACAAGCACAATCGAGAATACCACACCAACCTTATTTTAAAAGTCAGCAACAAGTCTCGAAAGTTATTTGAAATTGTCCACACCCTCATGAAGAATCCATCCCACAAAGAAGACACTATCCATTCCCAGATCTTTGCAGATTTCCTCATCAAGAATAAACTACCCTTAAGAACTTCACTACTAAACACCTCCAACACCTCAACTGCAGAACCCAACGTCAAACACAAATGGTACTGATCTATGAGCAAATATTCCGCATCATCGCTGCCTTAATTTATTTATTTTATTTATTTAATATCTTTTTTGTACTGCGCTCTTTAGAATCAGTGCGGTTTACAATTAACAACTCGTGCAGTGCCAGCAGGACCTACACTGGGCTTACATTGAACAGGGGGTTCTAAACAGGACTGACAGGGTAACTATGCACAGGGAAGCTAGCTGTCACAGGTGACATGGTCAGCGCACAACTATTTACAGATTGATTAATTATATACAGATTGACTAGTCAGAGTATGTACACCTTCCATCTGTAGAATGTCTTGTGATCTAGTGAGTAGGGTTGCAATCATGCAGGGTGGTTGCGCAGTACAGTGCCCTCTGAACCCTGCCCGGTCATGTGGATCAAATCAGTCAAGAACAAAGTTGTCAACTGCATCCACAACACCATAAGCTCATCCCTATCTCAAGGATACATGCCCCCTGCTCTCAAACAAGTTAACATCTGACTCATCCAAAAAAACAACTCAACAACAGCTCTGATCCTGCAACTTTCCATCCTACCTCCAGCCTGCCATTTCTATCCAAAATAATTGAAAAGGTGATGCAGAAACAACTGCAAGACCATATTGACCTGTATGTTTCTCTGGATCCACACCAATGTGAGTTTCATCGTAATCATAGTATTGAGACTCTCCTCATACATCTGTTCAACATACTCCTAAGAGGAATCGAGAAAAAACTGGATTCCTACTCGTCTTTGTTGACATCTCTTTGACCTTTGACATACAGTATAGCACAGCATCTTCTTAAACCAACTAACATTGGACTTCACAGCACAACCTTCAACTGGTTCCAATCCTACCTCCACTCCGTTCAACACAACATAAGGAGTCCTGCAAGGGTCTTCCCTGCCTGCCCTTCTTACTTACAACCAGTTTGCAGCACAAAATTAACTATGGCATTTATGCAGATGATATCATGATCTATTCCCCTATCCATCTCCACACGCCAGACTATACAGCTATCACTAAATGCCAACAGGAGATGAGCAACTGGCTGGCTTCCAACAATCTCCAAGTCAACTTCAAAATATCTGAGGCGCTATTCATAACACGGGACTCTTCTGTTACCCCCCATCATCGGTCTCCATCATGGACACTCTAATCCCAGTAAAAGAGGAAGTACACTACCTTGTTATCACCCTTGATCACTTTCGAAACTTACAAGCCCACATCAACAGAACCTCCAGGAACGCATTCCAAAAGCTCGCTATTATCCAAAGGCTAAAACCCCTCCTCAGTCTGGATCACTTCCGCACGGTCTATCAAGCAGTTATAATCCTTATGCTAGATTATTGTAACTCACTTTTCCATGGTCTTCCAACTCAAACCACACATCCCTTGCAACTAGCCCAGAACAAGGCTGCCCACATCATCACAGGATCCGCCAAACATGATCAGATAACACCGCTCTTATATCAGCTTCACTGACTACCAATTACCTCACTTCCAGATACAAAACTGCCTTGACTATCTTCAAGATAAGAAACAACACATCAGCCGGAATTCTACAGGAATTGATATGCACAAAACTAAACAGCAGACCTAAGAGACAGAGCACCAGAGACACCATTTCAGCTCCTAGTTCTTACACCAACGAAGAGGGCTCTTTCATTAGTGGCAATCGCCAACTGGAATTCTCTCCTAGAGATGGTCAGGACAACCAAGGACTTAAAGTACTTCAGAAAACATCTCAAAACCTTCCTTTTCACCGATCACTTCAGAGACAATACCTAGTTCTTGCCCCTCGTCTCACCTGCCTAAAAGAATATCTAACTCTTGTACATATGTTGCAATGCATATGTTTTGCCTCTGTGCAAATCCTGCATGTCATCCCTTCCTAAGTTTATACATTGAGTTCTCTGTAATGTTTATTTTAATGTACATCGCTTTGATTGTACGAGAAGGCGGTATAAAAAAAGTGTTAAATATATAAAATAAATTGTCCCCTCATTGCAGAGCTTGCTTTCAATCGAAAGAGGCTCTCCACCTGAGCATTTATGCCACGGAGATATTTAAACATCTCTGCCATATCTCCTCTCTCCCATCTTTCCTCCAAAATATTACTACTGCTACTCCTCGATACCTTGTCCTCGCTTGGTTTTAAGGGATCTGTACTGTCCTCCTCTTATCTCTCCCATTGTTCTTTCAGTGTTTCTTCTAGTGGATCCTCCTCTGCTGCTATCCCACACTCAGTTGCAAGGATCTGTCTTGGACACACTCCTTTGCCCTCTCTATACCCATTCCTTTGGTGCAGTCATCTCTTCCCAAGGCTTTCAGTACCATCGTTTCACTGATGACTCCCAGATCTACCTCTCAACATCTGTAATCTCTCTGGCAATCCAAGCCCACATCTCTGCCTGCCTTTCTGACATTGCTGCTTGGATGTCTCACTGCCACTTGAAATTGGACATGGCCAAAACTGAGCTTCATATTTTCTCTCTTAGCCTTTTCTCCCCTACCTCCTTTCTTAGTCTCTGTGGATAATAAAACACTTGTCATCTGTCATCTAGACTACTGCAACCTGCTCCTTGCTGGTCTCTCTGTAAATCATCTCTCTCCCCTTCAACCTCTTCAACACTCTGCTGAGTGGCTAATCTCATGTCACTTCATTGCCAAGCTACCACTCCTGCTGACCTATTAGTGCATTCACTCTGCAGCTCCTCACGACCTTTCCTCTATTTTTCTCTCCCTTCACCCCTTCTCGTGATCTCTGCTCTTCTTGCAAACCTCTTCTATCTGTGCCCTTCTCTTCAACTGCTAATTCCAGACTTCGCTCCTTTCGTCTTGCTACTCCTTATGCCTGGAATAAAGTACCTGAGTCTGTACATAAGACGCCTTCACTGGCCCTTCTCAAATTGAGGCTCAAAACTCACCTCTTCACTTCCACTTTTGTATGTTGAGTCGCCTGATCTCTTGTGTTTCCTTACCATTTCCCCTAGCTGTATCCCATGTCTACAGCTACTGTGTTGTCTGTCTTGACTAGATTTTAAGCTCTGATGAGCAGGGAGTGTCTTTTACATGTGTCTGTGCAGCGCTGCGTATCTCTTGCAGATACAAGGGTCTCAGTAGTGTGTGTAGAAAGGAAGGGACAAATGTTTCTGATGTTGTTATAGAGAAGGAAGCGACAGGTTTTAGCTGTCTTTTGGATGCTGCAGAGAAGGAGAGAATAGAGTCAAAGATGGTATGGAAGGGCAGAAGTGATAGGCCATATGGACTTTATCTGCCATCATATTTCTTTGTTTACATATAGAAGGTGCCTTGAATACTGGCCAGTATGTAATTTTTTAATTTTAATGTATATTGCTTTGCCATTTTATATGAAAGAGATCGTGAAATGAAATCATGTAAGAGATTAACTTTCTCCCTCTGTCACATTATTCACAGCTGATTGGTCAGAGATGTGGGAGAATCTCAGAGCAGGGATTTTGGGATCAGGAGACCCAGAAATACCTCTGTGGTACCAACACGTGATTAGTGCTTTCTTTTTTTGTCCAGCAGGTGACAGGGTCACACAGGAAAAGAAGAGAGTGGAGAAGAGAGAAGAATGGGGAAACTCTTTCACACACGAGGTGCACCCAGCACTCCACCTAAAGTCTGAAATGCAAGAGAGACGTTTTACACCTACTGAGTGTGAGAGCGGTTTCAATCATAGCAATTGCATAAGAAGCCAGCTGAAAACACACACAGCAGAGGGAACTAACGCAACAGAGAGGCCTTCTACATCTTTTAAAAGTCCTGAATGTGGAAGAAATTTCACTCTTAAGAAATCCGTAAAAATGCACCAGAAAATCCACAGGAGTGAGAAAAGATTTCAATGCAGTGAATGTGAGAAATCTTTCCTCAGAAGCTCACAACTTGTGGAGCATCTTAAAAACCACACCGGGAGAAACCTTTTAGTTGTACTGAATGTGGGAAATGTTTCCTCAGAAAAACATATCTAGTGAGGCATCATAGAACCCACACAGGGGAGAAGCCTTTTAGTTGTACTGAATGTGGGAAATGTTTCCTCACAAAAACACATCTAGTGAGGCATCATAGAACCCACACAGGAGAGAAACCTTTTAGTTGTACTGAATGTGGGAAATGTTTCGTCTTTAAAGCACAACTGGTGCTGCATCATAGAACCCACACAGGGGAGAAACCATTTAGTTGTACTGAATGTGGGAAATGTTTCACCAGAAAAGCACAACTAGCACTGCATCATACAACCCACACAGGGGAGAAGCCTTTTATTTGTACTGAATGTGGGAAATGTTTCCTCACAAAAACATATCTAGTGCAGCATCACAGAACCCACACAGGGGTGAAACCTTTTAGTTGTACTGAATGTGGGAAATGTTTTTTCACGAAAACATATCTAGTGTGGCATCACAGAACCCACACGGGGGAGAAGCCTTTTAGTTGTACTGAATGTGGGAAATGTTTCGTCTTTAAAGCACAACTAGTGCTGCATCATAGAACCCACACAGGGGAGAAACCTTTTAGTTGTACTGAATGTGGGAAATGTTTCCTCACGAAAAGATACCTATTGTGGCATCACAGAACCCACACAGGGGAAAAACCTTTTAGTTGTACTGATTGTGGGAAATGTTTCCCCAGAAAAGCACAACTAGTGCTGCATAGTAGAACCCACACGGGGGAGAAACGTTTTAGTTGTATTGATTGTGAGAAATGCTTCCTCACGAAAGCAAAACTAGTGCAGCATCGTAGAACCCACATAGGGGAGAAACAATTTACTTGTACTGAATGTGGGAAATGTTTCACCAGAAAAGCAAAACTAGTTCTGCATAATAGAACCCACACAGGGGAGAAGCCTTTTAGTTGTACTGAATGTGGGAAATGTTTCCTCACAAAAAGATATCTAGTGCGGCATCACAGAACCCACACGGGGGAGAAACCTTTTAGTTGTACTGAATGTGGGAAATGTTTCCTCACAAAAACAGATCTAGTGACGCATCATAGAACCCACACAGATGAGAAACCTTTTAGTTGTACTGAATGTGGGAAATGTTTCCTCACGAAAAGATATCTATTGCGGCATCACAGAACCCACACGGGGGAAAAACCTTTTAGTTGTACTGATTGTGGGAAATGTTTCCTCTCAAAAGCATATCTAGGGACGCATCATAGAACCCACACGGGGGAGAAACCTTTTAGTTGTACTGATTGTGGGAAATGTTTCCTCTCAAAAGCATATCTAGTGCAGCATCATAGAACCCACACAGGGGAGAAACCATTTAGTTGTACTGAATGTGGGAAATGTTTCACCAGAAAAGCACAACTAGTGCTGCATAATACAACCCACACAGGGGAGAAGCCTTTTATTTGTACTGAATGTGGGAAATGTTTCCTCACAAAAAGATATCTAGTACTGCATCATAGAGCCCACACGGGAGAGAAACCATTTAGTTGTACTGAATGTGGGAAATGTTTCACCAGAAAAGCACAACTAGTGCGGCATCACAGAACCCACACGGGGGAGAAACCTTTTAGTTGTACTGAATGTGGGAAATGTTTCCTCACAAAAACATATCTATTGCGGCATCACAGAACCCACACGGGGGAGAAACCTTTTAGTTGTACTGATTGTGGGAAATGTTTCCTCACAAAAAGATATCTAGTACTGCATCATAGAGCCCACACGGGGGAGAAACCATTTAGTTGTACTGAATGTGGGAAATGTTTCACCAGAAAAGCAGAACTAGTGCGGCATCACAGAACCCACACGGGGGAGAAACCGTTTAGTTGTACTGATTGTGGGAAATGTTTCTGCAGAAAAGCACAACTAGTGCTGCATCATAGAACCCACACAGGGGAGAAAACTTTTTTTTTTAATTTATAAATTTTTATTAATTTCACATTTAAGTAAAACAAGAATAACAGAAATAAGATGGTACACTATATTCAAAGAGAAGCATAAGAAAAAATACAGAAAAATCTATCATCATTTTTAGACCACAATAATAGGCAATACTAGTGGCATCAGGTAAAATTTAACATCATAACAGAAAAAAGAAAATTTAAAGCAAGGATGAGAGTATTCACCACAATTTCCTCCCTAGCTACCAGAAAATCTAGTAACTGACTGGGCTCAAAGAAAAGAAAAACTTTATCTTTGTAAGTAATCATACAATGAGAAGGAAATTGTAAAACAAAACTCCCCACTAGAGAAAGGACCCTAGGTCTTAGACCAAGGAATTCCTTCCTCCTCAGTTGGGTTACACGTGAACGATCAGGAAACATATACACTTTTGAGCATAAGAAAGTTATATTGGCAGGTCACCCCTCCCCATGCCTTTGTTTAGAGGTGTATCCACCACTCTGTGGAGGTCCCCCCTATTTGTTCATATATAAGAGATAGTTATGTTTATTTTGATTTTATCCTGTTGCTATAAAGGGATCCACCGTGTCTCTCCCATGCCATTTTGAATTCTGTCACTGTATTTGCCCCCACCACTTCCATCGGGAGGGCATTCCATGCATCCACCACCCTTTCAGTGAAAAAGTATTTCCTGACATTGCCTTTCAGTTTACCCATTGCAGCTTCATGTTATGCTCTCTAGATTTACAGCTTCCTCATCTTTGGAAGAGGTTTGTTTGTCCAATAATACTCTTTAAGTATTTAAAGGTCTGAATCATATCTCCCCTGTCCCTCCTCTCCTCCAGAGTATACATATTTAGATCTTCAAGTCTCTTCTCAGAAGTCTTCTGACACAGGCTTCAAATCATTTTGACCACCTTCCTCTGAATTATTTCCAGTCTTTTTATATTCTTTGTGAGATATGATCTCCAGAACTGAACACAATCTTTTTACTTCTTTCCAGATTTGCAGAAGGAATACTCCAATCCACACTGAGTAGATTAAAGTCACCCAATATGATCACATGCCCCTTCATGGTTACCTTTGTGTTCATAATCAAGTCTCTATTAATTTATTCGGTTTGAGTTGGAGGCCTGTAGGCCACACCAGTATGGAGGCCTGTAGACCTCTCTTTGCACCAGTATGGAGGCCTGTAGACCACACCAGTTGGAGGCCTGTAGACCACACTACCTTGTTATCACCCTTGATCACTTTCTTAACTTACAAGCCCACATCAACAGAACCTCCAGGAATGCATTCCAAAAGCTCGCTATTATCCAAAGACTAAAACCCCTCCTCAGTCTGGATCACTTCCGCACGGTCTATCAAGCAGTTATAATCCTAGATTATTGTAACTCCCTTTTCCATGGTCTTCCAACTCAAACCACACATCCCTTGCAACTAGCCCAGAACAAGGCTGCCCACATCATCACAGGATCCGCCAAACATGATCAGATAACCCCGCTCTTATATCAGCTTCACTGACTACCAATTACCTCACTTCCAGATACAAAACTGCCTTGACTATCTTCAAGATAAGAAACAACACATCATTTAATTTCTGAAGCAAACAGTTCTTGAAAATTTGTAGAACAGTATTATAAACCATAAACTCCAGACGTCTCTCCTTTCACCTTGCTTCAACTGGTTCCTGAAGAGTATAGCTGTTCTTCCAGTAGCCATAATAGAGTCCCCTGTCACAGGGAGGCTCACTCTCTTTGCCCAGGCCTCCATACAGGTATGACAGTGCCATCTCCTCTTTCCAACACTTTTCCCCACGTCTGTCTTCCACTACCTGCTATCTACATTCCTGTGCCCATTCAGCTGAGTGCACTTGGCTCAAATTCCACACTCTTGCAGACTTAATACACTTCAAATTCATGCTTTCCCTTTCCAGTTAGTCATAGCTCTCACCAAACAAGAGTGTTATGTCCATCTGACAAACTCTGTTGCCTCTGATCCTCACCGTCTCTTTACTACTCTCAGCTCCCTCCTCAAGGCGCCTCTGCCTCCAACCCCTCCCTCCCTTTCTGCCCAAACCCTGGCTGACTATTTCCATAGCAAAGTCCACAAGATCACCCTCCATGATATCAGCTACTTCCCCTCCTCCCCCTCTTCACTCCCAGCTTCACCCCCCCCCCCACCACTGCTATCCTCTTTTCCTTTTCTATGACCTCTAAGGAGGAAACTACACACCTTCTTTCCTCCTCCAAACTCACTACCTGCTCCCTTGATCCTTCCCCACCCATCTCCTAAGTCCCATCTCTCCACTGTTGTCTCTTCCATCTCTCATAATCTAAACCTATTGCTCTCCACTGGAACTGTACCTGCAGCCTTCAAGCAAGCTGTGGTCGCACCTCACTAGATCCTACCTGTCCTTCTAACTATTGACCCATCTCCCTCCTCTCCTTTGTTTCTAAAGTACTTGAACGTGTGGTTCACTGCCACTGCCTCAACTTTCTCATCTCTAAAGCCCTTCTGGATCCTCTACAATCTGGCTTTTGTCCTTTACATTCTACCGCAACAGCTCTTGCCAAGGTATCCAGCGACCTGATCCTGGCTAAATCCAAGACCCTTTACTCGATCCTCATCCTTCATGACCTTTCTGTTGCTTTTGACACTTGACCACAACCTTCTCCTCAATACCTTGTCCTTGCTTGGTTTTAAGGGCTCTGTGCTATCCTGGTTCTCTTCTTATCTCTCCCGTCACTCTTTCAGTGTTTGTTCTGGTGAATCCTCCTCTATTGCTATCCCGCGCTCTGTTGGTATACCCCAAGGATCTTTCGTGGGTCCACTCCTTTTCTCTCTACATACCCAGTCCCGTGGTTTCAGTACCATCTTTACACTACTGATTCCCAGATCTACTTCTCTGCACCTGAAATCTCTCCAGTAATCCAGGCCAGGGTCTCTTTGTGACTTTGCTGCTTGTATGTCTCACCGCTGCTTGAAAATTAACATGGCCAAAACTGAACTTATTATTTTTCACCCTAAACCCTCCTCTCCCCTTCTCTTTTCTCAGTCTCTGTGGATAACTCTCTACTCCTCCCTGTCTCCTTAGCTCGCAACCTTGGGGTTGCCTTTGACTCCTCTCTCTCCTTCTCCACACAGATACAACTGATAGCTAAAACGTGTCGTTTCTTTCTCTATAACATCAACAAAATTCACCCATTCCTTTCTGAACACACTACTAAGACCCTTATCTACTCCTTAGTCACCTCCCATCTATACTATTGTGATGATGAAGGACCTTCAGCTATTCAGAAAAGAACTCAAAACCCACCTCTTCACCGAACATTCACTCTGCAGCTCCTCACTACCTTTCCTTACCTCTCCCTGCATCCCTCCTCGGGAACTCTGCTCTTATTTATTTATTTATTTAACTTTCTTATATACCGCGCTCTTTACACCAGTGCGGTTTACATGTAATGCAATTATGCAGAGCGGGGGATTGCACTGCATTTACATTATAACGGGGTTTTGTACAGGAAACAAACAAATTGCTTCTATCTGTACCCTTCTCTTCTATTGCTAACTCCAGACTTCACTCCTTTCACCTTGCTGCTCTTTATGCCTGGAACAAGCTACCTGAATCTGTATGTCAACTGCCTTCTCTGACCCTTTTCGAAACCAGGCTGAAAACTCACCTCTTTGCTGCCGCTTTTGGATCTTGCTTTACCTAATCTCCTTTGTGTTTCTTTACCATTCCCCCTAGCTGTATCCCATGTCTACAGCTACTGTGTTGTCTGTCTTGAATAGATTGTAAGCTCGGATGAGCAGGGACTGTCTATTACATGTCTTTGCAGCACTGTGTATTGCGGCGCTCCTGCCCGGCCTTGAGGCTAAAGACAGGAGCGGCGGTCTGATGCTTCGTGAGGAAGGAGAGTAACCTGTATCCAGGAATGCTGGGTATTGTAGTTCCTGCTCCTCTCGCTCCGAAATAAAGAGTTGTAGTTATGGGGTTTCCAGTATATTTATTATAGTAAAGGATATTGTTCCATCACATGGCAAATAAATGCAAACAAAATAGGTGCTTCAAATGCTAACAGGAAAACTTAGGATAAAGGCAACTGAAAGTATAACTGCTTCTTTTCACTTCTCAGCAAATTACTCACTTTGCCCCAAGAGGTCAGTTTAGATTCACTGCAGCCTCTTTCAGCCACTGTTACCTTCACAGTGCTGGGGAAAATCAGGTGCACATAATTAGAGCTTTCTCAGCAAGGCAATACAACAGCTCCGTAGCATTCAATTCACATACGGTAAAAAGCAGTTTCCTTCAGTTTGGCATCTCTACACAGCAGACCGTGCAATTCATGCTCTCACAATCTGGTAAGTCTGTATTATCTTGTGTTAACTCTTCAAGCTGTATGGAATTACTGGCTTCTGGTAACACTGGCTGTCTTCTCCAGGACCAAGCAGGAAGTCAGTCCTCACATATGGGTGACGTCGGCGCCGACGGAGCCCTCGCGGAGCAATTTTCCCCAGCTTTCAAAGAAAGCCTTTGGGAATTGCAGCGCGCATGCGCGGTCCCCTTCCCGCCCAAAGGTGCCATCTTGGCCAGTCTTCTTTTTTCCGCGGAGCCCTACAGACATTGTCTAACAGTCGCCGCTGGAAAAGTTGATTTTCTTTCTTATTTTAAGTATTTCTTCGGTTCAACGCCGGTCCTTTTTCCGTCCGGCCTCGCGACGCCGGTTGCGAGGCCTCCCTTTCTTTTTCGGTTTTTCTGTCCTTCGTGACAAATTCACGCTTTTTCACTTTTCCCTGGCAGCCCGCTCGTTCGACCTCGCAGGGGCCCTTTTTCCCCCGATGGCCGCCAGTGGCTTTAAAAAGTGTGTTAAGTGTAAGAAACTGATGTCTCTTACCGACACACATGATTGCTGCCTCCGTTGCCTGGGCCCAGATCATGAAGAAATGATCTGTGGGGCCTGTAGCAAGATGTCCGCGAAATCTTTGCGGAGTCGGCAGCATCAGCGGGACAGAATCTTCTCTGACCCCAGCCGTACCCGGACCTCATCAGAAGCTTCGGTGTCCAGAGAATCTGGCTCTGAACACCGTCGGAGCTCCTCTGAGAGGGGGTCCCCTACTCGGGAACATCACCGGAAGAGCAAACCCGCGAGGGCGGCGTCGGTGGACACTCCTGGCTCCTTGAGGGCCAGGTCGCATAGCCCCGACAGCCGTCCCGGGTCTTTGGAGCTGGAGCGGCCGTCCAAACAGCCTCGTCTGGAGATGGACTCCTCTGCTCACGTAAGTGCTGTTGTCTTCGTGGACTCGCCTCCGAGGGGTCCGACGTCGGGCCCGACGCCGTTGGGGCCCGAGTCGGGGGCTGCTGGGTCTCCTGATTTCGGACTCAGGTTGACGGCCTTGGAGAGCAGCCTTGCTGCCTTCATGGACCAGCAGCGGGCATTGATCGCTGGCCTCGCTGGCGCTTCTGCCCTGACCGACGGGTCGTCGACGTCTAAGTCGACCCCGGAGACCGAGCCGATCGTCGAGTCCATGCGGGCTCGAGTCGATCCTCGGTCGCGGTCGCCTTCGGCCTCCCGTTCGGGGCCGAGGTCGTCGACGCCGACTCCCTCGGCGTCGGGGCGGACGGCGTCTGTACCCGCCCGGCCGGAGCCGCTCGACTCCTCCTCCGAGGAGTCCGCCTGGGAATCCGAGGTGGATGAGTCGCCTGATTCTTTTCGGACTCGGTGTGTCCCTTCGGACTCCCCCGAGTCCAAACCTCGGAGACAGTCCCCTCCGGAGGATGCCCGGTTCTCGGACTTCGTGAGGGATATGGCCAAGGCCTTGGCCTTCCCTGCGGATCCCGAGGAGGAGCCTCGAGCCGAAGAGCTCGATGCCCTCCAGTATGACTCTCCTGCAAAGGAGCATTTTACTGTACCGGTTCCTCCGATGCTGGAACGACTTCTATTCCGCATGTGGGAGAGTCCGGCGTCGTCGCCGGTGTTAAGCAAGCGGGTCGATGCCATCTATCGAGTCCGCAAGAGCCCTGGCTTCCAAAAAGCACAGCTGCCGCACCATTCCATGGTGGTGGAATCGGCCATGCATCGGCTCAAGAGCCAGAAGATGCACTCCTCGGTGCCTCCCGGCAGGGAAGCCTGCAGCCTGGATGGCATCGGTAAGAAGTATTTTCAGGGCTCTATGCTTGCTTGTCGGGTCCAGACTTACCAGCTCTACATGGGCATGTATCTCCGAGACCTGGCTAAAGAACTAGCCGGATTCTCTGCTGGTCTCTCCGAGGAACCTTTGCGGAGGTTCCTGGCCTTGTCCACCGGTATTCGGGAGTGCTCCAAGTTTATCTCTCGAGCAGCCTATGATGGCTTTGAGGCATCGGCTCGGGTAGCCGCAGCCGGCATCGGGGCCCGCCGACAGGCTTGGCTTCAGTCATCCGACCTCGAGCCCTGGGTGCAGGACAAATTGGTCGATGTCCCCTGCAGAGGTGAAAACCTCTTTGGCAAACCTATGGACGAGAAGGCTGCACAGCTCGAGACAGAGACTCTCACCAGGACTCGGCTCTCCAGGAAAACCTCTGCCCCTTCCCAGAAGAAGAAGGGCTCGGGGAAAAAGCCCTTTTACCCGAGGAAGGCGGCTGCCTATAAACACTACCCTCATTATCAGGCCTCAGCAGCTCCCCAACAGGGTCAGCAGGCCAAGGGACGGGGTCCCGTAGGCAGCAAGCCCCCAAGCCTGCGCCACCGGCCCCTGCTCCGCAGGGTGGGGGTTTTTGACTCTTTCAGCATAGCCTCTCCCCCTCCGCTGGTGTCTCTCAGCACGGGAGGCCGGCTGGTCCACTTTGCCCACAGGTGGTCCAACATCACGTCCGATACCTGGGTGCTTCACATAGTCCGAGAGGGCTATCTTCTACACTTCCACCAGGTACCTCCCCCCTACTTTCCAGGGGAGCCTCTGCGACCCCCTCTCCACCGGGACTTACTCCTTCAAGAGTTGGCAAGTCTTCTTCGGGATCAGGCGGTGGAACCAGTGCCCCACCACCTGAGAGGTCAAGGCTTTTATTCCAGGTACTTCCTGGTACCAAAGCGAACTGGGGGCCTCAGACCCATCCTGGACTTGCGGAACCTCAACAAGTTCCTGGAAAGGGAAAAGTTCAAGATGCTTACCCTTGGAATCCTGCTGCCCTACCTCCGGCAGGGAGATTGGCTATGCTCCTTGGATCTAAAGGATGCCTACACTCACATCCTCATCCACCCAAGCCACCGACAATACCTAAGGTTTGTGGTGGCAGGCAATCATTACCAGTACAGAGTACTGCCCTTTGGCCTATCCTCCGCACCACGAGTCTTCACAAAATGTCTCGCAGTGGTAGCGGCTTATCTCCGGCTTCAAGGCCTCTTTGTCTTCCCTTACCTAGACGACTGGCTCATCAGAGCACCGTCCTCCACGGAGGCCACTCACGCCACGCAACGTACTGTGACTCTACTCCAGTACTTGGGCTTTGTCATAAACTTCGAAAAGTCCACTTTGCTCCCCTCTCAGGATCTCGAGTTCATCGGCGCCAGGTTAAACACGCTTCAAGCGCGTGCCTTTCTGCCGCTCGACAGGGCACAACGGCTCATGGCCCTCGCCAGCCGCTTTCGCAGCCATTCCCGGTCTCGGCCAGGCACTTTCTGCAACTGCTCGGCCATATGGCTTCCACGGTCCATGTGACCCCCAATGCCCGCCTGAATATGCGGCCTGCTCAATGGTGCCTCCGCTCACAATGGCAGCAGGCCTCGGGGAGACTAGCGGACTCAGTACGAATCTCCGGCCCACTGGTCTCTTCTCTACGGTGGTGGCTTCATCTGCCCAACCTAGTGCTCGGAATGCCTTTTCAGTCTCCCCCGCCGGTTCAGGTACTGACGACCGATGCTTCTCTCCTGGGTTGGGGAGCACATTGCCAAGGGGCATGTACTCAAGGTCTCTGGACCCCGTGGGAATCTGCCCAGCAGATCAACTTCCTGGAGCTCAGAGCGATCCGCCTGGCTCTCCGGGCTTTCTCCCACCTTACCACTCGCCAGTCCGTCCTCGTCCAGACGGACAATCAAGTGGCCATGTTCTATGTGAACAAACAGGGGGGCACGGGCTCCTTCCTTCTCTGTCGGGAAGTGCAAAAGCTCTGCGCTTGGGCCGTCAGCCGAGGGATCCTCCTCAAAGCTGTCTACCTCCCAGGTCAAGAAAATTACCTGGCAGACAAACTGAGCAGAATCCTCCAACCACACGAGTGGCGATTGGACCCGTTGGTGGTTCAAAGGATCTTTCTCCAGTGGGGCCTCCCCACGCTGGATCTATTTGCCAGTCCTCTGAACAGGCAACTTCCTCGGTTCTGCTCTCGGGAACCGCACCCTCTCCGAGTAGCGGCGGATGCTTTTCTGCTCTCATGGTCCACGGGCCTTCTGTATGCCTTTCCTCCCATGCCGCTGGTGTCTCGAACACTTTTCAAGGTTCTCCAGGACAAGGCTTTGATGATCCTGATAGCGCCCCGGTGGCCCAGGCAACCGTGGTTCCCGCTTCTGATGCAACTGGCGGTAGATACTCCGTTGCCTCTGGGGTTTCAACCAGATCTCCTGACCCAGGATCAGGGGTCTCTCCTACACCCCAACCTCAGATCTCTTCATCTGATGGCCTGGCTGCTGAAAGGGTAGTCCTTGCTCCCCTCCTGCTGCCTCCGGAGGTGGAAGAGGTCGTGCTGGCTTCCAGGTGACCCTCTACCCGGAAATCCTACGCCCTTAAATGGCGTCGCTTCTCCACCTGGTGTACTCAACAGTCTCAAGACCCCTTCTCCTGCTCGGTGTCGGTGGTCTTGCAGTACTTGCTTTCCCTCTCCAATCTTGGACTGAAGTCCAACTCGGTCAAGGTTCACCTCAGTGCTATTTCTGCACATCATGTGCCGGTGGAAGGAAGGCCTCTTTCCGGCCACCCTCTTGTGGCACGGTTCTCCCGAGGTCTCCTTCTCCTTAAACCACCTTTGCGCCCCCAGCCCCCGACTGGGACCTGAACGTGGTTTTGCAACGGATTACCTGTCCGCCTTTTGAACCCATGGCTACCTGTCCTCTCCGTTTTCTTTCTTGGAAAACCTTATTCCTGGTAGCCCTCACCTCCGCTAGACGCGTTAGTGAACTGCAGGCCCTAGTGTCTGATCCCCCTTACACTAGGTTCTACAAGAACAGGGTGGTCCTGCGGACTCACCCTAAGTTTCTTCCAAAAGTGGTCTCCCCTTTTCACATCAATCAGGAGGTGGTGCTTCCGACCTTCTTTCCCAGGCCACACTCCAGCCGAGCTGAGATGGTCTTGCATACCCTGGACTGTAGAAGGGCGCTGAACTTCTACCTTGATCGTACGCGGGAGCACCGTAAGACTGTCCAGCTCTTCCTGTCTTACGACCCTAATAAATTAGGGCTCCCTGTCTCCAAGCGTACTCTGTCCATCTGGGTAGCTGACTGTATCACTTGGACTTATGGGGCGGCAGGCATCTCGTTGGAGAGTCGAGTCACAGCTCATCGGGTTCGGGCGAAGGCTGCGTCAGTGGCTTACCTCCGCTCTGTTCCATTGGCAGACATCTGCCGGGCCGCTACTTGGTCTTCGAGCCAGACTTTTGCAACCCATTACTGCCTCGAGAGGGAGTCCCGCAGGGACAGTGCTTTCGGACAGGCAGTCCTCCGTAATCTCTTTGAGGTTTAAGCAACTCCTACCCTCCATCCCGGATGTTGGGCTACCGGTTGGAGATTAGTCAGAGAAGATTCCTTCCTTCTGTGCTGCTGAGCTAGAGGGAGCTCATTTTTGTGCTTGGGGTCTCCGGTAGCCTTGAGCTTGGGAGTCCCATATGTGAGGACTGACTTCCTGCTTGGTCCTGGAGAAAGCGTAGTTACTCACCTGTAACAGGTGTTCTCCAGGAGCAGCAGGAATCAGTCCTCACAACCCTCCCTCCTCCCCGTGGAGTTGCAGTCATATGATTTAGTTTTTGCAAATTTTTTTTGCTGTCTTTTCGCTATGTCATCAGACTGGCCAAGATGGCACCTTTGGGCGGGAAGGGGACCGCGCATGCGCGCTGCAATTCCCAAAGGCTTTCTTTGAAAGCTGGGGAAAATTGCTCCGCGAGGGCTCCGTCGGCACCGACGTCACCCATATGTGAGGACTGATTCCTGCTACTCCTGGAGAACACCTGTTACAGGTGAGTAACTACGCTTTCTAGCTTGCAACTCTAAAAACTGCTTAAAACTCTGTAGGAGCAATTCAGCCTGCTGTTTGGGAGGTAGGGAATTGCTATCAGCTATACAACTTCCCTCTGGCTTAAGGCTGTTTATTTTCTCCTCTCTTAGACTAATTGTATCAGAGTAACTGCTAGTCTCTTTTGCTAATGTTTCACACACAGGAGAGTTAGCTTTACGTTCAGCCTGGAAACTTTGTGGCAATTCACTTACTTGTTGCCATGCCGTTCTGACTTCAGATGGCTCCAACGTTCTCCAGCTGTTAGAATGTTTGTTGCTCTTTGGCTCAAACGGTACTTCACAGAATGATTGTTTTCTTTCTTGTGCCTGCCTTGAAGGCTTCCTTTCCCAGGGCTGTGCCTTCCAACGGTTGTCTAATTCAGGGCTAGGTCCTCTCTCCTTGGGACTTCTACTCACTGCCTCTGAATAGAACTTTGCAGGTTTCTTTCCAATGCCAGGTTCCCAAGTATCAGCATACTGTTTTCTGGACTTCCAATCATTCTTCCTCTTCTCCTTCTTTCTCCTCTCCTTCTCCTCATTCCTCTCAATCCCATTCCCATTCTGACTAGCAAAGCCATGCTCTGGTTTAAAACCACGTTCTCTCCTGGACACGCCCCTTACAAGGGCAGGGTGTGCCCAATCAGGACTGCAGGACTCCTCCCCTGGGCTGGTCTCCATGCTCAGCTCTGTGGAATAGAGTCTCTCTTTCTTCCTTGGTTTCTCAAATAGGCATAAATCCTGCTGAACCTCAGGATTTTCATCCGTCTTCATAGGCTCAGGAGGGCGCTGTTCACCACAGATCCCCCCCCCTTAAGATATCACAGGCTGGCATCTGACCAGAGGCACAGCACGTGATTCTACTCCGGGGTCTGGCATTGATCTGTGCCCTCTCTACCACTTTCCTGTCTTGCACTACGGTGGCTACCTGAGCTAGGGCTGTTCTATCATGCCAAGGCTTCAAAAGGTTAATATGATACACTTGTTGGCGTCCTTTCTTATTCTTCACGAGATAAGACACTGGACCCACTGGCCGGACCACGGTACATGGGCCTTTCCATTGGCTCTCAAATTTCGGGTCTGGGCCTGCCACCATCACGATGACCTTGTCTCCCACAGCTAACTGGCGCGGCCATGTGCCTTGGTCATAATAGGCCTTCTGTCGTCGTTGATTGTGTCTTAAATTGACTTCTGCCACTTGTGTGGTGCGGCGTAAGCGACCTTTTAGATCCTTAAGAAATTCTGGTACTCCCACTTCATGTACGTCGGGCTCTACCCACTGTTCCTTCAGGATATCTAATACCCCACGGGGTGATCGACCATACATAAGTTCATATGGCGCTGTCCCCAGGGACGACTGCTTCCTTTCCCTGCAAGCGTAGAGGACGAAGGGTAGCATCGTATCCCAGTTGGCCATATTTCCTTCTAAACTGCGGCGCAGCATCCTTTTAATCGTCTGATTTTGTCTCTCCACTAGTCCATTGCTTTGTGGATGATAGGCTGAGGTCTTGACATGGCGGATATCAAACGCTTCCCAAACTTGGGCTAAATACTTGGAAAGGAAATTGCTTCCTCTGTCTGTCAGAACTTCGCGAGGGAAGCCCACCTCGCAAAACAGTTTGATCAGTTCAGCCGCCACGGCCTTAGCGGATATATTACGTAGTGGCATGGCCCAAGGAAATCGTGTCGCTTGGTCTATGACCACTAAAATATATTGAAATCCCCTCGGTGTCTTTATTAAAGGACCAACAATGTCCATAGCCATTCTATGGATGGGTTCTGTAATGACCGGGGTTGATATCATTGGCACTTCTTTTGGGTGGATGGCAGAGACGCGCTGGCATGTTGGACAGGCTTCACAGAACCTTGCTGTTTCTTTGAAAACACCTGGCCAATAGAACCTTGCCAGGATCTGATCCAACGTACTTCGGATGCCCTTGTGTCCTCCGACCGGATGGTCGTGGGCCAGCCTCAAAACCAAGTTTTTGAAGGTTGCAGGCACCACCACCTGTTTGCGCGTATCGCCTGTATAGGGATCCTTGCTCTCTGTACAAAATACCGGTGTCCAGGAAAAATCTAGGTAGGGTATCCCTATCACTCTGGGCCCATTTAAATGCCTGACTTAAGGCAGGGTCGTCCAGTTGTTCGTTGGGGAACGTTGGAAATTTCCCAACTAGCTCTTCGGGCACCCAGGGCAATTCCTGGCCAGCCTGAGTTTCTGCCCTATGCTGAGAACGTTCTTGTCTACCATTACGCTTCTGCGCTTTTGTTTTCTTCACCTTCTCTTCTGGTGCGGCTATTAAATCCTCATGGGAAGGAAGACTTCTAAATGCCTCATCAGTAGGGTCTTCTCCCTTCTCTGAGTCCTTAGCTTGGGCTCTTGTAGCTACCAGGGCTCCCTTAGGGGTTAGGCCTTGTCTCATTTCTCTATAAAAATAGGGCCAATCCCTTCCTAAAACCATAGGGTTTGGTAGCTTGGGTATCACTGCGATGGGAATTTTCTTAAGCACACCTAGCGCTTTCACCTGAAGGTTGTATACAGGGTATAGTGATGTACCTCCGTGAACGCAGCGGATCTTCACCTTACGAACAGGCTGAATTGCTACCCCTGATGCTTGGACTTGCTGCCACAGCACCTTGGAGAGCATTGTCTGCTCCGCGCCAGAATCCAATAACGCGGTAGTAGCAATTCCCTGCACCTCTACCTCAATGAGAAATCCTTCGCGGGTTTTTTGTGCACTTTCTGCTACTAAGGCAGTCTTAAAACAATTCTTCTGTATATGCCCTTCTCGTCCACATTTAAAACATTTCCTAGGCGGAAACCTAGCCTTCACAGTTGGCATACACATTTTGCTTGCTTCATTCACAAATTTCCATTTCCTTTCTGACTCAGGTATTGCTGCCCCCTTTAAATCACTACTGCTTTCATGAGCCATTACCTTGGCCTGCAAGAAGCGTTCTGTGAGGTCTACTGCCTCCTGTGGGGTTTTGCAGCTTTGCAGAATCAGGAAGGTTTTTATTTCATTGGGTACAGCATTCATGTATTGCTCTACAATTAAGCTTTCCAATATAGACTCTTTAGTCCTATTCTCTGGATTAAGCCATTTATTTAACAACATGCTTATCCTGTATACTAAGGCTTTCGGTGTCTCACCCTGTTTTAATTTAACCGCTCGCAGGAGATTATGGTAGGCTAGCGGTGGAAGGCCTAGCCTTTCCCGGACTGCTCTTTTCACCTCCTCATAATTTCCGGCAAGGTCTGGTGGCATGCTCCTATAGGCAGCCATTGCTTCTCCAGTAAGGGAAGCTGCAAATCTGATGACCCAACACTCTTTTGGCCATGCACTTAACTGTGCCACTCTTTCAAAACACTCAATAAAATTGTCAACATTTATTTTTTATTTTATTTAGCAAGCATTTGTAGCCCGCTCCTTCCAGCGATCAGAAGCGGGTAGGATTACTATTGTGAAACTGCCGAATCAAGGCAGGTACAAATTTTGTTTACATACAGATTGTCAGAAAAGCACATCATACAGAGTTAACACCTCATTGTCCTTTAACTGGCCAAAATTAAACATAGTCGCTGCGTTTAGACTATGCGCAGCTGTAGCAGAAAAACCTGGGGGAACGGACGGTTTCTCCTGTAGCGTCTTCTGCTCAGCTACCCACGCTTGTAGCATGTCCAGTAGGGGTCGCTGCTGAGCCTGCAGGGCAGCAGCACTCTTTTCCTGGAACTCTAGACTCAAGTCTCGCTGTCTCTCGAGTTGAGTGGCCATCCATTTAAATACCTCTGCTGGATCCAAAGACATCTTTAGTACCTGTGAATACAAACAGACAGAAAAAAAAACCAAGTGCGGTACCTCACACTTTTTTTTTTTTTTAAAAACTTTTCCTTTATTTTTTTTTCAACTAGCTGGCAAACACTCTCAGCCCTGTATCCTTATCCTTTCCCAGGTGGACACTTATTACCTGGCTCAGGTGTTGCCTCACGCTTTCCACAACCTCGTTGCAGCTGACACTCCGATGCTGGGACTCTTTCCTTCCTTTCAGGATGGTCTGCACTCGGGGTCTTTCTTGCAGTTGCTTTTCTGTAGTTTTCTGCGCGGCACCTTGTGCATGCGTGGAAAATCCTGCCACGTAGCCACTTGCGGCGCTCCTGCCCGGTCTTGGGGCTAAAGACAGGAGAGGTGGTCTGATGCTTCGTGAGGAAGGAGAGTAACCTGTATCCAGGAATGCTGGGTATTGTAGTTCCTGCTCCTCTCGCTCCGAAATAAAGAGTTGTAGTTATGGGGTTTCCAGTATATTTATTATAGTAAAGGATATTGTTCCATCACATGGCAAATAAATGCAAACAAAATAGGTGCTTCAAATGCTAACAGGAAAATCAAAGTGTGGGGTGATTATTTCCTGAATGACACACCAAACGTTATAGCTAGATAGCAGTGGTCTCCATTGCTGAATCAACTTTAGTTTGTAATAGATCTTACCTGGGGTTAATTTTATATTGATGGTTATGCTAAGAAATTGATCTAGAGTAATCTCAAGGAATTTCACCTCATTCTTTACCTGTAAAAGAGCTAGTTTTAGGTGTAAAGTTGAGGGAGGTTTAAAGTCATGGTTCCTGGTTACCTCAGTTTTCTTTAAATTAATCTGGCAGAATCTGGTCCAAAACTGTCACTGTCTCAAAGTATTAAAGATCAACAGGAACTGAAGACCTCTTGACGATGTGCAATACAAGGACTGGAGCCAAAACCACACATGCAGTTCTAAAAGTAAAAATAAGAATTCATCAAACTGGCACCGATAATCAATTACCACCAAATAATCATCAAAAAAACTCAAACACCTGTCCAGCAAAGCAGATAAAATCAAATACCGCTAAACAAGTTCAAATACCACCACACACAATTTAATAAATTCTTCACACAGTGTAAAATCAACGCAAAGGCAAGGCAAAATAAAATTGCAGAGGCAAGCAAAAGTCACAGTGGTTTGAACCAATTCGAAGGTATGGCATAGTCGAGTTAGAACAAAATTGGAAAAGCCTGCCAAAATCACCATATTCTCGACACTTTGTTGTGTCTGCCCAAAAACGTTTAATGAAAGCAAACTATAAAGTGACCAATGACCAGCACATGACACAACTAATACGGTAAGTGTATTCAGGTAAAGCTCGGGAGAATGAATATCGCCCGGTATATAGTACACTTCTAAGGGGTGTTGGGGCGGGGGCAGGAATGGGTGATTCTGAGAGGCAGGAGACCAGGTATGACGCCGGGCCTGTGACGTCTCGTCGCAGGGCACGGGCGGCGGCCCCATGGGGTACCCACAAACTATTGGCACGAAAACAACAAGAACCCCAATACACCCGCTGGCAAGATTCCCGCAGGCAGAGAAAAAGACAGGCAAAGGATCAGCAGTGGCGGCGGCAAGCCCTTGACAGATGACCTGCCGGTACGAGCTCTCTCCTAGCGACGGGGCGAGCTACTGGAGAGATGGAGCCAAGTGGCACTGGCAATTTACCTCTGACCCCTCCACGATCTACAGGTAGATCGCGATCTACCTTTTGGACATGCCTGACCTATAGTATCTCAGTTTTCTTTAAATTTATCAGCAGATTATGGGAATTAAGCCACTTTGACAATTCACTGAAGCAGGACATTATCAGATGGAGGTTAAGGCTTGCAATTCCAAATGGGAGATATAATGCTATATCATCCGCATAGATGTGATACTCTACTTTAAACTTATGGAAGATACTACAGATTGGCTGTAGATAAATGTTAAATAAAAGGGCTGATAGAGATGATCATTGAGGTAAGCCCCTCTCTTTGTCTATATGGTTCAGATGTCTGTAAACTGATGTCGACTTTCTTGTCTAATGCCACCTCAGTTTCCATTAATGGAGAATCCTACTTTACCAAGGCTGAGAAGGTATTCTGCAAGGGTATCTCGAGGTGAAGTTGGTGTCTCTGTGTAACGTGTCATAACTGGCCAGAACCACTATAATCCATTTATTCTTGCACTACTAGATTTTTTGAGGGAGTTGCATGGATTGTTTGCAAGCTGTATCTTGGGGGAGGTTTGTTTCATTGCAGCTAAGTCTTCCCTCAGTTGAATCAATTATTTTTCTATAGCAGATAGCTTATGATGGATAGGACAATCTCAAAGGCTCCAAATTGTTTTCCTGAGGATTAAAGCACCACAACTATTGCACTGATTAAAAATAACTTTGTTTAGTGTGTCAAATATGGGGCAGTTGTCAGATGAAAAAGCAACAGAGAAGTGCTTTCCACTAAAGCTATCACAAGCGACTGTGTGTCTTGGGGTGACTAAGAACCTCCAGCCCTGGGGTGGGTGGGTGAGGGGAGGGATGGAGAGACATAAGTGACAATACGTTACAAGTATGAGTTCCTAAGCCAGTGACTCTGCAGGGCAGCTGTTACCTACTAGAGCAGAGGCAAAACAGGCCAAACATATTCTTTTAAAGCTACTTTTCTAGATCAGGCTGAAAATTTGAGGGTTTTTTTTAAATTAAATGTAGGTAATTCCTATATTGCATCAACTATTTTCTCAAAGGTTTAAGAAATCTACGTAGTGGATGTTTGAAATGCCCTCCCAATGGAAGCAGTGGGTGCAAATACAGTGACAGAATTCAAAATGGCATAGGACAGACACAGTGGATCCCTTTATAGCAACAGGATAAAATCAAAATAAGTGTAACTAAGTGTAACTATCTCTTATATCTCAACAAATAGGGGTGACTTACACAAAATGGTTGGTACACCCCTAAACAAAGGCATGTGGAGGTATGACCTGCATGGAGCGGCAGGTGCACCGAGTCTTGCCACCTTGCCGGGCAGGCTAAATGAGCCATACTGGTCTGGTTCCTACAAGTTTTAAATGCAGAGCTCCCTTGGATTTCTAGGGGAGTAGAATAAAGCCAGCCAACATTTTATGTACTCTGAGCACCTCCAAGTGTCCCTGAGTGTGTTTCTGGTTTGTGTTTCAGATGCGGGTGACATTTGAGGACATCGCTGTCTCTTTCTCCCAGGAGGAGTGGGAATATTTAGATAAAGGGCAGAAGGAGCTTTACAGGGAGGTGATGAAGGAGAATTATGAGACTCTGATCTCCCTGGGTAAGGACTGTACGACTGTATCTGCATTTCTAGCAGACAGTGGAGCCAATCTATTGTACTGTATCTACCATTCTTCCAGGTTCCTGAGATAGGACACGTCCAGAAAATGTGCTTACATAGCAATTTCCAGACATATTAATACCCAGTACCCATCAGGTACAATAAGCAGTATTTTATAAATCATCAATAAATAATTCAACTTTAGATACAGAACCTGCAGAGCGGAGTGGGGGATGAGTCGGTAAACCCTGGGGGACTGGGTTCAAGGCTCCCACAGGGAGTGTCCTACCTTACCCTATACATATAGAGATGGTTCCTATAGCTTCATGCCTTCAGGGATATACTTGTACAGTACTTAAAAAATAAAATAGTCCATCATATCCTAAGTCAGTCTCACTCTACATTGCTTCCTGTTGTGCTCATGTATATTTTTCTCAGCAGCACATCTGTGTTTGTCCCTTGCTTTCTTGAATTCAGATACTGACCTAATCTCTATTACATCCACTGTAAGACTATTCCACGCATCTTCCACTCTTTCCATAAAGAAATATTTCCGCATATTACTCCTGAGTCTATCCCCTTTCACCCTCATCCATCAGGTGCTGCAGGACTGCACCCTCAGACCCAGAGCCCGTTCGTCATCAGGAAAGAGAGAGGGAAGCTGAAACCCCTACTGCTCTCCATCTCAAAGCCAATCAGAGCCCACCACAGCAACTTTAAAAAAGAAGCACCATCAGGTGCGCCCGTGCCTGGTGGGCATGTGCCAGAGAGCTGTTTGGCATGGCCCTTAGGCGGGGAACGCAGGCAGGTATGCAAAAATCAGCTCAACCCAAACAAAAAGCTGACAACACTAAGCCCAACAACCTCGAAAAAACTCAACAACCTCGAAGACCTCGCTGCTGACCTCACTCCTATCAGGACTACTCACAAGAAGACAACTCTCACCCCACACATCTCCTAGACACTTCGGATTGTATCATGACACACTTTCAGGAAGAAAATGACAAACTGTAAATACCACTCATCAGAAATGGAACTCAATGCTGAAAGTGCCCCACCCCTATCCCCCTATGCTTCTACCAAAAAGCATAAAACTGCTTTAATGCCACAGAATCCAAAGTTGCCAGCCAACCAAGTATTATATGCTCTTCTTCTCATCTGGATCCTACTGATCCTACAGATACCTATACCATAAACATACCCACAGCCCTACAAATTCCCTACTACACATACCTTGCCACCCACACATATGCAGGAATCCCCATAAAGATGTCAACAGATGAACCCCCAGATTAATAAGAATTCAAACCAACACTCACACAACTTATTCCCACACCTGCACACTCTAATCACTTCTATTAACATTGGGCTAATCAATGCTAGGCCCATCAGATACAAGACAAACACCATCATAGACTATATTCTATATCACCCAGACTGACATTCTCTGCATCACCAAATCCTGGCTATAAAGCCCTGACCAGGTCATTCTATCTGAGATCACTCCACGATCTCATACTGCCTTCAACTGCCCGCACACCCACAAGAGAGGTGGCGGGGTACTTATCCTTGTGCGAACTGACCTTAAATTTAAAATATCCTAATCTTTAATCCACAAACACCGAATTAATCACGATAGAAAACAGACATCTAGCCATTTACCTTACCTACAGAGCTCCAAACGCTCCCGCTGATGAGACATCCAACATCCTCGAAGCCATATGTTTTGCCAGCTCTCCTCATAAGTTGCTTATACTACTTGGCAACCTAAACCTGAGCTTCGCACCTAGCAGAGAAGAAGCTATTTTCACAAGGCAATGGAATCACATAGCCAAATCCTCAAGGTACCCTCTCACCATTCAGGTTCTACTCTGGACCTCATCTTTGTCCCAAAGAACCTTCATTCACAGTACAGCATAATGGCCCCTCTTGCCCTACCAATACCCTGATCAGATCACCATGCTATACACTTCAAGACTGACCTCCCCCAACAAGGAAAATCACAGAGAATACCCCACTCTGAAAGAAGATTTAAAGGATATAACCAAGACCAATTCCTCAAAGATATCCTTCCCAGCCTCCCCCCAGGACTTTTCAGATATGGATGAGGCAATTAAAACCTGGAACTCCACAATCAATGCAGCAGTGAAGCCTCCTTACACCCAAATCTTGGAAATAGAGAATAAAGATCCAAATCTGCCCCGTGGTATTCTGATGCAATAAGAGAAAAGAAACAAAAAATTTGGCAGCTAGAACATAAACGGAAACATGACTGGTCACAAGCTCCGCTTCTTCAATACCAGAAAACACAGAGACTACAATGATCTGATCAACAAGCACAAATGAGAATACAACACAAACCTTATCTTAAAAGCCAGCAACAAGTTTCAAAAGCTATTTAAAATTGTCCACACCCTCATGAAGACTCCATCCCACAAAAAAGCCACTATCCATCGCCAGATCTTTGCAGATTTCCTCATCAAAAAGTGCAAACCACCCTTAAGAACTTCACTGCTAAACACCTCCAACACCTCAACTGCAGAACCCAATGTCAAACACAAATTGTACTGATCTACGGAGCAAATATTCCACACCATTGCTGCCTTAAACACCACTACAGTGCCCTCTGACCCCTACCCGGTCATGTGGATCAAATCATTCAAGGACAAAGTTGTAAACTGTATCCACAACACCATAAGCTCATCCCTATCTCAAGGATACATGCCCCCTGATCTCAAACAAGTTAACATCCAACTAACCATAGTGTTTAGACCCTCCTCATACATCTGTTCAACATACTCCTAAGAAGAATACACAACATAAAAACTGGATTCCTACTCGTCTTTATTGACAACTCCTTGGCTTTCAACATTGTATCACACAGCATCTTCTTAAACCAACTAACATTGGACTTCACAGCACAACCTTCAACTGGTTCCAATCCTACCTCACTGACAGATAACAAAATGTCAAAGTTTGTTCAAACACCTCAACTCCATTCAAAACAACATAGGGAGTCCTTCAAGGGTCTTCCCTTCCTGCCCTTCCTACTTACAACCAGTGTGTAGCATCTTCAAACAGCACAAAATTAACTATGCCATTTATGCAGATGACATCATGGTCTATTCCATCTTGACATGCCAGACTATACAGCTATCACTAAATGCCTACAGGAGATGCACAACTGGCTGGCTTCCAACAACTTCCAAGTCAACTTTAAAAAATCTGAGGCGCTATTCATAACACGGGACTCTTCTGTTACCCCCCATCATCAGTCTCCATCATGGACACTCTAATCCCAGTAAAAGAGGAAGTACACTACCTTGGTATCACCCTTGATCTCTTTCTAAACTTACAAGCCCACATCAACAGAACCTCCAGGAATGCATTCAAAAAGCTCGCTTTTATCCGAAGACCAAAACCCCTCCTCAGTCTGGATCACTTCTGCACGGTCTGTCAAGCAGTTATAATCCCTATGCTAGATTATTGTAACTCCCTTTTTCAAGGTCTTCCAACTCAAAGCACTCATTCCTTGCAATTAGCCCAGAACAAGGCTGCCCACATCATTACAGGATCAGCCAATCATGATCACATAACACCGCTCTTATATCAGCGTCACTGGCTACCAATTACCTCACGTGCCAGATACAAAACTGCCTTGACTGTCTTCAAGATAAGAAACAACACATCAGCCAGAATTCTACAGGAACTGATATACACAAAATTATACAACAGACCTAAGAGACAGAGCACCAGAGACACTATTTCAACTCCTAGTTCTTACACCAACGACGAGGGCTCTTTCATTAGCGGCACCCGCCATCTGGAATTCTCTCCTAGAGAAGGTCAGGACAACCAAGGACTTAAAGGACTTCAGAAAACATCTCAAAACCTTCCTTTTCACCAATCACTTCAGAGACAATACCTAGTTGTTCCCCCTTATCTCACATGCCTAAAATAATATCTAACCCTTGTACATATATTGCAATGTATATGTTTTGCTTCTTTGCAAACCCTGCACGTCTCCCCTTCCTAAGTTTACACATTGAGTTCTCTGTAATGTTTATTTTAATGTAAACTGCTTTGATTGTATGAGAAGGTGGTATAACAAGCTTGTTAAATAAATAAATAAAATAAATTGTCCCCTCATTGCAGAGCTTGCTTTCAATTGAAAGAGGCTCTCCTCCTGAGCATTTATGCCACGGAGATATTTAAACATCTCTGTCATATCTCCTCTCTCCCATCTTTCCTCCAAAGTATTACTACTGCTGCTCCTCGTTACCTTGTCCTCGCTTGGTTTTAAGGGATCTGTATTGCCCTGGTTCTCCTCTTATTTCTCCCATCACTCTTTCAGTGTTTGTTCTGGTGGATCCTCCTCTGCTGCTATTCTGCTCTCAGATGTTATACCCCAAGGATTTGGTGCACTAATCCTTTCGTGCACTAATCCTTTGGTGCATTCCTTTGGTGCACTAATCTCTTCCCAAGGCTTTCAGAACCATCTTTACGCTGATGACTCCCAGATCTACCTCTCTACACCTGAAATCTCTCTGGCAATCCAGGCCCGGATCTCTGCCTGCCTTTCTGACATTGCTGCTTGAATGTCTCAACGCCACTTGAAATTGGACATGGCCAAAACTGAGCTTCATATTTTCCCTCTAACCCTCGTCTCCCCTACCTCTTTTCTCAGTCTCTGAGGATAATAAAACACTTGTCATCTGCCATTTAGAGTACTGTAACCTGCTCCTTGCTGGTCTCCCTCTGAATCATCTCTCTCTCCTTCATTCTGTTCAACACCCTGCAGTGTAGCTAATCTTCCACCTGCCTCGTCATGCTCATATTGCCTCTCTTCTCAAGTCACTTCATTGCCAAACTACTACCCCTGCTGACCTATAAGTGCATTCATTCTGCAGCTCCTCACTACCTTTCCTCTATTTTTCATTCCCTACACCCATCCTCGGGAACTCCGCTCTTCTTGCAAACCTCTTCTATCTGTGCCCTTCTCTTCAAAATTGCTAACTCCAGACTTTGCCTCTTTTGCCTTGCTACTCCTTATGCCTGGAATAAACTACCTAAGTCTATATGTCAGATGCCTTCACTGGCCCTTCTCAAATTAAGACTCAAAACTCACTTCTTCTCTGCCGCTTTTGTAGGTTGAGTCGCCTGATCTCCTTTGGGTTTCCTTACCATTCCCCCTAGCTGTATCCCATGTCTACAGCTACTGTGTTGTTTGTCTTGACTAGATTTAAGTTCTGAAGAGCAGAGACTGTCTTTTACATATCTCTGTGCAGCGCTGCGTATGTCTTATAGCGCTATACAAAAGTTCAGTAGTAGTGGATGAGGGTCTCGGTAGTGTGTGTAAAATGGAGGGGACAAATGTTTCTGATGTTATAGAGAAAGAAACAACAGCTTTAGGATGCTGCAAAGAAAAAGAGAGTAGAGTCAAAGATGGTATGGAAGGGCAGAAGGGAGAGGCCATATGGTCTTTACCTGCCAACATATTTTTTTGTTTACATATAGAAGGTGCCTTGAATACTGGCCAGTAAATTGTAATTATTTAATGCAAATTGCTTTGCTATTTTATATGAAAGATGAGTCATCAAGAGATCATGAAAAGAACTGAAATCATTTAGGAGATTAACTTTCTTCCCCTGTCACAATAATCACAGCTAATTGGACAGAGATGTGGGAAAAGTCCAGAGCAGGGATATTGGGATCAGGAGACCCAGAAATACCTTTGTAGTCCCAATGTGTGATTAGTGCCTTCTTTTTATGTCCAGCAGGTGACGGGGTCACACAGGAAAAGAGAGAGGAGAAGAGAGAAGAATGGGGAAACTCTTTCACACACGAGGTGCACCCAGCACTCCACCTAAGCTCTCACATGCAAGAGAGACATTTTCCACGTACAGAGTGTGAGAGCGTTTTCACTCATAGTGATCTCATAAGAAGCCACCTGAAAACTCACACAACAGAGGAAAGTACCACAACAGAGAGGCCTTCTACATCTTTTAAAAACCCTGAATGTGGAAGAAATTTCACTCTTAAGAAATCTGTAACAATGCACCAGAAAATCCTCAAGAGTGAGAAAAGATTTCATTGCACAGAGTGTGAGAAATCTTGCCTCATAAACTCACAACTTGTGGAGCATCTTAGAACCCACACGGGGGAGAGACCGTATAGTTGTAGTGAATGTGGGAAATGCTTCCCCAGAAAAGTAGAACTAGTGCTGCATCATAGAACCCACACAGGGGAAAAACCTTTTAGTTGTACTGAATGTGGGAAACGCTTCCCCAGAAAAGGCGATCCAGTGAATCATCATAGAAGCCACTCAGGGGAGAAACCTTTTAGTTGTACTGAATGTGGGAAATGTTTCCTCATGAAAAAAAATCTAGTACAGCATCATAGAACCCACACAGGAGAGAAACCTTTTAGTTGTACTGAATGTGGGAAATGTTTCCTCAAGAAAGAACATCTAGTGCGGCATCATAGAACCCACACAGGGGAGAAACCTTTTAGTTGTACTGAATGTGGGAAATGTTTCCTCACAAAAGCAGAACTAGTGCGGCATCATAGAACCCACACAGGGGAGAAACCTTTTACTTGTACTGAATGTGGGAAACGTTTCCTCACAAAAGCAGAACTAGTGCTGCATCATAGAACCCACTCGGGAGAAACCTTTTAGTTGTACTGAATGTGGGAAATGTTTCCTCATGAAAAAAAATCTGGTACAGCATCATAGAACCCACTCAGGGGAGAAACCTTTTAGTTGTACTGAATGTGGGAAATGTTTCCTCAAGAAAGAACATCTAGTGCAGCATCATAGAACCCACACAGGGGAGAAACTTTTAGTTGTACTGAATGTGGGAAATGTTTCCTCAAGAAAGAACATCTAGTGCGGCATCATAGAACCCACACAGGGGAGAAACCATTTCGTTGTACTGAATGTGGGAAATGTTTCCTCATGAAAAAATATCTAGTACGGCATTACAGAACCCACACAGGGGAGAAACCTTTTAGTTGTACTGAATGTGGGAAATGTTTCCTCAAGAAAGCACATCTAGTGCGGCATCATAGAACCCACACAGGGGAGAAACCTTTTAGTTGTACTGAATGTGGGAAATGTTTCCCCACAAAAGCAGAACTAGTGCTGCATCATAGAACCCACACAGGGGAGAAACCTTTTAGTTGTACTGAATGTGGGAAATGTTTCCTCATGCAAAAAAATCTGGTACAGCATCATAGAACCCACACAGGAGAGAAACCTTTTAGTTGTACTGAATGTGGGAAATGCTTCTACAGAAAAGGAGAACTAGTGCTGCATCATAGAACCCACTCAGGGGAGAAACCTTTTAGTTGTACTGAATGTGGGAAATGTTTCCTCATGCAAAAAAATCTGGTACAGCATCATAGAACCCACACAGGGGAGAAGCCTTTTGGTTGTACTGAATGTGGGAAATGCTTCTCCAGAAAAGGAGAACTAGTGAGTCATCATAGAACCCACTCAGGGGAGAAACCTTTTAGTTGTACTGAATGTGGGAAACGCTTCCCCAGAAAAGCAGAACTAGTGCTTCATCATAGAACTCACACAGGGGAGAAACCTTTTAGTTGTACTGAATGTCGGAAATGTTTCCTTATGAAAACACATCTAGTGCGGCATCATAGAACCCACACAGGGGAGAAACCTTTTAGTTGTACTGAATGTGGGAAATGTTTCCTTATGAAAACACTAATAGTGCGGCATCATAGAACCCACACAGGGGAGAAACCTTTTAGTTATACTGATTGTGGGAAATGTTTCACCAGAAAAGATAAACTAGTGCTGCATCATAGATCCCACACTGGGGAGAAAACATTTAGTTGTACTGAAAGTGGGAAATGTTTCCATGGAACTCAGAGCTAGTGACACATTATAAATCCCACAATGGGGAGAGACCTTTAGTTGTATGGAATGTGGGAGATATTTCTGCACAAAATGAAGACTAGTGAGGCATCTTGGAACTCACACTGGGTAGAATACCTCTTTATCTCCATTTCCATTAAAACAAGGAGTACCTCAAGGATCCTCCTTATCCGTCCTACTCTTTAACCTCTACGTCCAACCCATCTGTGAAGTCATAACGCAACACGGCATCCAATATGCACTATATGCCAATGACATCATGATCTACCCCCAAATTGATTTAGACAATCCTGACTATGCACCTATAACTATCTGTCTCCATGATTTATCCCAATGGCTATCCAACAACAACCTCAGGATCAACTACAAGAAAACCGAAGCTCTGTTCATCACACACAACACAACTTCACTCCTCCTCAGCACATTTACCTTATCATTGAGACCATTACTGTCAAAGAGGAGATAAGGTACCTGGGAATAATTCTAGATAAGAACCTAAACTTCTCCAGGACCAAGCAGGAAGTCAGTCCTCACATATGGGTGACATCGGCGCCGACGGAGCCCTCGCGGAGCAAATTTCCCCAGCTTTCAAAGAAAGCCTTTGGGAATTGCAGTGCGCATGCGCGGTCCTCTTCCCGCCCAAGGGTGCCATCTTGCTCAGTCTTCTTTTTTCCGCGGAGCCCTACAGACGTTGCCTGTGAATCCCCCGCAGAAAAGTTGATTTTTTCATTATTTTCTTTATTTTTCTTCGGTTCGACGCCGGTTCTTTTCCCGCCCGGACTCGCGACGCCGGTTACGAGTCCGTCCGTTATTTTTCGGTTTTTCTTGTCCTTAGTGACAGACTTCGAGCTTTTTTCTTTTCCCTGGCTGCCCGGTCATTCGACCTCGCAGGGGCCCTTTTCCCCCCTATGGCGGCCAGTGGCTTCAAAAAGTGTGACCTCTGTAAGAAACTTATGTCTCTTACAGACACTCACGACTTCTGCCTCCGCTGCCTGGGCCCGGATCATAACTCCATGATCTGCGGCCCATGCGGCAAGATGTCCTCTAAAGCATTGAGGAGTCGGCAGCACCAGCGGGAGCGTATCTTCTCTGACTCCGGCCGGGCTCGGACCTCGTCAGAGGCTTCGACGTCTCGGGACTCTGGTCCTGAGCTTCGTCGAAGTTCCTCTGAAAGGGGGTCTCCTACCCGGGATCATCATCGGAAGAAGAAACCCGCGAGGGCGGGTTCGGTGGACGCTCCTGGTTCCTCGAGGGCCAGGTCGCATAGCCCCGATTCCCGTCCCGGGTCCTTGGAGTCGGAGAGGCCGTCGAAACATCCTCGACTCGAGGAGGACTTGCCCGCTCACGTGAGTACTGTTGTCCTCGTGGACTCGCCTCCGAAGGAGCCGACGTCGGGCCCGATGCCGTCGGGGCCCGAGTCGGGGGCTGCTGGGTCTCCTGAGCTCGGACTCAGGTTGACGGCCTTGGAGGTCAGCTTGGCTGCCTTCATGGACCAGCAGCGGGCATTGATCACTGGCCTCGCTGGCGCTTCTGCCCTGACCGCCGGGACGTCGACTTCCAAGTCGACCCCGGAGACCGAGCCGATCCTCGAGTCCATGAGGGCTCGAGTCGATCCTCGGTCGAGGTCTCCTTCGGCTTCCCGTTCGGGACCGAAGTCGTCGACACCGACTCCCTCGGCGTCGGGGCGGATGGCTTCAGTTCCCGCCCGACCAGAGCCGGTCGACTCCTCCTCCGAGGAGTCGGCCTGGGAATCTGAGGACAAAGAGTCACCTGGTTCCTTTCGGACTCGGTGTGTCCCATCGGACTCCCCCGAGTCCGAACCTCGGAGACGGTCCCCCCCAGAGGATACCTGGTTCTCGGACTTCGTCAGGGATATGGCCAAGGCCTTGGCCTTCCCTGCGGATCCCGAGGAGGAGCCTCGAGTCGAAGAACTCGATGCCCTCCAATATGACTCTCCCCCAAAGGAGGCCTTTATTGTACCGGTTCCTCCCATGCTGGAACGACGTCTCTTCCGCATGTGGGAGAGCCCGGCGTCGTCGCCGGTATTGAGCAAGCGGGTCGATTCCATTTATCGAGTCCGCAAGAGCCCCGGGTTCCAAAAGGCGCAACTACCGCACCATGCCATGGTGGTGGAATCGGCCATGCATAGACTGAAAAGTCAGAAGATGCACTCCTCGGTGCCCCCTGGTAGGGAAGCCCGTAGCCTGGATGCCCTCGGTAGGAAGTGTTTCCAGGGCTCTATGCTTGCTTGTCGAGTCCAGACGTACCAGCTCTACATGGGCATGTATCTCCGAGACCTGGCTAAAGAAATAGCTGGGTTCTCTGCTGGTCTCTCCGATGAACCTTTGCAGAGGTTCCAATCCTTGTCTACTGGTATTCGGGAGTGCTCCAAATTTATTTCTCGAGCAGCCTATGATGGTTTTGAGGCTTCGGCTCGAGTAGCCGCTGCCGGCATCGGTGGACGCCGCCAGGCTTGGCTCCAGTCGTCCGACCTTGAGCCCTGGGTGCAGGACAAGTTGGTCGATGTCCCCTGCCGAGGTGACAACCTCTTTGGCAAGCCCATGGATGAGAAGGCTGCACAAATCGAGACGGAGACTCTCACCAGAACTCGTCTCTCGAGGAAAGCCTCTGCCCCTTCTCAAAAGAAGAAGGCCTCGGGGAAAAAGCCCTTTTACCCGAGGAAGGCGGCTGCCTATAAATACTACCCTCAGTATCAGGCCTCCCCAGCTCCCCCACAGGGAAAGCAGGCCAAGGGACGGGGTAATGGGTCCCGTAGGCAGCAAGCCCCCAAGCCTGCACCACAGGCCCCTGCTCAGCAGGGTGGGGGTTTTTGACTCTCTCAGCATAGCCTCTCCCCCTCAGCTGGTTTCTCTCAGCACAGGAGACCGGCTGGTCCACTTTGCCCACAGGTGGTCCAACATCACCACAGATACCTGGGTGCTTCAGATAGTTCAAAAGGGCTATCTTCTTCATTTTCACCAGGTGCCTCCCTCCTACTTTCCAGGGGAGCCTTCCAGACTCCCTCTGCACAGGAGTTAGCAAGTCTTGTTCAGGAACGAGCCGTGGAACCGGTGCCCCACCACCTGAAGGGTCAAGGATTTTACTCCAGGTACTTCCTGGTTCCAAAAAGAACAGGAGGCCTCAGACCCATCCTGGACTTGCGAAACCTCAACAAGTTCCTTGCAAAGGAGAAGTTCAAAATGCTTACCCTTGGAATCCTGCTGCCCTACCTCCATCAGGGAGACTGGCTATGCTCCTTAGATCTGAAGGATGCGTATACTCATATCTTTATTCATCCAGACCACAGACAATACCTGAGGTTTGTGGTGGACGGACGCCATTACCAGTACAGAGTACTGCCTTTCGGCCTATCCTCCGCCCCCAGAGTGTTCACCAAATGTCTAGCAGTGGTGGCGGCCTATCTGAGGCTTCAGGGTCTCTTTGTGTTCCCATACCTCGACGACTGGCTCATAAGGGCCAAGTCTGCCCAAGAAGCCACTCTGGCTACTCATCGCACGGTAGCTCTGCTCCAGCACTTGGGATTTGTCATAAACTTCGCAAAGTCCACTTTGCTCCCCTCTCAAGATCTGGAATTCATCGGCGCCAGGTTGAACACTCTTCAAGCGCGGGCCTTCCTGCCCCTAGACAGGGCCCAAAGGCTCATGGATCTCACCAGCCGCTTTCACAGCAATTCCCTGGTCTCGGCCAGGCAATTTCTGAGACTGCTCGGCCATATGGCTTCCACGGTCCATGTCACCCCCTATGCCCGACTGAACATGCGACCTGCTCAATGGTGCCTTCGCCAACAATGGCATCAGGCCACAGGGAGCCTAACGGACTCCGTGTAGGTCTCCGACCAGCTGGTCTCCTCTCTGCGATGGTGGCTTCACCTGCCAAACCTAGTGCTCGGGGTACCCTTTCAGCCTCCTGCGCATTCTCAGGTCCTGACGACCGATGCTTCTCTCCAGGGCTGGGGAGCACATTGCCAAGGGACTTGTACTCAAGGTCTCTGGACTCCCTGGGAGTCTACTCAACAGATAAACTTCCTGGAGCTCAGAGCCATCCGCCTAGCGCTCAAAGCATTCTCTCACCTGGTTTCTCACCAGTCAATACTTGTCCAGACCGACAATCAGGTTGCCATGTTCTACGTGAACAAGCAAGGCGGAACCGGCTCCTTCCTTCTCTGTCGGGAAGCGCAGAAGCTCTGCTCTTGGGCCGTCCACCGCAGCATAGTCCTCAAAGCTGTCTATCTCCCGGGTCAAGAGAACTACCTGGCAGACAAACTGAGCAGGGTCCTCCAACCGCACGAGTGGCGGTTGGATCCGCTTGTAGTTCAGCGGATCTTTCTACGGTGGGGCCTCCCCACCATGGATCTGTTCACCAGTCCTCTGAACCGGCAGCTTCCCAGATTCTGCTCTCGACAGCCGCATCCTCTCCGGGTAGTGGCGGATGCTTTTCTGATTCCATGGTCCACGGGCCTCTTGTATGCCTTTCCACCCATGCCTCTGGTGTCTCGGACGCTCTTCAAAGTTCTCCGAGACAAGGCATCGCTGATCCTAGTGGCTCCTCGGTGGCCGAGGCAGCCTTGGTTCCCGCTTCTGATGCAGCTGGCGGTGGACACCCCTCTTCCTCTGGGGTTTCAGCCCGATCTCCTCTCACAGGATCAGGGGACGCTCCTGCACCCCAACCTCCGGTCCCTTCATCTCATGGCCTGGCTGCTGAAAGGGTAGTCCTTGCTCCTCTCCAGCTGCCTCCAGATGTGGAAGAGGTTGTCTTGGCCTCCAGGAGGCCTTCCACCCGGAAGTCCTACGCTCTTAAGTGGCGTCGGTTCTCCGTCTGGTGTACTCAGCAGTCTCAGGACCCATTCTCCTGTTCGGCATCAGTGGTCTTGCAGTACTTGCTTTCCCTCTCCAATCTTGGCCTTAAGTCCAACTCGGTCAAGGTCCACCTCAGTGCTATTTCTGCGCATCACGTGCCGGTGGATGGTAGACCTCTTTCCAGCCACCCTTTGGTGGCTCGTTTTCTTAGAGGCCTCCTTCTCCTTAAACCACCTTTGCGCCCGCCGGCCCCGAACTGGGACCTCAATGTGGTTTTACAGCGGCTTACCTGTCCGCCTTTTGAGCCTATGGCTACCTGCCCTCTTCGTTTTCTGTCCTGGAAAACCTTGTTCTTGGTGGCCCTCACTTCTGCTAGACGCGTTAGTGAGCTGCAGGCCCTGGTATCTGATCCTCCTTACACTAGGTTCTACAAGAACCGGGTAGTCCTACGGACTCACCCTAAATTTCTTCCCAAAGTGGTTTCCCCTTTTCATATCAACCAGGAGGTGGTACTTCCGACCTACTTTCCCAGGCCTCACTCCAGCCGAGCTGAAATGGTCCTGCATACCCTGGACTGTAGGAGGGCGCTGAACTTCTACCTTGACCGTACGCGGGAGCACCGAAAGGCTGTTCAGCTCTTCGTGTCTTATGACCCCAACAGGTTGGGGCTCCCTGTCTCCAAGCGTACTCTGTCCATCTGGATTGCGGACTGCATCGCTTGGGCTTACGAGGCTGCAGGCCTCGTGCTGGAAGGTAGAGTCACCGCTCATCGTGTTCGGGCAAAGGCTACGTCAGTGGCTTACCTCCGCTCTGTTCCATTGGCAGATATCTGCCGGGCCGCTACTTGGTCTTAAGCCAAGACCATTTCAGAACAGTATGTCAAGCAATAATAACACCCATACTAGATTACTGCAACTCCCATTTTTCTTGGATTACCTGCATCAACTATTCACCCCCTACAGATGGTACAAAATACAGCTGCACGTATCCTCACAGGCTCTGTAAGACACCTACACATCACCCCTGTCCTGAGCCAACTACACTGGCTACCTATCATGCTCAGAATCAAATTCAAAACAGCCCTCATCCTTTTCAAAATCCAGTGTAATCTGGCACCGAACACCCTCAGGGACTTGATCAAGACAAAAACTGACACTAGGCCAAGACAGATCAATGATGGACATCATCCAGACACTGGCCTCATACTGCAAATCAATGAACTCAACATCCAAGAAGGCTCTATCTCTTGCAGCACCCTCCCTATGGAACTCACTCCCCCCAGGACATCAGGACTACTATTGATGTGAAGGCTGAAGACCTTCCCATTCACTGATTACTAAGGGACCATCACATAGTCCACACTCTCTTCAGTAAAGCCCATACACTAGCTTTCTCCCTTGCTGTATATAACTTTCCCATTTGTAAATAAGCACCCTTGAACCCCTCTCCCCCTCCCTACATTCCCCCTCCCTCACAAAGACCTCTCAATGTAAATAGCTCCCTCCCTGAAATATCCCTTCCAGTGTCCCCTCCCTCCCTCCAAGTACACCTTATATCTCCTTTCAATCCAATGTACACTGCAATTAAGTGTTATACTGTTGTGTAGATATAAGACAACTTATTTTATTTTGTAAACCGCTCTGATTGAAGGATAGAGTGGTACAGAAAACCTGATAAATAAATAAATACTGGTAGTCTTGAATAATATCTAAACGACATTGATAATAGAGGTGTCTGTTCTAAGTGATTCTTCTCTGAATTGTGTGGAGAGGCAGAAGATCCTGAAGTACCAAGAAAAGTGCAGTCAGAGACCAAGAAAATGTGGTGGAAAGATACAGTAATCTTTCCCTTTGTACTAGGCATAACAAGCTTGATAAACTACTCTTGCCTGTTATATCTTACTACTACTACTACTACTACTCAACATTTATATAGCGCTACCAGTCATATGCAGCGCTGAACAGAAGACATGTAAGAGACAGTCCCTGCTCATCAGAGCTTACAATCTAGTCAAGGCAAGACATACAAACATGGAAGGTGTGGGCAAGGGTAGAACAAGGGAGAGAAAAGGAGATGAGGTGAGTCAAGCTCCAAAGGCAGTAGCAAAGAGGTGAGTTTTCAACCGGGACTTGAAGAGGGCTAGAGAGGGTGCCTGGCGCACAGACACAGGTAGTTTGTTCCAAGCGTAAGGTGCAGCCAGGTGAAAGGAGTGGTCTGGATTTAGCAGTAAGAGCAGGGTATAGATAAAAGCAGTTTACCAGAGGAGCAGAGTTCCCGAAGGGGGTTATAAGGAGAGAGTAGAGATGAAAGGTACTGAGGAGCTGCAGAGTGAATGCATTTATAGGTCAGCAGGAGAAGTTTGAACTGGATGCGGAAGTGGATAGGGAGCCAGTGAAGTGACTTGAGAAGAGGAGTAATATGGGCATGACGAGGCTGGTGGAAGATTAGTTGTGCAGCAGAGTGTTGAACAGATTGAAGGGGAGAGAGATGACTCAAAGGCAGACCAGCAAGGAGTAGTTTACAGTAGTCAAGGTGGGAGGTGATTAAGGAGTGGATAAGGGTTTTAGTAGTGTGTTCAGAAACGAAAGGGCAGATTTTGCTAATGTTGTAGAGAAAGAAACGGCAGGTCTTAGCTACAAGATGGATGTGTGTGGAGAAGGAGAGAGAGGAGTCAGATGACCCCCAGATTGTGGGCCGAGGAAGCAGGAAAGAATACAAAGCTATCCGCAGAGACTGAGAAAGGAGGAAGAGCAGAGGAGGTTTTGGGGGGAAATCTTGAAGAATTTTCAGAAGACTGTGCTCATGAGAAACTAGATAAACTTAAAGTAGGCAAAGCAATGGCACCAGATAGAATACACCCAAGAATACTGAGAGAACTTGGGGACCTTCTATCAGCTCCACTGACTGACCTTTCCAGTGCCTTGTTGGAGTTGGGAGTGGTGCCAAAGGACTGGAGAGAGGCCCATGTGGTGCCTTTACACAAAAGCGGAAGTAAGGATGTGGTTGAAAACTACAGGCTGGTTAGTTTAACTTTGGTGGTGAGTAAATTATTGGAAACGCTGCTGAAAGAGAAAATAGTGAGGTTTCTAGAGTCCAGCAGATTACAGGATCCAAGGCAGCATGGATTTAACAGAGGCAGGTCTTGTCAGACAAATCTGATTGATTTCTTTGACTGGGTGATCAGGAAGTTCGACCGAGGGAGAGCCCTAGATGTGGTGTATTTATATTTCAGTAAAGCCTTTGATACCGTTCCTCACATAATATATAAAATCCCTGTTTAACTTTTAATTTTACTTAATAGCATAACAATCAGAACAAAATCCAAACATGATTAACTTCTTATTCACTCAGGATTTAACCATTCCCAAGTTGCAATCTGGCAACCACTGGCCCAGAATACCACATTATCCTGCAGGGCTCTTAACCTCTACTTTGAAGGTCAAAGGAAAAACGGAAACAGTTTTCTTTTGTTGTATCAGTAGCAAAGAATTCTAAGCAGTTCAATTCCAGAGATCATAAAATCTAATTAAGAAAGCATTGATTGTGTGAGTGTTATACAGAACTAAACTAGGCACTTCCAGAAGGGAAATGGCTGCACTGGTAATTCTGCTTCAAATGCAAAGTAACTTTTGAATCACACTCTGCAGTTATCATAGCTGTTATTGTTCCTCTATTACCAATTTTGTTTCCAGAATATATTTTACCACAAAACAATAATCATATATCAAACCACGGAAGATCTTCCTATTCATTCATTCATAACAATTTATAACTAAAAATACATCACACATAGAATGGAATCAGGTCCCTAAGTTTTCTAAACAGTTTTTTCTTTCTCTCAGCGTCATTTCCGTACCTAGAAAGCTAGCAAGCTAATTACAGAGGAAAAATACTTCACCGAAAGACTTCTGAACTTCATCTCCTGTCACACTTTGATTGAATGAATTCTTTATTTTAAACAAACAAGTGAGACTGCTCAATCGGGAGTTTCCTCTAGGTAATGCGTCCATTCCCAGAAGAAATCACTTAGCAGCCTTTCTCCCTTTCTCTAGCTGAAACAGGCAACCATCAAACAACCAGCCATTACGCAGATGATTAGCTATCTTTCATCAGGCGACATATAGGAGCAGGTATCCATTAAACACAGCCAAGACACTGGCCAGGTATCTGACAATGTTCAAGGAAAAATACCTTGAAGTTCAGAACTCCATAATTACAATTGATGTGTATCTTGTTTACATTGTTATGTAACTAGACTGGTTCTTTTCAATTGATCTAATTGTCACCCTCTCTGGTCTGATCCCAGATAAGGAGATTTCTTCCATTTTTTTTTTTAGAACAATCTTTGTATTGAGGACTCCAACAGGGGATTTTGTTTAATGAAGCAATCTATGGGGTTAGGGCCGGTCTTAGTCCATTTCTTACTGTCTATCCCCTCATTGGATTTTGTTTTTCTTTTCTAAAACATTCTCCTTAACTGTCCCTCTTCCTTTAATATGTAAACCTGGTGTTTTCACTGTTTGGGGACACTTTAATTACAGGAAAGATCCTGCTAATGATTTCATTTTTACCGATTGAAATTGAACCCCTTTATTTGCAGAGGAGCTGGTAAATTCGCTGGTAATTTCACCTTTTACAAAAACCTCTTTATTTACAGAGGAAGGATGTGCACGAAATGTCCAGGACACCTTTCAGACAAGAATTCGCTTCATTCAAGCCCAGCCAATCTCCTCGCGGAGGTATGGAACCGTGAGCAAGAACACACACACGCTTCGTGTCAGATGACACGTACAGTCTCAAACACTTATCATTCAGTCCCAGTTTATAACAGCAAATTTTTCTTACACTTTATTCATATAACAAAACAAAACTTAAACAACACTTACCAAGCTTGGTTAAAAATAGTTATACTCACGACGCCGTCTTCAGAGCCGCCGTCATCCTAGGGAATCTGTCACTCACTTCTTTTCCTCTGGTCTCTACTACGCACTGGGAACGTACCTCCCTCTTCTTTCTTGAGGGGAATCCAAATCTTTAAATTTGTATCTTGGTCATAAAGACTCACCCGTACCCCAAAATTAAGGGGTAATCCCGGGTGTTCGGCACAAATTGTGGGGCCCTGTTACCCACAAAATAGACCACAACCTAATTAAGGTTTAACCACCTTTCTATATCAATATTAAACCTTAACCTTACAGTATTTAACTTGTTTGACATAATTGTGCCTTGGCTCTTGAGACTTTGTATCCAGCCTCATTAAAACGGTGCAAAAGTTCACTGGTGGCTTGTAGACATTCACTTTCTAAGTTGGTGGCTATAAGCAAGTTGTCCACATACTGGAGGAGAACCCTTTCTCCTGGGTTCACATAGTAGCTGGAAAGATCTTGATTTAAAATGGCACTGAAGAGAGTAGGTGAATTCTTGAATCCTTGAAGTAATCTAGTCCAGGTGAGTTGGCCCCACCTTCCTGTTGTGTTGTCTTGCCATTCAAAAACAAACAAAAGTTGACTGGTGGGGGCTAGGCGCACACAGAAAAAGGCATCTTTCAGGTCCAAAACGGTAAAGTGAGCAGCCTCAGCGGGGATCAGTCCCAAGAGAATATAAGGATTTTGGTACCACTGGGTGTATAGTTTCAGCTGCATCATTCGCTCGCCTCAGATCTTGTACTGGGCGGTAATTCCCTGTCCCAGGTTTCTTGACTGGGAGAAGGGGGGTGTTCCAAGGTGACTGACATTCCTTGAGAAGTCCATACTTCAGCAGTTTCATCAAATGGCAGTGGATTCTTTCAATGGCTGGTCGAGGGAAAGGATACTGTTTCACATGCACTGGTTCCACTCCCAGCTTGAGGGTGACAATGACAGGGGCTATGTTCTTCACTAGGCCAGGTGGATTATCTTCTGCCCATACTTCAGGTGGGGCTATGAGGTTGGCGGGTATACAGGAACTTGTTGACTTGACTGGAGGTGTGCTATAGAACCGCTACTCTTCTTCTCGGGGAACAGTCAGCACCATCAATCCAGCAGGCTTTGGGTTCACAGTCATTTGCATTTCTCCCCCTTCAGCAAAGGATATCTGTGCCTGGAGCTTTGCAAGCAGATCTCAGCCCAAAAGTGGAATAGGGCACTCAGGCATATACAGGAACTGGTGCATTATTTTCTGTCCCCCTAGTTCACACATGTGGTTCTGCAGGAGAGGCTTTGTGGCCTTAGCCCCAGTAGCTCTGACAATGGTGATGCATCAAGAAAACAAAGGGGCTACTGGCTTTAGTATTCTGCTCCTGTATCCCCCATAAAGTCCATATATTGGTCCCCTATTTTCAGACTGACCATAGGCTCCTGGGGACCCAGGAAAACTTGGAGTCCGGTCTGGCCTAGTCTTCATCCATGCTGTAGCCCTCTTCGGCTGCCACTCACTCTATAGCTGCTTCCCTCTCTTGCTGGAACACTGTGCTCAGTTTATTTTTTTTTTAAATCAAGTACTCCCTCCTCCCCTCCTGGGGGTGGAGTCAAGATACGGGCATTCACTTCTCTAATGTCCTTCTTCTCTGCAATGGGTGCACTGACTCGCACCCAGTGGGGCCGATCATTTTCACGACCCCTTTCACTTCCTCTGCTCCTTCGATTAGGAAAACCTCCTCCACATCATTCAACTAAAGTATCAGCAAGAAGATCTGTTCTCTTCCTTATCTTACATTCACTTTCTCTGTCACATTTATTTCCACAATTCACAAACTTTCTGAACAACTTCCATCTATACTGTATTCATGCCCGTAAATCCATCTGGTTTCTGAAATTTCAGTTTTATATCTCTCTGGGACTGACTGACAAAAATGCAAATTCTCCTGGGTTGCTGAATTGCATGGGGTATATAGTGAGGGCTGCCTGCACTATTTGGATTGGGTCTGCATAATACTGTTCATTAGTTCAATCAAATCCTATGGTTTCTCAGCGTAGGAGGCATAATGCAGCTTTCAGTCCCTGCTTGTAGTGTCATCGGTGGACTGTGGCCTACTCTGAGTACTTTAAACTGTGCCGGGGCTTTTTTTTTTTTAAAGAATTAACCAGGAATCCTATGTAGGGGAAGTGATCAGGGAACATTCTCTGTACAATCTAATAAACACAGGAAACTATGGGGCCATGAAGTAACTAACACTAGCCACCCCCCTTTCACAGAGCATTTCTAATAGGGACAGAGACAGCTTATGTCTGTAGTCTTCAGCAAAGTCCTTGCTAAAATTCAACAAAATTGACCCCCTCCCCCACATGTGCTTGGCTACAGACAGAGGGGTGGGCTGCATTTCCCTGTGCACTAAGCATAATAGATGTATGTGCTCATTCTAAATAAGAACAATTTAGATAAAGTCCTTAAAATATAAAACTATTATTTTGCAACATGTTATAACAACAATCCCAACAGAAAGCACTTTAGCTCCTAACATGACAGACACATATCTGTTACGTATGGCTGGAATAAAATTACTTGGCATGAAAACTAACTGCCAGCCGTAATCAGCATGTCTCTGCAAAAGAAATTACTTTAAATCTTATAGTTTTAGGAAGCAGATATTCAAAAGACATTCCAAATACCTTTTCCATAAAGTGGGTGGATATCTAGAATACATATACATTTTTTCCCCTATTTTATTTTTATTAACAATGAGTATGTCTTCTATGAGGTGCTTGCCGCAGTATATCAGGAACTAGAATTCAAGCACGATGAACTCCTTATTCACTCAGGATTTAAATCACTTTCAAGTCGCAATCTGGGTACTACTGGCTCGGAATGCTTTATAGTCCTGTCAGGGTTCTTAACCTCTACTGCGTAGGACAAAAGGAAAACAAAAGCAGTTTCCTGACTTTCTCTATCATTTCCTATTTAAACCATTACAGTACTTACTAAAGGTTTGAATATAAATAACACAAAACAAAGCTAAGCCCACAAATGCATTATACCTATAGCCCTACAAAAATTCTTCTCACTTGGTCCCTACAAGTACAGGAACTCAAAAGGGGTTAATAAGAACTTAACCCTTTCCAGGCTAACCCAAAACTATCGGGATTCAAAATTCTGACTAAACATTCTTATTAAATGATATATAATACATGATCATAGCAGAAGGAACATTACTATTAAAACACATTGAATAAAACAGGTACAATTTTCCTGAAATAATAACCCAGCTACAGAACGCTGAAATTAAGCCTTCAGAGGGTTAACAGATACTGAACATTCCTTTGTACAGACACATGCCCCTTCTTTCTCCGCTAGCCAATTTCATGCTGTGCTGAAGGAACAAAAAAAAACTTAAACATGGAATTTTCCTTCTCTTGTTTGTGTCGATCAGCTTCAGGAATGAACTCTAGTCAGGGCATTTTCAGGGACCATATACACTAATTAAAAAAAACATAAATTGTGCAAGTGTTATGCAGAGCTAAACCAGGCACTTCCAGAAAGGAAAAGGCAACAATGGTACACTTCAAAAACAAAGGAACTCCTGAATCACTGCAGTTATCACAGCTGTTAACGTTCTTCTGTCTCTCATCCCTGGGCAGCCTCTCTCTGACTGTCTCTCAAGACATTCCTTTTGCAGGCTGTGTGAAAGCCACACCCCTTCTGCTTGCTAGAGCCTGCCGTGCTGGGGAAATATGAAACAGCTCAAAAGCTGCACTTAAAAGAGACTCCCAAATTACCCAACAGAATATTCTTACATTATACAGAAGGGAAACTTGCGGTTCTAACAGATAAAATCAGAGACAAACAACAAACAGTAAGAACAGACAAACAGGAACTGCGCTTCTCAGACGTCCCTCTCACTCACACAAGCAATCATATTTTAACAAGAAATCATTTTTCAATATTTCAAGTGCCCAGGTTTTCTGACTAACTGACTATTCCAAACAAACAAGAAGGGTCGATGGCTTTAGCTGCCGCTTTCTCTTACGCGGAGCTTACTAGGACCGCCCTTATAGGAAGTGATCAGGCTCCTTTGTCTTGCCCATACTTATGCGAGATTTTTCCCAGTAAGTCTATACCAAATATACCAAATTAGTCCTGCGCATACTCATGCAAGACTGTTTCCCCAGGCTGCACTGACTTTTAAATCACAAAAATGTCCACTTACTGGATCCAGTTCCTGATACCAAACCAGTTCGTGGGTTGGACCCTGGACTCCCCCTGGTCAGAGGTGTTAGCCAGCTGGACCCGATGGCCCACCGAGGCAGGCAGAACCCTCTCCGATACAAAGTGATCGGCAGCGCCTGAGAAGTACCCCTGCAGTCGGACAGACATGGTTCCAACCGGACCAAACCTCAAGGCGAATTACGTGGATTATTCACTTGAATACCATTTACCACTCGCACTTCCCGGCCCAACGCACCAAGAATATGTTGTAGCAAACTGCAGTCATTGAATAAATCCAGGAGTCAATTTACAGGGTCCAAGCCAGTTTAATGTGCACAGGCCCAGTCAGTCAAAGCTGCAAAAGTATGAGCGAAAGCTTATACAGAGACATAACATAGTTGATATATCACAAGTACAATTATTAATGTATAACTACAGTTTATGTTTACCCTTTTAAAACGTTTTATTGTAATGCATAACCACAGTTTCCTATGTTCTATGTAAAAAGCAGAATGTTTACCCTGCTTAAATTGTTCCATTGTAAACCGCACCTGATCTTTCTGGAAGGTAGCGGTATATAAGCATTTGTTAAATAAAATAAATAAAATAAAAATAAACATAACCATTTATACCTCTTTTCCAGTTTGATACATGAAAGCTTTCTATTGGTTCTAACTTGATACATGCAAACTTCTCATTGGTCTTACATTCCCTGCATCTGTCCAATTAGAAATCCCTCCGGAGCCTAGCAACCGGCCCCCTCCTTTAGGATTGCTTGAACAATGGTATAGTCTTAACTTGGTAACTTTTCTACTGCAAGGTTAACTTCGGCTGCTGGAATGCATCTACTGTTACTTTTACTGTTACTTTCTGGTTCTTTCACATACAAGAGAAGAATAATAGAAGACTTATGTATTCATAAAAACTTCTTATTAAGCATTTTAAAACATCTTTCTCATTTTTCACAGATTTATAATTCTTTTCTAGCTGTAATGGAAATTAGGATCCAGGCCTAACTTACAGGCCTTTCATAGTAGCAGGCTATGCTAGGCCATAGCCTACCTCAGCAGCACCCGAGGAAGTGATGTCATAGGGGGCAAGCTCCTCACAGGTTGTCTTTCCTTTTCAAATTAACTTTAGCTGCAATAAAGTTAATTTGAAAAGGAAAGACAACCAGTGAGGAGCCCACTCCCAATGACATCACTTCCTCGGGCGCTGGAATAACCGGAAGGCTCCTCACAGGCTGTCTTTACTTTTCAAAGTAAGTGTATTGCAGCCGCTGCTCTGTACAAAGCAGAATCAGTGGCTTGGGCGGGGAGTGGGGGGTGGTTTGAGTGAACCAGCAGTGGAGGGGGGTGGTGGTGTGAGTGAACCAGCAGGGGAGGGGAGGTTGGTGTGAGTGACCCAGCAGGGGAGGGGGGATGAGTGAGTGACCCAGCAGGAGGGGGTGAGTGAACCAGCAGGGAGGGGGGATGGTGTGAGTGAACCAGCAGTGGAGGGGGGGTGGTGTGAGTGAACCAGCAGAGGAGGGGGTTGGTGTGAGTGAATCAGCAGGGGGGGGGGTTAGTGAGTGACCCAGCAGGAGGGGGTGAGTGAGTGACAGGGGGGTTGGGGAGTGAACTAGCAGGGAGAGGAGGGGGCGAGTGAGTGACCCAGCAGGGGAGGGGGGGGCGAGTGAACCAGCAGGGGGGTGGGGTGGGTGAACCAGCACTGAGAGGGGTGGTGGGCGAGTGAACCAGCAGGGAGGGGGGGCGAGTGAACCAGCAGGGAGGGGGGGCGAGTGAGTGAACCAGCACTGAGTGGAGGGGGGGTGAGTGAATCCTCGGTAATTTTTGTGGGTGGGGTGGGGTGGGGCAGGGGTGGGATTGGGGGCGGAGAATGGGTAGAGCATGGCGAGCCACAGGTGTCGGGTTTTTCTCTGTGAAAAAGTTGGCAACCCTATGAGGGACTGAACCAAAACAAAAAGCCAATTAGATAATGTGAAGGAAATGCAAAATGTTCACACACTAAGGGGCTTGTTTACAAAGCCGCGGTCGTTATCGGAGCCGAGGCCCCATTACATAAGAACATAAGAACATAAGATATGCCATACTGGGTCAGACCAAGGTCCATCAAGCCCAGTATTCTGTTTCCAACAGTGGCCAATCTAGGTCATACGTACCTAGCAGTTTCCCCAAGGGACACAGGTTCCACAATGCTTGTATTGGTTCAAGCATTGATATCCTGGGTCCCTTCTTAATAATGGCTTATGGACCTTTCCTCCAGGAACTTGTCCAAACCTTTTTTAAACCCAGCTACATTAACAGCCTTTACTACATCCTCCGGTAACAAATTCCAGAGTTTGATTACACGTTGAGTGAAAAAATATTTTCTTTTATTAGTCTTAAATAGTTTACCCTGTAGCTTCATTGCATGTCCCCTAGTCTTTCTATATTCTGATAAGGTAAACAATCGATCTACGTTTACCCGTTCCACTCCGCTCATTAATTTATAGACTTCTATCATACCTCCCCTCAGCCGTCTCTTTTCCAGGTTAAAGAGCCCTAACCTTTTTAGCCTTTCTTCATAGGAGTATCCTTCCATCCCCTTTACCATTTTGGTGGCTCTTCTCTGAACCTTTTCTAATAACTCTATATCCTTTTTAAGATACGGCGACCAGAATTGCACACAATATTCAAGGTGCGGTCTCACCATGGAACGATATAGAGGCATTATAATATCCTTTGTTTTATTTTCCATTCCTTTCCTTATCATACCTAGCATTCTATTTGCTCTCTTGGCCGCCGCTGCACACTGGGCCGAGGGTTTTAACATGGTATCCACAATGACGCCTAAATCTTTTTCCTGGGTGGTGGTTCCTAATGTGGAACCTTGCATCGTGTAACCATAGTTTGGGTTGTTCTTCCCTAGGTGCATAACCTTGCACTTGTCCACATTAAATTTCATCTGCCATTTTGATGCCCAGTCTTCCAATTTATCAAGATCCTCTTGCAATTTTCCACAATCCTCTTGGGTTTTAACAACTTTAAATAGTTTTGTGTCATCTGCAAATTTGATAACCTCACTCGTTATTCCACTTTCCAGGTCATTTATGAATATGGGGTTGCGGCTCCGATAACGATCATGAACCGCTACTGCAGCTTTGTAAACAAGCCCCTAAGAAGCTAAAAGCAAAGTTTATTGCACCAAATTATAAATCATTTTTATTTTGCTCTTATAAACTGCATCATGGTTCTTGCCAGGGCCGGATTTACCTATACGCCAGGTACGCCCTGGCGTAGGACCCACAGCTGACAAGGGCCCACAAACAAGAGTCCCCAGGACTGAGAAAACCCGCACCCGGGGCCGGCCCACACACCGGAGGGCTTCAGAGGGAGCAGGGTAAGCTCGCACGAGGCCCCGTCTCCCTCTGTACAGCCGCCAGCGTGAAGAGCCTTTTCCTTCACGCTGGCGGCTGTATCTGTAAAGCCGCGATTGCTGGGAAAGGTTAAAGGCAATGCCCTTTAACCTTTCCCAGCATTCGCGGCTTCACAGATACAGCCGCCAGCGTGAAGGAAAAGGCTCTTCACGCTGGAGGTTGTACAGAGGGAGCCTGGGCCTCGCGCGAGCTTACCCTGCTCCCTCTGAAGCCCCTCAGACAGCCGCGGTGCTGGTCGGGGGGGGGGGGGGCAAGGACTGCATGGGCTGTGATTGGGGGGGGGGGGACCTGGACCGGAAAAGGGCTATGGGGGGGGGGGACTTGGACTGGAAAGAAATGGGCTGTGATGGGGGGGGACCTGAACTGTAAAAGGGCTATGGGGGGGGGACATGGACTGGAAATGGGTTGTGATGGGGAGGGGGACCTGAACTGTAAAAGGGCTATGGGGGGGGGGACATGTAATGCAAATGGGCTGTGATGGTGGGGGGGGGGGAACTAGGAATGCAAATGGGCGGTGATGGTGCAGGGGGACTCGGGCTGCAAAGGGGATGTGATGGTGGGGGCTAGGACTGGAAATAGGCTGTGATTGGGGGGGGGGCTAGGACTGGAAATAGGCTGTGATGGGGGACTTGGACTGGAAATGGGCTGTGATGGTGGGGGGGCCTAGGACTGGAAATAGGCTGTGATGGGGGACCTTTCTGGAAATGGGCTGTGATGGGGGGGCTAGGACTGGAAATGGCCTGTGATGTGAGGGCTAGCACTGGAAATGGGCTGATGAAGAGCTAGAATAGGACTGGAAATGGGCTGATGTGGGGCATGGGAGAATGGGACTAGAAGGGAGTGGATGCTGGGTGGGTCTAGAACTATAAGGGAACTGATTTTGGGGGAGGACTAGAATGGATGGGGAATGAGAATGGAGAGGGGAAAAATATTTTGTGTGGAAGAAAAGTCTATGATGGGCTGGGTATTGGGAGCGTAAGAGGGGCTTGAAAATGGAAGGGTGAAATTTAAATGGATGATAAAGGAATAAGGAAAGAATTGGGGGAAAGAGCAAAAGGGAAACAATCAGTATGTTAAAGCAGAAATAGAGAGAGAATGGAAAACATCTAAAAGAGAAGAAAGGACAAATGGATAGCTCGCAGAAGACACGAAGAAACCAGAAGAAAGTGACTGGAGCAATTGCAACTGAAAAAATGCCCAAACAGAAGGTAGAAAAATACTTTTTATTTTGAATTTATTAACTGGAATATGTCTGGTCTGGGAAGTGTGTATTGCTAACATCTTTGCGTTTTTGTTTAGTGCAGGAGGAAATTACTTTATAGTTTTATTTCTCCAGTGTTGTACATTTCATGTTTGGATTTTGGGGTTCCCAGTTTAATTATTATCTGACCAAGGAAGCTAGCCTACACGTATCCTCGGTAAATTTTGTGGGTGGAGCTGGGGTGGGGCAGGGGTGGGACTAGGGGCAGAGAATGGGTGGAGCATGGCGAGCCACAGGTGTCGGGTTTTTCGCGGTGAAAAAGTTGGCAACCCTATTTGTGGGTGTGTTGGGTATAGTCAGAGTGAGAGGCGGGGTTGTGCGAGCCTGGATCCCTCGCTCTCTAGAGAGAGTTGAAATTGCTGCGGCCTAGCTGAACGGGGCCGTCCGCGAGCTTCTCCAGGCCCTGGCATGAAGGGGAAAGAGGAAAAGGAGAGTGGGGGAGGCGGGAGTCCGGAGAAGAGCACTAGCGCTCAGGAGTTAAAGGAGCAGGGAAACAGACTCTTCGTCACCCGCAAGTACCAGGAGGCGGTGGCCTGTTACACCAAAGCCATTGTGAGTACCGGGGAGCAGCGACGGCCAGGTCCGTTTCCTGTAGCTGCTGTAGTACCGCAGGATCATTCAGTGATCCCCTTCCCCGATGGATAAGACATTTTTTAATGTATTTCTTGAATTCCGATGCTGATTTTGTCCCTATTGCCTCTTTATGTCAGGCAATTCTATACATCTATTGCCATTTCTGATTTGGTAAGTTGATCTCGTTTTTATTTTTTCTGGGGGCCCACAATTTTTGTTGGCGTAGGGCCTCACTCAAGGTAAATCCGGCCCTGGTTCTTGCTATTTATTTTTGAACATTTATTTTACATCCACAGAACCCCCTCCTCAAGAATGGGTGCAGAGCAGAACTAGGACATTCACCCACAGAACTCAATATCTAAAATAAAAAAAAATCTCATTCTGATCATCTCACTAGCAAACATTTCTCCAGTACAAGGTGAAAGTATGCTTGTTTGTACAGGGTGGTGTACACAATCAGACTGTCTAAACCTGAGAAAGAGTTAATTCTCTTCAGAACTTTGCTTAGAAATAAACTTCATATATTTGCTTACTAAGTAGGTGAAGGTTTACATGTCCTGTAAATAAAGAAAAGGGCAGCTTGTACTCTAGCCTCTCTGTCTCAGGGTTAGTAGATACCAAGCAGTCAGCAGTAAACAATTATGTCTTGGAATACATGTATGTCTGCTCATACTGACCTACGCTGATTAAAAGTTGACCTATGATGTGATAAATACGTAATATTTGACATGTAATAATAAAGTGAAATTATGCTGTATCATCCAAAAGAGCCTTATAAATAAAGTGAACCATAGCTAACAGTTAGAGTAAACAAAGAGAACTTTGGTTCTATTTGTTTCTCTCCCAAAGCTTTGGTGTATTTATATAGAAGTGTGTTGTATTTTATTGCTGTCTTTTAGATTACCTTCTCATTGCTTTGAATGTAGTTTTCTGTAGCTCCAAGAGCCCTGCAGGTTGCTAGTGAGGAGGGGGCTAGACAAAGCCCACAGTTTGTGCCGTGACTCGGACCTATAGAGAGAAATGTATTCAATTACATGGTGCTATGTTTTCTTCAAACTGTTTTATGTCAACATAATAGTCCTTGTTCTACTTGGGCTGATTTAGATAATTTGCTTAGAAATGCGTTTTATAACCCAGCTGATTTTCATAGGGTCACTCATCCAGTTTGTGACATACCCTGTGATAGATTTCCAAGAGAATACTCAAAGAGATAATTTTGTTTTAGTGGTTAATAAAAGAAAAACAGATGATTTTCTGTTAGAATCACTTACAGTAATATGCAAACTTGTAAAAGGATTGGTTGAGATTAACACCTTTAAGGCAGGATTCACCAATTGTTTTTGTAAATGGTTTAATCCCATGAGTAAAAGGTATTTTTTAAAGCTTCAATAACAGATTGGCCAGCTAGAATAGCTGCTGTAGGTTTCAGTACAGTAAGCTGACATTTGATGTGAAATGACTAAATTGCTCAACTTGCAGATTGCTTCTGTGTAACCTCCCAGGAGCAGGGAGAGGGATAGGATCAGAGCAAGAGAAGGTCATAGGAATCCTCAGCGAGACAGTTCAGATAAGCTTGTTATTGAGCATTTGCAGTGAGACTGTCTCCGGAATCGGAGTCTTGATGGTCAGAGAACTCCGGTAGCTGCTGATTGCACTCTATCCTGGCTGAGTGTGAAGATATTTCCAGCTGTATTCTCTCTGAAGTGCCGTGTTCTGCAGATCTCCAGAAATCATTCATCCTGGAGAGCTTTCTTCTTCTTTATGGACAGTGCTGGGATCAGATATCAGATGCCTTTCTATCCCGCCTGTGCGGATCATCGTGAAACCTGGAATTCAGTTTCCTAGACTCAAGCTGTGTCCACTGCCAGCAGCCGTCAGTGAAGGAAGTTGTTCTATGCTTGAAGATCTCCAGAAACAAAGTGTCACTTCATTATGTAAGACTCCAATTCTTCTTGTGCTAAAGGCTGACGGTAAGACTTATAGATTTGTGCAAGACCTGTGAGCAGTAAATAATGTGATTTTGCCAATTTCTCCCTTGGTACTTTCAAGGGCCACCTGGATTGCAGTATGACTTGGCAAAGAAAAAGCAGTTTTGTTTTTATTTGTTTTTTTTGAAGGTTAGTCCTGCATATTTGCACAGGCCCTAAGAACTGCATTATTTGATGTAAGACTCAACCATTCCTCTTTAGTTCATTATGTGAATGATTTGCTTTTAATGTAGAATAAATTATGTATGTTATTGGTCAGATTTCTTGTCTTTATTAGCTTATATTGCTAAGTTAGATTTGAGGGTTAAATCTGTCTCAACTGCAATTTGTTTCCCAAAATGTTGTTATTGCGTAGCTTCCACATTATCGCAGTGGGAGGTTTGTTTTAAATGTAGAAATGTACTGGGAAGAGTGCCATGGTTATTGTAAACCATTCAAATTGTTTGTGGCTACTTTTGTTTTATCTGTTATCTGTGTGCTTTTGTGAACTTTCCCGACTGGTTGTAAGCCAGTGGGCTCTTATTCAGAGTGAATTAATGAAGTGACTCCCGCTATGTCTATGTAGTGATGATTTTTGCAATTGAATCTTATTGATTTTCTGGTTCTACAGTGCTTCTTGCCAGCACACGTCGCAGTTTTGGAATCAAAAGGACACCATTTTATGAACCGAAAAGACGCTCTTCTGGTATCAGTGTCACTGACATTGCTGTATTTAGCACTGTTAAAGATGACTTTATTTTTCCTTTCATCCTTCCTGCAGCAATAGCAAGATACTTCTTTTGAAACCCAGGTTTGGACTTCGTGATGGCTGCTGGAAAGCGAATCATCTGTTTATTTGCCCTGACCATCTTTTGTTTCTACTTTCCCTGTTCCTGCAGCAGAAGCTTTACCGCCGTGGTTATGCATTTTGTCTTTTTGTTATTGTTTTCTTTGGTACAATCTGTTTGCACTGTTTCAGGACTGGCACTGTAGGGTTAGTTTAGGGACAGATATTAAGATTCCTGCCTGCCGAACTCATTTTATTTTGATTTTGCAACCTGTTTTGTAGATCTGCCCTGTATCAGAGGAGGGAGGTGGTATTCCCAAAAAGTCACTTATGCACTCTGATACAGCCTCCGATTGAATAAAAGCTTTTCCCTTTGCCCTTATGGCGGTGTGTATTTCCTCCAGCCTGACACCATTTGAAATAGTTAATGGATGTCTAGCTCCTTCTCCATATGCCTTGGCAGTTATCCCAGACCCCCAGGTGTTGCGCAGCGATATCTTAACTTATTGTGCACGGTTGCACTCAGTCCTATTTTGTTTCCCTTTTATTGCAAGTGACTCCTTAACGAGATGACATGTTCTTTATATCCGGGATCCGCAGAATTATTTTATCAGAAGTGAAGCCACCAGATTGGGTCCTGATTAAGACTGCATCCGAAGACACTCCCAGCTCCCAAGCTCCTGGTCCATGTCGTGTGTTCCTGGTGGGATATTCAGCTTGTATAGTGAAAAGAAATTCTCGTTGAATGCATCTTATACAGTGGCCTCCTCACAAGATCAGAAGGTAGTTTCCTGTATCGGTGAATCAAGAATTTGCAACGCAGAGACTTATTGGACAACAGTGATATTGAAGAAAAGGACTTTTATGATTTAAAGTATTTTCTGAAAGAACAACAGTGACATTCCAGAGAGATTATTGTATTAAGTAAATTCTAAATGGACTATTCATGTGAAATGCTTTTATTTAGCATTTAAAATGCTTTTATTTATTTATAGTAAGACTTAGAGGGATGAGGTTAGTTTAGATTAGTATTTTCCTGATATATATGTAATGACCTTTAGGTACTTAACCTCTACTTCATAAAGTAATTGAGAATTAGAGGGCCGGTATAGCTATAGTATATATCTTCATCATCTTAGGAAGGGTATTAAAAAGAGTAGGTATATCTTTAGTTTGTTTTAGAACACTTTTTAAATATGTTGCTATGCATATTTCCTAATCTGGTCCTAGATGTGCTGTGGCATATTATTAATGAAGCAGTATTGCATTCAGAATCTTGGGGATGTTAGAGGGAATATCCAAATATTTTTGAGGCACATTTACACTTGATGAAAAAAACATTTCAATTTATCAAAGTTTGCTGTTTGCCTTCCAACAGTGATAGCTAGGCCTAAGACCTTTGAAGAATCTTGTGACATATGGTCTTATACAAACACAGAACCTAGAATAATTAAAGATATAGGTATGAAGATCCCATGTACAGGTTCCTATATTTCAGTAATTTACAATTAATGCCAGTTAAAGGGAACCAAGTGTATGATTATAGTTCTGGCTACCCTTTGAATGCCTCTAGTTCAGACCTAGGCATACTTAACTGGAGTTAACGTGAAATGATTTAATAAAATGGTCATGACTCAGAGGGTTTTGAGTAATTGTATACAGAATATATTTTGTCCTCAGAATTTGACAATCTGAGCAGAGAGCTTAGTGGTTTTAGAAGGAGATTATTTTGTGTGTGTGGTACTTTTGTGTATACAGAGCTTCCCAGAGGTTGGTCAGGCACCTGCTATATAGCCCTGGTGGATACCCCATAGTGCAGTGAACGTTGCTATATTAATTTGTTATCAATCCTGAACAAATCATTAGGAAGGAAAAGGGATGTATCCCCTCAGGATGAAGTCATAGTGGCTGCTCTGCTTTTTACTGAGGCAATTAGTGTGTATTGCAAGGTCCAGTAAACAAAGTGTCAGCTTATGCAGCCCAGAACCGAATGGCTTTAGATTTTCTCCTAGCAAAGGAAACTGGTGTGTGCGGAGTAATAGTTGATATTTGTTTTAGTTTATTTTTGTTGTAGTATGATAATAATGGAGAAGTAGTAAAAGGCATATTGGATAGAGTTAAGAACCGTGCTTTTGTTTCAAGTGCTAGTTATGTAAGTTCTTTTCCAGCTCTATCTGATTCTGTTTCTTCATTTTGGAATTCGTTATCCAGGCCTTTGCAAGGCATGTTAGCATCGTTGCTTGGTTTATTGGGAATTCTCGTTCTAGGAGTATTAATTCTCTGTGTACTATCAGCTTGCTGTAAGAAATCAGTGGAATCACTGACCCCTACATTGATGTTACAGATTGACCCAGAATCTAGTATTAATTCTACTTTGGTGACAATGTCTGAGTTTCCTTACTTTAGAAATGATTCTTTACAAAATCAGAGGAGGGACTGAAAGTATGCTTGTTTGTACAGGGTGGTGTACACAATCAGACTGTCTAAACCTGAGAAAGAGTTAATTCTCTTCAGAACTTTGCTTAGAAATAAACTTCATATATTTGCTTACTAAGTAGGTGAAGGTTTACATGTCCTGTAAATAAAGAAAAGGGCAGCTTGTACTCTAGCCTCTCTGTCTCAGGGTTAGTAGATACCAAGCAGTCAGCAGTAAACAATTATGTCCTGCAATACATGTATGTCTCCTCATACTGACCTACACTGATTAAAAGTTGACCTATGATGTGATAAATACGTAATATTTGACGTGTAATAATAAAGTGAAATTATGCTGTATCATCCAAAAGAGCCTTATAAATAAAGTGAACCATGGCTAACAGTTAGAGTAAACAAAGAGAACTTTGGTTCTATTTGTTTCTCTCCCAAAGCTTTGGTGTATTTATATAGAAGTGTGTTGTATTTTATTGCTGTCTTTTAGATTACTTTCTCATTGCTTTGAATGTAGTTTTCTGTAGCTCCAAGAGCCCTGCAGGTTGCTGGTGAGGAGGGGGCTAGACAAAGCCCACACAAGGCATACTGTGAACTAATACAAAACCCTACAACAAAGCCATTAAGGATCTATAAAGCAAACCTACTATACCATACCAGCACCAAGTTCGAAAAATTACATAAGGATCATACCCAAAAAAAGCATCACTGTAAATCCTGCAAGTGGGCCCTGGAACATCCAACATCTATTTGAAAAGCTGAACAATTCAGATTACTATAGTACAGATCCCTAAGTACAAACTTCATGTTAACAGAATACCTGGCCTTGGTCACACATTCAGAACACAGACCCTCACCAAGTACTGAATAAGTGACTATAACCTAAAAATAAACATATAGATAAAAACTAAACTGCATCCCCAAAAAGCCAGATTCTGCATTCAGTGCAACACCAGAGAAATAAAAAGAGATGCATTTCCCTGTACTGTATGAAATATAAAGAGTGAACCAACTCCAATCATTACATTGAAAATAAAATTCTCTTCTACCTTTGTTGCCTGATCATTTCATTCTCTGATCATGCTGGTCCCAATCTGAGGTTTCTGCTTTCCTCCCCTCCCAGTACCCCCCCACCTAAAAATACCCCCCCCCCCCCCCAAAAAAAAACATTCCAGACTGGATGCATGCAGGACACCTTCCCAACTCCATCTTAGATGGGGTGCATGCAGGATACACTCCTATTTAAGACCCATTGCTTGCAAGACATATCCCTATTGCATACCCAAGGCATACAGGAAATCAGGACCCATTCCCATAGCAGACATGGTGCAGGCAGGTGACATCCTTCATACAGACTGGGTAATTGTATATATATATATATATATATATATATATATATATATACTGTCAGACGGCTGCCTAGGGTGAGAACTTACACAATCTTGACGATGCATATATTCATATGATTCTTGCAAGGTATTGTGGGTATTGTAGTTCATTCACTCCCAAACACAACTGATGACAATAATTTGAGTTGTGAAACCAAGTGGTAAGATCAATAAAATACTTCTTTTATTGATGGGGTTTAATTCACCCAGCACATGTATGCTTGATAGCACTATAAATGAGGTTACTTGCTTGCAGTGTTTAAAATGGATAACAAAAAGTCACAAAGTAAACCAGAAAACAACCTTCAGCTTGTCAGGCAATTAGCTAATGTTTTCTTAGCAAATAATTACCAAATACAAAGGCACAAAGAAAAGAATAAACTTTGCTGGTTAGGTTAACTTCTGCTTATTTTTCCATGCAGATCTCAGCAGTGATTCTCCCTTGCTCACACACACAATCAGGTGCAGCCCTAATTACTATCCATGGACCAGCTGAAAGCCTTTAGCTGGCTGACTGCTACTGTGTGAGCCCAAATCCTGCTTTAAGAGCTGTTTGCAGTGGAAATAAAGAACAAAGTTAGGTTTCTTTGTGATGGCTGATGTGTTTGCTCATAGAAAACTAGCAATAGCATTTAGATAAAGAACAGTCCATGTAAATAGTTTCATCTGCTGTATTTCCCCCTGCATCAACAATCATAGGGTCAATATCATACATTGGCACAGATGAGTCTTTCATTAAAGCACTATCATGAGAATGCTTATTCCCTTGCTGCCATTCTCTATTATAGATAGGGTCTGGATCAGTGTTCATACCTGAGCCTCTCCTGCTATCATTATTCCTCTCTGTATAGCCTGGCCAATATGTAATCCAATTCTGATGTCCAGCCTTCCAATCTTGATCCCTGGACACTGGATCTTCTCTCACATACCTTCTGGCCTTGGTCTGAAAGTCCCTTCCACATGCAGTCTTCTCTCTTCCAGGTAGCCACTGGCGATTCCTATCTCTGCCACTCCATTCCTCTGGCTGAATCCAGTCCAATGGACTCTGCTGGCTTTTGGAATACCTCCCAGTATGAGTACTGCCTTGGAATCTCCCAGACCTTCCAATGGCCTTTCTTCTCTTCCTTCCAGAGAGTTTCCTTCTCTCTCTATCTGCTTGGCTTGGCTTCTGTTTCTCCAGGTGATACTGGTGCTTGAGCTTATAGCCGTTGCCGTCTCTGTCTCTGTATCTCTTCCTGAAACTGGGCTGGAGCTTGTAGCCCTTGCTGAAGCTCTCCCTGAAGCTGTTATCTGAAGAATAATCTCTATTCTTATTCTTTCCTAATGTGTGCTGCTCCCTAACACAGCGCAGCTGTGTTGAATCAGGCCCTGCCCTTTGAGATGAGTGCTTAGGGATTACCTCATAGCTCTCTTGATTGCACACACATTCTCTCACTTCAGCCTCTCTCATGGCTGCTGGAAACCTGGTGCATTCTGGGACTGGTAGTCTTTTATGTGAAAACTCTGTTTTCTTGCTTCTACCAGAACTGACAGGTTGCTTGTTCAGAGTCAGATCATCTTTTCTATAGCTCCTACCTGAGCTATGATAAGCTTCCTTATCACATACCCCCCTGCTTAAGTTATTACGGACTGGTTTTACTGGTGAAACTTCTTCTCTACAGTCCGTAATACGGGAAAGTGCATCCGCATTCTTGTGTAACTTCCCGGCACGATGTTCAACCTGAAAATCAAACGCCTGTAAGGCCATGTACCAGCGTGTCAACCTGGCATTGTGGTTCTTCATTTGCTGCAGCCACTTAAGTGGGGCATGGTCCGTGACCAACTGGAACTTTCTCCCTGTAAGGTAAAACCTTAACGCCTCCACTGACCACTTGATAGCCAAACACTCTTTTTCTATCGTGGAATACTTTTGTTCAGCCAGTGACAACTTCCTGCTCAGGTACATCACAGGATGCTCCTCCCCATCATGGCACTGGGATAGGACTGCTCCTAGCCCTACATCCGATGCATCGGTTTGAACCAGAAAGGGTTTCTTGAAGTCTACTCCTTTCAGTACCGGTCCTGTACACAATTTTTCTTTTAATACTGAAAACGCTTTTTCAGCTTCTGGTGTCCACTTTATCTGGTTTGGACAATTCTTTCGCAGCATATCCGTGAAAATGGCACTTTTCTCTGCGAATTGCGGTATAAACCGGCGGTAGTATCCAATAAGTCCTAAGAAACTTCTTAGTTGTTTCTTGGTTGTTGGAGGAGGAAAATTCCTGATGCTATCTATTTTGCTTAATAGAGGTTTAATTTTTCCTCTTCCCACTAGGTGGCCTAGGTATTTTACCTCCCTATTTGCAAAGGCACACTTCTTCGGGTTTAAAGTGATTCCCGCTTGCTTCATAGAGCACAAGACTGCCCTGATCCTCTTCAAATGCTCCGCCCAGGTGTTACTATGGATTATGACATCATCCATGTATGCAAAAGCATAACTTTGGTGGGGTCGAAGTACCTGATCCACTAACCTTTGGCAGGTAGCCGCTGCTCCATGCAGTCCGAAAGGCATCCTCTTGAACTGGAAAAGGCCAACGGGGGTGCTGAACGCAGTTTTCGGCTTCGACTCCCTGGTGAGCGGGATTTGCCAATATCCTTTTGTCATATCAAGGGTGGTTAAGTATTGAGCCTGTCCCAGCTGGTCTAGCAGCTCCTCAATTCTTGGCATTGGATATGCATCAAAAACTGATATGGCGTTTACCTGCCGGAAGTCAATACAAAATCTTAAGGATCCATCAGGCTTCGGCACCAGGACTATGGGGCTATTCCAGGGACTCTTTGACTCCTCTATTACCCCCATGTCCAACATCTCCTGGACTTGTGCCACTACCTCCTGTCTTTTGGCTTCAGGCAAGCGGTATGGCCTTTGACGAACCAATTTCCCAGGTGGAGTTATTATTTCATGGGCCACCAAATGGGTCTCCCCAGGTATGGGTGTCAACACATCTGGGAATTCCTTAAGCAACTTCCTAATTTCTTCCTGTTGTACCATTGTCAGGTCCTCACCTATTTGGGGCTCTGATTTTTCTTTACAATCAGATACCTGGGGTCCCAAATCTTCCTCTTCGCTCACCTCCCTCTCTTGGGCACAGGTGGCAGCTAAGCTTTTAACCCCTTTGACATCAGTAGAACCAAAGCCTTTGGCTCCACGTTCAGAATTCTCTAGGGATGTGACCTCCTCCACAGGTGGAAAACCCAGCCTCTCACAAATCAATTGGGCAATTTTGTCTCCTATCTTCACATGATACTCATTCTGTCCAAAGTTAAACAACAGAACTTTAATATTGCCCCTGTAATCGGGATCAATTACTCCCGCACCCACATCGATGAAATATTTAAGGGCTAATCCGGACCTTGGGGCTACTCTCCCATAACATCCAATTGGTATTTCCACTTGCAGACCGGTGTCAACCAGGGCTCTCCCTTGGCTAGGTACAATCACATTTTCTATGCTGCACAGGTCAAACCCAGCAGACTGAGGGGTTGCCCGCCTAGGAGCTTGGGCCTTCTCAGAGACCTTATGGTACTTTAGGACGAATATCTGCTTTGGAGTAGCTTGGTCTTCTGGACGCTTAACCATCTTTTTAGCTGGGGTCTGAGGACTTCCAAATAAAGGCCCGGGAGCTACTACCATTAAACCTTCTCCCTCCTTTTTTCCTAGTCCTTCCACTAGACCCTGCTTAAATCTTGGCCAGTCTCTTCCTAAAACCAAATCAAAGGGTAGCCTAGGCACCACTGCTAATAGGACTTCCTCTTGTTTCCCTAGGCACTTAACCTTTAGCCTATAGGTGGGATATGATGATGCAGCACCATGAATGCATCTGATGTGAACTTGGCTTTCAGGGGTTCTAGGCACAAATCTTTCTTGGGCCTCTATCCTCTTCCAAAGCCTTTTTGACATCATACTCTGGTCTGCCCCAGAGTCTAATAATGCATTTGTGGTAATTCCTTGCACATCAACCATCAAAAGAAATCCTTCCTTGGGCTGTTTTAAATCCAGACCCATTAAACTAGTGTGTGTCTGGCATCTCTTCTCTAAGTGTCCCACTTTTCCACACTTGAAACATTTCTTTCTATTCCACTGTGTCATCTGGTTTGATACAGTACATTCATTTTTAGAAACATTCCTAATTATTCCTTTTTCTGATACAGCACATCTAGCCTCAGCATCCATCTTTAGAGGGCCACCCATTCTATGGCAAGCCCACGTGGCTTCCAAGAATCTCTCTGCTAGCATGGTTGCCTCTCCAAGATTTTGGCAATTTTGCTGTATAAGAAAAACATTCAAATCTTTAGGTACCCCAAGCATAAATTGTTCCAGCATTATACTATCTAATAACATTTCTACTGTCTTTTGCTCAGGCTCTAACCATTTTACAGCTAGACTTCTAATTCTCTGACTCAGAGCCCTGGGTGTCTCGCCCACTTTCAATGTAACAGCTCTAAACATTCGCCTATACTCCGAAATAGACAACCCTAGGCGATCTCTAATAGCTGCCTTTACATCCTTATAAATCAAAGCCTGGGCTGCTGGCATTGCTCTGTAAGCTGCTAGTGCCTCACCAGTTAATGAGGCTGCCAGCCTTACTGCCCACTGGGTCTCTGGCCATGCTAAAGCCTGTGCCACTCTTTCAAAAGACTCTAGAAAATCATCCACATTATCTTCTGGAGTTAATTTCCCAAAATTAAATGCCCCAATCCCTTGATTGAGTCCCACAGTGTCCACATGTGGTGCACCAGTACTAACTGCTGGTCTTGCATCTGTTCCACTTTGGCTCTGCAGCTGAACTAGAGTTTGCACCAGATCAAGCACTGGTTTCTGCTGTTCGATTAAGGCCTTCATAGCAGTGTCCTGGGCCTGCTGTGATAGCTCCTGCTGCTTGCAAAATTGGGCTGCCATCCACTGAGCCATCTCCCTCGGATCCATCTTGACCCCTGCAAGAAAAGAGAGAGAAAAAAAAAACAAAACAAAGAGCAGCACCTTCCAACCAGGTGTGTTTTTTTTTTTCAACTTTTTTTTTTTTTTTTCAATTACCCCCTGTGCTTACACACATCCACCACTAGACATGCCCAGGTACATATTACCTTGTCTCAGTGATGAATCCAGCTTTGCACAGGGTCTTTTCCTCTGGGACAGCTTCCTGGAACAACCACTTTTCCTCCAAAGTGCAGACGAGGGAAAAAAATCTTCTTACAGCTTTAAACTTGACTTTTATTTGTAATCCACAACAAGTAAATCCTCTTGGTGCAAGAGCAATCCTGCCAACTACGCCATTTGTCAGACGGCTGCCTAGGGTGAGAACTTACACAATCTTGACGATGCATATATTCATATGATTCTTGCAAGGTATTGTGGGTATTGTAGTTCATTCACTCCCAAACACAGCTGATGACAATAATTTGAGTTGTGAAACCAAGTGGTAAGATCAATAAAATACTTCTTTTATTGATGGGGTTTAATTCACCCAGCACATGTATGCTTGATAGCACTATAAATGAGGTTACTTGCTTGCAGTGTTTAAAATGGATAACAAAAAGTCACAAAGTAAACCAGAAAACAACCTTCAGCTTGTCAGGCAATTAGCTAATGTTTTCTTAGCAAATAATTACCAAATACAAAGGCACAAAGAAAAGAATAAACTTTGCTGGTTAGGTTAACTTCTGCTTATTTTTCCATGCAGATCTCAGCAGTGATTCTCCCTTGCTCACACACACAATCAGGTGCAGCCCTAATTACTATCCATGGACCAGCTGAAAGCCTTTAGCTGGCTGGCTGCTACTGTGTGAGCCCAAATCCTGCTTTAAGAGCTGTTTGCAGTGGAAATAAAGAACAAAGTTAGGTTTCTTTGTGATGGCTGATGTGTTTGCTCATAGAAAACTAGCAATAGCATTTAGATAAAGAACAGTCCATGTAAATAGTTTCATCTGCTGTATTTCCCCCTGCATCAACAATCATAGGGTCAATATCATACATTGGCACAGATGAGTCTTTCATTAAGGCACTATCATGAGAATGCTTATTCCCTTGCTGCCATTCTCTATTATAGATAGGGTCTGGATCAGTGTTCATACCTGAGCCTCTCCTGCTATCATTATTCCTCTCTGTATAGCCTGGCCAATATGTAATCCAATTCTGATGTCCAGCCTTCCAATCTTGATCCCTGGACACTGGATCTTCTCTCACATACCTTCTGGCCTTGGTCTGAAAGTCCCTTCCACATGCAGTCTTCTCTCTTCCAGGTAGCCACTGGTGATTCCTATCTCTGCCACTCCATTCCTCTGGCTGAATCCAGTCCAATGGACTCTGCTGGCTTTTGGAATACCTCCCAGTATGAGTACTGCCTTGGAATCTCCCAGACCTTCCAATGGCCTTTCTTCTCTTCCTTCCAGAGAGTTTCCTTCTCTCTCTATCTGCTTGGCTTGGCTTCTGTTTCTCCAGGTGATACTGGTGCTTGAGCTTATAGCCGTTGCCGTCTCTGTCTCTGTATCTCTTCCTGAAACTGGGCTGGAGCTTGTAGCCCTTGCTGAAGCTCTCCCTGAAGCTGTTATCTGAAGAATAATCTCTATTCTTATTCTTTCCTAATGTGTGCTGCTCCCTAACACAGCGCAGCTGTGTTGAATCAGGCCCTGCCCTGTGAGATGAGTGCTTAGGGATTACCTCATAGCTCTCTTGATTGCACACACATTCTCTCACTTCAGCCTCTCTCATGGCTGCTGGAAACCTGGTGCATTCTGGGACTGGTAGTCTTTTATGTGAAAACTCTGTTTTCTTGCTTCTACCAGAACTGACAGGTTGCTTGTTCAGAGTCAGATCATCTTTTCTATAGCTCCTACCTGAGCTATGATAAGCTTCCTTATCACAATACCCACTTAAAACAATGCTGATATTACAAAAAAATCAAACTAACATAACCCAGAATATAATAGAATGATGATCTTACTAAAACAAAAGATTAAAAATTAAGCACAAAACATAAGTTGGCCATATGCACGGTGCAGTTATCATAATGTTTAACTCCCCCCACAACTAGCCTATAAATATAATGTGATCAATGAAAACTTACTAAAAACCTGACATAAAATTAATTAAAAACAAGAGCTGAAAGTCAAAAAACATTTTTCCAAAAGAAGATCAGACATTGGATGTGGATGCAAGTCCTACCTTGGGTGGAGATCGAGAGTGCAAAGACTGTAGGCTGGACTCTATCATATGTAAAAGCAGAATTAATGATGAATGAAATCCAAAAGACAACGACACCGGCGAATACTATAAATAATAAAACCACTAACCAACAAAAATTAAAACTTAAAATAGTTAAAGCCAATCACCCCCTTAAAATAAAGCCAAAACTCCTCCCCATTTTTGTACATGCAGAAGCACATATTTACAATGGTGAGTCTACGAGTATCCCAGAGCCAGCAGTGTTTTGCATGTCCTCGCTCTCCCCAAAGGTCTTACCACTCTGACCAATCCAACTTCATTGTTTGGCCTCTGCCGCCTTCCTCTGTGTGCCCAGATCATGATTCCTCAGTGCTGCTCCATTGCTCTGGATGCTGGAAGTGGAGGAGGAGGTAGGGGCCTCAAAGGTGTCTGTGCGGGAATGAAGGTTGCGTGGGCAGATTTATCGGGGGAAGGCAGTTTGTGGCAAAAGCAAATAAACAAAGCTGCTGGAGTGCCTCCCTCTCTCTCCCCCCCCCCCCCCTGCCACCGCTGCTTTTTTTTCTGCTCAAATTCATCAGCTATTGGTTCCTCCAAGAATTGGCTGTGCTTATTTCTAATTTTGCCACCTCTGGCTTGCCCCTGCCTTCCCCCTGCTTTTTTTCTTGCTCGGACGATCTTGAGTGGGGGAAAAAAAGCGGCGGGAAGGCAGTGGCAGGCCAGAGGCGGCAAAATCAGAAATAAGCACAGCCACGACTGCTGGAGTGCCACCCTCTTGAAACTGCCGCCTGAGGTGACCACCTCAGGTGGCCTAATGATAGAACCACCCCCGGTCAAAGGGCACTCTGGGAGCTGTAGTCCTTCCTAGGAGAGATTACTGTGTGGGAGAGTCACAGTGCTCTCTGGGAGCTGTAGTCCTTCCTAGGAGGGATTACTGTGTGGAAGTGTCATAGTGCGTTCTGGGAGCTGTATTCATTCCTAGGAGGGATTACTGTGTGGGAGTGTCACTGTGCACTCAGAGCTGTAGTCCTTCCTAGGAGAGATTACATGTGGTAGAGTCAAAGTGCACTCTGGGAGCTGTAGTACTTCCTAGGAGAGATTACTGTGTGGGAGAGTCACAGTACTCTCTGGGAGCTGTAGTCCTTCCTAGGAGGGATTACTGTATGCGAGTGTCATAGGGGTATGTTTACTAAGCAGAAGATCAACAGCTGTAAACTTGCTTGCAATACCAAAGGATTCGACAAAGTACAACATGACAACCACAAACAGGGCTTTCAGCTTTTACGTACCCAAATGCTGGAATGCTCTACCCCCTGACATTAGGGCCATAGCCAACCTATATCAGTTCAGGAAGGCACTCAAAACCCACCTGTTCCTCCAACACTTACCTGACAGCAATTGATCCTAGATATACCTTTCAGGAATTGACCCAATTTAATTAGAAAAGAACTACATGCATTATCTGATTTTTATCTATCCTTCCAATGTAAATAGATTATGTATATAGTTAACCCTGTTTTCCAAGTTTATACTCCTGTTCGATGTAAACCTGACAGCTTGTTGTTATGGTCGTTAAGTTATAATGTAAACTGCACTGATGCTAAATAGCGCGGTATATAAGAAATTGTAATAAATAAATAAATAAATAAATAAGCAGTCTTAATGTGTGCCCAGTGTTAGTGTGCAGGATGCCATAAAAGGAGTGGGCGTTCCAGTCTAAACATAGCAAGGCACGTTAAAGTGCAATAATGTGCACTGCGCACATTATCGGGCGATAGAGGGAGCAGCGTGTGTCGACACGTGTTAATCTTAAGTAGGCGCGCTGACCTGCAAATGAAGCTACAGAGCTGTAGCACAATGGTTAATCCATTAATGGTACAGGGGTCATGGGTTTGATCCCCAGTGGGCTTGATGAATAAAGCTGTCTGAGGCATTACCCTTTACTTTTACTCGATGCTGTCTGAGGCATTTTCGGTTTTATTTTAGATCTGTGCTGCCAGAAAACACACCCTCAAAGTGCCGTAACCTAAGGTGCCGCATAAGGCGCCCTATAAGGCACTCCAGAGGGCACATTATAAAGTGCACTGTCCACCTAGGCACCTTATAAAGTTGCCTATAGGGCACCCTATAAGGCGCCTTATAGGGCGATTTATAGGGCGCCTTATGAGGCACCTTATGGTTACAGCACTCTGAGGGTGTTTTTGCTGGCAGCACTAATTTAAATTAAAAAAGGAAATGCCTCAGACAGCCCTACCAAATAACACCACAGTTGGATAAAACCCGTAACGTCTGGCTCTACCGGCAGTGTAGTAACCAGTGCGCTACAGCGCTACAGTTATTAACAAACAACTGGCTGGCTACAGAAGGACTGCAGGTCACCACACAAACTATCTGCTGTGGTTACCAGGATATGGTTAACCCACCCATACCCATGATGCACTGCACCCACTGACACTATGGGAAACACTCGTGCCCATGTTGGGCCCTCATCAGTTGCTGTCTGGCTGCTCTACTGTTTCAGCACTTCTATGGGTCACCTAGGCATCACCTTAGTCCGCACTGTGGCCCAGCTGCACCACAGCATGTGCCGCCTGCAGCCCTCTGTGTCCTCTTTTCCAGCATCTGTCCAGTTGCCCCTTCTGACATGCCTGCCCTGCTGTTGCAGAACATGTGCATGCCATAGGAAAGCTGTCCAATGGAAAGGCAGAACCCTGATCAGTGCTATTTCACTTTGGGATCATTCAACTTGTAAGGGGAGAGAGCATAGACCCTTCCAAAATTAATATCTTTTGTTTGGAGCTTTTTTGGTAGTGTTTTTTGACGTTTCCCATTGATATCACTATTGCCCAGCTTGGTTATGTCTTTTTTACATTTTCTCCTGGTCATTTTCAATGTTTATTTGCCCTTTTGTTCCGTGCACATGTATCACACTTATCACATTTTGTAGGTTTCCATGGTTTTGCTGTACATTGCTGACGGAAATGGTTTCTTTTCCCTTTAAATCTGCCCTAACGCCAGGGTTTCACTGGAATTAGTTTTCAGCCCCGGATTCCACAGCATTAGTATGCAGGGAGCCTCTCTCCTCCCACTCTCTGCCCATTGACCCTCTCTCTCCGCCCCTGGGGAGCCTTCCTCCGCCCTCCGGGAGCCTTTGTCCACCCTCAGTGCTCATTTACGCCGCTGAGCGTATTATCATGCGCTAAGGTATCTTTGTGCCCGATAAAATGCCATTATTGTGCGATAAGGTACCTTATCGCGCAATAAGGTTGCTGGGCGCACATTAAGACGGTTTAGTAAAGATACCCCATAGTGCACTCTGGTAGATGTAGTCCTTCCTAGGAGGGATTACTGTGTGGAAGTGTCACATTGTGCTCTAGGAGTTGTGTTCATTCCTCAGAGGGATTACTGTGTGAGATGTCACTGTGCACTCTCCACTTACCATTGGGCTTTTTAATAGGAAACAGAGGTGTATTAAATTGAGACGTGCTGGGTTCTATAATACCATTTAGCAATAACATATCAATTTCCTCACTTGCTCCTACTACAGCTTCTGACTGTAAGGGATATTGAGCAACTTTTATATCTTGACAATTTTCTTTTAATGTAATTTGGACAGGTGATGCAGACCTTATTAGGCCAAAAGGGCTTTCTGGGGTAGCCCAAACGTCAGGTGGGATATTAGCAAAATTTGGCTAACTCTCTGTCTGCAGGAGCAAAACAGATGGTGTGCTGATAAAGGTCATCTGTACCTCAAAGGCGGATAGTAGATCCCGTCCCATCAAATTAACTGGACAGTGTGGGGCATACAATAGGGGTTTACAGATATGTTGCCCAATGAGTTCTACCTCAATGGGTACTGCCAGTTTGGTAGTAATTGGGTCTCCATTAAACCCTGTTGTCACAGTAGTTTTATGAGAGAGGTTTACGCCTGGGGGTAGGGAATTCAGTACTGATGTTGTGGCTCCGGAATCCAACAACATCTGCACTTTATACCCATTTAGAGGGACTTCAATTATCGGCTCATGCTCATTGAGCATAGCCCGCATCACCATAGAGATTCATTGTGGTCCCCCTTGAGGAGGCTGCCACTGGGGAAACCTGCTCTGAGGACCCTGGTAAGCACTGGGTGGCCTTTGTGGTTTTGCTGATCCTCAAGCTGGGGGGCTTCGGCATTCACGCTGAAGATGTCCCCTTCTGCCACAGTTCCAGCAACTAAAGGCGCTTCTCTGAAAATGCTGTGACTGAGGTGGTCCTGCCTGTCCCCCTTTCCAAGTACCCCCACTGTTTGGTCCTGTCTGGTTCTAAGCCTGAGCATATAAACCAAAATTCTCCCAGGGGTCTTTTTCAATGACATACTGTTCCAAATCTCTAATAATTTCATTTTCCTGTTTTATAATGACCTTAAGTTATTGCTTTTCTGCCTCATGCTGCTTTTCTGTTTTATTTAAACCTTCTCTTTCTTTTTCCTTCTCATCGTCCTTTTCCTTGTTCTTCTCTTTAACCTTACTTTTATCAAGATCCTCCTGCAACTCTCTCAGTTGTATTGCCATTAATTTTGTCTGCAAACTTTTCATATCCTTCTCAGGTTTTACCTCTTCTTCTTTAGCTAATTTGACAAAATGGTGTATATGTGACTGCTGTCTTGCCCAAGACTCATCTTCTAACCCCACAATCGTGTCAAGTCTTGATTGAACTGATTTAGGCAAAGTATTGCTAAGTGTTTCGAAAAATAGGGGCAAGAAACCTGGGTCAGAATAAACCATCCCGTCTGGGTTTCCCACAAATCTTGAAATCGGGCAATATATGCACTAATATCTTCTCCTATCTTAAAACGCATTTTCAGTAGTGGCCCTAAATTCTTCTGACTGGGGTATAGTTCTTTTATAGAATTCCAAACTCTGGGTCAGTGCTCATTAAACTCAGACCCATCATATCGTGTTTCTGCTACAGTAACTTGGGATAAATTTGCTCTGGCAAAAACGTGATTTATTGCATGAGCTCCCAGGAGTTTTGCTAACAGTGCTTTAATCACCTAGCCCTAAAGTATACCCTACAAAAGCAAAACTGGGGTTCACAGAGCAATACTATCAGCAACCATTAAGAAAATTGCCCCAAAAACAAAATACACAATATTAAAAAATCTTTCTTTTTTTGGATAAGAGTCTCAGAATGAATGGAGATGGGTAACTACAGGCCACAACAGGTTAAAAGCCTGAGAAATCCCAACTCCTTCCTTACATCAAGGACTCCACAAATCCTATTTTCCAAAAGATTTTTTAAATAAAGTGGTGTTAACTTGAAAAGCAGATTTCACATTTTCTTAGAGCTCTGCTAACTCATCCCATTATCCGTAAGTCCGACTGCAGAGATAAATAAAACAACTTATCTTGTCTTGAGGGTTTAGAAAGTCGGAAGTCTCCCACTACCCTCAAGACTTCTGACTTTCTAAACCCTCAAGACAAGATAAGTTGTTTTATTTATCTCTGCAGTCGGACTTACCCCAGCTTTAAACACTAAGTCACTACGGATAATGGGAGATTCCCGACTTTGTAAACCTTCAAGAAAAGTTGTTACAATATATCTGTAGTCGGACTGATCCCAGTTTTAAACAACAAGCTACAAGCACCGAAGTTGATTACGAATTTTCATATTTTTGTCACTTTCTTTCAAAAAAGAGTTAGCAGAGCTCTAAGAAAATGTGAAATCTGCTTTTCAAGTTAACACCACTATATTTAAAAAATCTTTTGGAAAATAGGATTTGTGGAGTCCTTGATATAAAGAAGGAGTTGGGATTTCTCAGGCTTTTAACCTGTTGTGGCCTGTAGTTACTCATCTCCATTCATTCTGAGACTCTTATCCAAAAAAAGAAAGATTTTTTAATATTGTGTATTTTGTTTTTGGGGCAATTTTCTTAATGGTTGCTAAAGTATACCCTGCCATAACCCACTCAAACTTTTGAATCCATGAAGCCCCCCCCCCCCCTCTACTAAGAGGAGGTAAGGCATTAGCTATATTATCCATATCAGTTAAATTCCAAGGGACATATCGAATAGTTCCTCCTCTTGAATGCAAGAGGGGCAAGCACAGTTTTTCTTCATATTTTTCCCACACCTCTAATCCTGTCTTCATGTAATCTAAATCCCATTGTGGGTCTCCCGCTCCCCCATGAATGCAAAGTCTAGCAGTATTCAAATGTGCAGTGTCAAGTGCTCCCTCGGGAGGCCACTGCAACATTTACGGCTGGTTCTCTAACATCCAGCCATACATATTGTCACTCCATCGGTCAATTAAGTAACAATTTCCCTCACCCTCAGCTACTGTATCCTTAGGCATTAGTGAGGCTCCAGCCTGACTGTTATTTCTTGCAATTCCAATGTGTTCGGTATTACTTTCCTTGTTTTCACAGCTGGATCTCAAAGAGTTCAGTCTTTCCTGAGCTGCGTTTAATTTATTACATTCCTTTTTCATTCTATCTTCTTCCTTTCTGTGAAACTGTTCCCACTTCTCCAGTGCTGACTTCCGCTCTTCCCATTCTTTAATTCGTGATTCTTCTAATTTCTTTTGTTCTTGTTCATTATATTTATCCTGTTCTTCCTTCTCCTTAACTTTCTCAGCCCACTCAGCCTGCTGATTTTCTATGAGTATTCTAAATTGTTCCTCCTCTTCTTGACGAGTCCTTTTCCATTTCTCAGTACTAGCTTCTAATTCTGTTTTCCATTGTACTAATTCGTTCTCACAAATTGGCTGTTTACAATATTCTAATTTAATTGTCCCTGATATCTCTGCCCATTCTTCTTTTTCTTTCCCTATATCTTCACACGCTGCCCTCATCTCAGGATCTTCTATCACTCCCGGGGGCATTTGGTTATAAAATCTCCTTTCGGATGAGGTCTCCTTTTTGTTACTGTGGAGGGTCCCCTTGGATTGTTTAGGTTCCTGATCTATAGGAATAGGGTCTTGGTATCCTATAGCTGCAACTGCAGTTAAGGTAGGATATAGTCCTGTTTCTCCCAGATTATGTGTGGGATTATAAGGAGGGGGCTCCCCACCACATTCTTTTGCTACCTCCATCCATAATGTAACATGTTGTAAGTGTTGCACTAATTTCTGTCCTGTTTTGTCCTTCTCTATCTTAGTTTGCAAGTCATGTAGCGAACGTGGGTCTAGAGTACCGCTTGCTGGCCAGGCAAAAGTGGAGTCCCGTAGTGCCCAGTTACGCCAATTCTTGCAAAACTATTCAAAAGTTTTAGCAGCAAGTGGATATCTCTTACTTTCTGTAATGCAGTCTACTCTTGTACATCCACTTTTCTAGTGTCAGAACCAGTTTCTTTTGTCTTTTTCTTAAACATCCTAACTAGTATACAATATCCTACTTATGCAAAATTTCCTACTAATTACTATGCAAAGTGAAAAAACAACTATATATATATATAAGAAAAACGTCTCTTACCCTCTTGACGTTTCTTCTTCAGGAATTCAAAATCACGCTTACCTCCTTCTCAACCTGTGCTTCATCCAGCGAACACGGGAGAACACTTCCCAGTGACGTCACTGCGCTGTGAGTCACCAAAATCACGTCGGGGTCACCAAAATGTTGCGGCTTTTCTGGGCTTCCCCTAAAATTATTTTGGGGTCTATTTTTTGTTTTGGCTGTTTGTGTTCAACCCCAACATACATATACAGGACTTTAAATAAATTGTTCATGCCACCATAAAAGCATAGAAATTGTTTTATTTAATTTGCCAGGTCTGCAACAACAAGCTTTGCTTTTAATAAGGTACAAATTTCAATTTCAATCCATAGCATAACAAGCAAAGCACCTAGCTTAAGTATAGACAGTCCTGGAGACATAAATTAGCCTCACTCCAATGAGATCAGCTAAAGTCTGTCTGTCTATTAAGATTTCTTCTCCATATTTATATCCAAAAATTGCTGATAAATAGATTTCCTTTCTTTTCTCATTCTTTATTATTTAAAAGAAAATCTGCTTCCCGATATGTCTCTCTGTAGCATCCTGTCTCCTCCAGTCTCATTGGCTCTGTATCCTGTTCTCACTCGCCGTGTGCTGGCCTGCGAGTCATGTTTCCTGCAGATAAACTGTAGATACTGATATTCGTCTTCGTTGTTTACATTTTCCTTGGTGCATTCGAGAGGCCCATGTGACAGCCTTTCATTAGCTGTATAGTGTTCAGAGATTCTGATTGTGTAAGCTCTCTGGGACAGGATATGAGTTCATTTTACAGTTCAATCTTGCTGAATTTGCAGTTTCAGTGTGAAAAAGGTCAGAGCAAGCTGTTTAGGCCTGAGCTATAGACGTTAGCACAAGATGGATTCAACCTGTAATAAAGGTACCTGAAGGGGATTCATCTTTTCCCCACAACGGCAAGAACTTCTCTGTTTCAGCTTTGTTTGGTGATATTTTAACATAATCCCTTTCCTCATTGTCTTTGGAGTCTGTAATTCATTGAGTTACTCTTCTACCAGTGATTCCGTTTTTCCCTCTACAGGTGGTTAGTTTTCTTCTGGCATTGTGTCCTCATTGGTTACATTTTTGGGGTATAATTTTCATTACACAATACTGAATTCAATTGATTTCTGTAAGGTTATGCATTTTATGAACTCGGTCATGTTCCTAATCAGATACTTTACTCTGGGTATCAAGTTTAGCTTAGGTCCCCTTCCATCTCCAGGACTACAGACCAAGTATCCATCTCCACATATTCCAGAAGCTCAGCTCCGAGTCCTTCCATCTTCCGGACTCTGTTCCTTGGTCTGTCTTACATCATGTTTCACCTCCTCTGTTGCCCCCTTACCATTCATCGGTTTCTGTATCCGGCCAGTTACCTCATCCTATTTCTCCAGCTGTGCTGGCATCTTTCTTCTGCTTCCACTCTTTCACTTTCTCTCTCATCGCTCAGTTGTTCTGAAATGTTATCACTTACATACTTCTCTCATTTGATTTTCTAATTTGAGAACTTATCTGTGGATCATCAGGTTATTTTGTATTCATTTGCTCTTGCTTCCAATTTTTGAACTTTCTGGATTTAAATTTAAAACCTGTGTTTTCAAAATGGCAGAACCTTAATGCCTTTTAAACTTCAAAAGTCGATATAACTGTAATTTGCCCTCTTAATTTTTTCATTAGCCTCTTTTTTCTCTGTCCCGATAGAGTAGGTTACTGAACAAGTTTTTCATGTCCAATAGCTGCACCAGAGATCAGACACATTGCTGGTTAACCAGCATCCCAGGCAATCTATAGGCTGCCCATTCTAAATTCTGACTCAATCCACAATTAGCAGGGATCCATGTCCAGTAATGCAGGAGCTTAATGTAATCTTCAAACTACTACTGTTTCTGCAGCAATGGAAGAAGATATTGACTCCTCATCTCTGGGCAAAATGGATTAGAACTATGGGAAATCCCCCATCACATTCGCTCCTTCTGAAGTCATCATGGGAAGGTACTCAACCAGATTTGGTAAGAGATATGGACTTCCTTCAGTTATACACTGGCTCCCCTTGGGGCAATATCTCCAAATGGGATAGTTTTCTGCATACCAAGGCAGTCATGAACCTCATTCCTAAGCCAGGATATGTGGAGTATGAGCTCAGTCTATTAAATTTACTGCTAATGCTCAGTGTAGTACTTGCATCGTCCAAAGACAGCTTCCTTCTGGAGTTCATAAGATGGAACATGTATGGGTAATTGCTCTCTACACCTGAAATCCTTCCAGGGGATCCAGGCCCGGATCTCTGCCTGCTTATCTGACACTGCTGCCTGGATGTCTCACTGCCATCTGAAATTGAACATGGCCAAATCTGAGCTCCTTATCTTTCCCCCCAAACTCACCTCCCCCCTTCCTCCATTCTCTGGTTCTGTGGATAACACCACACGCCTCCCTGTTCCCTTAGCTTGTAACCTTGGGGTCATCTTTATTTATTTATTTATTTTTATTTATTTTAATTTCTTATATACCGCACTCTTTGACATCAGCGCGGTTTACAGAGAACACAACAAAACCAGAACAACAGGCTGTTCGGAGTTACATATAACAGGATTATGAACTTGGATAACAAGGGAGAACTATTTACATGGAATATGCAATCTGTTAACTAGATCACATGCTCGAACTATGTACATGAATTAACACGCGTGTTGGGAGCAAGGGAAAAACTGTAATTGGATATGTAGTGGGACTAAATGTTATCTTCATATGGAGTAGTATCTGGTGAATAGGTTGAATTTGAGGGCCTTTCTGAACTGGGTTAAGTTGGTTATGGTACGGATGTCGGAAGGGAGCAAGTTCCAGCATTTTGGTGCGCAACACAGGAAAGCTCTGTTCGCTGTTGATAGATTGTACGTTGTTATGGCCTTTGGTATCGATAAGGAGTTTAATGCTGCCTGTCTTCTGTTTCTGTTTGGTGGTACAGTTTGTATGAGCTCAGAAAGTGAGTTGGAAGATAGGCCCTTTGTGGCCTTGAATGTGAGAATCAGGATTTTGAACATCAGCCTTCCGTGTATGGGGAGCCAATGTAGTTGTTTGAGGATAGGTGTAATATCTTTGACTCTACTTTCTCTTTCTCTGCACATATCCATTCAGATAGCTAAAACCTGTCACTTCTTCCTCTAAAACAGGCATGTCCAACAGGTAGATCGCGATCTACCTGTAGATCGCGGAGGGGTCAGAGGTAGATCGCCAGTCCCACTTGGCTCCTTGCCTTCGAATTGGTTCAAACCACTGTGACTTTTGCTTGCCTCTGCAATTTTATTTTGCCTAGCCTTTGCATTGATTCTACACTGCAATTTTATTTCACTGTGTGCAGAATTTATTAAATCACGTATGGTGGTATTTGAACTTGTTTGGCGGTATTTGATTTTTATCTGGTTTGCTGGACAGGTGTTTGAGTTTTTTTGATGATTGTTTGGTGGTATTTTTTTTTTTTTTTTATTGAGGTTTTAAGTCATATACAATAACAAAAATGAAAAACAGGACACATCACTGATGTTAAATAAGCAAAATCCAACATTTACATAACAGGTAAACCAAAATTATATCAGCATCAGAATCGTAGCCCACATCACGGGAGCTATCTATTAACAAAATAAAAGGAAAAAAGAATAGAAACTAAGTCAATAATAATTTGACCATATATTAGGAGGATACATCTATACTATGTGCCTTAATTAAACCCTGTCTATCAAGTAAAAATCGTTCCAAATGTGATACCTCAAGAAAAACATAAGAAGTGCCTTCATAAGTAATCAGGCACTTACACGGAGTATTGGTACCAGTATGATGAATTCTTATTTTTACTTTTAGAACTGCATGTGTGGTTTTGGCATCTCCAGTATTGTATTGCACATCATCCAGAGGTCTTCAGTTCCTGTTGATCATTAATACTTTGGGACAGTGACAGTTTTGGACCAGATTCAGCCAGTGTTTATACTAACTTAGCAGATTTGGCCTTCTTACATCCAGCCACCCCAGTATAACGAAGATGAGTGTTCCAAAGAAGAGCAAAACCTACAACTTTCATGATGAATGGGAAATGGACTACTTCTTCATCATGGTGAAAGACAAGTGTTGTTGTCTAATTTGTAACACCCCAGTATTCTTGCTCAAAAAGGGTAATCTGGAACCTCATTATAAGGCTCTGCTTAGCAATAAGTTTGATGTTGATTTTCCACTCAAAAGTGAAATTCATAAACTGAAGCTCAAAGAACTTGCTCCTGATCTGTGCACACCAACCTCTCACCCCGTATCGCGTACATTTCCCTTGGGTTTCTACTACCCAAGTGCATGACTCTGCAATTAAGATTTAATGCAAAGAAGTGCAGAGTCATGCACTTGGGTAGCAGAAACCCAAGGGATATGTACATGATAGGGGGCGAGAGGTTGGTGTGCACGGATCAGGAGAAAGACCTTGGTGTGATTATTTCTGTAGGTGGCAAAACAGTGCGACAAGGTGGTGGCAAAAGCCAGGAGGATGTTGGGCTGCATAAGAAGAGGAATTACCAGCAGAAAGAAAGAGGTTCTAATGCCACTGGTCAATGGTGAGGCCTCACTTGGAATAATGTGTTCAGTTTTGGAGACCGTATCTTGCAAAGGATGTAAAAAGAATGGAAACTGTTCAGAGGAAGGCGACCAAAATGATTTAGAGCCTGCGTCAGAAGCCTTATGAGAAGAGACTTGAAGACCTAAATATGTACACTTTGGAGGAGAGGAGGGATAGGGGAGATATGATTCAGACCTTTAAATACTTAAAGAGAAATAATGAACAAACAAACCTCTTCCAACTAGAGGGCATAACATGAAGCTGCAAGGGGGTAAATTGAAAGGCAATGTCAGGAAATACTTTTTCACTGAGAGGGTGGTGGATGCTTGGAATGCCCTCCCAATAGAGGTGGAGGGGGCAAATACAGTGGCAGAATTCAAAATGGCATGGGACAGCCACAATAGATCCATTTATAGCAACAGAATAAAATCAAAATAAACTGAACTATCTAACTTCTCAACAAATAGGGGTGTCCTGCATGGAGCAGTGGGGTCACTCCTAAACAAAGACATGGGGAGGAGTGGCCTGCACGGAGTGGCACCTACTCCTGCCATCTTACTCCAGCCATCTTACTTATTTATTATTTATTTATTTACATTCTCTTATATACCGCGCTATTCTGCATCCATACTGGTCTTTATCTGCCATCATTTACTATGTTAAATTGAAATTGGCTACTCAGCAACAGTTGATGGCGAAGCCAGGGTCACATTCTGTCAATGCAACCATAGCATTCTTCAAGGTCAGCCACCTGATCGCAAAGAAATGCAAACCTTTCACTGAAGGGGAATTTGTAAAAGATTGTTTTCTTGAAGCAGCTGACAATCTTTTTGAAGGATTTAAAAATAAGGAAGATATCATAGCTGCTATTCAAGATGTACAATTGTTAAGAAACACCATCGTGCAGTGAATAGAAAAGATGTGTGGAGACACAAATGAACAATTGTTGGAAGCTGTTTCAAATTGTGTTGCTTTCTCACTCCAACTGGATGAATCTACAGACATAAGAGACATAGGGGCATGTTTACTAAAACCCCGGTAATGTGCGGGCCCCGGTAGTGTGCGGGTGCCATATAAGGAGTGGGCGTTCCCCGCTGAAGACGAAACGCTGGAATTTACATATGCGCTAAGGTGCGCGGCGCCCTTGTGCGCCCCGCACCTTAGCGCATCAGACAGCTGCGTGGGAGGCATATGTGTCACGCTGATGGGCAAGCAGAAGAACAAAGCCACAGCACAATGGTTAGGACACATGCCAATGGTGCAAGAAGCAGGAGTTTGATCCCCCACAGAGTCCAATAAAGATGGCTGGCTGAGTTGTTAATTTATGAGGCAGAGAAATAATGGGCGGCATAAGGCTGCGCGCTGATGGGCATAAGGGTGGGTGCTAATATTTTAGGAGGCATCTCAATATGGGGTGGCATAAGATGGGGCGCTGATGAGCAAACAGAACTGCAGAGCCACAGCACAATGGTTAAGGCACATACCAATGTTGCAGGGATCAGGGGTTCAATCCCCCACAGTGCCCAATGAACCAGGCTGGCTGAGGCATTACTTTAGGAGCCAGCCTAATATAGGGCGGCACGCTGATGGGCATTAGGCAGCACGCTATTGATTTAGGAGGCTAATTTAATATTGCGAGTCAGAAGGCGTCTTGCAGATGTGCAAGCACACAAACAGAGTCACAGCACAATGGTCAAGACACTGACCAATGGTGCAGGGATCATGGATTCAATTCCCTACTGTGGTCAATAGAATAGGCTGGTTGAGGCATCATATTTTATGGATAAGAGTGCTGTAGGAGGCATATTGATTTTGGGCGGCATAAGGCGTCGCGCTGTTAAGGTTGGGTGGCATAAGGCGGTGTTTGTTTTATATTTTTTGGGCATAAGGCTGTGTGATGTTGTGTGGGTGGTTTGGGCGGCATAAGGCGGTGCGCTGTGAGGTGCGGACAGCAGAAGATGTTGCGCTGTTAATGTTGGGTGGCATAAGGCGGCATGTTAATTCCGTGGGGCAGAAGGCGGTGCGCTGTAAACTTTGGGAGGCATAAGGCGGTGCACTGATGATCCAGCACAGTAACAGAGCCACAGCACAATGGTTAAGACACTGACCAATGGTGCAGGGATCATGGGTTCAATCCCCTACTGTGCATATAGGTATAGGTTGGTTGAGGCATTATATTTTATGGATAAGAGTGCTGTAGGAGGCATATTGATGTTGGGTGGCATAAGGCGTTGGGTGGCATAAGGCGGTGCAATGTCTTTATTTTGGGCATAAGGCTGTGCGATGTTAAGTGTGGGCGGTTGCGATGTCATAAGGCGGTGCACTGTGAGTTGCGCACGGCAGCAGATGTTGCGCTGGTAATGTTGGCCGGCAGAAGGCGGCATGTTAATTCGGGGCGGCAGAAGGCGGGGTGCTGTAAACTTTGGAAGGCATAAGACGGTGCACTGATGACCAATCACAGCAACAGAGCCACAGCACAATGGTTAAGACACTGACCAATGGTGTAGGGATCATGGGTTCAATCCCCCACTGTGGCCAATGAATAAGGCTGGTTGAGGCATTACCTATTACGTGGAATATTGCTCTAAGAAGCATTTTACATTGTTATTGTAATTAATACTGCTAGCAAATGCACTCTCAAAGCACTGTAATATAAGGTGCTCCATAAGGTACTCTAGAGGGCACATTGTAAAGTGCACGGTCCACCAAGCCACACTACAATGTTGCTTATAGGGTGCTGTATGAGGAGGGACAAGGTCAGAGCACTGTTTCTGCTGGCAGCACTGTGTATTGTAATGCATGGAAATCTTAAGTGGGTGTGCTGACATGCAAGAAGGAACAGCAGTGTACCACAATGGTTAAAACACTGACTGACGGTGCAAGGGTCATGCTTTCAAATCACCACTGAATAGGTTTGCCAGAGGTACGTCCTTTTTCAATGTGCAACTGTACACCAATATGTGCTGCCATTTAAAAAGAACCCCACCCTAGTGCCATAAATTAATGCACCTTTTAGGGTGCACTAGAAGGCACATCCTAAACATACACGTCAGCAAAGGCGAGTTAGAATTATTCCCAGAGGCCATGGTTAAAAGTTGTCAACTCCCAGGGCACCATTGTAGACACACCATAAGCTGCCAGTGTCAAAGGTGTGACATAAGTTTCACCAAGGATGTAGAGGTAAACTAAAATACGTTTTCCAAGAGCACTAAGATCACCCAATATGAAGGTCAAGAGAGATATGTGTCAAACACACATGTAACCCAAACACAGCACAGAGCTAAAAGGAAAGACAATGCATATGTAAAAGAAGGACGTAGATGACAGCTGCTGGACCACACAAATCAGCCCCAGCCCATGTGTCAGCTAGAGAAATGGACAAACAAATCGTGGACAGCTGTAGCTATGTACAGAGTGATGGTAATGTACGATGCTATAATGACAGTGTGTGACAGTGGATGGGACGATGTGCACAGCAGAGAATGCTGACATGGCAGGATTGGTGAAATTTCAGGATGACAGTGGAGTAGCAGTGCTATGCAGAGCACACACAAGAGAGGTCACCAGGGAGAGCTGCAATGCAGGAATGTGTAGTAGTGCAGGACGTGGGGTAGCAGCATGCACATCAGGGTAGGATGGCACAACAGCTGGTAGACAGAAGATGGACAGAAGGATGGTCCACAACTCTGATGAGGGCACAATGTGCTCACAACACAGATATGCACACATATCAGTGTCATCCTACTGAAAACCACTTCTGCAGAACAAACATACAAATCAAAGAGAATAGAGAGGACTCACACCTACACCCAATACCATAAATGGCAATGCACAAACCGGTAGCCCACACCACCAACGTGAGCTCATTAGCAAAAGATACATACAAAAATAGTGCAGGACATCACACAAGACGCCTGCTGGCTGTCCGGACAGACAAACCCCCAACAGCAATCATGGGCAAATGCACATGCAGATCTGCTGTGTACAGATCACATCCCAGGCTGTAATTATGACCAGGGACACATGCGCACACACACTGATATGTTATGCAGTGGATACAGCAAGCAAAAGATGAACAAAACTAAACCACAAAGGCAGCAGAGGATCCTCTGTGGAGCTGTGTAACAATCTGGGACAGGACAGGAGAGAGCTCAACATGCAAACACGTGTACCACACACCAGCTGAACCACACCAATACCAAACCCCCAGGTGCACTGTCATGTAAACAGCATAAAGAAAGAGACCCATGTATCAGATAAGATCTGATGGCTCTGCAGTGCAGAGGGTACACCTTGGTGTACATTGAAGAGAGGGATGGGTGTGTATAGTGGTAATGAACTTGCTGTTACTTAATGCTCAAGTTAGCACAACATACAATAAAAATATAACCCACCTGTGGGTGTCAAACCTGCAAACTACAGAGGTACAACACCTGCATCTAACCACTCCCACAAACAGCACACTGAGCACAATGCAAAACAAATACCCCAAAGGGAGGGTGTCTATGGGAATCTGTAATACCCAGTGATGTCACAAATGGCTGTCCGATACACAGCTGTCACCTTACAAGGATGTGTGTACAGGTGGGCCATGTACATCACCAGCAAATCAAGAGATACAAGTGTCAATGTGCTGAAAGAGTGGGGTAGTAGTTCAGTGTTCAGAAAACTCCATGGAAACCCAAGCAACCAGGGTACAATTCACAGTATCACTCCATGTGTCCTTGTTCAAGTCACGTAACCCTCCATTACCTTGGAAGAAAGACCTGACAATCTACATCTAGTGACATTAACAAGAATACCCTGGAGTCTCTGGGTCATAAGGAGTAAGGACTGAATGAAAGGCACACATTGCCTTGCATGTTTGTCAGCATGATCAAGCAGAAAAATAGACAAATGTCTGTCAAATACATATCTTTATTTTGGTTATTCATCAAAGATAGTGTAGACAGTGCCATCATAATATCAAGGTGAGTGCATCCCTGGTGAAAAATGGAAATACATTTTGCAAGGCAGGAACCCACATCCTACAGAAAGGTCACTGGCGAGACCACAACTGAAGGGCACGAGATATAATGTACAGCAAGTGCATGCTTTGCACAGGGCAGCAGGCCCCCATCCCCCTCCAGCTGCTGCATGCCTCAAATGTGTAAGGTACATATCAGTGCATGTAGACAGTACACGCTGCATGATGAGGCCCCAACACACATCACCAGTCCCTCCAAACATATCCGTCTGGCAACACAGGAGACACACAAATGAAACAGCATATGTTGTAGCAATGTTTTACTGAGAGAAACGCATTCTGATAGTAATGTATCAGCTCACAGCTAATGGCTGATCTAGGAATCAAAGGTGCAACAATGTAGACCCAAACAATCATCAAAAGCACAATTAGCATATGCAAACAGGTAGCAGAGTCTCATGAACACAGAGGGGATACAAACTAAACTACCTTCAAAAACCTGCAAAAGAGAACACCATGCAGGAGATCCCCCCCACTGTTATTTGGGTATACAATGTTTGGGCACATATAGCACAGTACATAGAATGCACGATTGAAGGAGGACAACGGACACAAACACTGCCACACTCCAAATATAATGGGGCAATGTGAGTGTCCTTACTGCAGGGGATAAACAGGACTGTACAGACGTACAATGCAAGGTGTGTACATACTTGCCCAGTGTCACGTCTGCACAGTTAACACACACTAGAACCAGCATGTGAAGATGGAAATGATGGGCAAACATCTTACAGTGACCCCCACAGAAGTCAAAGGTCAACATGCTGTGGTTCCCAAACATAGTCAGTCATTTTCACAAGCACCATACACATACCAACATGATACAGTGATGGCACACATGCCCGTTACCCCCCTTGCCCATGGCAAACATCAATCCAGGATGTTGGTGTGCATGAACGCTTTGGTATGGGCAAATCTGTATCCTGTCGAGGTGGAGGGCAGGTGGACATAGACAACAGGACCGCTCCATCGTTGCTCGTATGCCACAAACATGGCTGTATGTTTATGTTGAAACAAACAGATGAGCGTATCCTGTGTGCCATGTCACACACATGTCAAAAACACAACAACAAAACAACTGGGGAGGAATGTACAACATACAGTGTAAATTTCAGTCCCTGCTGCACAGGTGTGGATCAGTACACATCGTCCAAAGGGCAAAGTGTATCAGCAATCCAAAAGGTTCCGGCAAAACTGTCCTTACAACCCTGGCCATGCATAGTCACGTGTCACATTTCAATATGACACATTCCTTGACAGTTCATGTGTGTCCCCTGAAATGAGCAGGACTCCTAGCAAGAGCATGGCAGCAAAAGTGTGTTGGACAGCTCTTTCATTGGCAAAGCAGCACTGCAAGGGTAATACTGTCTATCCCTGGCATGTGTCCCACTCTCAGAGGTCCAACATCCAATAGCAACATCGTCCACATTAAGGTCCATGGTGTTGTGTCCACCAATAGGTGGGTGATGGTGATGCCAGAGGCACTGTAAGAGATGTTTCCGGTATGTTCTCTGCCCTGTGTCAGGAGAGGATAAGTATTGTATTATTAGACACCTTGCAAAACCAACACACATTGCAGAGAATTACACCTTAGGAAATACAGATGAAAAGGATGCAAAGGCAGGCATGACATTAAAACAACACAAAACACACTGCAGATTGGAGATATCAGGAATTGTAAATGCAGACACGGGTGTCACATGGATATGGTCATGTCCATGTTCATGTCACACAGGCGTCACACAGCTACACACTATATGCATCTTTTTCTGTGAACAGAGACGCAACATGACATGTACATGATACAAACAGTAAATCATCCACAGGTAAAGGCAGATGTAATCCACAAATTTACAAAAGTGCAACAAACCGTGTGTGTGCATCAGGTGTACGTCACCGATCCCTGGAGCCACTCAACAGCCATATCAGGTCACAGTGAAGGGAGACAATGTCAGCAAAACGTGTACAATCACCATGTCAAGCCACTGTTGATGCATGTCCACATTATGGCGATATCTGGAAAAACAAAACGCAGCTCAACAGTGGTCCCTCAAAACACAAGACACAGGTCTGATCACAACAAACACCACATGTAGAAAATGTTCACAAGGTAAACAGCACGACAGCAGAGGTAGCACACACACCACCGCCCCCCAGGTGCACTAATCCGTTACAGTACATGATAATGTCCTATGCCTGACCACTGCATCATCCTACAGCCAACCCATTAAGACACACCCACACAGTATGCTAAGGTCAGCGTGCCAACTGAACCACATGGCCTGTATGTGCACAAGTGGAGAGGTGTAGACATATAAGCCCAGTGACATTCAGTGGTACCCTGGTGTTGGATGATGATACAATGTTGCGTTAGGGAGCAAGTGTAGGCCACCACCAAAGAAAAAAAGCCCTCGACACACATGCAGCTCTGTTGTACATGTCCCAGAGACAGTGTTGCAGAGGACATAATGAACACAAATACATGGGGATATGTGCAACACCATCAAGATATGGGTGAGGGAGGCGTGAGGAAAAAAGAGTTACCCACAACATGTGCCCAATATTACACATCACTGAGGACATGTATTCCTCCTGACTGCAGGCACAGACAATGTATCTGTAGATCCACATACCCCGGACCATTGCATATTGCCAGATGTATGGTCACCTGCCAGTGCACCACAGCAACAGTATCCTCACAAACTATGTCCTGTGCAGTGTGAAACACAAAATAAACAAACATATGTCATGTTGTAGCTGTGCAACACACACTGCACCTTCCTATCCCCAGTTGTCAGACACCACAACATCACCTACTGACTGACTGTTCACTATCACACTGTACAGATCTCTCACAAGAGAGAGGTTGCACAGAGGTGTCAGACGCTAACTACAGCTGTCCCTAATCCCTCTATCGCCTCCCTTACCTCTCTATGTTGTTGCAAACACTGGTCAATAGAGGTGTGTGCCCCCACCATGTATTTGCTTCATCCCAACGTCTCAATATTGGGCCAGTTACCCCATATTGCCACAATACCACCTCTACGTGTGCACTGTTGTCCCAATTTTGTCTGTTACTCCACTGTAAATTGCTGTAACACATGGAAATATCCAGGTACACCTCCTGTTTCCACTGGCCAAAGAAATATCCTGCAGTGTACATCTCACACCCCTAAATATATTGACAGCTGTGTGCTGATGTTCCCAAATCTATAGCAATGTCAGCGGCACGTCAGAGGCATTGTGGGTTAAACTAGAAAGAGGGAAAGAGAAATCTATTTGCATTGGTGTGATATACAGACCTCCCTCACAAGAGGAAGAGGTGGACAGAGAGTTAATTGAAGACATACGCAGCATTGCTAGGAAAGGGGAAGTGCTACTGCTAGGAGATTTCAATATGCCAGATGTTGATTGGCACATTCCTGCTGCAGTATCATCTAGGAGTAAGGAGATCCTGGATTCTCTACAGGGAGAACTATTCAGGCAATTGGTAACAGACCCCACACGTGAAGGGGCCATACTGGACTTGGTGCTTACCAATGGTGAAAGTGTTTCTGATGTTGTAGTGGGAGATCATTTTGCATCCAGTGATCACCAGATGGTGTGGTTCAGTATTAGGACTAGGGCTGTTAGAATCCATTCCAAGGTGAAGATCTTAGACTTTAGGAAGACTAACTTTGCGAAGATGGGCCAATACCTCAGGGAGTCATTAGTGGGATGGGAACAGCTGGGGGATGTAGAACAACAGTGGACAAAACTGAAAGGGGGTATTTTAAAGGCAACCAACCTTTTTGTTAAAATGGTAAATAAAGGCAAAAGGAACAGGAGACCGCTATGGTTTTCGAAGGAAGTAGCTGAAAAAGTGAAGAAAAAGAGGGAGGCCTTCATGAAATACAAGAGATCACAGAGAAAGGAAGACAGGCATCTGTATTTGGAAAAACTTAGAGAAGCTAGCAAAGTAGTCAAGAAGGCAAAGATTCAAAAGGAGGAGGAAATAGCCAATGCAATAAAATGGGGGGATAAGACATTTTTCAGATATATTAGTGAGAAGAGGAAGGGCAAAAGTGGTATTGTCAGACTCAAGGGTGCAGGGGGGGAATATGTAGAAGCTGATAAGGATAAAGCGGAATTGCTTAACAAATATTTTTGTTCTGTGTTCACAGATGAAGAACCAGGAGCAGGACCTCAGAAAACACCCACAAATAAGAACAGAAGCGAGGGACATCTCGAACAATTTTCAGAAGACTGTGTTCGTGAGAAACTAGCTCAACTTAAAGTAGACAAAGCGATGGGACCGGATGGGATACACCCTAGAATACTGAGGGAACTTTGGGACGTTCTAGCAACTCCACTGACTGACCTTTTCAATGCCTCGTTGGAGTCGGGAGTGGTGCCAAAGGACTGGAGAGAGGCTCATTTGGTGCCTTTACACAAAAGCGGAAGTAAGGATGTGGCTGAAAACTACAGGCCGGTTAATTTAACTTCAGTGGTGAGTAAATTAATGGAAACGCTGTTGAAAGAGAAAATAGTGAGGTTTCTGGAGTCCGGCGGATTACAGGATCCGAGGCAGCATGGATTCACCAGAGGCAGGTCTTGTCAGACAAATCTGATTGATTTCTTTGACTGGGTGACCAGGGAGTTGGACCGAGGGAGAGCTCTAGATGTGGTGTATTTAGATTTCAGTAAAGCCTTTGACACTGTTCCTCACAGGCGACTTATAAACAAACTGAGCACCCTAGGGATGGACCCTAAAGTTACTGCTTGGGTTAGAAATTGGTTGGGTGGGAGGCGACAAAGAGTACAAGTAAATGGAGCTCACTCTGAGGAGAAGGATGTTACCAGTGGTGTGCCCCAGGGATCTGTCCTTGGTCCGATTCTTTTTAACATCTTTGTTAGTGATATAGCGGAAGGGCTGTCGGGTAAGGTTTGCCTCTTTGCGGATGATACCAAAATCTGCAATAAAGTAGACACCCAGGAAGGTGTAGATAACATGAGGAGGGATCTGGCTAAGCTTGAAGAATGGTCTAGAATTTGGCAACTGGGATTTAATGTTAAAAAATGTAAGGTCATGCATTTGGGCTGCAGCAATCCAAGGGAGCAATACAGTATAGGAGGTGAAGTTCTTTTGTCCACTAAAGAAGAGCGGGACCTAGGCGTAGTTGTGTCCGATGATCTTAAAGTAGCTAAACAGGTAGAAAAGGCAACGGCAAAAGCTAGAAGGATGCTTGGGTGCATACGGAGAGGAATGGCTAGCAGAAAAAAGGAGGTGATAATGCCTCTGTATAAGTCCGTGGTGCGACCTCATTTGGAGTATGGTGTGCAATTCTGGAGACCGCACCTTCAAAAGGATGTGAACAGGATGGAGTTGGTGCAGAGGGTTGCTACTAAGATGATTAGTGGTCTTCATTATAAAGCATATGAGGACAGACTTAAGGATCTTAATATGTACACCTTAGAGGAAAGGCGGGATAGAGGTGATATGATTGAGATGTTTAAATACCTCCGTGGCATAAATGTTCAGGGAGAGAGCCTCTTTCAATTGAAAGCAAGTTCTGCAACGAGGGGACATGGGATGAGGGTGAAGGGAGATAGATTCAGGAGTGATATGCGGAAATATTTCTTTACGGAAAGAGTAGTGGATCCGTGGAATAGTCTCCCAGTGGAGGTGGTAAAGATGAGGACAGTAACTGAATTCAAAAAAGCATGGGACCAACACAGAGGATCTCTAAAGGTAAAAAGTGGACTGTTGTAGTTGTTGTTATGGAAGGACAGACTAGATGGGCCTTGTGGTCTTTTTCTGTCATCATGTTTCTATGTTTCTATGTTTCTATGTAAAACACCACACCATGTCTGCTTGTCACCTCACCATGATGGCTGTATGTCATCATACCGTGTGACAGTGAGAATGTTAAAGTATCGATAGCCTACATGTGCACCTGAAAATAATATTTATCATCTAAGTCTGTGTGTATATGTGGACATTACATCCCTTGCTACGATCTGCAAGGTAGTTGTTGCTGTGGACTGTATTCTCCTGCCGCACAAACATATACATCATGTAGTTGATGCATGTGGCATATGTTGAGATAGCATCACCAATATATGCCATGTCCTGCTTGAGAAACATCTAAAAAAACATTCCATGCACACATGCAGCATACCACTTGGCAACTGTAAACCACCCTTTGCTGATCTGACTCGCATCACCTCTGTATGTGTGTTCATCTGCAACACTGCACACAATGGCTGTTCTTCAAAATCAAACTTATTAATGAGACGCCCCCCTGGCTGAACACTGCCCAGGTCCCCTTCCCTCACCATATCTATGTTAGAACTACGTGATGAACTATACATTAAGTCACTCTTACACATTAACACCAATCACAAACAGGTAATACAATCATGGGAATGTAGTAGTGAGCATGTGTATAGTGGTATGTATGACATGTGGCTCCACACCTAAGAAACATACACACAGAGCCAGCTGACAGGAGCTTAACACCCACACAAACAGCTACAAATACTACAATATAACCACATATCCCACAGGACAACTGACCCCAAACATGGTCTTCCCACCCACTGTGAATACCGCATCCTATACCTGTCACTGTCCTCCACCCATACCATCAAAACAACAAACTGTGTTTGCAAAGTAGCTGCTATCCTAACCAGCCACTTACTGGGAATGTGACCCCCAAAACCTCCCACAGGCGTATGAACACCCACCCACATAATCCACCAACACCTGCTGTTGTGGCTTGTCCACATTGTTGATCACACACACATGCGTGTATGTGACGGTGGGATTTTCAGTTAAATTACAATGCAGTGCTGTATCCAAATGCTATATTGACATAAACATCAACCTCTATAACCATCACACATATATAACAACACATGTATGTGGGAATATATGCAATACGTACCAGAGAAGATCTCTGCAATCACCCTCCGCCTGACCGCTGTGCCCTCTCGTGTGTCACCACTGGCACGTACATGGGGGCACGTTGGATCATCCTCCAGATCCTCATTAATCTCTGCAGGAATATCGTGCCTGAGAGCAATGTTGTGCAGGATGCAACAGGCTATGATTATCTCTGCCACAGTCATTGGCTTATATTGTAAGGCTCCGCCTGTCCTATCCAGACACCTGAAGCGACTTTTCAACACGCCAAAGGTGCGCTCTATGACAGAGCGGCTGGAGGCATAGGCCTCATTGTACCTCTGCTCTGCACATGTTCGTGGCTGAGGCACAGGGGTCAGCAGCCAGGGCCGACACCCATATCCTGCATCACCTGCAGAAAGATATTTTGCATGTGAATGCATGAGCTCATGTTCACACAACTTGACACAGGTATAGACGTGAAAAACAAATGCCGACCACATCCTGACAGAAACATATGACATCACAACTATGCATTTGACACAATTACACATATGCTGACAGAAAAGGAACACATGGCCTATTGAGTGTGCACATCCATGGCAAAGAAAAAACAGTCCCATTTATACCTCTACAGATCCTCTTTGTGGGGCACATGTGTATTCTACTGTAGTTACTGTCCTCATCTCTACCACCTCCAACGTTAGACTATACTACAGATCCACTAACCACATGTTCAAAGTATATGTCAGCAAAGTACAAACCATAAAAAAAACATGTCATGCAAAGGAGCCTCACACCCAGATCATGTATGCCATGAAGGTCTGTCAATGTCAAAACCATCACACCTCTATTTCCCCTGTCCTCCAAGGTCCCCATCTGAAGATTGAGCAGTCAGTGTCCATATGCTGCATACTGCTGACCAGCCAGAATTTTAGTAGCCGTCGTCTGCACTGTCGGCAACCTGTTCACAGCCTTTTCAAGCTGTGCTCCACAGAATTGCACACTGTAGCCCACATGAGGTTGCAGCAATCAACTATACAGAGATAGACTACATTCCTGTGTATGTGCTACTAATATCTTTCAATATGCACCCAAGTAGCCCCCTCGCTTACACTGTCACCTTTCCATAATGATCACCAACATTAGGATCAGCACATACAACTACGCCTAGGTCCAGCACATCTACAGTGGCCAAAGTGACGGCACACCCTATATTTTGTTTATCCGCAGCTGTGACATAGGCCAAATGCATGACCATACATAGGAAAACATGTACTGCTATTAGCAACGGTCATGAACATCCATCAGACTTAGCTAGACCCCTCCCCATGTTAACTACTGCGTCATGGGTGACTCCCCCAGTACTAAGTGAGTGTGTGATCCTAACACACACATGACAAGGGTTATGTGTATGGATGTACAATAACATAAACGTCACATAACATACACAAACTAGCTGACAAATAAGACACATCACAGGTGGATGTGAAGGGTACCACCTCCCCCCAACCCCCCATGTGGGCAGGTGGCACACACCCACCCACCCTAGTAACATTCCACCACAAGGACACACATATGTACACGTGCGTAATCACATGAACACCATGAGCAGGTTATGATCAGATATTGTCACAATCCTGATGTTACATATTGGATCCTGTCCCCACTTACTCTACGTGTAAACCCCTGTAACAATGTCAACTTTAAACTGTCATCTGTCAGTTAAACTTGTACAAGTCCAACTAAGAGCAACCAACCACGTCAGGCACAAAACACAGTAGGGGAACGTGATGTGTTCAAGGAAGAACAAACATTCATCTAATATTGAAAAGAGGCGTTTTTATTCACAAACCAAAAAGTTGGTGCCCACCCGACACAGGCCGTGTTTCGTTTAACAAAACTTCATCAGGGGTATAGGGCAACTAGAAACAAAAACTTTTGGAATTAAGTTTAATTAAACGAGATGTGTCTTGCACTGTTTCCAATGTTATTAATATTTCAGACTACCAGCTGTCACCAGGGGAAGAGTCCCTGCTGAATAAGGGGTTGTCCTTTGTCCCCTCTAGGAATCCGGATAGGTTTGAAATTAATTTAGATTTGTATAAATTTTTCCGTAAAATTCGGATTAAACATCATTTTAATGGACAATCAGGTTATCCGTCAGACTGTTCGGTGGTTTGTAAAAAGTCTACTTGGTATCCTCCAGCACCGGTTGATCCGCTTATTCTTGCCTTTGAAAAAACAGTATTAGGACAAGTTCATCGGGTATGCTCTAAGTCTACTGCTCCATATAGTAATCTCTCTAAAGAGGAAAGAGAGGCTATTACATCTTTACAAAAGAACAATACTATAATCATTAAGCCGGCGGATAAAGGGGGTGCCGTTGTAGTTATGAACAAACAAGCTTATATTAATGAAATAGAAAGACAGTTAAAGGATCGTGCTTTCTATGAACGGTTAACAGATGACCCCACAATTGAATTAAAAAAGAGGATAGACAATTTGGTCCAAACTGCTTTTGAAATAGGATACATAACCAAGAAAGAGAAAGAGTTTCTCACTGTTACAGCACCTGTTACACCCACCATCTACATTCTCCCAAAGATTCACAAATGTCTTGAGTCACCCCCTGGTAGGCCTATTGTTGCTGCTATTGGGTCCCTTTTGGAGCCCTTATCCAAATTTTTGGACATCTTTTTACGACCTTTCATTACGTCCATGTGGTCCTATATAAGGGATTCGGCTCATGTTATAGAGATTTTAAGTACATTTCAAAATTTAGATTCAGATGTTATCTTAGTGACTATGGATGTCGAATCTCTTTATACCAATGTTCCACAAGCAGAGGCTCTTTTGATTCTTGAACAACATTTATCCACTAGGCTCTCCAATAAACGTATTCCTACGTATTTTTGATGGAATTGGCTAGGATTGCTCTTTGCAATAACTTTTTTTGCTTTAGAGAATTGTTTTATCAGCAGATCAAGGGAGTGGCCATGGGATCCTCCATGGCCCCGGACATTGCCAATCTCTATGTTTTTGAGTTTGAGGAGAAATTTATCAAGGATAACCCATATAAAGAGAACATCATATTATGGATACGTTACATAGATGATGTTTTTATCTTATGGAAAGGGCCCCTAGAGACTTTATCTCATTTTAATGGGTGGGTGAATGGCTTAGATATCAATCTGAGATTCCAGCTTTCCTATGATTTTTCAAGCATTCCGTATTTAGATCTTCTAATCTGTTATGAGGATCGTCATCTGACCACATCTCTTTATAGGAAACCCACGGATCGCAATACTCTTCTTCACTTTGATAGCTTTCACAATCCGGCTCTTAAGAGAAATCTACCTGTAGGTCAATTCCTTCGTGCGAAACGGATATGTACCAGTGACAAGGATTTTGAACTCCATGCTCAGGTGATGGAGAATAGGTTTCACAATAGAAAGTATCCTCAGAAACACGTTTTGGAAGCCTACACTAGGGCAAGGTTGTCTACACGTGGAGATTTGCTACTTTCAAAACAAAGGAGCAATGATGTAGGGATGGTTTGTCCGTTGTTATACACCACTCTTTCTCGCGATATTATTAAAGTTCTGAAGAGAGAATGGCATCTGATTCAATCGCTGGAAGGGTTTGAAGATGTCAGACTCACGATAGCGCACAAACGTAATGTTAATCTTAAGAATCTTTTAGTTCCCTCAGCTCTGACTGAACGGCAATTCGCTCCGAGGGTTAGAGGTCACTATCAATGTGGCCGTTGCTCGGTTTGTATACACGCTTTATCCATTAAGGAATTCATTCATCCCTGCTCTCAAAGAAAATTTGTACTCAGTGAATTTTCTAACTGTGAGACTTCGCATGTCATCTATGTGATTGTATGTCCGTGTCAGAAACTGTATGTAGGTAAGACCGTACGCAGCGTACGGACAAGGATTGTAGAACACAGGAGTGCTATTAGGAGAGGTAATGTAGAAAAACCTTTGGTTGAGCATTGGATACAATCAGCGCATAAAATTTCAGATATTAAATTCTTCGTTATTAAGAAGGTTAAGGCCAACTGGAGGGGCGGTGACATTAATAGAACAATTTTACAATTGGAGCAGAGATACATCTTTATATTGAACTCTATGATACCAAATGGGCTCAATCTAGAGCAGGATTTTTCCGTTTTTCTATGATGGTTTAGGGTTTAGCATTTTTCGGTCTTCCTCTTTCCAGATGCAGTTATGGTTTGTCACTACGTTGATGACAATAGTTATGGATTTAATAATTTTTTACTTGTGGTTTTAATGATAATATTTATTTATATGTATTATTTATTATCAAGATGTTAAGGATTTTATGTCCTTTTGATATGTGCATATGTGGTTTTAATGATAATATTTATTTATGTGTATTATTTATTTATATATACACAATCAAGATTTTATTGACTGTATATGTTGGTGTGGTATTTAGGTAGTCATATTTTTACGTTTGCTATTGACATATCATTGCTGGTTTAGGGATGTCATTGTGCAGGGTCTGGTTTATTTTAACTTGATGGTTGGTTTTATTAATTGATATTTAATATAATTTATTGTAAGTTTTTGTATATACACTTTCAAGATTTTATTGATTGTATAATTTGGTTCGGTTCTCAGGTAGTTATATTGACATGTCATTGCTGATTTAGGGATTTTACTGTGTATGGTCCTGTTTTATTTCATTTGTTATAATAAAGGTACGATTTTTAACCATCTTGTTTTTGTTTTTTTTGGTCGGATACATGGTCTAACGGATGCACACTTTAATTTATATTTCTTTTTTGATTTCGCCGATTGTATTGTGCCTTAGGAGCTGGATATTCGGCGTTTACTGTGTCTTTGTTTTTTGACGTCATTTTTATGCGCCGGTGGTGTTTCCAACAGCGCATGCGTTGGCGTTTATTTAGAGGAATCTTTCTAGCACTGCACTGCTTTGGCGTGGGTTTACCAATGCAAGGAAACTGATTCGTGACAAACGAGGATACTTTTACAAATTCTGTGCCGCGGTTTGTGTAGCATGGTGAGCCCGGTATGAGTGAGTAGGTTTCACATTCCTTTGGGTTTTAAATGGTTGGTCATAGTGGTCAGTTTTAATGCTGTATTGTAATGTTGAATTTTTTGTTTTTAGTATAGTTACAAAGAGGATACTTCCACAGCATTAACCAATAAGGTATTCTTTAATGTATTTTTGGAGACAATAGTCATCACAACGGGATGGTTCTTTAATTTAGAATACCTTTTGGTATATATCACTATTGCTTTTCATTTTATTTGTGAGATAACATTTTTATATTATTATATGTGTGTTTCTCTTCTCTTCTTCCTTTGGTTCATGGCAAATGTCTCAGTTCATTTTTTGTTCTAGTTTCCCCTCCCCCCTCCCTTCCCCCTTCCCCTCCCCCCTCCCTTCCCTTCCCTCTCTCCCCCTCCCCCCCCCCTCCCTCTCCTTCTTTCCCTCTTCCTCCCTCCCCTCCCCCTCTTCTCTCCCCTCCCCCCTCTCTCCCCCCCCCTCCCTTCCCTCTTCCTCACCTTTCCCCTTCCCTCCCTCTCTCCCTCTCCCCCCCCCCTCTCCCCTTCCCCCTTGGGTATTAGTATATAAATGTTCATTGATAAGGTGGTTCAGTGGTTATGATTTTATTATTTATTATTGCTTATGGTATGATGTATTATGTACTTTGTTGCTCCTGTCTTCGTTTTTATTTGAAATTTTATTTATATAGCGTTCCAACCCAGTTTTTGATATTTCTATATAAATGTTCTTACATTGTGACTGATTATGTTCAAATTTCTTCTTTTCTTTAATATATGGTTTAATATCTTTTTTTAAATATATCTTGTTATAAGTGATTTATTATGATTTTGATTGTTCCTCTTTTTTAATATATTTTTTTTAATATATTTTTTTTAATATATGTTTTGATTTATGTTTCAATATATGTTTTATTATACATTTGAGTGTAATAATTGAATGTTTTTGTTTCTAGTTGCCCTATACCCCTGATGAAGTTTTGTTAAACGAAACACGGCCTGTGTCGGGTGGGCACCAACTTTTTGGTTTGTGAATAAAAACGCCTCTTTTCAATATTAGATGAATGTTTGTTCTTCCTTGAACACATCAAGTTAAACTTGTACTACATTGTGAACCACACTGATAACAAACTCCTCGCTATATAGCACATGTTGCTGAAACAGATAAATACATGCCTAACTAAATAACTAATCTGGAAATACTCACCCAGCAAAATACAATCGCCATATTGTCCGGCCTCAAATTGGCTGAATAATGCAGAGTGATGCAGGATATAGGAGTCATGGGTGGACCCTGCAAACCTAGGGTCCACATTCAGAATATGCAGATTAGCATCACATACAACCTGAACATTCAGGGAATGGTAGTGTTTGCGGTTGCGGAATGCTACCTCCCTGTCTCTAGGCGGGACCAGGGCAACATGTGTGTAATCAATAGCTCCCATCACGTGTGGTATCCCGGCTAATGCCTCAAAGGCCTGGTTGAGGGTCCCCAATTGTTGCCTATTGTGGGGAAGGGCTATGTAATTCCCCACCCGGCTGACCATGGCATGCAGTACTTGGTGGAGACATCGTGAGAAGGTGGGCCGGCTCATGCCACCCACTGCGGCCACAGATGACTGGAAACAGCCAGAGGCAAAGAAATGTAAGGCAGCAAGGAGCTTGACTAAACCTGGTATGGCATGGGACCGATCAGTCAGGGGCTCGAGGTCAGGTCTTAGATCCTCATAGAGCTCCCTAATAGCCCTTGTGCTCAGTCGGTACAGGGAGATGACCTGGTCCTCACACATGCCCTGGAGCTGGGCCCTGGGCCTGTAGAGGCGAGGTTGCCGAGCCTGCACCTCAGCACGCCTTCTGCGCTGTGCACGCACAGCACCTGCCTGGACCGCCTCCACAGCTGCAGGTCTGTTTTGCTGTGGGATTACACCCATGCCCTGTGCCTCAGCCCCGTGGACACCATCTCCCCTGTCCTGCAACCGCAGCATCTGCCCATGTCTCAGGACACATGCAGTAAGATAAATAGCCTCCATAAACTCCTCCCATCCAACTACACAAACACACGCAAGCACACACACACACACACACAAACCTCACTAAACAGTGGACACCTTACAAACCACACAAGACAATACACACGAGAATACAATAGAAAACACAATACAATACACAATACAACCAACACTCACAATCCACTCCACACCAACACCTGTCTTGCTCTCTCTGTTTCTCAAGCCAAACACACACCTCGCCTACAAAACAACCCTCAATGTGGACCAGGTGTGCAGGCAGTTTTATAGATGTTCGTGATTTTGTGCACCTGGCGCATGCCTAGTTTTGCGCGTGTGACGCGTATGTGCCACAGCGCATGCGGGTCTTTACGCGGTGCGCATGTGCAACAGTTTGCGCATGGGCGTTTGTCTGTACGCGGTGCCCATGTGCAACAGTTTGCGCATGCGTGTGTCTGTACGCGGGGCACATGTGCAACAGTTTGCGCATGCGTGTCTGTCTGTATGCGGCGCGCATGTGCAACTGTTTGCGCATGGGCGTCTGTAGGTGGCGCGCATGTGCAAATGTTTTACGCGTCGCACATGTAGACGCCCATGTGCAATAGGTTTGACATGCGTGCAGCGCACACCCGCACATGCGCAGTTGCACATACGCACCGCACACAAGCAACGTCATTGCGCAACGTACGTAACGTGAAAAAAACTATAAAAGACCCTGCACAGCGGGTCCACGTTGAGGGTTGTTTGAGGAGTGCTAGGTAGTGAGGTGTGAGAAGAGAGTTGTGCAGCTGGTGTGGAGGTACGTGTAGGTGTTGGAGGTAGTGTGGAGGTTGTGTTGGAGTTTGTCCTGTCTTGTCTTGTCTTGTATTCTCCTGGGTCTGTTTGTATTGAAGTTTGTAGTGTGTTCCTAGGTCTGTGGTGTGAGCCGTGATTTGTGTTGGTGAGGGAGAAAGGGTGAGGTGAGGTGAGGTGTGAGGAGAGGAGAGGGTGAGGTGAGGTGTGGGGAGAGGAGAGTAGAGGAGAAGAGAGGGTGATGGAGAGGGAGAGGAGGGTGAGGGAGAGGGAGGGTGATGGTGAGGGTGAGGGTGAGGGGGTGGAGGAGGTGGGAACACCTGTTGATGGGGAGGCAGGGACTGCAGGGTCTATGGGGCCTGAGCCAGTGCCAGGCCCATCCGGAAGGCCTCAGGCTGCACAAAGCAGCCACACAGGGAAAAGAAAAAGGATACCGGTGCCAGCAGCACAACGGAGGAGGACTATACGTTTCACCAATGCGGAGAACCACAACCTCCTGGCAATGGTGTTAGAAAATTATGAGGTTCTGTATGGGCGGCTCAGTAGCCGCACAACTGTGGCAGCACGGAATGCAGAGTGTGAGGAGGTCCGTGTGGCAGTAGCGGAGACAGGGGGCCCTCCGCATGACATAGAAAGTCTAAAAAAAAAAGATTTTCTGATATAAAAAGAGGGGTGCGGCAGCACATGGCTCGGGAGGAGCAACATGCTAGGGGCACTGGTGGCGGGGGCCCCCTCCCACCAATGCTTACGCCCCTGGAACAGGAACTTGCAGAACAACTGGGGACAATTTACATCTCTGGGCTGCCTGCAGCCCTAGACACAGCCCATCTGCATGCAGGTGAGTATGCTCTGGACACCTATTCACTCTCAATACATGCCTGAAAGCACCATGGTGTAGACAGCAGACATCCGCAAACACCCTCCCATATCTGTCTTCAAAACCGCAACAGGTACCTATCCATGTGTCACACGTGTGTGCGTTACCCCTGCACACCCTGTTGTGTTGCCATGTTGCTGTGCCACATTCAACATGTGACCCTCATCCCATCCCTCTCCATACCTGCTACAAACATGTCCATGGCCACCAGCCCCTACCCTACACCCACAACAGTGATTGGTTTCCCCTGTAATATTGTGTGGGCCTGTGATCATGGCATGTCTGTGACATACTATCCACACAGCAGAGCATGTGCTTGGCAGTGGGCCCGAGGGGATGACCAGTCGCAGTCCACTGCATAGTGGGTCAGTGCCAAGCACATGTAGCACTGTGAGGATATTACGTCTTCATAACATATGCCATGATCAAAGGCCTGCACAGTCACACAGGGGATAGCAATAACAGATGTAAGGGTAGGGTATGAGCAGCCATGCATGGACATATTTGGCCAAGATGGGGGGAGGGTTTGAATGGCGGCTACATGCCCAATCGTACCAGCAACAGAACCATGGCAACCAAACAAGGTGTGCAGGGGTACAACACACACCTGGACCCAAGGTATAGGTACATGCCTGGGACAGACAGGTATGGAAGGGTGTAGGGGATCCTGCTTGCAGCACACATGCATGGACGCCCCCCATCATGTATGTGGTGTCTGCAGCACACACGGATACATAGCTTGAGTGTGTAAACATATGTGTGCTGTCTCTGTTCACAATGCAGGTGATTACAGTACCATGGGGACCCATGAGCAGGAGGAGGAAGAGGAAGAGGAGGAGCAAGAGGAGGAGGAAGTGTGTGTCCCTCACATCATTGAGGAGGCCGAGGCTGCTGTCTCAGGGGACAGTGCATGTTCTGCAGAGGAGCCCCTGGAGACGAGCACTAGCAGCCGCCCAACACTGGGGGATGGACCAATGGGGGACATCCCATAAACAAGACAGGGAGCTGTGACAGAAGATCAGCTAATTGCGGAGCTAAGATCACACGCTGCAGCATCACGGCAAGATGCAGAAGGTGGGTGACAAACAATGTTTCCTCAAATGTTCTGTAGGCTGTGTGTGCATAAGGCACACTTACTTACCTGTAACACGTGATATGTGGTAACAGCAGAAGTAAGTATTCAGATATGGGTATGTTGGTCCCAGCAGAGTCTGCGGGTGAACGCTCCCCAGCTTCCCAAAAAAGGAATGCTGTTGGGAGCATTCCTCAGCGGCTGCGTGCTGCCTTTCCGCCTTCCCCACGGCCTCTCCAGAGTTAGAGTTTCAGAGGTGAGACAAAAAGAGAGAGAGAGCAATGGAGAAAGATAGAGCGAGAGAGAAAGTAAGATACAACTCCTAGGGTAGGTGGGTGTGTTGCGTATACCTTTGTTTTGCTGTTCCCACATATCAGCTGTTATATGTAAGTAACTGCGTTATCTCCAGAATCAAGCAGGAATGAGTCTTCACATATAGGGACTCCCCAACTAGAGATGCCTGGGAGATTCCCATGGTTTAAAGACAGTCGAAGGGCTGTACCTCCCCCTTGGATCACAGGCATCCAAACAGGGCTGGAGGGCAGGAGTTGCTTAGGTATGGAACAGGTACCTGAAAATAGCCTGACCAAACACAGCATCCCGGAAGGAGTCCGTGTCCAAAGAATAATGGGCCGTGAAGGTATGAACAGCTGCCCATGTGGCTGCGTGACAGTTGTTGTTGATGGACACAGACTTTGGGAGAGCCATAGAGGTTGCCATGACCCTCACATTGTGAGCTGTAACATGTCCCTCCAAAGAAAGGTCTGTACTTTGTTAGGCAAAATAAACACACTTGCAAATCCAACTGGACAATGTTTGCCTACAGACTCGATGTCAAAACAGAGAAGGATCCAAACACAAATACATTTGGGAAGATCCTCTATGTTGCTGAGTCCTTTGTAAGTCATAGGCAATAGCCCGTCTACAATCCAGGGTATGAAGAGTCGATGTTGCTCGTGATGCATGAGGACATGAACAGCAGACAGGTAAATACACATCTTGATACAAATGAAAGGGTGCAACCACAGTAACCAAAAAGTGTGGATTGCTCCTGAGGACTCTCTTATCATGATGTGACCCTTTATAAGGTGGATTTGGCAATGAGGCCTGCATCTCACTGAAGCAACAAGCAGAGGTGACTGCAATACGGAAAATACCCTTCTGTAAATGTGATTTAAAGGAAGTGGTAGCTAAGGCTTAAAAGGGTGGCCTCCTAAGCTGACCAATAAACCTGATTCACGTCCCATGCCACACCAGAAACTCCAATGGGAGGTTCAGTTAGCAGTAGGCCTGTCATGAATCATTCAATAAGAGGCTGACAGGAAATAGGCTGTCCATTGAGAGGCTTAAAGGCTGCTGCAATAGCGCTCAAGTGAACTCCTAAAGGTTTTGTGTTAAGGCCTGCATTGGTGAGATGCAGGAGATATTTCAATAGGGAATTCAAGGGTACTGCTAGAGGGTCAGGACCCTTCTCATCACACCTATTCGGAAACCCTTTCCATCTCAAAGCATGGCAACGTCCAGTAGAGGGCTTTCTACAAGCATGGAAGATATCCTCCACATGCTGAGATATTGCAATCTTGTAGATCTAGGCCCTCAGCAAAACAGTCCTGAGGTGAAGTGCTTTGTGGCTTGGCTGGCACAACCTTCCCTGCTCCTGGAAGTGGAGGTCTGGAGCAGCTTCCAAGTCTACTGGTGAAGTTTGGGAGAGATGCTGAAGTTGAGGTTACCACACGTGGCGTGGCTAGCGTGGATCTATGAGGATCATGGATCCGTGATCTCTCTGGATCCTGAGAAGAGTCTGGCGGATTAGGGGAATGGTTGGAAAGGCATCCCGGAAGGCATGACCACAGTGAAGGTGAAAGCCATACCTGTCCTTAACTCCATGACATGGAATTATGCAACTGAACCGGGGAATTTAGGCATTCCATGGACTGCCAATGAGATCTATGTCCAGGGTACCACACTCTTGAAGGATTCTGAGTACCTGATCCATGTGTAAGGACCATTTGTGTGTAAGCAGAACCAAGCAGAGTCTGTCAGTTCCAGAGTTTTGGATTCCAGGAAGGTAAACGTCCAGGAGATGGATCTGATGCTCTCTGGTGGGGCCCACTATTTTAAAGCTTTGTTGCAAAGCAACAAAAAGCTAGCCCCTCCTTGCTTGTTTATGTAACATATGGCTACCTGATTGTCGGTATGAATAAGCAATGTCCTGTAGCTGAGCAGGGTATGGAGGACCTTGAGAGCTAGTACATGTGCTTGGAGCTCCACCTGTGTGATATGTGGAGAAGTCACCTGTGGAGACCAAATGCCCTGAGTATAGAGGTTTTGGAGATGACCTCCACAAACCCTTGCAGAGGCATCTGTTGTGAGGGTTGCGTGGGGAAACAACTGTTGGAAGGGGGACCCCAGCAACATATTGTGGGTGGCTTCCCACCACTGGAGAATCCAAACTAGACGCTTGGAGGTTGCTTTTTGGTCAGACACAGAGCCTGATGGTTGAGTCCACTGGGTGGACATAGCCCCCTGAGCTGCTGTCATGTGAAGGCAAGCATAGGACACCACTTGCACTGTGGATGGAAGTTGGCCTAGTCGTTGTAACATCTCCCTGCCAGTAAACTGGTTATGTGTCAGAAGCTTGTATGCTAACTGCACCAGGCATAGGCAATGGCCCTGAGGAAGATAGGCCCTTACAATGGTAGTATCTAGCATGGCCCCTAGGAAATCCACGGATTGAGTAAGGGTAAGTTGGGACCTTGGAAGGTTTTACACAGGTACCAGATACTGTAGAGGGCACAGTGTGCAGTCCTGGGACGTCTGGCCCTCTGATTGCAATGGAGCTCTGATGAGCCAGGTATCCATGTATGGGAATGGAAATATTTCCAGACTGCGTACAAATGCAGCTACAAAACCCATGCATTTGGTCAACTCTCTTTGTCCAGAGGCCAGACACAATGGAAGCACCCTGTATTGGTAGTGCTTCCCTTTGAAAAGGAAATGGTGGAACCCTCTGTGAGATGGATGGATGAGCACATGAGTGTAGCCATGCATTACATCTCGAGCACAAAGCCAATCCTGATTGTAACGGTATGGGAGCAGAGTACCCAGACACATCATTTTGCATTTCTCCTTGCAAAGGAATGTGGTCACATCTCAGAGATCTGAAATGTGTCTGCAGCCCCCTGTGTTCTGTGTGATATGAAAATATGGGGACTATACCCCTGACCCTTGTTGAGGTTGGGGCACCTATTCTTTTGCCCCTTGGCCAAGAAGGGTAGCCTCCCCCTGACCTTGAGGGTCTAGGAGAGGTGCTGGACATTTGAAACATATCATCATGGTGTATGTTGGCAGGTTTGGAAAATGAGGTTTGTAGGCCTCCTTTATGATGGATAGGCTCCATTGCTCTGTTGTGATCTGCTCACACCTGGGAGCAAAGTGACCTTACATTCCTGGGATGGTGATAGGCTTTGGTTGTTCCTGAGACTGATAAAACAAGTTATCAAACAGCAGGTCCAAAACCCTAAGGAGTTGAGGCTGCTGAGATGTACCAGCCCCTACAGACGTCGTTGAGGCCTGCTTAGGTTGCTGACGCTGAACAGCAGAAAGACTTGTAGTAGATTGCTGGCTAGATGCACACCATCTTCCTTTCCTGAGGAAAAGAAAATCTGTAAAAGGGTTGCGTTTTGTCAGGAAAGGAGGTGGACTTTGAAGGTAAAGGGCGAGCACATTTTCTGCATGCATTTCTGTGGCTTTTAATTTCCAGTCTTTGCCAAACAGGTTTTCTCCTGTACAAGGGAGATTAGCCAAACCAATCCGGTCAGACTATTATAAATCAAAGGTTTAAAACCAAGCAATTATTCGTGCAGCTATGGCAATGGCGGAAGCCCTGCTGCCACCCTCACAGGAGTCAAAGGCTGCACGGTTTGGGAATTGTGAAATATCTTGCGTATGCCTGAGGCAGAGAAGAAAGTCCTCCCTTTTGTCCTGTGGAAGCAAAGGGTGTGAAGTGTGCAGTCTTTTGGCAATGACCTTACGTAACATATCCATATCGACACTACAGGAGGTAATTCTGGCACTGAACATCCTTACTGTGACGATTTTCCTACCAAAAGCAACCAAGGTACTGGCCCTTTACCTGGAGGAGCAGAGGAGTGACTCTTTGTACTCTTTATATTTGTCAGACCAGACGCACCCACAATATAATGTTGAGGAAGGTGTTTTTTTAAACATTCCAGGACAAGCAGGGACACGGTACATGGTGTCTAACCTATGACAATGAAGAGAGATGGTGAGCGGGGTCTCCCAGAGGTCACACAAGTCATTATGACGAATCTCATTAATTGGCAAGGCGACTGCCTCCTTGTGAGCCTTGGGATAACCTACAATATGTAGTGTAATAGGCCTAGGCTCTGTTTCAAAGGCTACTGAAATAGGGAGCCCTCAGCTACGTCCCTTATGAAGTATTGATAGGACAGGTCTTTGGGATGAGGCTCAATTCTTTTTGGGGATGAAGGCTCTTCTGGAAGGGCTCAACAGGGAGCCAATGCATTCTACACCGTGGACAATGTGGATGCCATATTTCCCATTCCCAGCCCTGGTGTTGATACGTTGGACGGCACAGATAATGGCATTTGTTACCCTATCAGTGGTGTCGCAGCCTGTGTAAAGGCTGTGATGGCCTGCCGCATGCACAAAACAATCTGATGCATCCATGCCATGAATGTCTGGGACTTTGTTCCAGATGGTTGTACCAGTACCCCAGAACAGTCTAACAGTTGAACAGTGGAGGCCGTGCCATCAATGTCAACCTGTGGAGGCCGTGCCATCAATGTCAACCTGTGGAGGCCGTGCCATCAATGTCAACCTGTGACCCCATAGGTGGAGCTTTGGACGGAGCAACCTCACACCGGGGTACTTTGGCTGGTGCAGGATCCTCAAGGGCAATGTTGGAGCCATCTTGATGGTGTGACGTAGATGTAACCTTTGGGGACTGTGTGGAGTTATGTTTGGTTACCTGAGATCCATGGGAGGCAGACAATGCCATGAGAGATGTCAAAGATACTGTAGTTGCATCAGAGGGAAACAGGTCATTGAGTTTGCTCAGGTCTGTAAGCCGCGTGCAGACATCAAGGAGTAGGATGACGAATACAAAATGACGTTGCCAGTCCCCAAACATGTGAGACACCAGGCATGCGTGTCAGGACTAGAAAGAGTACCGCTGCACTTAGTGCATTTTGAACACTTGGAGGCTTGCATTACCTTGTGGGAAAGTTCCTGAGAGGCCTAAGGCCCAAAATAGGGAATGCACCCTAAATGTGCCAAAATATAATAAAATATTTGTATGGTGTAAAGACAGGACCGGAAAGACCAGCAGTACCGTTCAAGCGCCAAAGAATGCAGACACGCGAGACAAAAGAAAACGTTAGCACAAAGAACCTCTTTAGCGGTGATAAGGACATGGCCTGCTGACTCTGTGGAAAAGATGAACTGGAGAGAGGCGGGTGGAAAGATGGGAGGGCAGCGCGTAGGCGCTGTGGAATACTTCCAAAATCTATAATACCTTGGCAAGCTGGTGAGCAGTCCCGCGCAGGCTACATTTCTAACAACATACCCATATGTGAGGGCTCTTTCCTGCTCCATACTCAAGATGAAATCAGCTGTGTAGCATATGCAGGAATGTTAAATGTGTGTACTCCACAGAACAACACTCTAGGTTTTATACTTTAAAGCTTGATGACACGTCTGAATACAGTAGGTACACCACATTGATTGCACCTTGAAAATATTGTTTTCCATGTGAAAACAATAACAACCACAATAACCTTTAAAGTCAGAGACATATTTCTTGTTGTCTATCAGGATCTGAAACATAATTGAGGTGCACTCAGTCATAACGTCTGTGCGGTTGCTCAGCAAGGTGTGTGCGCACACACGCGCACAGCTTAGAGGTAACAGTGGTGACAACAGACTGTCACAACTGCAACGGAAAAACCAGTCGTCTCTGTTAAGGGGAGGGTGTGTTGGATGTGGCAACATCCCTCCACAGCTGTGATATGTGTAAATCCCATAGACGGTATATATTTTTGGAAAAAAAGGGTATGGTGTTTGGTAGATGATATTACAGTGAGACACAGCTGAACAGCCCATGGTCAGCTGACACCTATAGATGCAGACATAAGAGGTATGTTGTTTAAGGAACAGCATGTTCTCAGATAATAAATGTTTAGCTGCAGAGCACTTGCAATAGTCTGCCTCATTGCAGAGGCCCAGACGTCTCACAGAAAACAGGTTGCCACCTGTCCCAAACTCCTTGTACAATCCGAGCTGACATACACAAACCTAAGGATGGTATGTCAGTAAACGTCACACAGACCCCATTCTCACCAGTCTGCATCTCCAGGTGTAATACAATCATAACACATGAGGTTGGCAGTCATAATGTGGTGCCACACCCATAAACCAGAATTAACAGAGATGACAGGGTCAAAATGCATGTTGTTATGTTGTGGGAGAGGTATAGGTTCCTGGAGACTGCCTGTAGGGCCATGACTAGGATTGCCTGGCTGACATACAGACACGACCATCAACATGTCCCCTCCGTGTATCTCTTTCAATGCATCCCCTAATTGCATGGGTTGGCACTCACTTACATGATCACAGAGGTCTGCTTTTGACCCCTGTTTTGTTTGTAACGACTCAACACCTCACAGCTGACACCCCTGATGCCAGCGTCATCATGGAGCTCCCCCCCCCCAACCTCTGGGGATCACCGCCCTTCCCTAGGGGTTACCATCTGCTGTTGATTCCACAACATTACCGTTTCTATGCACTTTTGGGGACTACCCCACTCCGCTGCACCCTCTGTTGCCCCCCATGCTGTGTTTATCAAGGTGTACATGCACTGTTATCTGACTGCTTCCTCTTAGGCCACAAGGTGTATGTGAACCCCTCTGCCATCAAACACGTGAAGCAGCAGTGCTATTGGCCACGTAAGGGACGTTATCCTGGTGTTAGCACTACATCCCTCTGAGTCAGTAGCGCTGCACCTGTAACCTGTCTCAGCTGCGTTTATCCATCCAAATGTGTCCCCACCTAGTATGGTTGTTGTTGACCTACCTATGTTCACCAATGTGTCTCACCAGGTGTGGTTGTTGTCGGTCATTACGGCTCCAGCACCCATTCACAATGGACATGTGTTTGCTATATGTCCTAAAGGCTATGGTACATCTGCACTATGTGGATGTTTCTGGCCAGCCTGTGGATCCCTGTGTTTTCCATCCACATCATAGTAATGCACCATGTCCTGTGTGTGGTTTTGACGTATACTACTGTGTCAATTATGCTAGGTAACCCTATCCATGTGTCTACTACAGGCTTCCGTATCTCAATGAAAAGCATGTGGAATGTGTGTGACATGTTTGTGTGTGCCAGTTGATTACTAGTGAGGTATCTGACAGCCCACTCTGATTTCCTCCCACAGCGAATCGTCAAGCCATGCAAGATATACGCCGATCTTTAGATGCTAACACACGACAACTCTGCCAGCTGACGGAGGAGGTCAGGGCCCTGCCCTTCAATAGGATGTGTGACGCACTGGAGGGCATTCTAGCTGTGCTGAGGCAAGCAGTCCTGGCACCGGTACCGGCACCGGCACAACCACCACCAACACCACCACCACCACCAGCCCAGGAGGAGGGTGCAGCACAGGGGGGTGGGGGTATGCGACGTGGCAGATGTGGGCGGCCACGCCGTCATTAAATGTGATATTAAACATATGAGATAACGTACATGCAACATGTGTTTTGAATATGTGTCCCTGTGATCCCCTAGGTAGTGTGCACATGCATGTTTTGGTCATGACCATATGACCTTTACCATTGTCCCATGCAGGTGGGTTGTTTGCTGTGGCTGTTATTACTCCACACATACAAGCACATGCCATGTGTGACCTGCACAGTGTGTGTTCAGTGACCCTTGGCTGCAGCGGGGTGGTTTACACATACACCCATGTTGTGACAGGGAGACTGCTCCGAGGTGGCATGGACATTATTCGGATCCATCACCGTGTCGACCCCCTCATACACCCAACATTGAGTGCATATGTGGGACCATGTTCCCTGTCAGTAACACTGATTATATGTCAGCACCCCCTTAGGCATCCATGTGGCACACACAGACATGGGTGTCATGCGTATGTCGCCAGCTGATGGCAGCAACAACATATGGTTACACAGCAGCCATCCCTATGACATGGATGTTCCCGAGGCACCCTTACAATGCAACATCACATGAGTCTACCTTCGTCCCATGCTCCCACACACATGTTTAGCCCCCATTAATGGGGAGCTAGTCCACATATCATACCCATGTCTACCTTTGCTGCTTATGCAGGTCCACATACATGTCCCATGCTTGCATCCATAGTGAGTGGTTAAGGGAAACACGTGACCATTGTGTCATACACAACACAACTTTATTTTAAACAAAAACCATCTGGCAACATGCCTGAGAACCCCCTGGTCCTGGTTGTGGCTGGAACACAGGCCAGCACAGGGCACATGTGGTCGACACAGGAGCCATCACTGACTCCTGTGACGACGTTCAACAGGTGGCAACCGACGGGACAGCTGTTCCATCTCATCACTCACCTGCTGAACGACTGCCGTCAGACACCGGCAGCTGTGCAGCATCAGACGCACGTCCCTGTGCACACCATCTACAGCCTCCATCAAATCATGTATGCACATGCCAGGACACAAACAAACACTGGCCATTGTTTGTGTGCTGGCATGTGCACGTCTGACGTGTGTGGCAGTGGATGGTGCACTAAGGGGACGGCGCCCATCCCCTGACGACACCTGCCAGGTCTGACGGCAGACCACACTGCCCTGTGCTGGGCTGTGTTCGGCACCACCCTCCACCCACCCTGCTACCCACCCCTTCAAGCGCCCTCCCTCCCTCAGCGCCAGGCACCACACCCACATGGCCCACAGGCCCCCACAGCCCTGACCCCCCTCCCCCTCCCCCCTTGTCGCGCTGCTGTCCTCTTCGGGGGAGAATGGAGCCCCCTCTTCCTCCTCATCCTCTGCCTCCGGCACCTCCTCCACCTCCTCTTCCTCCTCCTCCTTCTCCTCCTCCTCAATCAGCACCACCTCCACCTCCGCCCTTCCACGGTGGTTGGTGGGCCTTCGCAAAGAGTATGCGGAGGTGTGTGGGTCCTCCATGTTAGCATCACCCTCTGTTGAAAAAGACACACATTAGGACAATATCATGTGTGTCACATAACACATGTACATATGCAGGCGACACACAGGCTGGTGGGCCAATATGACATTAGAACCTGTGAAGCATGTCTGTCAGTACTCACCATCATGTTGTGGCTGTGACCCTCTGGCATATCGTTCCAAAAAAGAACCATGGTGCTGCCGCAACTCACGCCCCTTCTTTCTCAGATCCTCCACCTGTGGATATGCAAACAATGGGTGTGGTCATCAATGAAGGGTTCATTCAGGTGTGTGGACAACATATCCTTACCCCTGTGTGGGAAGTATCATACTTCTACCTCTCCACTGCTGTGTGTGGCATGAGTAGCATAGGTAACCACCTGAAACAGTTGGTCTCTGCAAAATGCGGGGATAGATCTGCACATGTGTGTGTGGCCGGGAACAACGGGGCCTGTGTTGGTATGACAGCCATCGCCCAAGAAGACATCAGGTAGCAGCATTGCACAGCGCCTGCATGCTCTCTGCCCCACATAACCTATTGTGCTCTACACATGAGTGAAATGGTGGGTCAAAGAGACACAGACAGAGAGAGAGAGGGAGAGGGAGAAAGAGGGCGAGTGTGAGAGTCAGAGAGGGTGAGGGGGGGTAACCCATTCCCTAGGTGAGATGGTTGTTTGTGTGGACCCATCCCTGCTATTGGCTGACATCAACTGATACAGGTGGGTATCTATGCAATCCCCAGAAACAAGCAGGTCATAGTCATCACTGGTGGGTACCCCACAGTTGTAGATGGCAGGTACGTGTCCACGAAGAGTTGGGGCCCTGTGTAGGGTTTACACTACCTACCATGGATCTCTGGCATCCACTATGGGTGGCGTTTCCAAGTTGGGTGGGTATGGGAGAGGTGTGCTCAAGTGGCCTTAACATACATTGCATCCCTGTGTGAGACTCTATCTGAGCAGTAGTAGGCCATGAGGGTGTAAACTGAGCACCATGGCTCTGCTCGTCAGATGTCTTTCACACAGGTGGTATGGCGTGGGGCCCTAGAGGCTGCCATGGCTCTCACATTGTGAGCGGTGACATGGGCATGCAGTGCAGGTGTATTGCCATGACAGATGTATGTGGGACCATTAACAGACCAGTAGGTTTCTGCTCTCTTTTAAACGTCTGTACTCACATGGGATGGATCAGAGTGTGGGGTTGGCTACAGGGAACGTATGTGTTGCTGGGTCCCCTGCAGATAGACAGCCAGGGCTCCTCCACATTGCACAGTATACTGATTCATCCTTACATCTGGGGCATGGGGCTGTTGGACAGATACAGATAGCTGAAGCTCTGTGTCCTAATGAATGTATGGAACCACCATAGGCATGACATGTGTCTGTGTCCGTAGGACGACCTTATCATGGTGAGACCCGGTGTATGTTGGATCAGCCATTAGAGCTTGCAGTTCTCTGATACGCCTTGCAGATCTGATTGCTATAATGAGTGTTCCCATCAAGGACAGAAACATTATGGACGTAGTGCCTAGGGACTATGTGAGCCCCTGCATAAGCTAGCCCACAACATGATTGGGAGCCCATGCCACTGTGGTTGGTTCCAGGGGAGGTGTCATTGGGGGCATACCCTCCACAACCCACGGTTTGTGCTGATGGGAGGTAACTGTTAGGCCATTGATGGGTGGAGATGGCGCAGCAATGGCCTTTCATAGGTCTTGGAATGAGCTCTTCTGTACACCAGTGTTTGATGGGTTACAGTGTGACCCCTACAATGCTGTGTGAGGGATGGCACTGGGGTCTACGCCCTTTTGTTGGCAACAGCTGGTGACTCTCTCCCACGTTAACGCATGGACACGCTTTGTGGCAGGTCTCGTGGAAACATAAAGGACACATCACACATCATGTTTAGGGTGGTGGGGCATACACATTTCAGTCATCCGTTAGCAGGCTCTGGGGTATGTAGACTGGGGTTTGTTATGCCATAGTGCCCCCACCCCATGCAACATTAGGTCTATGGCAGACCAACTGTCCAGATGTGATACTTGTGACAGACATGGTTGCATAGGGCAGCACACCTAGCGTTGCCAGCATGGGGCTATGTGGATACTGTTGTCTCTGTCCCCCTGCACCTTGCCTGGTGTCTTATCAATCCAGGGAATGTCAGACGGCGCATATAGGGAGTGTTGGCCCCAGGTGTGTAGGAGGCATCCCTCGTTATGCAGCCATGAATGAGGATTAGTGGAATTAACTGTGTACTTGTGGCATTTGATGAAGCTGCAGAGCAGTATATATGTGAGGTTCCACAAAGTCCAGATATTCAGGGGAGCTGCTCCTTGTGTCGGCACCAGTGTTGCCTATGCACAGCACTAATGATTCTGTCGGAACATTATTTGAAATTGCCAGGGTGATTGACCACACGGAGGTGGGTCCGATGCTTAGTGACAAATGGCCACATATTACGAGCTTTGTTGCAAAGTGACCGGGAGGCTGCTTCAAATAATTTCTACACCTAAAACATGGGTACCTGATTGTCTGCATGACCTAGTCGTGTGTTGCCCTTTCAGGGGGATGGCATACCTAGGGGGCCAGCCGCATTGCTGTTGGCTCCTAAATATTTGTGCGTGATTGACACCCCTGAACCTCCAGGTGGCTGGGGCTGAGTTGTGCAGTGGATGAGCACACCACCCCACTTTGACAGCATCTGCTGTCAAGGTGATCAGAGGTGAGGTTTGCAGGACAGCTTGCACCTCCTAACATTATGGTGCTGAACGTCAGCAGTCGATGGACTGGGTGGGACAGTCTGAGAACATTCTCCAATCTGAGTGATAGACTGTTACATGAGTCCACTGGGTGGTGAGCCACCATTGGCCCACATCCCTGTGCTAACGTGTATGGGGGACTACATGCACCGTAGCTGACATGTGCCCATCTGCTGGGGAATCACTCTGTCCAAGAGGTGTGTTGTTTGCAGTGTTCATGAAAGCTATTGCACAATGCAGGTAGAGTGAGGCTGCAGCAGATAGGTGGGAGTCAGTGTGCTATTTTGCCTTGTTTGTCTGTACTCCATCAATTGCGTGGGAGTCTGGAGGATTCTCTGAGATATCTGTGACGGCATACATATTGGAGTACAACGAGTGTGTGAGTGGGAGGGAGGCCTGGTCATGTGACTGTGACTGTGTCCAGATGGTTCACTCGTCCAGGTGTTGTTAGACACAGGTTACCCTGGTACGGGGAACAGCAGCACCCACAGCCATGCACTTTGTGCATGCTCGGGGGGCTAAGGTTAGGCATTGGGGGAGAGCTTTGTAGTGATAGTGCCCTGCCTGATAGCAGACCCCGTGGGACCTACGTGATGATTGGTGGCTGAGAACATAGCTGTAGGCATCCGTGTGATCTGGGGAGGGAGGCCAGGCCAGCCTGTGGGGCAACAGAGGTACATTTCCTATGTAGTTGCATTTTTAGTTTTGTTGGTCACATAACCTGTGCAATCCTCAGGGATCACATATGTGTCTATGACCTCCTGTTGTATCTGTTATGTGGTAATAGGGTGTGTAAGACACATGACACTGTTAAGGAGGTATACCCACTGGTTTACACCCTGAGCTAGGTTACGCTTCCCCTTTTGAGCTAGTTGGCATGCATTTGACAAAATTTGGCGTCCGTAAGGTTTTGTGGGGAAGGAGGCTTGGGAAATGTGGCCTGTACCACCTTCAATGATGGACAGACTCGAGGGTTCTTATGTTCTGTCACACCATCCGTGGATGAGGTGATATAAACGTTCTGTCATTTTAGACATATGTATGATGGGGACGGCCAGGGGGGGCATGTACTCTATTGATGATGAAAAGGCCCTGTGTGGGCAGCCGCTGCTGGGTATGCTGCGGCTGGGTGGTTCTCTGATGTCGTGCCTTCGGAGATTGTTGACCCTTTCTATCAGCTTAGACGGAAGGTGGTCCATGCTGGGCATATGACTGCTGGTATCCGTTCGCTATAGACATGGACAGCTCTTTGACATCTTCCCTCTTTGCAGCATCACAAATTTCAGACAGGCTGGTCATGGTTGATCTGTCAGATTCCTATAGTTTTGATGTTTGCAGACACCTTGTTTCTGATACATTTCAATAGGTACAGGTGATTTTGCCCAGTCTATCCTGTAACCAGTGTTCCAGGTTGGTGAATGACAGCCAGGCACGCGTCCTTGACACAATGTCACTGGTGGAGGCTTAGCCTATGCCCTCACAACAATACAATGCTACCCTGTTGACAACGTTTGGCCTTTTCTGGCCATGTTTGACAGGTGTTACATATACCTGTCCTATGTCATACTTGAGAGGCTGACTTGGATGTTAGAGTTGTCATGGGATATCCATCAGGACCCTTCCCATGTACAGGATATTAACTAATATCCTGGCTGACAGCATGATGGCATGGCAGACACGGTGACCCAAAACATCTACGTCCCTACGCCCCTACCAGACAGGTTAACAGCATGTCATCTGTGCCATTATACTCATACCATAGCAGACTACAACACAATGGAGTGCTGAGGGAGCTCTGTTGTTTTAGAGGCAGGGAACAGATGGATCAGGGTACATAGTATCCAGCTTTTGGGCATATGGAGAGGTGGTGAGAGGTGTGTGCCATCCTTTTCAGAAGAGAATCCTGCACGTTAGAATGTCTGGTCAGAGTGGGTGCCTCCTTTGGCATTTGGGGGTATTGTTGATGGAATGGCTCCTGTGGGCTGTACTCAGTTTCAGTTGCCACTTAAACATAGACAACCCTAAATACATGTCTGATCAAATCATGGTGGGACATATGCTCAGGCACCAACAAAATCCTCTTGGGATATGCAGGCCCCTCCTGAAGAGGTGCATTACCACCCTCTGAGCTGTCACAGTCAACATAACCCTCAGAGGACTGGTTGCATATTATCAGTGAGGGCTCAGGATTAGTGTTTTTTGAAAAACTATGAGCGTGTGTACAGGGATAACCTGGTTCCAGTGTTTTGGAGACAACACCCATCAGCACTTACTGACTATTTGCCCATGCTGGGACCACAATCTGTGTGTGTACCGGTGGCATAATGTGTGTGGGGTGGGTTGGTGACGATGACCTTGATGCCACATAGATAGCCACAGGACTGCGTTTGCTGGCCACCATCCTCTGGTCCAGTGACATTGACTATGCCTATGTATTAGTAATGGCCACAGCCAGTGCCCCAAAGCAAGGTCCAAGGGTTTCGGTGGAGGGTGCGGTCACAAGACCTGGCTGTAGTCACAAGGTGCCTTGTGGAGGCTGGGGAATCACACCAGGACAGTTTGGCCAGAGTACGTTCTCTAAAGCCAACACCACGGCATCCCCATGTTTGGAGGGGGATGGGTGCTTTCCGAAATGGCCCGTTTTATGTTTGTCTGCATGGGATCCACAGGATGTAAATAGGTCTCCTGAGGACATGGACGCCACCACAGCCACGTCTGTGGGGTGGCGGGTACTGAGCTTGGCTGTTCTTTTCGGCCATCCCCACTTGCATACCATCCCACAGGCCAAACAGCCACACATGGAGTGAATGGGCCCTAGGCATTTGGGACAACAAGCATGGCTATAAGTTACAGTGGAGGTACAGGCACATTTTTACCATGTCTTCTGATAGCGGGAGTGACTTTACACAATGACGGCCAACTTAGGGCCTATGCACAAACCGTGGGAAGATGTGCAAGGATGTTTACACTCTTCCTGTGTTATTTTGTTGGTGAGAGCTCAACACAGATTCTACAGATGGCAGTTATAGTAGAACAGTGTTACCGGTAAGGGAGACGTCAGCAGGTGCAGGCACAGGATTTGCGATACCATAGAGGTGTTTTTCAATGACAGTGATAATGAACTGATGACTCTGTGTAACATGATGAACTGGGAAGCAGCATTTGGGAGAGGCATCAGGGAGGCACGTATGCGCTGTCGGATGGACCCATATGCTTTCCTCTTGGACGCTGGAGAGCGGTCACATGCAGGCTGAGACAGGGCACACAAGAGCAACAAGTGACAACAAATTCCTGCTTGCTCCTGGAGATTGACTGTTGCCAGTGCCAGCTGCATGCATAGTTACAGATTAGGGCATGTGTGCAGTGAGACCTATGTGCATTGTGTGTGGCACCCTGAGCTCACCATTCCATTCCTCTGTGACCCCCTTCAATAACATGCCATGGACCTAGCACGGTTGGGTTGGCAATGATGACGTCCCGGCTACCCCCCCCCCCCCCAACCCAGTATGTGTTATATTTCCCACATTTGTGTTGACCTTAGCTACACATGTCATCCAACCCTCACGCAATGGCAACATTTATTTATTTACATTCTCTTATATACCGCGCTATTCTGCATCAGTGCGGTTTACATTGAACAAACTGAAATTACATTGAACAGGGCATTATAACTTGGAGATAACTATTTTACAGGGAACATGGGCAATGGAGGGTTAAGTGGCTTGCCCAAGACCACAAGGAGCACCTGTGGGACTAGAAACCCCAGTCCTTCCGGCCCAAGGTTGCTGTCCTCTAGTGGGATTTGAACCCCCGACCTTCCGGCCTGAAGTACCTTGCCCCAACCACTAGGCCACTCCTCCACTCCATGATATCCCAGCACACCTGGGTGTTGTATACATACATGTGACATTTGTTGGGCGAACCTATGCACCTTACCATGGCCCACGTCCATGACATGTGGCTTTCTAAAGGACCATGGATAGCAATTTTGTACTAAATACAAGCGTGGTGTGATGTGTCTGTCTGTTGCACAGAGCATACTGGTCTCAGTGGACTTGCATCTGTCCCATTCTGAACTATGTGCTGTTGGTAGTTTTCTCTGACCTGGGCCCTGGATGGGTATGGCCGGTGTGGCTGGTCACACTGGGGGCAGGGGACAATGCACGGGTATGGACTTTTGCCACCTGTGCTCATGTGTTTTATTCAGGCTGTGGTGTGCAACCTAAACAGGTGCATGTATCCATCAAACAGCATCTGTGATGTTCATCTGCAAACACATGTGTGAGACCTGGCGGATGGGCGGATGTGTGACCAGACTGAGCATGCATATCTGGGGATATGTCTCAATTAAAGACCCTCACCATTGGATCTCATAGCTGATGTGGGTGAGGTGTTCATTACCCACATCCACATCTGCGCCTAACAAATCTTCTGGATACATCAATGGTGTGTGTGCTGAGCTGTGGACCTCATGGACTGTGGGAGATGTGCTACCTACCCACCATACCGTAAGAACAAATGTGAGTGACATACCCTCTGTTGCAAACAGCTCTCAGGCCCCCTGGGTTTTGGGTGTCCTAGGACACATTGTCAGCAACATACAGCGTAGCAGCAGGATGATTGCCAGGAACCCATACGCAGGTATCAGGAACGCCTGGGGATGGGCAGCATGGATTCAACAGTCTAGGCACACTGCACCATAGCACCAGGGTGACTGAGAGACCACTCTGATGGACTCTCAGGACTCCTGGGGATAGGGTGAGTGAATTCAACAGTCTAGGCACACTGCACCATGGCAACAAGGTGAGTGAGAGGCCACTCTGTTGGCCTCTCAGGACTCCTGGGGATAGGGTGAATGGATTTAACAATCTAGCCACACTGCACCATAGCACCAAGGTGAGTGAGAGGCCACTCTGATGGCCTCTCAGGACTCCTGGGGATAGGGTGAATGGATTCAACAGTCTAGCCACACTGCACCATAGCACCAGGGTGAGTGAGAGACCACTCTGATGGCCTCTCAGGACTCCTGGGGATAGGGTGAATGGATTCAACAGTCTAGGCACACTGCACCATAGTACCAGGGTGTGTGAGAGGCCACTCTGCTGGCCTCTCAGGACTCTTGGGGATAGGGTGAATGGATTGAACAGTCTAGCCACACTTCACCATATCACCAGGGTGACTGAGAAACCACTATGATGGGCTGCCAGGACTCCTGGGGATTGGGAGGATGTATGGCAGAACATTGGCACACAACCCCATATCACCAGGATGACTGACAGACCATGTGATGAATGTTTCACAACACCTGATGGTGGACCATATGTGTTACCCTGTAAATGCAGATCACACCATCAGCACAGTATGTTTCTGGTTGCTCCACAGATCTATGGACTACCTCTGTTACAGTATGCTGTAGCACATCTACAACAGCAGATGCCATGGTCCCAAGATGGCATCATGCCCTCTGTGACCACATCCGTCACCACCTCGGGACAAGTCAAACCTCTCAGATGTGATACAGAAACAATATGGCATGTGGTTTCACCTGCTGCACTTTCATGATATGGACTAGCTCCACACAGCAGCATGGACATCTGTAATCAACCCTGTCTGTGTATATGTTGATTACGACCTGTGGCCATACACTTACCTCAAGGGGGTTGTCTGCCACACGATTGTAGCGTCTGGTGAGTCGCTCCCACGCCCTGCGCACCTTACCCATGTCCCTTCGCCTGGAGGCCCCAGGGAACAGCCTGTGCAGCTTAGGGCCAATGAGCCTAGCCAGGTGGCACAGCTCATGGTGGCTGAAGGAAGGCTTGCGTGTGCGGGTAGCCATTTTCCGGTATGGGCTTCTTGACGCGCTGACGCACGCAATGCAATTTCCGCACATGCGCATATCAGTTCGTGCACATGCGCGCCACATGGGTGCGCGATAGCCACTCCTGTTCCTGCGTCCCGCATGGCTGCGTGACAGACACTCGTGGTCCTGCGCCCCGCATGGCTGCGTGAGACACTCGTGGTCCTGCGCCCTGCATGGCTGCGCGACAGACACTCGTGGTCCTGCGTCCCGCATGGCTGCGCGACAGACACTCGTGGTCCTGCGTTCCGCATGGCTGCGCGACAGACACTCGTGGTCCTGCGTCCCGCATGGCTGTGCGACAGACACTCGTGGTCCTGCACACCGCATGGCTGTGCGACAGGCACTCGTGGTCCTGCGCACAGCATGGCTGCGCGACAGAGGCAATGGCGCTCTTGCGCTCCGCATGGCTGCGCAAGAAAAAATTTGGAAATGCACACATCTTTGTACCGCACAGATTATGGTGTCACCAACAGTACATCTACGAAGCTCTGCAGACACACATAGCACCAATGTGTTTCTCATGTGGAAAAGATGTCTTCGCTTGCTATGAATTATTCATGTTTACACAGTGTGTGTTAGAACCTCCGAAAACATATCCACTAATTCCTAGTGCATTGTCTGATGATGTGTGCTATGTGTGTCACATAGCAGGTACTGCCAAGATACTTACAACAGGGGGTGCTGACAGACCATCAGCGTCAGCTATCAGTCACCCTGGTGTTATGGGGTTGTGTGTGCCACTGGAGTATGTTTAGTGGTGCATCTCGATGTGTGGCCAGCAATGATGTGGATGTTGCCAAAGGGGGGTAGGGGGGTGCTTCATATCTGACCATTGGACATGCACAATAGGTTGCGTGGTGTCCATTATGTGACAATGTAGGTCGTCATGTCACCATAATGCATATTATCCTTTAGTATGTGTGCTGACATACAGTCCCGGTGGCAGAGGTGTAGCACAATGGTTGAGACATGGACTGCTGAATCCAGGGTCATAAGTTCAAACCACCAGTGGGGTTCAGCATTACCTGTCTCACACAGCACACATTATTATACAGCAGTGCCATAGTGCGTTTAAAGTACATCAGTGGTGCGTGAGGCATACATCTTCTTACATTACAACATTATTACCTGCGGCAGTCTCCTTTCTACATTTCAGCAGTACTGCCAGGAGAAAAACCTTTACTGTGGTATATACGTCATGTGCAGTGCAGCATTGTTACTAATGGATCAACACAACCCTGATAACCACAGCACACAGTCTGCTGGTTTGCCTCTTTAACCAGCCATGCATCTTTTCTCAGCTATGGAGCTGTGGCACACAGCTTACATTGCTGCATCTGACGCCAGAGGTAGTGAGTTTCCCTACACAGTGGGGGTATTTGTGAGTGCATCCGATGGCAGGTTTTGTAATGTAAATTGGTGGTGGCAACTGGAACACCCTCACAGTGCTCTAATCTTCAGGTGCCCCATAAGCGACCTTATAGGGCACCCTAAGGTTACAGAACTGTGTTGTTTTCTCTGTTGCCAGTAGAACATGACATTAAACACATACTGCCCCAGACAGCACCCATGTACCCTGTAAAATACTTATCAGCACTTTACAATGGCCTGTTCAATGTATGTCCAGTATGTGCAATGTGAACAGTACTGATGCTGAGAAGCGCAGTATATGTGCCAATGTAAATATCGAAATTACTTTTCTTGAACAAAGACAATACGAATTTGAAACAACAACCTGTTGCTTCACAGGCATTGCAGTCACCAGTGGGCTACAGCTCTATAGCTATGGAGAAAGGTCTGGCTGGCTGAAGTATAACTTCTGCAGACTGTGTGATACGGTTAACAGGGTAGGGTTAGTCCACTCGCACCCATGATGCACTGCACATGCAAAGCAACAGTCTACAGATGGTCCGAAGATGGGGTGTGCACCCCCACAGCACCTAGGCCTAGTAGTGGGTACTGACCTTCTGTGTTGCTGGTACAGAGTCACTACAGACCGTCAAAGTGTGTGTGGCCTGTGCTCACCCTGAGGGTGAGGTGGAACGCACAGCACCTGTCCTGGCTGAGATGGACTATACATCAGTTTAAAATTTCTGCCGATGTTTGATAGGTTCCCCCATCAGACACACCTGCAGAACACCTTTGAACATCTGTATCTCCCAGTCACATCTTACCGTTGTTGACTGCAATGCTCACGGAGTAGTGCATATCCTGTGTGTGTGGCCTGTCCACATGATATATGTGTGGTGGGTGTGGTAGGGAAGGAGCTGTTTGGTCACATAGGCGGAGTGTGTTGGACCCCAAAACCTGTCCTCTGAAACCCCAGTTCACCAAACAACAGATCCACATTCTATATCCCAGTAATGGTGGTGGCAGCAGACAAGGCCATCAAACTCGGGCCAGATGGAGTAGAGACAACCTACAGGGCACTCGCTGCAGGTCTCTACACATCCATATTGCACAAGAGGACACACAGTGGAGCCTGAAACACCCAGCTCCCCCAACACCATCAGACATTTTCCAGCAGCGAGCACAGTGAGTTCCCAGCTACTGAACCCTGCAAGGTGGTCCAGCCAGACGCACGCTAACTGCAGACAGGCCACTAGCCAGTCCATAGTGCATGGTACCAGAGAAAATGTGTGCACCCATAACTGGGATGTGAGCACACCCACCACGCAGTTAACTCAGTGATTAGGCCCCAGAAATACAGAACCCATATACATCACATGAGAGAACTACTATATGGCACTATGGTGGAACCTAGCCATGCCGTGGTCACTGCTCGGTCAGGGTGAGAGTGATCTCCCAGCAGGACATGCTGTGGACACCATGTCTATGCAGGTGATGGCCACCCATTACAATGTCCCAGCCATTGAACTATGCCTTGTGCAGATGCATCCTGCTCACACGGCCCTGTCTGGTGTATACCCACAGTACTTTGCTCCTCATTATGCACATTGCCAGCCCAATCATGGCAACACTACTATCAGTGTGGTCTGCGTAGGGTGTTGGCAACCACCACACACTGGATAGACAGACCCCCCCCCCCCCACACACACACACCTATAACAGCATTGAGCAGCTGTAGAGGTATTTGCCAGCCCTGGCCACCACACCAGTACTTGGCACAGTGCGTGCATGGCTATGTTAGGCACTACTGTTGTAGTCATTCTCGAGGGTGGTGGACTCTGTCAGACACATGACCTGTCACACATTCCACAAACATCAGAGACATTGGTATGATACAGCTCAATGAAAAGATTTTGCTTAACTTAGGCATTTCTATCTGACAGTAATCAAAACAAGCTTTGGATATCTGTGTACCGTACCACCGTGTCTAGAGTGGGTTTGCTCATGTATGCACATCCTAGTATTGGGAGATGCACACAGGGCCCAACATCCTGCCTCTGCATTGGTCTTTGCATAATGGTGCCTGCAGGTGCAGGTGTTTCTGGCCCTGTTGGCCGCTGCTCTAGGGCAGAGGTTCCCAACTGCACTCCAGGTGGCCCAAACACTGGTCGGGTTTTCATGATGTCCCTGATGAATATGCCTATGATACATCTGCATACCATGGGGATGGTAACTTACATTGGAGCACACACATCTTTTTTAGAGACATCATCCAACCTGAGTGATTTGTGAACCTCCATGTCTGCATTTGGCAGACTCTGCTGTAGGGGAAGCATATGTTTATGTGGTGTGTGCTGTTTAAGGTAACATATGAGCTTTTCAAAAACGAGTATGTCCTCAGCAGTAAAGGTTCAGTCTTTACTACCATGTTTCCTTCATGGGTAAAATGCGGGGACTGGGATGGCAGGTGCCCCAGCTGGGATTTGATCCTGTGACCTTCTGGTCTTAAAGGCACTGGCTGTGTTCACTGCACCACCGCCTTGGCACAACAACAGTACATTCCCTGGGGAGTCCATGGCTGTTTCTCACACAGGGCCCGTCTGTTGGAGTGCACTGCAGCCATGTGAGGTGGGCCAGGCCACCGTCTGTTGTGGCCAGCAGCCACTGCCCCCTCTGCCAACGGTAGCCACCCGCCACCATGCACACATTGGCTGATGTTGGTGGCAACATCACAGATGAATGATATGTGGCCCCCCATGAATGCATTTTGCGGACTCTGCTGTAGGTGTTGCGCATTTTTCAGTTGTATGTGCTCTTTAGGGTATAATAGAGGTGTTAGGAACATGGTTTTGTTCTCTGCAATAAAGGATTTTCTTTACTATCACGTTTTATTGGTGGATAAAATATGTGGACTGGGTTGGCGTAATCCACAGCTGGGACTTGAACTGGTGATCTTTGGCTCCTGGACACACTGGCTGTGTTCAATGCACCACACCTCTGCCACAGAGACAATGTGCTCCCTACAGATACTATGTCTGTTTGTCACACAGAGTGTGTCTATTGTAGTGCAGTACACCCACGTGAAGGGGCCTATGCCACCGTCTTCTCTGAGCAGCTGCCACTGCCCCCCTCCGACACCAGTACCCCTCTGTCAACATGCTGCATGCCCTTCTGCTGATGGTGCTGGTGGTGCACAGTTTTAGGGCATACAGTGTGCAAGTAGGCAACTGCCTATGCTGAACGTTCTGGGGTTGGGGTGCCACCATAGTCGTCCGCACTTCTCCCCAACACCGCCATACTGTTGTGGAACATGTGCATGCCATAGGAGACCTGTCCATTGGAGAGTGAAAACCTGCTCTGTCCTATGTCTATGTGGGATCATTGACCTTGTATGGTGCAGGAGCGTGGACCCTTCGCACATTCATATCTTTTTTTCAGGGCTTTACTGGGAGTGTTTCGTAATGTTTCCCATTGCTGTCACCATTGCTCAGCTTTGGCATCTTTTGTACTACTATCGAGGGGTTCAGCAGCCCTGGCCAAAACACCAGTCCTGGGCACAGTACACACATAGATATGGTACCCAATACTGTTGGGGGTCGCTCACCATGGTGGTAAGCACTGTCAGAGACCAGACCTGCAGCACACACCACAGACATCAGATAGATTGTTATGATGGAGCTCAAGCAGCAAACTGTGCTTAGCATAGGAATTGCTATCTGCCATGACTCATACCACAAGTTTGATAGCTGTGTACCGTATAACCAGGTGTAGGGTGGCATTGCTAAGGTATGCAGGTGCTAGTATTGGGGGATGCACGCAGGGCCCAAAGTCCTGCCTCTCCAGGGGGCATTGGCCAATGGGGCCTGTGGGTGTGGGTGTGTCTGCCCCTGTTGGCTGCTGCTTTACGGCAGAGGTTCCCAACTCCAGTCCTGTTGTGCCAAAGACTGTTCGGGTTTTCATGCTGTCCCTCATGAATATGCATGACCTACATCTGCATACCATGGGGGTGTTCCATAGATATGCAGCACAGGCATCTTTATTAGAGGCAGCATGGAAACAGAATGGTGTTAGGCCCTCCAGGACTGCATTTGGGAGACTATGCTCTAGGTACTGGACATTTCTATGATGTTTGTGTTGTGTGGGGTAAAATATAGGCATATTAACCATGCGTATGCAATAATGGTTCAGTCTTTACTACCATGTTTTCTTCATGGGTAAAATAAGGGAACTGGTTTGGTATGAACCCCAGCTGGAATTTGAACCTCTGACCTTCTGGTCCTAAAGGCACTGGTTGTGTCCGCTGCACCACCATCTTAGCACAGCAGCAGAGCATTCCCTGGGAATTCAATGACTGTTTGTCAGACAGGGCCTGTCTGTTGAAGTGCACTACACCCATATGACGGACGCTAGGCCACCATCTGCTGTGAGCAACATCCACTGCCCCCTCAACCAACTCTACCCCTCAGACACCATGCTGACATGGCCCTTTATTGGTGACAGCATCACAGCTGAATGTGGCCCTACAGGACTGTATTGAGGGTACTGTGGTGTGGGTAATACGCATGCCTGTGATGTCTGCGCTCTGTAGGGTAAAATATAGCTGTTAGGAGCATACTTATGTTCTCTGCACAACAGGTTGATCTTTACTATCATGGTTTAGTGCTGGGTAAAATATGAGAATTGGATTTGCAAGAGACCCATCTGGGACTTGAACTGCAGACCTTCAGCTCTTGAACACACTCTCTGTGTTCACTGCACTACACTGTCGCCACTGAGACAGTGCATTTGCTGGAGTTGGTTAACCTGGCAAAAGGAGTGATAAACCCTGCTCTGCACAATTTCACTGTGGGATCATTCACCTTGTATGGGGATGGCGTGTAGACCCTTCTAAAATTCATATTTATATTTTTCCCCTTTCTTGGGAGTGATTTGTGATGTTTTCAATAACTATCAATGTTACCCAGCTGTATGGCAATTTTTAATAATTTTGTTGCGGTCAGTTTCATTGTTTTATTTGCAATTTTGGTCTGTGAACATGTATCACACTGCTCACGTTTTGTAGGTTTCCCCAGATTTGCTGTATATTGCTGACAGAAATGGTTTCTCTTCCCTTTAAATCGGCTCTAACGCGAGGTTCTCACTCGCGGTAATTTTTAGGTTGGCTTTCAGCCCCGCTCCTGTGCGGGGAGCCTCTCCACGCCCACTCTCCACCCATTGACCCCGTCCCCCCGCCCCTCGGGAGACTTCCTCCGCCCTCGCAATGCCTTTCCACGCCTCTATCGCACATCAGCGCGCCGCGCGCGTGTGCGGCCGGAGCGCACGCGTGCGGGGCACAAAATACGCACTATTAATGTGCGCTAAGGTACCTTAGCGCACGCTCAGGTGCGCCCCGCACAATTGCACTGTTTAGTAAACATACCCCATAGCCCAGTTACTAGTCTTTATCCGGATGGTTTTTGAAGACTTCATTGTTAAAGAAGAACTACTTGGAATGATTTCTTTAAAAGGGAGAACTACTGGTCAGGAGATATTGAGTTCTTGCCATTCTTTTGTGACAAAGTGTAATCTTCCATTGCATAGACTTGTTTCCATCACTACTGATGGAGCAAGAGCAATGGCAGGTAAGGTCAACAGTTTGATAGCCCTCTGTAGAGAGCATGACGACTTCCCAGATTTCCTTTCTTACCACTGCATTATTGGTAAGCAAGAGACTCAATACAAAAACTGTCGTGGACATCGCTTTCAAAATTTGTAAATTCAGTTCATGGAAGATCACTTCAAAGACGGCTTTTCAATCTTACTCTTGATTAAGGGGCAGCGGAAATCATTTTGCACACAGATGTAAGGTGGCTAAGTAGGCACAAATTTCTGCAAAGATTTCGTGATTTGCTGAATGAAATAAGAAGTTTTTTGAAGGAGAGGGGAGATGACCAAGCAGAGTTGGAAGATGAGGAGTGGTTATGTGATCTGGCATTTCTCACTGACTTTACAGGCAAACTAAGTGATATGAACCTTGAACTACAAGGTAAAAATGAATGCATTGGCGAGATGATGAGTATAGTTTCATCCTAAAAGAGCAAATTTGAGCTGATGATGACTGACCTTGCAAACAACACTTTTGATCATTTTCCTAATATGCAGGACCATCTGGGACAATATCCAAATTTTGTTTTTCAAAACAAAAAGTATGTGGAGGAGTGGCCTAGTGGTTGGGGCAAGGTACTTCAAGCTGGAAGGTCAGGGGTTCAAATCCCACTAGAGGACAGCAACCTTGGGCCAGAAGGACTGGGGTTTCTAGTCCCACTTGTGGTCTTGGGCGAGCCACTTAACCCTTCATGGCCCATGTTCCCTGTAAAATAGTTATCTCCAAGTTATAATGCCCTGTTCAATGTAATTTCAGTTTGTTCAATGTAAACTGAACTGATGCAGAATAGTGTGGTATATAAGAGAATATAAATAAATGTGACAGAAATCTGTTCTGTTATCCAGGAATTTGAAAATAGATTCTGTGACTTCCAAAAAATTGGAACAGTTGTGGAGTACTTGTCATACCCATTCAAAGTAGAGGTGGACATTAAAGAAATTGCAGCTGCTATCAGTAAAAATTATTCATTGAACAAGCCATCTCTTGAAAACAAAATATTAACCCTTAGAAATGACATTTTTCTCAAGAACCGTGCTGAGCAAGAATCGTTTTGGAAGCTAGTGCCTATAGACAAATTTCCCAACTTGAGAAGATGCAGTGAAGCTGTACACCCCTGTTTCGGTTCAACTTATTTGTGTGAATCTGTGTTTTCCCATCTGAAAATGACAGAGTACACAATGTTCCAACATGACAGATGAACATCTCCAGGATTCCCTGAGACTGGCCCTCAAGAAATATTGACCCAACTTCAAAAAGCTGGTGAATGAAATGCAGGCTCAGAGGTCTCACTAAGGAGCAAGAGCGAAATATTAAAGATTGTGCAAGATCAGCCTGGATCAATACTCAACCTAAATTTAACACAAATTATTCAATAAAAGTTAAAGAAAGTTACTAAGACAGTTAAAGAAAGTTATTACTCAATAAAACTTTAAGAAAAAATGTACTTTCCATTTCCCCTCGCAGTTCTTACTATATCTTAGTCTCTCTGTTTTGTTTTTGCTTAATTTGCTTAACAGCTGATCACATCCAAGTAAATGACAGAAGGTTCATTAAAAATGGGGGGGGGGGGGGAAATCCTCAAACTTTATTGGGTTAAAATGTAATTTGAAACTTAATTTTCATGGTGGTAGATCACCGGCACTTTTGGCTGGAAAAAGTAGATCACAACCTGTTCGAAATTGGACATGCCTGCTCTATAATATCAGTAAAATTTGTCCCTTCCTTTCTACGCAGACTACCAAGATCCTCATCTACTCTCTAGTCACCTCCCATCTTGACTATTGTAACCTGCTCCTCACTGGTCTCCCTCTCAATCATCAATCTGTTCATAACTCAGCTGCATGGCTTATCTTCTGCCTGCTATGCTCGTATAACCCCTCTTCTCGTGATATTTCACTGGCTCCCTATCCATTTCTGCATCCAGTTCAAACGTTTCCTGCTGACCCGCAAGTGCATTCATTCTGCAGCTCCTCAATACCTTTCCTCTCTTATCTCATTCTAAACCTGTCCTCAGGAACTCCGTTCCTCTAGCAGATCCCTTTTATCTGTGCCCTTCTCTGTCACTGCCAACTCCAAACTTTGTTCATTCCACCTTTCTGCTCAATTTGCCTGGAACAAACTATCTGAGTCAGTGTGTCAGGCTCCTTCTCTAGCCCTATTGAAATCCAGGCTAAGAAACCAACTCTTTGAGGATGCTTTTGGATCCTGATGCTCCTCACTCTCTTGTTCACTAGTCATGTATATCTTACCATACTCTAGTTTCCAGTTTTGTGATGTTTTTGCCCTGATTAGATTGTAAGCTCTGATGAGCAGTGACTGTCTCACGTCTGACATGTACAGAGCTGCATACGCCTTGTAGCACTATACTGATTAGTAAGTAGTAGTAATTTGTCAAGGTATGCTCGGAAATACCTCTTAATCAAGCCTGTGGTACCTAACATGATGGGAAAAAGCTCAGTCTCTTTCTGCCACATTTTCTTTGTCTCTGACTGCGTTTCTTGGTACTTGAAGATCTTCTCCCTCTCAACGTGATTCTGAGAATGGTCACCTGAAACAGATACTTCTATAATCAATGCAATTCTGGGGTGGTCTTCTCATTTACCAATAGGTCCGGCTTCCTTCATCCAGCTTCTTATTTGTTGGAATGGGAGCAATCCAGGTGATCAGAACTTCTTCATTCTCCATAATTCTCCTAGGGTCATGCTCCCAGTTCTTTACCAGTATACTGATGTTGTAGTGTTTACATGGCACTGATATGAGGAATGGCGGGAGGAGATGGATGAGATGTGCTGCTTTATTCTGCCTTTCTGTATAGAAATGTTTTGCCATCAGAACTTTGCAGCCAGCTATAGAATCTACGTATGTCTGTTTTACTGTTTTTTTCAGTGTCCTCTGTAAACCATTCCATCTGTAATCCATTCTCTTGGACTGGAACTATCAATCTCTCATCCTTTGAGTTCATTCCCCTCTCCATAACCATTCTTGTATCTAGTATTGATTGACCAAGGGTTTCTGGAGTAACACTCTATTTCCCACTGTGTTTGTGTACTTGCCACTTGTTTTCCTTGTTTTGCTAATCTATCCCCCCTCTCCCAATCCACCACTTGACCTACATGTGTCAAGCCCTTTCAGGCCCATTCCTCAAATAACATTTCTTTTCTGCCTGGCGTAACGTCCCCATGCCACGAATAAAGGTATATTTTGAGAATCTCTTCTTCCCCCCTCAAAAGGGACCGTCTCCAGTTTTTCCAAATTTGAAAGGTTAATTTCCATTGTGGATTTTTGGCCTCCTCCCCTCTGGATATTTCATTCGGGTCCCAAATCAACGACTCTATGTACCTTGCTGCCCACTTCCATTCGCACCCACTGTAGGGCATCTCCTCCATCCTTCCAAGCAAAAAGAGCATGTAGTTGTGCTGTGGCATAGTAGGGGGCTATACACATTACTCCCAGCCCCCCTTCTTCCCTCCCTTATACATGGTGGACCGTGCCACCTTGGGGACTTTCCCATTCCATACATATTGCATTAATATATTTTGAAGCATTTTTATTACCCCCCAGGGCACTGCATTGGGCAAGGACACAAATAAAAATAAAATTTGCGGTAGCACATTCATTTTGACTATGGCTATGCACCCCAGTCAGGTCAGATAAAGTCCCATCCAAGAAAGAGGTCTCGTTTGAGGCTTTCCACCAGCAGTTTATAGCTCCAATCCTGAAGGTTCTTGAGCAGGCTACCTAATTGTATCCCCAGATATCAGAAGTGCTTATTTAGCCACTTGATGGGGAAATGCCCCACAGGTGGTCCTCCAATGCTTTTAGTAAATTAAATATTGCAATCTTGCTCTGATTTAATTTATAGCCCACTACCTTACTGTATCTACCCATCGCTGTCATCAATATTGGCAGTGTGGTAAGGGGCTGTTGTAGGGTAAAAATAATATCGTCTGCGAAAAGGGTGATTTTGGTCCTCTGCCCCCTCCCTACCCCCTGCCACCTACACCCCCTGTATGTCTTCTTGCTCTCTAATATACTCAGCGAGGGGCTGTATCGCCAAGGCGAATAGAAGTGGTGATAGTGGGCATCCCTGGCATGTCCCTCTCCCCAGAGCAAAACTATCAGAATAACCTCTATTTACTCTGATGCGGGCTCTTGGATGGGCATACAGTGCTTTTATCCATTTTAGAAAATTCTTCCCCAGGCCCATTCATTCTAAAACCTGGAACATAAACTGCCACTATACCTGGTCAAATGCTTTTTCAGCTTCCAACGTAACTAATACTGCTTGCTCTCCTGACCTCTGTAGGTCCCAAGTAATATTTAATAGTTTCTGAATGTTGTCACCTCCTTGTTGCCCCATCATAAACCCCATTTGGTCTTTGTGTGCCAATTTAGGTACTACTCCTTGGAGGCGATTAGCTAGCACCTTGGCCAGTACTTTAGCACTGAAGTTAATTAGAGAGTTTGGCCGATACGATCCACAGACTGTGTTATCCTTGCCCAGTTTAGGTAGGATTGTGATACCCACTTTTTCCATCAACTTCAGGATCTCCTCCCCTTGGAGCACCCCATTAAAGACTTTAGTTAACACCAGGGTAATTTGGTCTTGCATTAAGCGATAAAATTTGCAGTGAAGCTATCTAACCCCAGGGCCTTACTCAACTTGAGGATCTTAATGGCTGCTTGGACCTCCTCCTCACTGATTTCCCATCCTATTCTCTCCTCCTACTCTGCCCAACTTCCTTAGATTACAGTCATTCAAAAATGAGACCTCCCTCTCTTTTCCCCGATATTTCACTTTATATAGGCTGTCATAATATTCTCTAAATACCTGACTAATTTAAGACAGTCAATGTACCATCCCCCCTTGTGGTTCAGAATACCTCCTATGTAGGCCACCTGCCTTCTAGCTTTCGGCCGGCTAGCCAGAATCTTACCAGACTTATTACCCCCTTCAAAATGTGCTTGCTGCAACATGGCTAACCTGTGTGCAATTTCTTGAGCCCGCAATCTGTTCAATTCTCCCCGCAGTTTAATCAATTCTAAGCTATTAATTATGGATCGCAATCACTCTGTTGCCTCCCCTCTAATTCCACAATTTTTTCTAAGAGTTTGTTTTATTTATTTATTTGCTTTTATATACCACGCTTTTTGGAATCAGTGCGGTTTACAAATAACATGAGCAATCAAACATTTCACATAGAACTGGAGATAACAAGAACAAAAACAATGGAACAGTTACATGGAACAAATTGAATAGAACAGATTACAATTTAACTGAAATTTCTGCTTTTCAGAATTACTCCTCTCCCTCTTGGCCTCGGCTGCCATATTGATGAGGTGACCTCTAGTGACAGTCTTCAGCCCCTCCCAAATGGTGCCCATTTCTCTATTCAAATTAAAACAGACTTATTCCTGTATAGGTTTATGTATTTTATTTACCTGTGCTTTCTCATCTAAAAGTGAAATTTAACCTCCAGAATTTAACCCCTTCATCCCGATCTCCAGTGTCAAGTGTAACACTAATGGGGGCATGGTCTATTCAGGTTATCGGTCCTACTCTATGGTCCTAGCCTTAGAAATCCAGCTTCCACTAGCCCAGATCATATCCAATAGACTGTATGTCCCATAAGCATGGGGGTAGAATGTATATTTACACTACTCTGAATGTCTACATTTCCAAATGTCCAAAATCCCAAGATATTCCTTAAATTTTTTCAAACTCTTCTGCTCCAGCAGCTCCCGCTGGCTTGTCCCACGCTGTTGTCCAAGTGCGGGTTGCTGATCAAATTATCGTCCCCCCACAAGTTAATCAGGGCCTCCCCTAGCCCCTCCATCTCCTTTAACATCTGCTCATATAACTCCCCCCAATGTTCATTTGGGCGGTAAACACTGATGATCCAAACCTCTTCATCAGTAACCCTTAGCCGCACCCCTACCCACTGCCCCACTTTATCCCTACATTCTCCCACAATTGCATGTTGACATGTCTCATGAACTAAGATGCCCACACCTCCTTTCCTTGGATTTGCTCTTTGTCCTGCAAGGATCACTACCGGGTAATATCTTGAATATAGTAGGTGCTCCTGGCCCACCTTCAGATGCATTTCTTGGACACATAAGACATCCGCATTAAGACGCCTGCCCTCTCTCTCCAATAAGTGTCTTTTATGCCATGTCTGGAGCCCTATAGAATTCACCGTGGTCACTGTTAGCTGCTTCCTATTCCAGTTTCCTTTATCCTTTGATTTATTCCCACCCTGGTCCCCTCCTTGCATCCTCTATCCCCTCCCTCTCCATCCCCTCCCCCTGTCCCCCGCTCCCTTCCCCCTCGGGTTCCAGAAGCAAATATAAAGTAGAGTATCCTTTACCCTTCCCGATCTTCTGGCAACTTAACCATTTAACTCTGCCCAAATCAGCTCCTCCCTCATGTGGTCTGGTGAGCCTTTACCGACCAATCAGTCTATGCTGTACTCTTTCACTTCGATCAATCCCCTCATTCCATTCACAGCTCAATTTTCATCCCATGCGGCCTGCTCCTTAGCTAATTCAGCACTTTTCCTCAAGATGCTTTACTCGAGTCTCCCACTCCTGATGGGCTGCTACCTCTTGCTGCTGGAAACCAGCATCTTTTAAAGCTCTGAGTGCCTCTGTCATTGTACGCACTCGCCCTGTCTTCTCTCCCCGGAGAGCAAGAGTCCAGATGGATGCAGCCAGTGATACCACAGTTCAGTGCTCCGGAGAGCTTGAGTGATTGCTTTCAGTGTTCTATGTCGCTGCAGAGTCCCTGCTGACAGATCATCATAGATAGAGACTGGATACCCTTGCCAGGTGAAATTCCCAAGGCCCCTCATTTTTGCCGCTATGCGTGCCTCAAGTTTGTAATCCTTCAAGCAAAGATAATGTCTCTAGGTCTACTGAGTCTTGGCTGACCCAGCGCTCAGTGTGCTTTATCCAGCAGTATTTCTCTAGGGGGCTACCTCTTCCCCTCCCTTTTGCAAGGTTCCGAGCAAACAACTACTGCAACTTTTGCACTGTCTTTCAATTCGGAGTCCTCGGTATGCCTCTGATTCGCAGGTTGTTTCTCCGGGGTCTATTTTCAGGTCCTCCAGTTTGTATTGCAGTTTGTCCTGCCACTCGTCTCCTTTTCCTACCCGGTTTTCCAATACTTCTTGTTGCTGCTCCAAGTCCTGCAGTCCGTTTTCATGCTCTCCCGCCTGATGCGTCAATTCTGCAAACTCCTCCTTCATTTTCCCGATGAGCTCTCCAAGTTCCATCTTAACTGCCCGAACTTCAGTTTTAATTTCATTAAACCATTCCCCGCTGTCCATTTCAGGTGGGGGAAGTGATTAGGGATCGGGAGGGGAGAGTCTTCATTTTCGTGGCGAGTTGAGCGGGGAGAAAGTAACGATAGTAAATCTGTATGCACCTAATGGGGGGCAAGTTCCATTTTGGAAAGAAGTGAGAGGATTATTGGAATGGGCAGTGCAGGGGAAACTCATGTTGGGGGAGATTTTAATTTGGCACTGCATCCAGTGCCAAAATATCGGTCCCTATATCCAAATTTTCGGTCGCTATATCCTTAAAAAGGATATAGCGTTATTGTAAAAGGTTCAGAGAAGAGCCACCAAAATGGTAAAGGTGATGGAAGGATACTCCTATGAAGAAAGGCTAAAAAGGTTAGGCCTCTTTAACCTGGAAAAGAGACAGCAGAGGGGAGATATGATAGAAGTCTATAAATTAATGAATGGAGTGGAACGTGTAAACGTAGATAGATTGTTTACGTTATCAGAACATAGAAAGACTAGGGGACATGCAATGAAGCTACAGGGTAAAGCACAGTTACTTACCTGTAACAGGTGATCTCTGGGAACAGCAGGAATTAGTCCTCACATATGGGTACGTCGGAACCGACGGAGCCTGCGCGGGAAAGCTCCCCAGCTTCCCAGAAGGAAAGCTTTTGGGGCCTCCCACAGCGCATGCGCGCTGCCTTCCCGCCTTCCTGACCAACTCTCCTCAGTTCGAGTTTAAAGCTGAGACAATAGAGAGAGGAAAGGAAAGAAAGAGAGAGAGATACAACTCCTAGGGGAGGTGGGTGGGTTGTGAGGACTAATTCCTGCTGTTCCCAGAGATCACCTGTTACAGGTAAGTAACTGTGCTATCTCCAGGAACAAGCAGGAATGAGTCCTCACATATGGGGACTCCCTAGCTGAGATGCCGGGGAGATCCCCCTCCAAGGGTTCGTCATCTTCCTATGGATCTCAGGCATCCACTGAGGGAAGGTGGGCAGGAGTTGTTTAAGAATGGAACAGGTGTCTGAGGACCGCCTGACCAAACAAGGCATCCCAGCGGGAGTCCTTGTCCAAGCAGTAATGGGCTGTAAAGGTATGAACCGAGGCCCAGGTGGCTGCTCGACAGATCTGATCGATGGATACAGAATGAAGATGAGCCATAGAGGTGGCCATGGCTCTCACATTGTGAGCTGTGACATGGCCTTCCAGAGAAAGGTTCTTACTCTAGTAAGCAAAAGAAATGCACTGAGCAATCCAGTTGGACAATGTTCTTTTTGAGACTGGAAGTCCCAAATGAGAAGGATCAAAAGCAACAAAAAGCTGAGAAGACTTTCGATGTTGCTGTGTCCTGTGGATGTAAAAGGCAAGAGCTCTTTTACAATCCAAAGTATGTAGGTTCCTCTCTGCACTGGATGCATGAGGAGCTGGAAAAAAGATAGGTAGATATACCTCTTGATTAAGATGAAAAGGTGAAACCACTTTAGGCATAAAGTGGGGATTTGTCCTAAGGACTACCTTATCATGATGGAACCTTGTATAAGGTGGATTAGCCACTAAAGCCTGTAGTTCACTGATGCGGCGAGCAGAAGTGATTGCAATAAGGAAAATAACTTTCCAGGAAAGAAACTTCAAGGAGGTAGAGGCTAAGGGTTCAAAGGGTGGCTTCATAAGCTGACCCAGAACCACGTTTAAGTCCCATGCCACCGGAGGAGGTTGAATGGGAGGCTTAGTTAAAGTTAGGCCTCTCATAAATCTTGCAATAAGAGGATGAGAGGAAACAGGTTGCCCATTGATAGGATGAAGAGATGCTGCAATAGCACTCAAATGGACCCTAACAGAATTTGTTTTAAGGCCTGCATTGGAAAGATGCAGGAGATATTCAAGTAAAGAATTCAAAGGTAGTGCTAGAGGGTTAAGACCCTTTTGAGCACACCAAATGGAAAATCGTTTCCATTTAAAAGCATAAGAACGCCTGGTGGAAAGTTTCCTAGAGGCATGGAGGATATCCTTCACCTGTTGAGAAAGATTGAAGTCTTGAAGGTTTAGGCCTTCAGTAACCAAGCTCTGAGGTGAAGGGACTTGGGGTTTGGGTGCCACAAAGTCCCCCCCTCTTGAGACAGAAGGTCTGGAGCAGCTCCCAGATCCAGGGAGGGGGCCTGGGAGAGATGCAGAAGTAGAGGGTACCACACTTGGCGTGGCCAGCGTGGAGCTATGAGGATCATAGATCCTTGATCTCTCTGAAGTTTGAACAGAGTCTTGGGAATCAAAGGAATGGGTGGAAAGGCATACAGGAGGCCCTGACCCCAATGAAGGAGGAAGGCATCCTTGGCCTGAGTTCCCTGACACGGAATTCTGGAACAGAACCGGGGAAGTTTGGCATTCCACGGACTTGCAAAGAGGTCTATGTCCGGGGTTCCCCATTTCTGGAAGATTCTGAGTACCTGATCCATGTGCAGGGACCATTCGTGTGGAAGCAGAACTCGGCTGAGTCTGTCTGCCCAAGAGTTTTGAATTCCTGGGAGATATACTGCCAGGAGATGGATTTGATGCTCTCTGGCGAAGGCCCACAATCTGAGAACTTCGTTGCAAAGCGACAGAGAGCCAGTCCCTCCTTGTTTGTTTATGTAGAACATGGCTACTTGATTGTCGGTATGAACAAGGACTGTCATGTTGACAAGGAGGGTATGAAAGACCCTGAGAGCAAGGAAAATTGCTCGCAACTCCAGAAGGTTGATATGAAGGGTGGTCTCTTGTGGAGACCAAATGCCTTGAGTGGAGAGGTCTTGGAGATGAGCTCCCCAACCTGCTTGGGAGGCATCTGTTGTGAGAGTTGCTTGGGGTAACACAGGTTGGAAGGGGGCCCCCAACAATAGATTTTGAGTGGACATCCACCATTGGAGAGACCAAAAGAGACGTTTTGAGGTGGCTATTTGGTCTGAGAGAGCTCCTGATGCTTGGGTCCACTGGGTGGACAAAGTCCATTGAGCTGCTCTCATATGCAGGCGAGCATAAGGCACTACATGAACTGTGGATGCCATGTGGCCTAGCAGTTGTAGCATCTCCCCGGCAGTCAAGTGGCTTCTGGACTGAGTTTGAGAGGCCAAGTGCACTAGATGGTGGCAACGGGCCTGGGGAAGATAGGCCCTTGCAGTGGTGGTATCTAGCCAGGCCCCTATGAATTCTAGGGACTGAGTAGGGGTGAGTTGAGACTTTGGCAGATTGATGACAAGTCCCAGATACTGCAGAATGCATCTGGTGTGGTCCAGGGAAGTCTGAGCCTCGGACTGAGATGGAGCTCGGATGAGCCAGTCGTCTAGGTATGGGAAGACAAATATTCCCAGAGTGCGTAGAAATGCAGCCACTATTGACATGCATTTGGTGAACACTCTTGCAGCAGAGGCTAGACCGAAGGGGAGTACTCTGTATTGGAAATGTTTTCCCTGGAACAGAAATCGTAGGAATTTTCTGTGGGATGGATGGATGAGTATATGTGTGTACGCATCCTTTAGATCTAGAGAACAAAGCCAATCCTGACTCTGTAGGTATGGAAGGAGAGTACCTAGAGAGAGCATCTTGAATTTCTCCTTGCATAGAAATTTGTTCAATTCCCTCAGATCTAGAATGGGTCTGTGCCCCCCTGTTTTCTTGGGAATGAGAAAATAAGGGTAGTAAAACCCTGATCCCTGTTGAAGAAGAGGAACCTCTTCTATTGCCCCTTGGGCAAGAAGGGTGGTCACCTCCTGACCCAACAGGTGCAGAAGAGATGGGGGAGAATTGAAATGTCTCACCATGGTATGGGGAGGAAGGCTGGAGAAATGTAGTTTGTAGCCCTCTCTGATGATAGAGAGGGTCCACTGTTCTGATGTGATTTGCTCCCATCTGGAAGCAAAATGAGTTAACCTTCCTGGAATGGTGAGAGGCTCTGGTTGTTGCAGAGCCAGAAAGGTTAAGTTCTCTAGAAGTAAGTCAAAAACCCTGAGGGGGTTGGGACTGCTGAAGTGTAGCAGCCCCTGCAGGTTTTGCTCTGGCCTGTTTAGATTGCTGACGCTTAGGAGCAAAGCGAACTTGAGACGATTGTTGGCCAGTATTGGTAGAAAATCTGGTCTTTTTGTAGAAAGGTTTCTTAAAAGACTTTTTCTTGGCAGGGGTAGAAGTAGACTTAGAAAGTCTATCTAGAGCAGCATTCTCTGCATCCATTTGAGTGGCTTTGACTTGCCACTCCTTGCCAAACAGATTTTCACCTGTACAGGGCAGATTGCCTAGGCCATCTTGTACCCAGGATTCCAGGTCAGAGGCCTGGAGCCAAGCAATTCTGCGAGCAGCTATGGCTATGCCTGAAGCTCTGCTAGCACCCTCAAAGGAGTCAAAGGCAGCTCTATTGGAGAACTTTGACACATCTTGGGTATGCTTTAAAAGAAGCAGGAATTCCTCCTTCCTATCCTCTGGGATAAAGGGGAGGAAATGTCGTATCTTGAGAGCAATCTCTCTCAGAAACATGCCCATATAGAGGCTGTATGAGTTGATTCTGGCAATAAGCATATTAGCTTGGAAGATTTTCCTGCCAAAAGCATCCAAAGTCCTACATTCTCTTCCTGGAGGCGTAGAAGAGTGCCTTTTGGTACTCTTTATCTTTTTCATAGCAGACTTCACCACGATAGAATGGTGAGGAAGCTGAGTTTTTTGAAAACCAGGAGAAGGAGGGACCCGATACATGGTGTCCAACCGACGAGAATGTGGAGATAGGGTAAGAGGAGCCTCCCACAAGTCCATCATGTGTTCTTGAAGAATTTCATGAATGGGCAAGGTGACTGCCTCTTTGGGAACCTTAGAGTATCCTAAAATGTCAAATTTTTTTGCTCTAGGCTCCTTTTCAGAGAATACTGAAATGGAGAGTCCCTTGGCTACTTCAAGAATAAAGTCTTGAAAGGACAAGTCCTCTGGAGGAGACATTCTCCTCTTTGGGGAAGAGGGCTCCTCAGGAAGAGTAAGGGATACTTCATCAGAATCATCTGAGGTATCCGCATCCTCAGAAGACTCAAAGTACCGCCTATTAGCTTCCAGAGATCGATACGCGTACCGACCGGTATCGACATCGGGCGTACCGGGAACCGGATCGGTATCGAGAAAATCCCCAGAACCGGCATTCTACTGGAAGTAGATGCTCTGGGTACCGGTATCGGCTGCGGTACTGGAACCGGGGTCGGAACCGATGGTTGCGGTACCGAGGGCTTTGCAGCGTTAATGAAAGCGAATATGGCCTGCTGCATGGATTGTACAGTAGTACCCATAGACGCTACGACTGCCTGGATGTCGGTACCGGTCTGGGCCGGTACCCCAGAGCAGTCTAACAGGTGATCGGTCGAGGCCGTGCCATCGATGTCAACCTGTAACCCCATAGGAGGAGCTTTGGAAGCCGGAGCTTCCCGCCGGGGTTGTTTGGCTGGGGCAGGGTCCTCAGGGTCAAACCCAAGGGCCTCTCGCTGCTTAGAGGGAGATTTGCCCTTTGAGGACCTGCCTGAAGAATGTTTGGTTACCTGAGATCCATCAGGAGAGGAAGACCTGGAGGATGTTGATGCTGGAGTATCTGTAGAAAACAGCATATGAAACTTGTTTGCTCGGTTCTGTAAGCCACGTTTGGACATCAGAGAGCAGGATGGACAATCCGGAATGGAATGGTCAGGCCCCAAACATTTAAGACACCATTCATGGGTATCTGTGACTGAAATAGTACTACTACACTTGGTGCATTTTTTAAAACCAGAGACTGGTTTCTCCATGAGGGAGAATTTGTGCAGGCCTGAAGGCCTCACAAAACAAACACACCAAGTAAGGAAAAAATAAAGGTTTTTTTTTGTTTTTTTTTAAAGAATAAGGAAAAAAAGACCGGCGGTACCGGTCCGGAATCGGGGAAGGCAGACACACGGCCAAAGAAATAAATTAAAATAACAACTTCGTCAGCGGTGACAGGAACACGACCTGCTGGCTCCGCGGAAAAAGAAGAACTGAGGAGAGTTGGTCAGGAAGGCGGGAAGGCAGCGCGCATGCGCTGTGGGAGGCCCCAAAAGCTTTCCTTCTGGGAAGCTGGGGAGCTTTCCCACGCAGGCTCCGTCGGTTCCAACGTACCCATATGTGAGGACTCATTCCTGCTTGTTCCTGGAGATACTATTTAAGGCTAATAAAAGAAAATATTTTTTCACTCAACATGTAATCAAATTCTGGAATTTGTTACCGGAGGATGTAGTAAAGGCTGTTAGTGTAGCTGGGTTTAAAAATGGTTTGGACAATTCCTGGAGGAAAGGTCCATAAACCATTATTAAGAAGGGACCCAGGTTATCAGTGCTTGACCCAGTACAAGCATTGTGGAACCTGTGTCTTTTGGGGAAGCTGCTAGATACGTATGACCTAGATTGGCCACAGTTGGAAACAGGATATTGGGCTTGGTGGACCTTGGTTTATGCTCAGAATGGGATAGGCAGGTGGGGGGGGGGGGTAAATGGAAAGCCTAGAGTAGGAGATTAGTAAAGGGGATACTTCGGAAGTTCCACGTGTTAGATATGTGGAGGGAACATAACAAGGAAGCAAGGGAGTACACCTTTTATTCACATAAACTTATAGTCGGATAGATTACTTGCTGATAGATAAACTGTGGGGGACCAGAGTGCGGGGAGTGGAGATTGGAAATGTTACATGGTCAGATCATGCCCCGACCTGGGTTGCCATACAGGGTGGGAATGGAGAGGGAGGTATCAGATTTTGGAGGTTGAATGAGTGTCTTCTCCGAAGGGACGAAGTAGTAAAAGACATCAAGAAAAGCTTGCAGGATTATTGGCAGCTGAATGATACAGGAGAAGTGCGGGAGACTAGTGTGTGGGAAGGAATGAAAGCGGTAATCCGGGGGAGGTTCATTATGTGGGCTGCTAAATACAAGAAGGGTAGGAAAGAAAGGGAGGACAAATTGCATGTTGAAATTAAGGAGGCCACAACGCTGTACAATAGGACGGGGTCAGGAAGGCAACTGAAATATTTAAATCAATTGCGCTTGGAGTTAAACAAGTTACAATTAGAAGCCATTGCTTATCAGATGGAGCGAGTAAAACAAAGGTCCTATGAATGGCGGGATAGGGCTGGGAGACTGCTGGCGAGAAAACTAAAAAAGAGGGAGGTAAGGAATGCAATAATAGCAATTAAGGGCCAGGATGGGGCAATTCTGAGGGGTGGAAAGCAAATAGGGGATGGATTTTGCAGTACTATGCAGAGCTGTACTCCCAAAGGGGGGGGGGGAGGGGAAATGGCCTCCATAGGGGAATTTTTGGGATCAGTGGAACTTCCAAAAGTGGGAGAGGATTTGGGGGCCAGTCTAGAGGAACCCATTTCTATAGGGGAAATTGAGAAGGTGATTAAGGAAATGTCACTGGGGAAAACCCCAGGCTTGGATGGCTTGCCTAATTTGTTTTATAAGACATTCCGGGAGGACTTGGTGGATTTTCTAGGGAAATTGTATAATGGGATTGTAGGGAAGGAGGGGCACTATCACAGGGAATGTTGACAGCGGGTATAACTTAATACCAAAGGCAGGGAAGGATCCGCTGAATTGTGGGTCATTTTGCCCAATATCGCTATTGAACACGGATGTGAAGATTTTGGCAAAAATACTAGTGAATAGATTGGCTCAGGGAATGCCTACTCTTGTCAACATAGATCAAACAGGGTTTATTAATGGTAGGCGGGCGCCGGACATCAAGAGAGTGTTAGAGGCAATTTGGGGGGCACATAGAGGCAAGGATAGTATCATGGTGCTATCTATTGACGCGGAAAAAGCATTTGATCGGGTGGGTTGGGAATATCTATTTGCAGTAATGGATGGGGTTTGGGGACAACTATATCGCCTGGGTAAGAGCTTTGTATGATAGGCTACAGGCAAGGGGACGAATTAATGGTCGTTACTCGGAAGCTTTTTCCCTTCAGAGAGGTACATGGCAGGGATGCCCTTTATCGCCCTTGCTTTTTGCTTTGGCTATGGAACCTTTGGCACAGAGGATAAGGGAGGAGGAGAGGATTAAGGGGGTATGGGTGGGAGAGAGGCAGCATAAGATATCATTGTTTGCAGATGATATTTTATTAACACTAACGCAGCCAAAGGTGACATTAGGAACAGTCTTAGAAGTGTCAGAACAGTATGGGGAAGTGTCGGGTTTTAAAATAAATATGGAAAAGACAGAGGCACTAAATGTTAACATAGGGGTAGTGGAGATAGGCAGGTTAAAGGAGAGGTATAACTTTAAATGGGCAAAGAAAGTAATTAAGTATTTACGCAGGGCCGGATTTACGTATACGCCATGTACGCCATGGCGTAGGGCCCACAACCGGCAGGGGCCCACAAAAAATAGAACCAGGTTTTTTTTTTTTTCAACTCGATTAAAAAAAAAACCTGGTGGCTGCCGCCGCGGGGCCCCCTCTGCTGCCGCGGGGGCCCCGTCTACAAGATGGTCTGGTCTGGTCGGGTCGGGTCGGGTCTCGTCTCCCTCCCTCCCTCCCTCCCTCCCGGCTGCGAGAGACGCGAAGATAGAGCGTCTCCTCGCGTCTGTGTTAAGCCCGCAGGGGCTGATGGGATTTCCCATCAGCCCCTGCGGGCTTAACACAGACGCGAGGAGACGCTCTCCCTTCGCGTCTCTCGCAGCCTGCAGCGAGGGAGGGAGAGAGACCCGACCGGACCCGACCAGCTTGTAGACGGGGCCCCCGCGGCAGCAGAGGGGGCCCCGCGGCGGCAGCCACCAGGTTTTTTTTTAAAATTAAATTTTACTTTAGGCCGGGGGGGGGGTAGGAGAGTAAGTGGGGATTGAGGATGGAGGGGTAATATTTGAGTGGATGAAATAGGAATGAGGAAAGAGCAAAAGGAGAAAGATTAGTATGTTAAAGCAGATGTAGAGAGAGAATGGAAAAAATCTAGAAGAGAGAAGAAAGGACAAATGGACAGCAGACGATGGAGAGTTAGCAGAAGACAAGAAGAAACCAGAAGAAAGTGGCTGGAGCAATTGCAGCTGAAAAAAATGCACAAAAGGTAGAAAAATATCTCTTTATTTTGAATTTATTAATTGGAATATGTCAGCTCTGGTAAATGTGCATCATTAACATCTGTGCTTTGTTTAGTACAAGAGCAAATTAATGTATGTTTTATTTCTACAGTGTTGTACATTCCAAGTTTGGCTTTTGGGATTCCCAGTTTAATTATTGTCTTCCTATTTCTAAATTGTGATTACTTGTTTGGTGATGGTCTATGTTCTGCATGTGTAACTGAGCTGAGGTGTTCTGTTTATATAATTCCTATTTGACATTGCCACTTGTTCTCTTTCCCCAGTAGGTCATGTATTGTTGTTCTCTGAAATGTATTGGTTTAATATTTGCAGTGTTGCCTTTTGATTGGTAGAGTATGGTGCTTTGTGAGTCCTGGTAGTGCTGTTAGGATACGGCGGGTTTACTATGGGCAGTGTTTGTAGTAGTTCCTAATGTGTCTGGCAGTTGGCACTGGATTATAGTAATGTAGAAATCTTTTAGTCTTTCTTTATCCATACACTCATTAAGAGGCACGTTTACTAAAAGTTAGTATATGGTAACATTATGCAAATATTTATGCAAATGAGGCCCCTTATGCAAATGAGGTCCGCACCCCCCTTGGGCCGCCCCTGCTGGGGGCCCACAATTTTTGTTGGCGTAGGGCCTCACTCAAGATAAATCCGGCCCTGTATTTACGGGTATATCTCACGGCATAGCCACAGCTTTTATATGGGGCAAATTACCCCCAATTATGGAAACAGGTGGCCCAGGAATTACGGGGTTGGATCATAAGATCATAAGATATGTCATACTGGGTCAGACCAAGGTCCATCAAGCCCTGTATTCTGTTTCCAACAGTGGCCAATCTAGGTCATATGTACTGTCGCGAGCACTACCCTGGCGTATAAGCAGCGCTCGGACATAAAATTATGGGGAGGAGATTGGCCAGTAATCCAGAGGCCCAATTGGCTTTTGGCCCTATTTGTTTCCTGGACCTAATCTTCCAAAGAATCAAATGCACAAGTGGTGGGAAAATAAAGGCTTTTATTTCCCTTTACGCAAGGGTTCAAAGGAATGGCTAATAACCACAAATGCAAATGTCCTTCATTCAGGTAAGAAAAAGTAAAACAAAAGCTTAAAGCAAAACTGTTACTTTCACAGTAGCGCTGGTATTCATTCAAACAATATTCTTAGGCAGTAACTCATACAGCTTACAAGTCTGGCAAAGACTCTAGGCTTCCACTGGTACAGTATGTACAATCCATTTCGGTATCCGAAGCCTCACTTGCCAGGTCCACTTGCATTGGCTCATAGGCGGATGCCTCGGACTCTGAGTCCCTGGGTTCAGGTATGTTATACTCAAGCTTTTTGTATAGCTCTTCCAGCACAGCCCAATGTTCTGGATTACTCTTAGGGCGTCGGCTCTGTGCTATTTTGTATGGAGGAAACTCCTCTCTCCCTAAAGGTTTTATGGCAGCCTTATACAAACAGTTATTATTCAAGCCTCTCTTATCATATAAGCTTTTCCTATAGTTTGCCTCAATAAAAGCTTTACCTTGGGAACTTGGCTTCTTAGCTTCCAGCGAAGGTTGAGGCCTACACCAGTCTCTCCTTTGGCTGGCCTGTTTAGCACGGCTTAGGGCTTCCTGCTGTGACCCTGTGGATTCTGGACAACAGCTGCAGCAATGCCTTTTCCACTCTGGGCAAACAGCTTTTACTCCTCTGTGAGCTGAGACCTTCTCAGGCTCCTCCTTAGCTCTCAGATAATCACCTTTCCCTTTAGGTGATCTTCTGGCAAGGGAATATTCAGGTCTGCATTCTAACCTCTTTTCCTCTGTCTTGCCTTGCTTCCTGCTGCACACTGTCCTGCTGCATTCACTCTTGCTGTTTCCTCTCCAGCCGTCTCTCCAGCTGCCTTCACCGCTGCTCTTCCATCTGTTGCCACTTCCTCTGCCGCTCCTGCCGCTCTGCTTCCAGTCTTCCACAGCCTCCTTAAGAAGTCCTTCTGTGCTCCTGGATTGGAAGCTGGCTGGCCTTACGTCATGCTCAGTGGGGCGTGGTTCTATAGTCACTCTGGAGTCCCTCTGGCTCCCTCTATCTGGTTCCTCCAGATATTGCAGCTTATCTGTACCTTTTTCTTGATTTAAAACATTTTCCTTTCTCTCAACCAGGTCTGCTGGGTGACAGTACCTAGCAGTTTCCCCAAGGGACAAAGGTTCCACAATACTTGTATTGGTTCAAGCATTGATATCCTGGGTCCCTTCTTAATAATGGTTTATGGACCTTTCCTCCAGGAACTTGTCCAAACCTTTTTTAAACCCAGCTACACTAACAGCCTTTACTACATCCTCCGGTAACAAATTCCAGAGTTTGATTACACGTTGAGTGAAAAAATATTTTTTTTATTAGTCTAAATAATTTACCCTGTAGCTTCATTGCATGTCCCCTAGTCTTTCTATATTCTGATAAGGTAAACAATCGATCTACGTTTACCCGTTCCACTCCGTTCATTAATTTATAGACTTTTATCATATCTCCCCTCAGCCGTCTCTTTTCCAGGTTAAAGAGCCCTAACCTTTTTAGCCTTTCTTCATAGGAGTATCCTTCCATCCCCTTTACCATTTTGGTGGCTCTTCTCTGAACCTTTTCTAAAATCGCTATATCCTTTTTAAGATACGGCGACCAGAATTGCACACAATATTCAAGGTGCGGTCTCACCATGGAACGATATAGAGGCATAATAATATCTTTTGTTTTATTTTCCATTCCTTTCCTTATCATACCTAGCATTCTATTTGCTCTCTTGGCCGCTGCTGCACACTGGGCCGAGCGTTTTAACATGGTATCCACAATGACGCCTAAATCTTTTTCCTGGGTGGTAGTTCCTAATGTGGAACCTTGCATCATGTAACCATAGTTTGGGTTGTTCTTCCCTAGGTGCATATTGTCCACATTAAATTTCATCTGCCATTTTGATGCCCAGTCTTCCAATTTATCAAGATCCTCTTGCAATTTTCCACAATCCTCTTGGGTTTTAACAACTTTAAATAGTTTTGTGTCATCTGCAAATTTGATAACCTCACTTGTTATTCCACTTTCCAGGTCATTTATGAATATGTCAAAAAGCAGCGGACCCAGCACAGATCCCTGGATGGATGGATATGGAGATTTCCTGGTTGGGCCGTATTGCAGCGGTCAAGATGAATTTAATACCCAGGATGTTATATTACTTTCAGGTTCTCCCTGTGGAAATCCCTGAGAGGCATTTAAGGAAGATTCAAGGGAAAGTATTTCACTTCATATGGAAAAGACGGCCTCCAAGAATAGCGCAGGCGGTCCTTTACCGATCTCAGGGGGAAAGAGGATTGGGGGTTCCAGATATCCAGGCCTATTATAGAGCAGCCCAGATTAGGCATTTAATGGACTGGAGAGAGGGAGGGGAAAGGAAAATATTTGTAGATATGGAAGGGGAGGGGTGGAAGGAAGGACCAATTGAGGTCATGCCATGGACTATGGCAAAGGACAGGAGTGGGGGTTTCTTAGAAAACCCCTATACGTGGCATGTTTTAGCCATATGGGATGGAATGAGAAGAAGGGAAGGAGGGAAGGGGGTATCGAGCTTCTTGGTAATGCAACGACTGTGTTATACGGGAGACTTTACCCCAGGAAGAGAGGGAGGGGTTTAGAAACAATTTGAGAGTAAATGATTTTACTAATTTATCGATGGGGGGGGAGTGGATCCCATTTGCAGATTTACAGGAGGAATATAATTTAGGGCCTGGGCAATTGTTTCATTAAGGTCAAGTGATACATTATTTGAAAAGGAAGTTGGGGAAGGAGGGGTTAGCACGAGAGTTTACTGAACTGGAAGTGATTTGGTAGGGGAAAAAGAGATCTAGGGGACTAATTACGGCCTTGTATAGGGCAATACGAGAAGGGCAAGGGGAGGAGAAATTGGGTTATATGAGGGCGTGGGAAAGGGAGGTGGGGAGGAACTTGGAGACTGGTCAGTGGAAGGCCATTCTGGAACAGGGTCACCATTTGACAATTTCCATTGCTGTTCAGGAAAATTGGCACAAAGTGTTAATGGGGTGGTACTATACCCCAGTGGGTTTGAATAAAATGTATCAGACGGCATCAAGGAGCTGCTGAAGGCAGTATGGAGAGGAGGACACAATGTATCATATTTGGTGGGAATTCCACAGATCCAGATATTCTGGGATGAAATTCAGAGGTGGATAAGACGGGTGGTGGGTGAAGAGATAGAGAGGAACCCCGAAGTTTTCTTGTTTGGATGGTGGAGGGAAGGGGGCCTGAGGGAGAATAGGAAGCAAATATTAGCATGTCTCAGTGCCACCAGAGGTGAAATAGCCCATCGGTGGAAGCAGGAGGAGCTGCCGCAGGTGGCACACTGTGAAGATCCGCTAAGGCAAATTTACCTAATGGAGAAATTAACAGCATTACGAAAACAAAAGAGGCCCAAGTTTGATAGGGCTTGACGGAAAGTATTGGTGTACTTGCAGGAGGGGGAGAGAGGGAACTGGGGTAGGGTGGATTAGTAGGGCTGTGGGGCTTAGAACTGCCTCACGGGCATTTGTACGGTAGATGAATGGCTTTAACGGGTTTACTGCTTAAGTAGGTATCTATGCAAATGTTTCGGGGGAGGTTGTGAAGTTACTTAGCTATATTGAAGTTGAATATAATATATAATAGAGGGGGAAAACTGTACACCAGTTGAATGTTGATGTTTACATGCAAGAGTATTTATGTATGTTACTAGATGCTATGTAAAGGGGGAAAAAAAAACATTCCCCGCATCTTGGTTCGAGTTATGCCCTGAATGGTACCTTCTCCTTTTTCTAAAGTGGCTGCGGGTGTCTCCCATTCCATGTGCTCTCTCTCCTTGGGCTGCTGTGGCCCACTCGTCACCTTTTTGTTCTCTCCGCTGTTCTCACTTGCACTCGCATATTCTTATTCCTGCAGGTCCGCTGATTTCCCCCTCGTTATCTTGCTCCCACTGGCCAGAGTACTCGGAGGCCATGTACAAGTCGTTATCGGTGCTGCTTGGAAGATGTTTTTTCACTGTTGATCAGGAATGGCTCCAAAGCAGAGTGCTCAGGCAACCATCATGCTAGGTGACATCACTTGCTCCCAAGAAGCTTTTCAATAAATGGAATTCTACTAATTCTTGGTCATTAGAACTGCAGAGCTTCAGGTCATCTACAAATAGTCAGTGTGATGTCGCTATTGGGCCATGGCCATCTTTAGATTTCAGGCTAACTCCATGTCCCAAAGAATTTATGAGAGTACTCATTGGATTGAGCGCCATACAAAACAGAAGTGCTAACAGGGAATCTCCCTGATCTTGATGTTAGGCATGTTGAACTAGCCATCCTTATTCTTCAAAAACAATATAGCTTGCCAGATTTTCATGGTGAATTTAATGTACTCTGTCAACCCAGTTTTTATTTCATATCATTCAAATCAATTGTGTGGATGAGTTTTGTGCATACCATGATAGTCATGAACCTCACTTCTAAGCCAAGGTATGTGGAGTATTATCTCAGTTTCTTAAATTTACTGCTAATTTTTTCCAGTTGATCGCTTTTAAGATGCAATGCGATCAGTTGATCACTTTTAAGATGCAATGTGATAAGTGAAACCCTTGTTTTACTCAGTACATGTAAAAGGTTTCTTTCCACTGTGGATCATTTGATGGCGTTGAAGACTTGATGACAGAGTGAAACTCTTATTACATTCAGTACAAGCCTTGTTGCACTCGGTACATATAAAAGGTTTTATTCCACTGTGGATCATTTGATGGGTTTTAAAGATTGATAAATAACTGAAACTCTTATTGTACTCAGTAAACATACAAGGTTACTTTCCACTGTGAATCATTTGATGCCTTTTAAGATGTGATGACTGAGTGAAACTCTTATTGCACTCAGTACATGTGAAAGGTTTCTTTCCACTGTGGATCATTTGATGGCGTTGAAGACTCGATGACATAGTGAACCTCTTATTGCACTTAGTACATGTAAAAGGTTTCTTTCCACTGTGAATCATTTGATGCCTTTTAAAAGTCGATGACTGAGTGAAACTCTTATTGCACTCAGTACACGTAAAAGGTTTCTTTCCACTGTGGATCATTTGATGGCGTTGAAGACTCGATGACATAGTGAAACTCTTATTGCACTCAGTACACGTAAAAGGTTTCTTTCCACTGTGAATCATTTGATGCCTTTTAAAAGTCGATGACTGAGTGAAACTCTTATTGCACTCAGTACACGTAAAAGGTTTCTTTCCACTGTGAATCATTTGATGGCGTTGAAGACTCGATGACATAGTGAAACTCTTATTGCACTCAGTACACGTAAAAGGCTTCTTTCCACTGTGGATCATTTGATGACTTTTAAGATGCGATGACTGAGTGAAACTCTTATTGCACTCAGTACATGTAAAAGGTTTCTTTCCACTGTGAATCATTTGATGCCTTTTAAAAGTCGATGACTGAGTGAAACTCTTATTGCACTCAGTACACGTAAAAGGTTTCTTTCCACTGTGGATCATTTGATGGGTTTTAAAGATTGATAAACAACTGAAACTCTTATTGCACTCGGTACATGTAAAAGGCTTCTTTCCACTGTGAATCAGAGACATTTTTCCAGTGTGTGTTCTTTGGTTTCTAATTAATAGTCGCTTATGGCAGAAACCTTTGCTAAATTCAATATAGGGAAGTGGTTTCTCTTCAGCATGAATTCTCTGGTGTATTTTCAAGCTTAACCTCTGTTTGAAATATTTTCCACACTGAGAGCATTTAAACGGTTTCTCCCCATTGTATGTCCTCTGATGCACTAATAAATGATATTTCTTATCAAAACTCTCTCCACTGGTGTCACACAGAAAGGATTTCTTCCCTTTATTCCCTTCCTGGTGGCATTTAGAATTCATTTGATCACTGCTGTTATTTTGGAAGGATCTCTCTGTCCTCTGGTGTCTCTGGGGCTCAGGGATGTTTGTGAGCTCCCTGTCACTTCTCTCACACTCAGTGACTCCATCCGGTGAGTCTCCTGCCGGGTCTCTGTGCTCCTTCTCTGATTCCTGGCAGTTCCTTGTGTTTCTCCTCTCAGTCCTATGGGAAATATTCTCAGAGACATTTCCTGATTGTTCCATTTCTACAGGAGGTTCTTCTCGATTCTCCTCCTCCTTCTGTTCCTGTATGGCCTGATTCTCTGCAGGATACAAATAGAAGACATTAATGATGCATTAATGACTATGGAATGCTACTAATGATCCAGGAAATGAATTTTGTGAGCTCACACAATAACATCATGGGTTCTGTGATAGTTAGAAAATTCCATGGGATAGCACAGGTGTCCTCGAACTATTCATGTGAAGAGTCATTAATAGGAATTTCAGGTGATGTGCATAATTGCAGGGCAGTTGCAAGTGTATTAGGTGCCCTAGACAAAACTTCAGCACTGCACTCTTTTGCAATGGTCTTTTAGACCCCAAGCCCCCCACCTCCCAAGATTTTGATTACTAACCACATGTGTTATCATCTCAACATTATCCCTCCCAAAACAATGCAAGAAAAATGCATATTTGGACATCACATGTTTAAATATTAAACTTTGTTTTGTAAATAGAAGCCAACTCGGAGCCAAAATGGAAATCAGTAACCAGACCGACAAAGACAAAATCGGAACCATGGTACACACCACTGCTGCACAAAATGAAGAAGGAATTAAGAAAACTTGAGAGAAAATGGAGACGGGTTAAAAATGATCTGCACAAGTTGGAATACCTTGCACCCCTAGCCAAATACAAGCTTGAGATTAACCTCGCCAAAAAGACGCTCCACACCAACTTACTCAACAAGGCCATCAATAGACCCAGAGAGCTGTTTGAGCTAGTTAGGGGGCTCACAAAACCCTTACACGAACACGACTGCAATGGCAAAATCTCGGCCCAAGAACTGGCTGATCATTATGCTACAAAACTCAATCCTCCACGACAACCCCTGGACAGTAGCGCAAATCAGCCAAACTGCCAGGAAACAAGATATAAACGGATAGAAAGTTGGTCTACGTTCCAGACAATTGATGAGAATCGCATCATCCATACCATCTCAAACTTAAATACAACAACTTCTCTCCTGGATCCTTGTCCAGCAGAATGGATCAAAGCTACGAAACATGAAATTGCACATATTATAACGCACATAGTGAATCAATCCCTGCAACAAGGTATCATGCCTGTTCACCTGAAAAGATCACTAATCAGGCCTATTCTAAAAAATAAGGCACTCAACAAAGAAGATCCAACCTCATACAGGCCGATATCAAGTATATCATTTCTTGCAAAGATCATCGAAAAAGTGACACAACAGCAATTACAGGACCATCTAGATGAAAACAAAATCCTTGATGACCGGTTTCAGACCGCACCATGGAGTAGAAACCCTGCTAATAGCTCTCCTTGACAACCTCATCCGGGGTCTGGAAAACAAAAACAAGATGTTCATACTCATATTCATAGATATCTCAGCAGCGTTTGACTCAGTTCACCATCAAACTCTACTGCGCAGACTTGCATCTATAGGTATTTCAGGAACCCCGTTAAAGTGGTTCGAGTCCTACCTAACAAACCGAATGCAGCAGGTACACTACAACAACAAACAAGCTGAGCCTTTCCCCCAAACACAAGGAATACCTCAAGGCTCAGCCATCTCCTCCCTCCTATTCAACGTTTACATTCAACCAGTTTGCATGATCTTCCAAAAGTTCAATATCAGCTACCACTTGTATGCGGATGATATTATGATTTACACTCCACTTGATATAAACAATCCCGACTACAACCAATTAGAAAAATGCCTACTAGAAATGCAAAATTGGCTACATCTCAACAATATGTCAATTAACCACAAGAAGACTGAAGTAATGTTCATGTCAGGGAAACAAGACTTTGATCCTCCGGCATCCATCACCCTGAACAATAACTCCTATCACTCTAAAAAAGAGATCAAATATCTGGGCGTACTGATTGATGATAACTTAAAAATGGACAAACACCTCCGGTCTACCAACAGAGCAATATTTCACAAGCTGAGGGTTCTTCAACCTTTACGCTGCATCATTGACCATTCTGACTTCAGAACAGTAGCCCAGGCCCTCATCATTCCCCACCTTGACTACTGTAATGCCATCCTTCAGGGTCTACCAAAGAAAACACTGAACATCTTACAATTGGCACAAAATGTCTCAGCCAGGATCATCATGAACAAGAACCTAGTTGATCACATTACACCAACCCTGATTGAACTACACTGGCTACCCATCCCAGCACGAATTATATACAAAGTGCTAATAACAACTTTCAAGATCATCCACAAAGTATCCCCCTCTTTCCTTTCCAGCCTCATCACCACACAACCTAATAACAGAAGCAGACGGACCACAAACCTTAACACACTCTGCGTACCAAGTAGCATAAGAGCAGTCAACACACGGACAAGCAACCGGGCTTTCACATACTCGGCTCCCATGCTCTGGAACCACCTGCCTTAAGAGATACGCCAGATCACCGACCTAAAGGACTTCAGGAAGAAGCTTAAAACCCATCTTTTCCAATCCCATTACGGCATCACCTAGACAGATCATTGATGCAGTTATGTATATATGTGAATATGTGAATATATGAATATCTGTCCCTCTCCTTAAGACCCTACACCAGGGGTCTCAAACACGCGGCCCGCGGGCCGCATGCGGCCCGCGAGACAACTTTGTGCGGCCCGCGACGGAGGAAAACAAAAAAACCCCAAAACCCTGGCTTCTGCCGTTGCCGCCGTGGCAGCGGCAGAATCAATTGTCAAATTTTAAAAAAAACTGACTTCTGCTGCTCAAGCAGCAAAATCAGCTGTCCTGCGGCCCCTTCCCCTGTGCCCGGAGATCCGAGTCTGCTCTATCAGTGGCGTGCTTTTCAAGCCGCGAAGAGAGTATTCCCCTCTCGCGCGGTTTCAAGCCGCGCGAGAGGGGAATACTCTCCTCGCGGCTTGAAAAGCACGCCGCTGATAGAGCAGACTCGGATCTCCGGGCACAGGGGAAGGGGCCGCAGGACAGCTGATTTTGCTGCTTGAGCAGCAGAAGCCAGGTTTTTTTTTTAATTTACCGGGGGGGGGGGTGTAGGACTGGAAATGGGCTATTGGCAGGGGGGGGGGGTATGACTGGAAATGGGCTATTGGCAGGGGGGGGTTATGACTGGAGATGGGCTATTGGCAGGGGGGGTTATGAATGGAGATGGGCTATTGTCAGGGGGGGGGATATGACTGGAGATGGGCTATTGGCAGGGGGGGGGTTATGACTGGAGATGGGCTATTGGCAGGGGGGGGTTATGACTGGAGATGGGCTATTGTCAGGGGGTGGTTATGACTGGATATGGGCTATGGTAGGGGCTAGGACTGGAAATGGGAAGGTGGTTAGGAAGGACTGGAGGTGGGCTGATGGGGGGAGTTAGGACTGGTAATGAGCTATGGAAGGGCTGACTGAAATGGGGTAATGGGGGTTAGGGCTGGAAGTGGGCTATTGGCAGGGGGGTTATGACTGGTAATGGGCTATGGGGGGGGTAAGACTGAAAATGGGGTGATGGGGGTAAAACTGGAAGTGCGCTATGGGGAGGTTAGGACTGGTAATGGGCTATGGGGGGTCAAGGACTGGTAATGGGCTGGGGGGGGTTGCTAGGACTGGAAATGGGCTGAGTGGAAGGGGGGCTTGAACTGCAAATGGCTGATGGGGAGGGGGCTTGGAATGGAAATGGGCTGTGAGGGGAGGGAGCTAGGATTGGAAATGGGCTGATGGGGGGCTAGGATTGGAAATGGGCTGATGGTGAGGCTAGGATAGGACTGGAAATGGACTAATGGGGGGACTAGAAGGGAGCGGATGCTGGGTGGGGCTGGAACTAGAAGGGAGCTGATGTTGGGGGAGGATTAGAATGGGATGGAGCTGGGAAAGTGAAAGGGAGAGGGGAAAATATTTGTCTGGGAGAGAAGACAAATCTACAATTGGCCAGGTATTGGGAGAGTAAGTGGGGATTGAGGATGGAGGGGTAAAATTTGAGTGGATGAAATAGGAATGAGGAAAGAGAAAAAGGAGAAAGATTAGTATGTTAAAGCAGATGTAGAGAGAGAATGGAAAAAAAACTAGGAGAGAAGAAAGGGCAAATGGACAGCAGACGATGGAGAGTTAGCAGAAGACATGAAGAAACCAGAAGAAAGTGGCTGGAACAATTGCAACTGAAAAAAATGCACAAAAGGTAGAAAAATATCTCTTTATTTTGAATTTATTAACTGGAATATGTCAGCTCTGGGAAATGTGCATCATTAATGTTTGCGCTTTGTTTAGTACAAGAGGAAATTAATTTATAGTTTTATTTCTACAGTGTTGTTGTACATTCCAAGTTTGGCTTTTGGGGTTCCCAGTTTAATTATTGTCTTCTTGTTTCTAAATCTTTTAGTCTTTCTTTATCCATACTCATTAAAGAGGCATGTTTACTAAAAGTTAGTGTATGGTAACATTATGCAAATAATTATGCAAATGAGGCCCCGCGTCTTATGCGGCCCCCGGGTTACTTTACAAGTCCTCATTTGGCCCTCAAAGCAATTTGAGTTTGAGACCCCTGCCCTACACTGTGTGCTGTGCCGTGCTTTCCCTTTCAAATCAATTGTATACTCCATTAAATTTATGTCATGATTTGTCAATATCATGCCTGTAATCAAGCCGCTACTGATCACTGGAAGTAGCGGCATACAAATATATGCTAAATAAATAAATAAAATAAAATATATGCATAATGAGGAGCATTTCAAAAAGCCAACTGCAAAGCTAACTCGACTATTTGCATATTGCCCATTCTTCCTGCAGGTAAAAGCATGCACTGATGACTTTGTGTGGTTATTAAGCTCCATTGCTTTGCTTTGACTGTTATTTATTTATTTAGCAAGGCTTATGTACTGCTTTTCTACAAGTCAAAGTGCTGCACATTCAGATACTATATATATATATATATTTCTCTTGTCCCTGAAGAGCTCACAATCTATGGGGGGTGTTTACTAAATGGTGGTAGTGGACTCTGCGATATCGGAGCTGCGGCTCCATTACTGCCGTTTAGTAAACACCCCCCTATGTTTTTGTACCTGAGGGTTATGTGGCTTACCCAAGGCTACAAGGAACACCTCTAGAACTAAAAACCCCAGTCCTCCCAGCCCAAGGTTGCTGTCTGCTAGGGGGATTTGAGCCCTGGCCCTCTGGCTGAGATAACTTGCACCAACCACTAGGCCACTGCGCCGGCTCTTTGCTACTTCCTCCTCCCAGAAGCTGTTGCCCAAGGTGACTGCCTGGTTTACTGGTAGCTGACCCGACCTTGCAAACTTCCTTTACTGCCTAGCTTGTCTGACTGGACTGGAGGGCAGATGAGGAATATGAGCCATTTTCTGGATGTAAATCATGCGTAACATGCAGATAAAAAGGATTTTCTCACTACGACTACATCTATATAACTCCTGATTTGTGGGACAAGTTACACCCGTACAGCCTGTAGATATGTTTAAACTTATCGTAACTGAGCAGAAGCCTCCCTGAACCTGGGTTAGTGAGGGACTTGCATTTATGCAGATACCTTCGAATAATAATTGTATAATTGTATAATTGTGTAAAATAAATCCCAAAAACTGGGTGTACCAAAGAGCGACTCTAAAGGTAAGCGCATAAATTCCATGGGGTCATTGCTGGAATGCAATTTTGAATAAATGTTCATTGGATTTAATGATCTTATCACCACAGCAAACAAGAAGTCAGAGATGTATAAGATAGAGTTAGATGAGAAATTGAATGAGCTTAAACAGCTGGATAGCAATTTTGAACAAGTACATACAGATTTTAATAGGAACATGTTACAATTTAAGAAGGACATTAAAAGTAAGAAAATGGAGAAATTTAAAAGAGACGAAGAGGATTATAGGGTGGGATATGTATACCACTGGTGTAAGAAAGTGGACAATGATAGACTTTGGATCAAGAGAAGGTCCACATTCTTCGATCGTAAGGATAGTTCATCAGAGGATCAGCTTATATCCCCCAATAAAGATGACTCAATAGAACACAAGAAAAAAAGAAGCAGGATTGAGTCTGTAGAAAATCATGACGGGTCTGCGTCATTATTTTCCTCTCAAACAGACAAGACAGATCCACCTAAAGAAAAAGAGAGAAAGAAAACTTTTTTCAATATGGACCAATTGTGGAAGGGAGGTGGGAGGAGCACCTCCCGGTCCAGACTCCCCTCTACTCACAATCTGGACCAGGACCAAAGGTCAATTCAAAACAAACCATACAACAACAATCGCAATTTATTTCAGGGGCGCGGTCGCGGTCGAGGACGAGGAAGAGGGAGGGACAATTGGACAACAGACCGGTCACACGAGCGGAAGTATTGACCTTAGATAACGTGATTAATATTTCTAAATACACGTTAACACCTGGGGAATATTCTGTTTTAAATAAAGGTTTATCCTTTGTCCCTATTAGGAAATATGATCCTTTTGAAACTCAAATTGATTTATATAAATTTTTTAGGAAACTCCGCGTAAAAATTTTTTTTACAAATCAGGTTGCTCTCAATGAGAACACATCCATTGTTAGTAGGAAATCTACATGGATTCCCCCCTCACAAACATATCCCCTTTTGGAAGCCTTTGAAAAAGTCATTATACAACAAGTGGAGAAAATAAATGATAATGCTGGTTTGCCATTTTATAATTTAACATTCGATGAGAGATTAGCTATTAAATCATTGCAAAAAAGTAATGGCATCATCATCAAACCTGCGGATAAAGGAGGAGCCGTGGCTGTAATGGACAAGCATAAATACATTGAAGAAGTTAATAGACAGCTCAATGACAAAAGTTTTTACTTTCGTCTGGATGGAGATCCTACGGAGGCTTTAAAACGTAATATAGATAATATTGTTCTCAATGCTTATGATACTGGACATATAACACGGAAAGAGAGGGACTTTTTTATTGTGGACAAACCTATCATGCCCACCATTTATATGATTCCTAAAATTCATAAATCCTTGATTGATCCCCCTGGCCGGCCCATTGTTTCCGCAATTGGTTCACTCTTAGAACCGATTTCTCAATTAATGGATGTCATCTTAAGACCATATATTCCCAAAATGTGGTCGTATGTACGAGACTCGTCACACACAATAGAAATTCTTTCCAGATTTGTTGATTTGGGCCCTCAAGTTTTACTTGTCACATTGGATGTCGAATCCTTGTACACCAACATACCGCAATTTGAAGCATTACGCATTGTTAAAGAGCTCCTCCTTGAGAGGCAAGGATCTAATCGCATGTCTACTTCCTTCCTTCTAACACTGACCGAGATTGCTTTATGTAAAAAAATTTTTTGTTTCAGGGACTTGTATTTTCAACAGATTAAGGGTGTAGCTATGGGGTCCTCCATGGCTCCAGATATTGCTAATTTATATATGTACAAATTTGAAGAATCCTTTTTAAAGGATCATCCTTTTTCATCATGCATTAAACTATGGATTAGGTACATTGATGATATTTTAGTTATATGGGATGGTTCTTTGGAAGTTTTATCGGAATTTAATGCGTGGATCAATGGATTGGATGAGAACCTTAAGTTTCAGTTGACATATGATCCGTTACAGATTCCATACTTGAATCTGTTGATTAAAAAAAAGGGGAGAGGTCTCAGCACAAGTTTATATAGGAAACCCACTGACAGAAATCAGCTTTTGCACTACACTAGTTTCCATAATCCGGTCCTAAGAAACAATTTACCCATTGGTCAATTTTTAAGAGTTAAACGTATATCTACCACAGAATCTGAATTTGAGCGACAGGCCTTGGTATTAAAAAATTGGTTTAAGGCCCGACAGTATCCTCAATTATGTATCAATAAGGCATACATCAGAGCTTGTTACTCTTTGCACACCAAATTATTGAAACCACGAGATAAAATTACTCAAGCTAAGATAGTATGTCCACTGTTGTATTCGTTACAGTCTCGGAACATCGAGTCCATTCTCAAAAAAGAGTGGCATCTGATACAGGCTATTCCAGGCTTTCAAGACACCTCACTTGTGATAGCTCACAAGCGAAATGTCAATTTGCGCAATCTTCTTGTTCCGTCTGCCTTCACAGAGAGAAAGATGTTATCTACATACAAGGGTCAGTATCAATGTGGCCACTGCTCGGTTCGTGTTATGTATTACCGGTACGGAAGGTATACATTCATGCGGTCACACAAGTTAAGTTTCACATTCTAGATTTTGCAAACTGTGATACCACACATGTCATACACGTTATTCAATGTCCATGTAATTTGTTATACCTAGGCAAGACTATTCGATCTGTTCGCATACGAATTGTGGAACATAAGAGCTGCATTAACAGGAAACTTACTGATAAGCCCCTTGTACAACATTGGATGGAAAAAGGACACAAGGTGACTGATTTAAAATTTTTTGTTATCAAAAAGGTCATTCCCAATTGGAGAGGAGGTGACATTGATAAAACACTTCTCCGTCTAGTTTAAATTTAATAGTCACTCAGGGCCTAGTAACAGCAAAGTACTTTTAGTTTAAATTTAAAACACAGAGGAGAGCTTTCTGGTTACATTTGGAACCCAGCAGAGAGCTTGTAGTCTAAATTGAATAGTCACTCAGGGCTTGGCATCAGCAAAGTACTTTTAGCTTAAATTTAAAACACAGAAGAGAGCTTTCTGGTTAAATTTAGAACCCAGCAGAGAGCTTGTAGTTTAAATTTCATAAGAAGTTAGAGCCTAGCAGCAGCTAAGAGCTATAATTTAAATCAAATCAGAATTTAGCTTAGCACAAAAGGCAAAACAGGGTCTGTACTCTTTGAGCAAAAATAAAGTCTTCTAGAGACCTTTACAAAGAGGCCTTCTACCTAGGGGCAAGAGACCTGTGAAACTTTTTCAATAGGTGTTAACAGCAGGTGGCAGATCAAAAGGCCATTTTTGAAAGACTCCTCCTATCCAAGCAAGGACTGTTAATTACCCAGGAAGTTGGTCACAGCTTACCTCAGCAGCACAGGAATAAATAGCTCAACCAGAGCTCTGTGATCCTCTGTTTTGAAGGACTAGAAAAAGGGACTGTTACTTCTGAAGAGAGATCTGCAACTGTGAGTATATACTTCTGGTAATTTTCTAAAAGGAATTCTTTGTATTAAAGCTAATTAATCTGTGAACCCACTATTTTTTGTTAAATCAGTCAGGGCCTAGTAGCAGCAGTTTAAGTTTAAATATAAAACACAGAGGAGAACTTTCTGGTTACATTTCATACCCAGCAGAGAGCTTGTAGTTTAAATTTAATAGTCACTCAGGGCCTAGTAACAGCAAAGTACTTTTAGTTTAAATTTAAAACACAGAAGAGAGCTTTCTGGTTACATTTGGAACCCAGCAGAGAGCTTGTAGTCTAAATATAATAGTCACTCAGGGCTTGGCATCAGCAAAGTACTTTTAGCTTAAATTTAAAACACAGAAGAGAGCTTTCTGGTTAAATTTAGAACCCAGCAGAGAGCTTGTAGTTTAAATTTCATAAGAAGTTAGAGCCTAGCAGCAGCTAAGAGCTATAATTTAAATAAAATCAGAATTTAGCTTACCTCAGCAGCACAAGACAGAAATCAAGGAAGCTAACAAAAGTTACAGCGCAGTAATAATAATGGGTGATTTCAATTACCCCGGTATCAACTGGGTCAGTGTCACGTCAGGACATGCTAGGGAGATAAAGTTCCTAAATGAAATAAATGACTGCTTCTTGGAGCAGCTGGTTCATGAACCGACCAGAGGGGAAGCCATATTAGACCGAGTCCTTAGTGGAACACCAGATCTAGTGCAAGAGATAAGGGTGTTGGGGCCACTTGGCAATAGTGATCATAGCATGATCGCCTTTGATTTAATTAGTGGAGGAGGGATAGTAAGGAAATCCACAGTACTACCTTTTAACTTTCGAAAGGGAGACTATGATAAAATGAGGAAAACAGTTAAGAAAAAACTAAAAGGAGCAGTTGCAAAGGTTAAAGACGTACATCAAGCTTGGGTGTTGTTGAAAAATACTATCTTGGAAGCCCAGACCAGCTGTATTCCACGCTTTAAGAAAAGTGGAAGGAAGTCCATAAAACTGCCAGCATGGTTTAAAGGTGAGGTCAGAGAAGCTGTTGTTGCCAAAAAAACATCTTTCAGGAAATGGAAAAAAGAGCCAAACGACGAAACCTGGAAACAGCACAAGCACTGGCAAGTCAAATGCAAGGCATTGATAAGGCAGGCAAAGAGAGAATTTGAGAAGAAGCTTGCTGCGGAAGCAAAAATGCGAAATAAAGACCTTTTCAAGTACATTCATAGCAAAAAACCTGTGAGAGAGTCAGTTGGTCCATTAGATGATAAAGGGGTTAAAGGAGCACTAAGAAGCGACAAGGCGATAGCGGAGAGACTGAATGAATTCTTTGCTTCGGTCTTTACTGAGGAAGATGTAGGGATGTTACCCATGACTGAAGTGGTATTTAAAGGTGCGGAAGAATTGAAGGAAATATCGATACATCGGGAAGATGTCTTACAACTATTAGATAAACTGAAGAGTAGCAAATCACCTGGGCCGGACGGTATACATCCAAGGGTGTTGAAAGAACTGAAATATGAGATTTCAGACCTGCTATCAGTAATCTGTGAACTATCATTAAATTCATCTCCAATACCTGAAGATTGGAGGATCGCCAATGTAACACCAATTTTTAAAAAGGGTTCCAGGGGTGATCCGGGAAACTACAGACCGGTGAGCCTGACGTCAGTACCAGGAAAAATGGTAGAAACCATCATAAAGAATAAAATTACTCAGCATGTAGATAGTCACAACCTAATGGGAGTAATGTTAAAAAGGAAAAGCCCCCTATAGGTATTAAGCCTCTATCGGTGAACCTAGCACTAAACTGAATTCACCACAACCAGAATCAATCAACTAGGTAAACTGTGGTCTCAGACATACATAAGCATTGCTTTAAACTCTTGTTAAAAGCAAAATGCCTTCTCGCATCAACGACCACTTAACGTTTACCATTGTTGAGTGAATTGTACTATTATTCGTTCACCAAAAAGTTCTTAAATCATTCTAAATTTTTTCATTTTTTCAAGCGTTTTTGTATAAAAAGTGAATGCGCTTATCTGTAAACGATGAAAATCGCTGGCAAGTTTCCCCGACGCTACCAAAAAAGGGTACCGCTCATGCGTTTCAAGTTCTTCATCAGGAGGAAATTCTCATACCCCAGCACATTCTACAAAACAGCCAAAACGTTCATTAGAACAAGGGTCCATCACATCGAAAAGACATTGTAAAAGAAGTTGATTTACTTGATTGCTCTGCTCACCTTTTACTTTCACCGCGGGGTTTATCAATTTTGCACACCACAACTCAGCAAGTTGAACAGACGTCTACAATGTGGCAAAAAACGCCGCGTATGCGTGCAACACAACACTTTCCAACCTATAAAAGGAACTGGCGGCTTGACGTCATAATTAAATGTGTCGCAATTGGGTCTTTGGACAAACTATGTTAGAAAAGCAAGTGTTACTGAGTTTAAAGCAATGCTTATGTGAGTCTGAGACCACAGTTTACCTAGTTGATTGATTCTGGTTGTGGTGAATTCAGTTTAGTGCTAGGTTCACCGATAGAGGCTTAATACCTATAGGGGGCTTTTAATTTTTAACATTACTGGCTATAACCCCCTGCAAATAGACCAACACAAGAGTGTATATACACAATCTAATGGGAGACAGCCAACATGGCTATAGACAAGGAAGATCTTGTCTTACTAATCTGTTATGTTTTTTTGAAGGAGTGAATAAACAGGTGGACAAAGGTGAGTCGGTTGATATTATGTATCTGGACTTTCAGAAAGCCTTTGACAAGGTCCCTCATCAGAGACGTTTGGCAAAACTAAAGAGTCATGGGATAGGAGGCAGTGTACTATTGTGGATCAGGAACTGGTTAAAAGATAGAAAGCAGAGGGTAGGGCTAAATGGCCAATTTTCCCAATGGAGAAAGGTGAATAGTGGTGTACCCCAGGGATCTGTGCTGGGTCCGCTGCTTTTTGACATATTCATAAATGACCTGGAAAGTGGAATAACGAGTGAGGTTATCAAATTTGCAGATGACACAAAACTATTTAAAGTTGTTAAAACCCAAGAGGATTGTGAAAAATTGCAAGAGGATCTTGATAAATTGGAAGACTGGGCATCAAAATGGCAGATGAAATTTAATGTGGACAAGTGCAAGGTTATGCACCTAGGGAAGAACAACCCAAACTATGGTTATACGATGCAAGGTTCCACATTAGGAACCACCACCCAGGAAAAAGATTTAGGCGTCATTGTTGATACCATGTTAAAACCCTCGGCCCAGTGTGCAGCGGCGGCCAAGAGAGCAAATAGAATGCTAGGTATGATACGGAAAGGAATGGAAAATAAAGCAAAAGATATTATAATGCCTCTATATCACACCGCACCTTGAATATTGTGTGCAATTCTGGTCGCCGTATCTTAAAAAGGATATAGCGATTTTAGAAAAGGTTCAGAGAAGAGCCACCAAAATGGTAAAGGGGATGGAAGGATACTCCTATGAAGAAAGGCTAAAAAGGTTGGGGCTCTTTAACCTGGAAAAGAGACGGCTGAGGGGAGATATGATAGAAGTCTATAAATTAATGAACGGAGTGGAACGGGTAAACGTAGATCGATTGTTTACCTTATCAGAATATAGAAAGACTAGGGGACATGCAATGAAGCTACAGGGTAAATTATTTAAGACTAATAAAAGAAAATATTTTTTCACTCAACGTGTAATCAAACTCTGGAATTTGTTACCGGAGGATGTAGTAAAGGCTGTTAGTGTAGCTGGGTTTAAAAAAGGTTTGGACAAGTTCCTGGAGGAAAGGTCCATTAAGAAGGGACCCAGGATATCACTTTTCTGTATTTCTTTGATGGGTGTTCTTTTTTAGTTTCTTATTGAATTGTTTATTTATTTATTTATTGGCCTAATCTGGTTCTTTTGGGCATATTTTTATGTCTAAGGGTTTTGCCCTGTCCCTCCTGTTTGTTATCCATGACTGCATTTTGGGTATACAATTACTACCGGTGTCTTGATTTGCATTTTTGTCCATTCCTTTTGTCCAGTCACATTCTCATTTGTAGTTAGCCCATTGGTTTAAGTACCGGGTTGTTCTATACTTGTTTTTAGCATTTTTTACATCATTCAGATTGGTTTCATTTTTCTCCCGCGGTCTGCACACTATTTAAAACGCGCATGCGTCAGCGTTCTTCCATTCAGTAACTAGATTCAGATTTGCCCACTTATGTGTGGCTCGTTTTATCCTTTTGATATGACCATTTTTGCGAGTCCGTTTTAGTTTTGTTTTTTAAAAAAGGTTTCTTTTGCTTGCAGTGCTTTATTCGTTAACCTGTTTTGGGTGGTTATACACGCGATTACATATTTGCTGGCGTGTGCAAGTTTACAGTGAGTAATTTAATGATGAGATACTCCAACTGTTTTATTATGGAACAATCTTTATTTATATACTTGCACTTTGATTTTAAGCTGTGTCACTCCATTGCATGCGGTTTTTATGATCCTTTGGTCATATTTTAGAGTCATTATTTCACTTTTATTTCTTTTATGATAACTGTTTTTATTGGTTTTATTCATTTTTATTTTCACAGCCTACCGATTGTTCCGTGCTGTGTGGTTATCTGGTCCTAGGTATTCTCTTCTGTTTTTTACTATTCTCCCGTTTTTCACTCCTGCTTCTTTGTGAGGGGTTCATACAATATAAATTCCTCTGAGTGGTCCATGAATTTGATATATATATACATCCCCCTTTTCAACTTCTCCTTTTTAGTGTTCTTTATTTTAGTATCATATTATTTTATCATTCATATACACTATTTGGTTTTACACCCCATTTTGGTTTATACATTTTTAATGGTGTTTGCTCTTTTGTACTTACATGTTCCCCACAATATTGTTATTAATATCTTGTTCATTTGTGGTTGTATTATGTTCATTTTAATGGATACTATGATAGTTTTACTTGTTGTTGTTGTTAAGTGTTGTCGAGTCGGAGTCGACTCATGGCGACCCTCTGGATAGCTATCCTAAATTGTGTTCGGTCTTCAGTCAGGCGGCTCATTGTTGACAGACTGGTACCTGTAGCTGCTGTTATTGTATTGATCCTTCTCATTGCTGGCCTTCCTCTTTTGCGTTGACCTTCTATCTTGCCAAGCATGATGTCTTTCTCTAATGATCTCTCTCTACGCATGAAGTGTCCAAAGTATGAAAGTCGAAGTCTTGTCATCTGAGCTTCTAAAGAAAGCTTAGGTTTGATCTCCTCTAGTACAGACTGGTTTGTTCTTCGGGCAGTCCATGGTATACACAGTATTCGCCTCCAGCACCATAATTCAAAGGCATCAATTTTCTTCCTGTCTATCTTTTTCACTGTCCAGCTTATATATCCATATGATGTTATTGAAAATACCATGGCTTGAACAAGTCGAATCTTTGTATGTAGAGAGACATCTCTGCTCTTGAAAATCTTATCTAGGTCTTTCATAGCCATTCTGCCAAGAGTAATGCGTCGTCTGATTTCTTGACTGCTTGTTGCTTCTTTATTGATAGTTGATCCAAGTAGGTTAAAGTTATTCACGATTTCAATTTCTTCTTCTTCGACGATGAACCTGTTGATTATGCCAGTTGTCATCATCTTTGTCTTCTTTACATTAAGGTGCAGGCCCATTTTCAGACTATGTGCTTTGATTGTGAGAAGCAAATGTTTCAGATCATCTTCACTTTCCGCCAGTAATGTGGTATCATCAGCATAGCGAAGGTTGTTGATGAGTCTTCCACCAATCTTCACACCTCTGTTGTCTTCATACAATTCTGCTTCTCTGATGATTTGTTCTGCATATAAATTAAACAGGTAGGGGGAAAGTATGCAGCTTTGTCTTACACCTTTGCTTATTTTAAACCATTCTGTTTCTCCTTGTTCCATTCGAACTGTTGCTGCTTGATCAATGTACAGATTGTGCAAGAGAACGATCAGGTGTTCTGGTATACCCATGCTTCTTAATGTGGCCCAGAGTTTCTCATGGTTTACACAGTCAAAAGCCTTGCTATAGTAGATAAAGCACAAATAGATATCCTTTTGGTATTCTTTAGTCTTTTCAAGGATCCATCTCACATCCGCAATGATGTCCCTCGTTCCTCGCCCTTTTCAGAACCCTGCTTGCACTTCAGATAGTTCTTGTTCCAGGTATGATTGTAGTCTCTTTTGAATAATCTTCAGTAGAATCTTGCTAGCATGTGGGATCAGAGCGATTGTGCGATAATTTCCACAGTCAGTTGGATCACCTTTCTTTAGTATTGGTATAAACACAGATCTTTTCCAGTCAGTTGGCCATGATGCTGTCTTCCATATTTCTTGGCAGAGCCTTGTAAGTACGGTAACAGCTGCATCAGATTGCTGTAATACGTCTATGGGAATGCATTCAATGCCTGGTGCTTTGTTCTTTGATAAGGCTTTCAATGCTGCTTCAACTTCTTCTTTCATCATCAATGGTTCCAGATCATAAGGTATAGGTTGAAACGGCTGTTGGTCCACTTGATCTTTATCATATAAAAACTCTGTATATTCCTTCCATCTTTTCTTGATCTTCTCAGCATCATTCAACATAGAACCTTGAGCATCTTGTAACATTCCAATTCGAGGCTGGAACTTTTTCTTTAACTCTCGTAGCTTTAGGAAAGCTGATCTTGTTCTTCCTCTAATAGTTTCTGCTTCTATTTCCTTGCATGCGTCATTGTAGTACTTTTCCTTGTCCTGTCTTGCTGCACGTTGGAAATCTCTGTTGAGTTCTGTGATTGTCTTTCTTTCTCCTCTGGCTTTAGCTTCTCTACGTTTCTGGGCATTTTTCAGAGTTTCTTCCGTCATCCATTTTGGCCGTTTTTTCTTTTTTACCTTTTGTAGAAACTTTTCGCTTTCTTCCAACACAACCTTCTTGATGTCATTCCATAACTCTTCTGGAACTCTATCATTTGTATCTAAAGCAGCAAATCGATTTTGTAGGCAGTCTTTAAATTCCAGTGGCATATTCTCAAGGACATATTTTGCTGCATTCATGAGTTGTTTGCTCTTTTTCAGCTTTAGCTTGAGGTTGCATACTAGTAGTTGATGATCTGTACCACAGTCAGCTCCAGGTTTTGTCTTTGTTGATGTTATAGAGCTTTTCCATCGTTGACCTCCACAGATGTAGTCAATTTGATTTTTATACAATCCATTGGGTGAAGTCCATGTGTACAGTCGCCGCTTGTGTTGCTGGAAGAAGGTGTTCGAGATGAATAGATCGTTGGCCTTGCAGAATTCTATCAGTCTTTCTCCAGCTTCATTTCTGTTGCCAAGTCCATATTTTCCAACTACTTTGTCTTTATTTATTTATTTAACATTCTTATATACCGCACTTTTACCATCAGCGCGGTTTACAGTAAACATAGAGTACTCACAGATAGCAACAGGCTGTCGTGAGTTTACATGTAACAGGAGGTCTAACATGATACATCATCGGGGAAAAACTTTTTACATATAAATTATTTAACTATATACAGTGATATTCTTCTTGTTATGCAGGAGTGAATAAAGCATTTCAACATTGGTTTGTAATGGGGTTTAGGCTAAGTTGGGGTCAGGTATTGAGAGAAGTATGAAAGGAACAAATGGTGTTTTATGGCTTTTCTAAATTGTTTGAGGTCTTTAATTTCTCTTATGGTGGGTGGAAGATCATTCCAACATTTGGGAGCGAAGTAAACGAATGCTTTTGCAGTTGTTGCGTGTTGTCAGACGGGTGCCTGGGTGAGAATGTTCACAGTCTTGGCAAAGGCATATATTAATATGATTTGCAAGGGATTGTGGGAAATGTAGTCCATTCACACCAGACACAGCCGTTCACAATAATTAGTTGTGCTTGCTTGAGTGTAAAGCCAATAAGATATTTATTTATGGGGTTATTTCTCCCAACACAGATATGCTTGGTAGCACATAAAACAGGATACTTGCTTTCAGTGTTAAACTTAGAAAAACAAAATCAGGAAAACAACAGCTGAACTTGTCAGGCAATCAAAACAAAGAATAAAGACCTGGTTGGTAACAAACTGGTCTTTTCTGTAGGCTCTAGCTAATATTTTCTTAGCAGTGCTTTAATCAACAAGCAAAACCCACAAAGAAGGGAAAAACTGTTTTTTTCAGGTTAACTTCTTATATCTTCACACATAGACTCAGAAGTGATTCCCTCAGAGCTCACAAGCAATTAGGTAAGGCTCAATGCTAGCAGTTATCCAGCTGAAACCCCTTAGCTGGCTTACTTTCTACTGCGTGGCTCAAATCCTACTCAGGAGCTTTTCTGAGTAGATTTAAAGAACAAGTTTGTATGTCTTTGTGATGGTTGTTGTACTTTGTAACAGAAAATTACCAAAGGAGTTTAGACAGAGAGCAATCCATGTATTCACAGCCTGCATCTATAACCTCTCCCCCTTCTTCAACAATCATGGGTTCAGTATCATGGATTGGCACAGAGGAATTTCTCAATGGAGCACTCTCAGGAGAATACTTGTTTCCCTGCTGTCTTTCAAGGGTATAGCTAGGGCATAGATCAGTGTTTATACCTGAGCTTCCATTGCTGTTAGAGTTCCTCTCTAAATAGCCTGGCCAGTATGTATTCCAGTTCTTATGTCCAGCCTTCCAATCCAGATCCCTGGACACTGGATCTCTCTTCACATACCTTCTGGCACGGGTCTTAGGGTCCCTTCCAAGTGCAGCCATCTCCCTCACAGGTACTGTCTGGAGATTCCTAGCTCTGCAGCACCACTCCTCTGGTTTTCCCCAGTCCAATGGTGTATGCTGGCCTTTGGAATGCCTCCCAGTATACGTACTGCTCTGGACTCCTTTAGACCTCCAAAAGACTTTTCTCTTCTTTCTTCCAAAGGGTTTCTTGCCCTCTCTGTCCGTCCGCACTGGCTTCTGCTTCTGATGATGATCCTCCAGATGATGAAGATGTCCAAGATCATGAAGATATCCAAGCTGAGGATATCCAAGCTGAGGATGATTCTCTGTAGAATAAACTCTACCTTTATTCTGCCTAGATGAGTGCTCCACCCTAGCACAGCGCAGCTGTGCTGAATCAGGCCCTGCCCTTTGAGATGAGTGCTTGGGGATTACCTCATAGACCTCCTGATTGAATACACGTTTCCCCACTTCAGCTCCTCTAATGGCTGTTGGAAACCTGGTGCATTCTGGGACTGGTAGTCTTTTATGGCAAAATTCTGTTTTCTTATTTTTACCAGAACTGACAGGCTGCTTGTTCAGAGTCACTTCACCTTTACTATAGCTCCTTCCTGAGCTATGATAAGCTTCCTTATCACAGTGTGTACATTTTCTAAAGTCAGTCGGGATGATTAGAGTATTAACTGCGACTGATCTTCTAGATCTAGTGTTAGGGGTGTGCGTGATGAGTGTAGAGATTGCTAGGGGAGCTAAGTTATTAATGGCTTTGAATGTCATGAGTAATGCTTTGTATGTAGTCCTGCAGGATATTGGGAGCCAGTGTAATTCCTTTAAGATGGGGGTTATGTGGTCATTCCTTGATGCACCATTGAGGATGCAGGCAGCGGTGTTCATCGCTAATTGCAGCGTGTTTACTGTGCTTTTTGGGAGGCCGTGTAGAACTATGTTTGCATAGTCAAAGTGTGGAATGACTATGGCTTGAAAGATGGTACGGAAGTTGTCAGGGTCGAGCATGTTCTTGAGGTTTTGGAGGGTTCTGATCTTGAAATAGACGGTTTTCATTGTGCGGTTTATGTGTTCTTTGAAGTCCAGTCGGTGATCCAGGGTTACGCCTAGGTATTTTACGGTGGTTTGATAGGAAGCTCTGCGTCACGCACTTTTAGAGTTGTCGGGGGTGAAAATTCTTTATTTTTTGTGATGATTAGGGCTTCTGTTTTTTTGAAGTTTATTCTCATATTCTGTGTGAGGAGCCAGTCTGTAATTGCATCAAAACACTCTGTTAGTACTGTATAATCAGGCAGAGTGACGTTGATTGGTGTGAAAATCAGCACGTCATCTGCATAGATTAGCGAGGATACTCCAAATGAACGGGTGATCTCACATATCGGCTGCATGTAGATATTAAAGAGTAGCGCTGAGAGGGAGGATCCTTGAGGGACACCTTGTTTCAACTGGAAAGGTTTTGAGGTGTTTGATTCCGTTCGGACATGTTGCCAGCGCTCTTCGAGATAAGATTTGCACCAGTCCCAAGCTAATCCCTGGATGCCTTTGCATTGGAGTCGGGTTAGGAGTTTGTTATGGTCAACAGAATCAAACGCTGCGGAGATGTCCAGGAATATTAGTGCAAAGCCTTTTTTGATATTGTCAGTTCCACAGATGAGGGTGTTGATTAATGAGGTCAGCAATGATTCAACTCCGTGGGCTTCTCTAAATCCATGTTGACTGGGGTCCAGAGGTGATGTGGTGTCAATATGTTGTTGGATCTGAATCTGTGTCACCTATGTCTTCTTCTTTGTTGCCAACCTTTGCGTTCCAATCACCCATGACTATCAGGATATCCTGTTTGCATGTTCTGTCAATTTCAGCTTGTACTTGTTCATAGAACTCTTCAATTTCATTCTCTTCTGCAGCTGTTGTTGGGGCATATACTTGAATTATAGTTGTGTTGATAGGCATTCCTCGTAGACGAATAGAGATTAAGCGTTCGCTGACTGCATTGTATTTCATTACAGTTCTTGCAAGTTTCTTCTTTATTATAAATGCAACACCATTTCTTCTTTGTCTTTCATTTCCAGCATAGTAGACCATGTGATCATCTGATGCAAAGTGCCCGATGCCAGTCCATTTCAGTTCGCTGACACCCAACAGATCAAGTTGTACACGTTCCGTTTCATTCTAGACCACATCCAACTTCCCTTGGTTCATGCTTCGTACGTTCCATGTTCCAATGTGTAAGACATCTTTACAGCTTCTGACTCTCATTTCATGCGCAGCTACATCAGCAGTCAGACGTCCCGAGGGCTTTGATCCAACCACATCATAAATGCTGGCTTTACTCTGAAAAGTCTTCAGCTCTTCCCCAGTAGCTAGTTGAGTGCCTTCCAACCTGGGGGGTCTCATCTTCCAGCACTACAGCACAATTTGTTTTGTTGTAACTATCCATTGGGTTTTCATGGCAAGATACAGAAGTAGATTGCCGGGCCTTTCTTCCACGCAGTTTAAGTTTGGTGTTGTTGCCGTTGTCACAGAAATGTGATCCTCCGCCGTCAACACTATCCCATTCTGCTGCTGCCCAGATGGGTGGTTTGTCTTAATCTGGCATCTCAGCTGAGACCTGTCCATCTTGGGAGACCCTGCCAGTAGTTAAACTACCGATAGTTTAGCTCTCAGCATCACTGATGCACACAAGCCCTCACAGCACGACAAGCTGCAAACCAAGTTTTACTTATTATTTATTTATTTATTAATATGATATGGCTTTCTATTTATGTGGTGCATTTGATAATTGTGTTCATGCTTTAGTTCATGACAAGTTGTGTTCTCTCTTTTATACTCTGTGTTCAAACATCAATTAGTTTCTAATATGTTTTTTAATTATTTATTGCATTCATTTATCATTTTATTTCTGTTATTATCTTTTATGTTCATTTTATTTTGTTTTGTAGTTTGTGGAGTGCCTCACCCCTGACGAAGTACCCACGAAACACGGCCTGTGTTGGGTTTGGCCCCCCTTCTTTTAATATATACGGACCAATAAAGCTTTGCACACTGCTCACGTTTCCTGTTTTGGTTGCATACTGCTTACAGATACACAAAGTTATAAAGTTTTCAAGGCTTTTTTCAGGTAGAAATGGTTCTTCTGACAATTAACCACCCTATCATAAGAACCTAAGAACAGAGGTATTGGACTCTTCAACTTGGAATATGATAGAGGTCTTTAAAAAAAGTGGAGCAGAGCAGGTAAACATAGATTGGTTGCTTACTCCTTCAAAAACTACAAAGATTGGAGGACATGCAACAAAGCTACAATGTAGCACATTTAGGACTAATTGGAGAAAATATTTTTCACTCAATGCATAACCAAACTTAGAAATTTGTTTCCGGTGGATGGAGTGAAAGCTGTTGGTGTAACTGGGCTTAAAAGAGGTTTGGACAAGTTCCTGGAGGGAAAGTCCATAAACCATTACAGCGTGGGATAAGCATCATGGACTTATGAGCCTGGGATAAGCATTCCTGGACTTATGAGCCTGGGATAAGCAAAATGGACTTATGAGCCTGGGATAAGCATCTTGGACTTTATGATAAGCATCATAAACCATTAGAGCCTGGGATAAGCATCATGGACTTATTGAGAGGTGCTTGTGACCTATATTAGCCACTGTTGGAAACAGAATACTGGGCTTCATGGACTTTCGGTCTAATCCAGTATAGCATATCATGTTTTTTATGCTCTTAAAGAGGATATTGTGTAACTAGAAAAGGTTCAGAGATGGGCAAAAAAAAATGATAAGGAACGTGAAGCACCTTCCTTATGAAGAGAAGCTAAACAGACTAGGACTCTTCAGCTTGGAGAAGATGAACAAGAAGAGATTTATTTATTTTATTTATTTAACAGCTCTTATATACCGCGCTATATGACAGAAGTTTATAAAATCATGAGTTGGGTGGAACAGTTACTGTATGTAATCTTTCAAAAAACAACCCCCCCCCCCCCAGAAGACATTTCATGAAACCAATGAGAAGCAAATTGAAAACAAATTGTGGAAAGTATATTTTTTCCACGCAGCACATAATTAAGGTGAAATCTTGCCGGAGGATGTGGTCAAGGCGACTGTCCTGAGCTGAAGAAGGTTTTAACCTTAAAATGTTAGTCCAAAAATGCATTAAGCTATTCCAATAAAAAGGCATCATCTTATTTTCCTTTTCTGTTTCTCCTTTTATTTAATAACCTAGCAAATTGATTTGGACAAGTTCTTGGAGAAAAAATTCATTAAATATTATTATCTAGGTGGACCTGGGAGAGCCACTGCACACTGGTGAAATTAACCATCAGGATCAGGTCTGCATTATGGGATCTGCTGGGTGCTTGTGACCCAGTTTAGCAACTGGCAGAAACAGGATGTGCTAAATCTAACTCAGCTTGGCATTTCTTATCTGTTTATTTATCTAAATGAATATAAAATTGATTCATTCACATTAACAGTTTTTTCTCTTGTTAATCTAATTTTACAAGCATTAATTCTGAAACAAACTGAAATAAACCCCAAAATTAGCCAAAAGAAATAAAAAAAAAAGATCTGGAAATAAACCTGAATTTTTTCCCATGCACACCCTCCTACAGAGGTGCCAAGTCTCACTCGATAGGAGTGTGTCCCCCTCATTTCAAGGCTCTCACTCTCACACTCTTTGAGCCCCTTCCCTCAAGCATTAGAGCCTAAGTATCAGTGCCCAGCCAGTGAGAAGAAATCCGAGCCCAGCTTCCTGTGTACCGTCTCCCCCAGTGCCAGTCCAGGTGCTGTGAAACCTCGGCACAAAGTTTTAGCCATTGAGTGAAGAGCAATTTTCAGCCCAGAGAATTTACCCATATTGCCGCCCCTATGTCTATTTCCTTTCAGAGGCTCCAAAGGCAAGCAAATATTTTATCCTGGTTTTTTTTTTACATTTGGAAAGCAATATTACATTTAAATCTTTCTAGATTTATACAGTGGATACACCATTAGAAAAAATCTCACTCTTTGCAGTTCATTCTCTGGGATGGTTCAGCCTTGGTATCTCTGCTCATATCAAGCAGCTATGTACCGTGTGACAAGCGAGAAAGAACGGGATTCTACTTTCCTGTGTCAGAGACTGTCAGAATGGGGAACTGGGCCATCTCACATGAGATAACTCTCAGAGTCATGTATCTGGCTGAAAAAGACAACGTCCTCGCAGACAAACTGAGTCGTGTTCTACAACCACATACTGGAGTGGAGAACCTCTTCCCATCTCCTCTGAACAGGAAAGTTCCCTAACCCTCATCATGCAGCTTCAGGGAACTCTGCTACTTCCCAGCATCAGGACCATGGTCCTCATGGTCTGGATGCTGAGCGGGTAATTGCATGATAATTGGGGTATTTTAGAAACACCTAATGTGTAAATGGCAGCATTTACATGTAGAGACTGGCACACATGTGTACATGCCATTTTACAACAGGAGCTATGTAAACCTGGGGATGTTTAGATGTCAAGGGGTGTGGCCAGGGCAGGGAGAGAGAGTGCTTCGGCAGGCCTAAAATATAGATGTGGATTCCCCACGTCAAATAGGAAATTGATATCTCTAGGAAAAAGCATAGATGTTGGCATTTATAGTTGCCCCAAAGCACGTATAAGTGCATACCGGAAGTCCACCATCCCCCAATTACCACTGCCAACATCCAATTCCCTCTGGATCCCTCTTGAGAAGCAACTACCCTGACCACCTCGGTCAGCATCCCCCCCCCCACCCTTAGATCCAATCTTCCTAGCCAATCTCACTGTGAATCACCCGCTGGTAGCTCCCCACCCTCCAATCCCAACCCCGGCCTTACTGGGTGTCCCTCATGCAAAGTGGAGCAGGAGAACCCCCCAGTCGCTCCTGATCTTGGTACCAGGACCCCCAGACATAATCTCATGGTTTTACTACTAGGGCTAAGGTTGCACTTTCCCCTTATCTAGGGAAGATCAGACAGTCTAAGGGAGTGTCCGAGGGATTTAGATGACAGGGGTACTGCTGTTGCAGGATTGGCTGCCTGTCTACAGGAGGAGCAGTAATTTTACAAGCTACTCCCACATATATAGTATCTGAGGGCTATTTCTATGTTTTTTTGCTCATGTGCAGTTTTCTAAAATCACTGCTCCCACTGGATGTGGAGAGATATACACATGCAGTCCTGCACCGATTCTACAAGAGGCTCTCTATTTGGCACAGCCTCCTGTAAAACACTATGGAGGTCATTCTGAACCATGAATAGCTTATTCGTGCCAGCTTCAGCCCCCGACTAACTTCCCTGCCGGTTGTGCGGGGAAGATAGTCAGAGGGGGGGAATGGGCGGCCTGGGGTCAGAGAGTGGGCAGGCAGCGGGCAGTTGCCGGCCCTGGACATACCGGGCCAATTCTAATATCAGCCCTGTACGTCAAGAGCCGGTGAAATGGCCGGGGAAGTTATTCCACCTCTGAGGTGGAATAACTCCCCTGGATGTTTGTTCATTTTTTTTTTTAAATTCGGGGTGCGGAAGAGGTTGGGAGGGCCAGGGGACATTCCCCGCAGCCCGACCCTGGACTTTGGAGACCGGATCAGGAGTGGAGGAGTGGCCTAGTGGTTGGGGCAAGGTACTTCAGGCCGGAAGGTCGGGGGTTCAAATCCCACTAGAGGACAGCAACCTTGGGCCGGTAGGACTGGGGTTTCTAGTCCCACAGGTGCTCCTTGTGGTCTTGGGCAAGCCACTTAACCCTCCATAGCCCATGTTCCCTGTAAAATAGTTATCTCCAAGTTATAATGCCCTGTTCAATGTAATTTCAGTTTGTTCAATGTATACCGCCTTGATATCATGAAAGGCGGTATATAAGAAATGTTAAATTAAATAATAATAATAAAAATAATAACTGTGGGGAATTTGCAGTTTTAGTTGGCGGCAGCATTGCGGTTTTTAAATGGTGCCATGGCGCCTTGATTCCATTTAAATGCCCTGACTGAGTTACCGGGTGAAGTCCTGCACCTGCAGGCTGGACAGAATCGCTGTCCCAGGCTGCACGGGCAGGACTGTTCGCGATTCTGATCTTGTGGGGCTAGACGTGCCCGGCGGGATCAGAATCGCGATCCCCTCTGTGCATCCAGTTCACACCGGACGCACAGACGGGGTGGACTTGCGGGACAGAATTGGGCCCTATGGGAATTCTTCCGGTCCTGACTTGAACATGCTTATTCCCCTGGGCTCCGATGAATAGCATCACTTACCCATGAGGACTTATATTTTCCATATGTGAGAATACAGTGTACAGTTAAATAGAGTGCATTACACAGCTGTATACTGTAATATTTCCTATTACCCAGTAAAGTATTTATTATAACTCACCTGGGTATGAGTCAGTAACTGCTCTTTCTCTTGATTCCTGAAGATCCCAGACATTCGGCTCTTCCTCTTGTTTAATCCTTGATAATATATCAGGATTGATTCCTTCAAAGCCTGTTTCCAGGAATTAATATGAAAAATGAGTTATGTTTCCCTTATAGTCACTGAAAAATACACAGCAGTAGCTCTCAGGGAGCAGCACATGATGGGGGAGAGGAGGAAAAGTCTACTACTGGCATCCACACATAAAGCAGAATAATCTGGGGAGGTTATTATTCCTCACTTTGAGTATTCTGGTAGTGGAACAAGTCATATATTTTTATAATAAATAACTTGAATCACTGAAGAAAGGGAGGCTGTGATCGTTTGATATTGACTAAACAGATTTTCAAGAAACTGCACTTTATGTGGTCCCTTGGTATTAACAGTTGATTTAGGAAGCCCCAGTGACTGTCTTGTGGGATGATTGCTGAGCTCTTCATCACCTTCACCCCTCAGAATGAGACAAGATTTTACACACCATCACTGTGAGAGTATGAAATTCTATGAGAAATAAAGAGGAGAAACACCTGCTGATGAAAGGGAAATTGTGGCCTAATGAGGGCAGGGTTCAAATTTTACTCTCCCCCATCATTCCTTCTGACTTCAGGGAAGTCCCTTTGGGAGTAATTTTATAACTGCTGACTGTCAGCATACATCAGCATGACATTATGCCTAGCACAGGTGTCATGGCTTTTCTCAGACCTTGGCCTGCAGCTCTGACCCCCTGGTGATGTCAGATAGGACGTCTCCAGACTTGATGGGCTTAGTATGCCTGATGAGATTAGTCTGCAAGACAACAGCCCCTCCTTGCTAATCAAGTGATAACAGACCTCAAACAGACCAAAGTATGACAAAAGGAGGTGCTGAAGAAATTCACTATAAATACAGAGAAGGACAAAAATACCTTCTCTCTTCCTATTCATCGGACATGAGGTTCTGACACACACTTATTCCCCCCCCCTCTCTCTCACACACACATGCACCCACACACAGAGTCATTCGTATACACTGAAGCAGCTCTGTAACAACCTTATACTTCTGTTCTGTACCTATGTAATAAGCCTATTTTATATAAAAACCTTTTTCCAAGCCACACCAGTTTGGTTGTCTTGTTGTGCTACAAACCCTACTGCCGCTGTGAAGTGGACCCAGGACCAACAGGAGAGTAACCGAATGTAGGAAGTGGCATAAGGTGACACTGACATTAGTAAAAATGTATGCTTTGTTTTTCAAAAGTATCACTTAAGTGCAAACTCCTCCCTCAGAAATCCCTCCTCAAACAGCAACTTAATTTAGGTACATACAAACCAAACAGATGTAACTTTACTCTACAAAGGGGGCACAATCATAGTATATAAAACCAATTTCCACAGTAAAAGCACTGCTTAATCCAAGGAAATAGCTTGGAAAATTACCCTCCCTATCTCCCCTTACCTCTAGTGCCCACTTAGATTGTAAGCTCACTGGGGTAGGGACAAAATGTGTCTCAATTATAAAAATGCTGTAAGTTCCCTTGAGATAAAACTGGAAGGGGTAAACTCGTAGGACATATAAGATGGCCTTATGATCCCTCAGACCTGGATCTCATCCTGCCATCTCTAGACAGTCGGTAGGACTGAGACAGAATCCTGCTCATATCTGCAAGTTCCTGGAGTGGAGAATGTACACAAAAACATCTCCTATTCTTGTATCTGCTAGAAATACAGATTCAGTCCTTACCTAGGGAAATCAGGGTCTCATAATTCTCCTTCATCACCTCCCTGTACAACTCTTTCTGTTCTTCATGCAAATACCTCCACTCCTCTTGGGAGAAAGAGACAGCGATGTCCTCAAATGTCACCTGCAGCTGAAACACAAACCAGAAACACTCAGGAGCAAGAGAAGGTGCTCAGAATGCCTTAGATTTCAGCTGGAAAGGATGGTGCTTCAGTGTTACATTTTCCATTGCAGGGGGCAGCCATAGGCAGGATCTGTGGGACTCCTGTGGAACTGCCTGTCCCTTCTGACTGAAAATGTGATACTGATGCACCATCTCCACCACCAGGAATGTGGGTCTAGGACCCATGCAGCTTAGTGGATGTTTTGGACGTGTGTTCACCTGTGTGTGGTCCTAGAATCCATTTCCCCCCTCGGCTCCCAGGTTTGCTAATATATTATAACTATAAAAACGCCTCAAATACAGGACAAATAGAATATCAAATGTCACTGCCTGGATAAATCAGCGTGCAATAAAACCAGGGTCTGAGCTTTCAAGTTCAACTGCACAAGCCAAAGTAAATGTCCCCTTCCCACACTAGTTAAATCTAAATTTAGCACAAGATTCAGAAATTCAACTGACATTTTCTGGTACATCTGACAGCTTGCAGGACTACAAAAGGGGACAGGTACATCTGACAGTTGCAGGACTACAAAAGGGGACTGTTACTTCTGGAGAGAGATCTGCAATTGTGAGTATATACTTCTGGGAATTCTTTGTATTAAAGCTAATTAATCTGTGAACCCACTATTTTTTGTTAAATCAGTCATGGCCTAGTAGCAGCAGTTTAAGTTTAAATTTAAAACACAGAAGACAACTTTCTGGTTACATATCATACCCAGCAGAGAGCTTGTAGTTTAAATTAATAGTCACTCAGGGCCTAGTATCAGCAAAGTACTTTTAGTTTAAATTAAAACACAGAAGAGAGCTTTCTGGTTTAATTTGGAACCCAGCAGAGAGCTTGTAGTTTAAATTTAATAGTCACTCAGGGCCTAGCATCAGCAAAGTACTTTTAGTGTAAATTTAAAACACAGAAGAGAGCTTTCTGGTTAAATTTAGAACCCAGCAGAGAGCTTGTAGTTTAAATTTCATAATAAGTTAGAGCCTAGCAGCAGCAAAGAGCTATAATTTAAAATTTAAAATCAAGAATATAGCTTACCTCAGCAGCACAGAACAGGGTACTGTGTAGCAGCCCTCTTTTAATAAGTGTTATCTTGGAAGCCCAGACCAGCTGTATTCTACGCTTTAAGAAAAGTGGAAGGAAGTCCAAAAAACTGTCAGCATGGTTTAAAGGGGAGGTCAGAGAGGCTGTTGCCAAAAAAGCATCTTTCAGGAAATGGAAAAAAGAGCCAAACGACAAATCCTGGAAACAGCACAAGCACTGGCAAGTCAAAAGCAAGGCATTGATAAAGCAGGCAAAGGGAGAATTTGAGAAGCTTGTTGCGGAAGCAAAAATGCGAAATAAAGATTTTTTCAAGTACATTCGTAGCAAAAAACCTGTGAGAAAGTCAGTTGGTCCATTAAATGTTAGAGGAGTTAAAGGGGCACTAAGAGGCGACAAGGCGATAGCGGAGAGACTGAATGAATTCTTTGCTTCGGTCTTTACTGAAGAATATGTAGGGATGTTACCCATGACTGAAGTGGTATTTAAAGGTGCGGAATATCGATACATCGGGAAGATGTTTTACAACTATTAGATAAACTGAAGAGTAGCAAATCACCTGGGCCGGATGGTATACATCCAAGGGTGTTGAAAGAACTGAAATATGAGATTGCAGACCTGCTATTAGTAATCTGTGAATTTTCATTAAAATCATCTGTAATACCTGAAGATTAGAGGATCGCCAATGTAACGCCAATTTTTAAAAAGGGTTCCAGGGGTGATCCGGGAAACTACAGACCGATGAGCCTCATGTCAGTACCGGAAAAAATGGTAGAAACCATCATAAAGAATAAAATTACTCATCATGTAGATAGTCATGGCCTAATGGGAGACAGCCAACATGGTTTTAGACAAGGAAGATCTTGTCTTACTAATCTATTATGTTTTTTGAAAGTGTGAATAAACAGGTGGACAAAGGTGAGTTGGTTGATATAGTGTATCTGGACTTTCAGAAAGCCTTTGACAAGGTCCCTCCTCAGAGACCTTTGGCAAAACTAAAGAGTCATAGGATAGGAGGCAGTGTACTACTGTGGATCAAGAACTGGATAAAAGATAGAAAGCAGAGGGTTGGGCTAAATGGCCAATTTTCCCAATGGAGAAAAGTGAATAGTGGTGTACCCCAGGGATCTGTGCTGGGTTCGCTGCTTTTTGACATATTCATAAATGACCTGGAAAGTGGAATAACAAGTGAGGTTATCAAATTTGCAGATTAAACAAAACTATTTAAAGTTGTTAAAACCCAAGAGGATTGTGGAAAATTGCAAGAGGATCTTGATAAATTGGAAGACTGGACATCAAAATGGTAGATGAAATTTAATGTGGACAAGTGCAAAGTTATGCACCTAGGGAAGCACCTAGGGAAGAACAACCCAAATTATGGTTACACGATGCAAGGTTCCACATTAGGAACCACCACCCAGGAAAAAGATTTAGGCATCATTGTGGATAGCATGTTAAAACCCTCGGCCCAGTGTGCAGCGGCAGCCAAGAGAGCAAATAGAATGCTAGGTATGATAAGGAAAGGAATGGAAAATAAAACAAAAGATATTATAATGCCTCTATATCGTTCCATGGTGAGACCGCACCTTGAATATTGTGTGCAATTCTGGTCGCCGTATCTTAAAAAGGATATAGCGTTATTAGAAAAGGTTCAGAGAAGAGCCACCAAAATGGTAAAGGGGATGGAAGGATACTCCTATGAAGAATGGCTAAAAAGGTTAGGGCTCTTTAACCTGGAAAAGAGACGGCTGAGAGGAGATATGATAGAAGTCTATAAATTAATGAACGAAGTGGAACGGGTAAACGTAGATCGATTGTTTACGTTATCAGAATATAGAAAGACTAGGGGACATGCAATGAAGCTACAGGGTAAACTATTTAAAACTAATAAAAGAAAATATTTCTTCACTCAACGTGTAATCAAACTCTGGAATTTGTTACCGGAGGATGTAGGTTTGGACAAGTTCCTGGAGGAAAGGTCCATAAACCATTATTAAGAAAGGACCCTAGATATCAATGCTTGACCCAGTACAAGCATTGCGGAACCTGTGTCTTTTGGGGAAACTGCTAGGTATGTATGACCTAGATTGGCCACTGTTGGAAACAGGATACTGGGCTTGATGGACCTTGGTCTGACCCAGTATGGCATATCTTATGTTCAAAATTCACCCTGTGTCAAATTTAAAGGAAACATTTATGGGAAACATTAATGGTGGTACTGTGTGGCCACAGGGAGGTAGATGCTTAGAATGCACTAATGTCATAAAGGAAAGTGAGCACATAATCTCCCTTATGACATAGGTGTACGTGCATTGGAATGTGTGCGTGTAATAAAGACCTAGATGAGAAAGCAGGAGCCTGTGTAAATATGCAGTAGGACTAAGAAGGATGCCTTCTTTCTCTGTTATTATTCAGTTTACAAATTAAACAAATAGCCCCTTTAGTAAATATTTGGTTACAAGTTTTAAGCTACTACATATAGAATTTTATTATTTACTGGTCTAACTAATTTTGAGCAACTTTGCAAAGCCAGCAGCAATGGTAAGGAAGATATTTGATGAATCTAGCAATAAGTCCATTGATGAACAAATGAGACTTTTTAACTCTAGAGCACAATTTCAATACGTGCATGTCCTAGTTAGCAGTGGAAGAGCTCCAGGCTGAGAGTGTGAGTTTACGGTTCTTCCTTACAGCTTAGCTCAACAATATGAAAGTGTGACAGATTTGTACTGTGAGCTCTATAAGAGCACACTGAGTTAAGGTACAGAGAGAGCAGTGAGGACATTTTAATAAATTCATTGGTAGATATTTCTCTGTTCTTGGTATTGAGCTACATTTGAAATATTTCAGCTCACAACTTTTCTGTACTTTTGGCTGATTGGAAACAGAAAGGTTTAAACTTTCTTTTTCATTTACAGAAAGATAAAGCTTTTTAAATGATAGTTTGCTCATATTAACTCCAGTTGTTGATCTACTCAGTTCTATGTACGTTTAAGTTAAATTATTATCTGTAAACCACCTTGGCAATCTGATAAGGCGGTATATAAACCAGTTAAATAAATAATAAATGATTAATGTTGTTGATGTACAGAGTTATCCCCAATTTATGTCCAAGTTAATTCTCCTGTTCATTGTAAATGCCCTACCGGCATAATACCGTTATATGTAAACCGCGCTGCTTTTTAACAGTGCGGTATATAAGAACAATAAAATAAAATAAATAAATAAATAAATTGTGATCTGAAATTCAAAATCTATCTGCCTTCCTATATTGCTATATATTATTTTTAAATATAAGCTCTTATTTTCTCAGGGTTCACTCAAAACAAAGTGCAGAAAGGAAAGAAAGAGGCAGAGAGGAAGGAGAATCTAGAGAGATGAGATGAAGCAGAAAGTGAGGGCATAATAAAGCCAGAGGAGAGAGGAACAAGGAAGAAGAGCCTCAGGGGCTTTTCTGGATTGAGCAGTGTCTGGCACATTTCTTCTGTTTTCTCTATGCAGCGTGTGTGTCTCAGAGGGTGGGTGGCATTGCCTGGCACTGCGTCCCTTGCTACCCACCTCCTGCTAGTCTCCTACCTGCTGAGCAGAAAGCCCTGCAGCCATTCTCCTGCCCTTCCCACAGCACCGACTCCAGCCCTGACTCTCTGCAGGGCCCCCTAGGCTGCAGCTTTGCAGGATCAGAGCTTGCTCTCAATCTCAACTTCTCTCTGGTGTTGCAGGATATCAGTACTGACTGAACAGTACAGTAAGCACCACCCCTTCCAGGAGGAGGTGATGTCACAAAGGCTGTCCTACAGCTGAATGCATGGATGCTGGGAAATGTAGTTTTATTGTGCTCTTTAGCTAAAGGGAGACTGCGGATGGTGAAAAATGCAGTCCTCTAATATTTTAAATAAAAGCTAAATCTTACTGTGGCGAAAAGGAAGAAGGGGAGAGAAGAAAGAAAGTAAAAAATGGAAGGGAGGGGAGAGAGAGACAGAGATCCATCTTTCCCAGAATGAGCATGAAATAGTCTCTATAATCTTGGCGATAAAGAGGCGACATAGCAACAAAATATATTGTATCCTGCCAACAGGCAAGAAATATGAATGGACCCAGAACAAATATGAACCATTGCCAAATTTCTACTTGATTTAACTTTATTTATTTATTTATTTAGACAGTTTTGTATACCGCCTTATCCTTCAATCAAAGCGGTCACAACACAATTGGGGGTTACATTTAACACGCGGGGATATGAGACACATACTCTAATACTTACAGGGAACATGGGCTATGGAGGGTTAAGTGTCTTGCCCAAGACCACAAGGAGCATCTGTGGGACTAGAAACCCCAGTCCTTCCGGCCCAAGGTTGCTGTCCTCTACTGGGATTTGAACCCCCGACCTTCCGGCCTGAAGTACCTTGCCCCAACCACTAGGCTACTCCTCCCTACTTTAACCTACTACTTTAACCTACTACTACTACTATTTAGCACTTATATAGCGCTACGCACGCAGCGCTGTACAGAATACATATAAAGTCAGTCCCTGCTCATCAGAGCTCACAATCTAGTCAAGACAACACAGAGTAATAGCCAGTTCGGGGGAAAAACAGGATATGGCATTTACAATTCGGGGCAAAACAAAATAAGGCATTTACAATTTAGTCATGACAAGGGACGGGAGTCAGGTCAAGACAAAGGCTAAAAGTCATGACAAAGGATGGGAGTCAGGTCAAGAGAAAGGCTAAAAGTCAGGATCTGAAAGCGACAGTGAAGAGGTGGGTTTTTATTTATTTATTTATTTATTTTTCTTATATACCGCGCTCTTCAGAATCAGTGCGGTTTACATTAAACTGTGTTAGGCGAAGGCCTATGATCCATGCTGCTTGAACTAAACAGACAGGCGTAAGCAGCTTGACCTGTAAATGAAGCCTGTGGTTAGGCCCAGAGGAATGAAAACCCTCCTGAATGCTGCCTCCATAGAATCGAAACTTAACTAAGCATAACCAAGCATAGCTAAGCAGAATCGAAACTTAGAAAAGATAGAAAAACAGCTTTAATTGGTACTGATAAGAATGTGAGAAGCTTCTATGGAATAAATTAACTTTGTTGAAAGAAAGGTTACAGTGCACTGCTTTCACACATATTCCAGCTAGCTAGTGACCTTGGAGAAGAGATGTATCAAGAGTCTAAGAACTGACCAGTGTAATGAGGACTGTAAGGGGGGGAAACAGGTGCTGAGCCCAGACAAAGGTCCTCATTGGATAGCTACGTTGTAGCAGCAAAGCGCAGACAAACCAATGATACCAGGAGTCTGTTCAGAAGGTCCAAATCATTTTTTTGTGCACAAGTCTCGAACCAGTCAATTTCAAAATGGCTGAGCAAAGTTTTCTAGCATTACAACAACTTTTATAGACTTCTGTTCCATTCTAGGTATAGAAAAACATTTCATTGGTCCCGGTACTCTCCCGTACCTCCCGTACCCCTTCCATTGGTCCCGGTACTGATAAGTTTATCCAATTATGTCCCTCCAGTGGGCATGGCACCTGCATACCCCCCTTCTAGTCCCAATTACAATGGTCAGTTCATCAACTTGTTACTTTCACACTCTCAAGGCCATAGAACCAATTTGTGCATGCAGAGGAGCAAGGCTCTGCAGCTCATCTGTCAGCACTCCCAATTATATTCCTTGCAGCTGTACTTTTTCTTATCAGTAACTTTTAAACATGTTTTTCTGTATTTTTCCATCTCTCAGTTTTGCTTACCTAAGTTAGTTTAGTTCTCTTACAGAGTTCTATCCTACAATAGCAGCATATTGGGGGATGTGCAATCCTATATGCCTCTCCACAGGCCTCATTTACAGGTCAAGCTAGCTAGGCCTGCCTGCTTACGTCAGACACCGTGGGTCACAGGCCTGCACCTGCCACATTCCCCCCTTTGATTAATCTCACCCTATTACTTAATAAGGTGTGAGAATTAAATCACCTTTTGAGGAATCACATTATGATTGAAGGATTTCGACTAGGACTGGCTTTATACAAAGCCATTATTTTAGTGGCGGTCTTCCGCTCTACTGTGCTATCAATAGTGTTATGAATAGAACGCATACAACATGGGATCAAACATGGTAATAAGAAAATAACAACAACAAGAATTAGTACTAATATGATGAAAGTTTTAAATCCTCCCACCCATGAAAAGAGGTTAGCAAACCAGTTAGGAAATTTCAAGGAGTGCCAAGTTTGTACTGGCACATAAGCATGTCTTTGCATATCTTTAGCAATTTCTTCAACTACTTGACCCTTATCATCTATTTTCAAACAGCAATTAGTTAAATTCAGTTTACCACATACTCCTCCTTCGGCTGCTAGCAGATAATCAAGTGCTAAGCGGTTCTGATATATAGCAGTGCGCATCTGTGTACTTTGTCTAGCTAAAAGTGTTAGTGCATGACTAGTCTCATTAGTTATTATCTCAACTACTGCTTGTAAGCGAATAATACGATTAATCATATAGACTGGGGTCCGATATCCCCACATACCATCATCATTCCAAGTGGCAGGCCCATAATACTCAATGATTCTTTCTGGTGGCCAATCATCACCTTGCCATTTCTCCCACTTGCCTATCTGTAAGGCTTCTCTTTTCTGTCTTAGTGCTCTTTTGTGTCGGTGGGTAGTGTATACTGGGTATCCTAATTGTTCTCCATGTTCAGTGTTTAAGAGAAAGAAAGAAGGTCTGATAGTTCCTAAGACACATGCTCCTCCCCAGTGTGGCGGGAGTTGTGCATATGCTCGGTTTCCACAGATCCAATATAGGCCAGGTGGGGCTTTCCAGACTTGGATTTTGGCAACATTAGTCCATAATCCAGCAAGTTCAGGAAATCTGGCTAATGGGTTAGGAGGTTCAGGGTGTTTAATTCCTGACCACCATGCTGTCTTTTTAGTCGTGGCATTATAATACTTCTGGCTAAGACAGACCAGCTGTCCTACCTTTTGGGTGAACTGGGGTCCAGTTCTGGCATAACAGAGACGTCCAACGATTGAGTGCGCTAACACCCATTCACTGGTAGTCTTGTGTAATTCAGTCTGATTGTAAATCATAGAATAATTCAATTCTTGGGCTTCCCATGGCCACTGGTCTCCCATTTGGGCTCCGCCACAGAAATAACAATCTGAAATCTTAAGACTAGATACTACTGCTCCAGCTAATTCTAAAAATAAATTCTGTGAGGGATGAGGGATCTCAAACTTATTTACATGCATGGCTTCATAAAAGGTATTATGAATATGATATTTAGATGACTTGTGGGCTTGGGTATTCAATCTGATATATACAATGGTTCCTGGATCTGTTGCCCCTCCAGCAATACATAAACCAAACTTGTATCCTTGTTTCCATGCATGGGGATTGTGTATACGTAAGTGTAAAGGGTTACAAGCATCTTTCTGACATTTATCATTTGTGGTTGGCTTAGTTAAAGTAGCCATTCGTTTATCTATTTTCTCATCAGTTACACCAGTATTCCAGGTAGCATAAAAAACACATTCCCAATACGGGCAATAGTAGTCTGCTGCTGGGGCAGTACTATAGCCTGGTTCCTTTTTACCTGTACACTTTCTCCATCCTGTGGCACCTTCTGGACACATGTACTTATGGTCATTTCGATACGCCTTCTCCCATGTACCACAGGTGGAATAACTATCTCTATTAATGGCATTACATGCATCAAAATTCAAAACAGCAGGTTTAGTAATGTCCTTAAGTGGTGGCGTAGCAGCTAATATAGGTCCATCTGCATCCTTCCATCGTATTTCCATCGTGTAATAGGATGGATTCTGATGCGGATTATAGCATGCTTTAATTTTGCCATGAGTGCAAACATTTAGTTCAGTGGTGTTATAGATACACCTAGTCACTGTTCCCTTGCAAGCATAGTAAGAATGATAAATCAAAGTCTGAGTTACTTTTAGTCCAGTTCGAGTAGAAGTAATGCAAGCAGTGCATGGAGGTAAAGCATAAGTCAGTTCAAAACCTCCAAAGTAGGCAACCAAAGCAAAGCAAAAGTAGAGATACATGTTGATTGGAGTTCTTCTGAATCCTCAGCTTGCTGATCTTGATCACGACGGTCTTTTATTCTTCGTCCCGTTTGCTAATGAAGCAATTTAACGGGTGCTGAGTGTTGATTGAAGATCCTCAAGTTGTCCATCACACCTCAACCAACTTAGCAATTCAGTTGGTTTTGAAGTATGGTTCAATATAGTATCAAAGTAGTGTGCAAAATCGCACGCAGATTGGGTTCGTTGAAACAAAACTGTTGCTGCATGGAAAACAGCAATCCTCTTCAAAAGACTTGGCTACTGCAAGGCACTGTGATGAAGTGTCTACTTTGCTGGTTGCCGTCTCAGAGTAACTCGCAAGGGTGCATCAAGATGCTGTTCTGCTGTCCACTGCTCAGGTTCAGGATCAGCGGCGGGCTTGACTCTGCTGTGGTGGATCCAGGCGTCGATCTCGGCTACCTTTACTGCAGTTGGGGTAGACAGGATGACGGTGTACGGTCCCTTCCAATGGGGTTCCAACGGTGTCTTCTTCCAATCTTTGATCCACACCGAGGTACCAGGCTGGTAGGGATGCAAGGGTTCCGTCAAGTTGATAGGCAACTGGTCTTGGATCCACGTATGGAGAGTCTGCAGAACAAAACTAAGAGCTAGGAGTTCTTGCCTGGTTATTTCTGAACCAATTTGGGCTAGACTTCCTTTGACTCCCTGCACTATTGGTGGGGGTTTACCATACAGAACTTCAAAAGGGGAAAATCCTGTTGATTTTACAGGAGCTGAGCGGATTCTGAGTAAGGCTATCGGGAGCACTTGGGGCCACTTCAAGTGTGTCTCCTGACAAAGCTTGGACATTTGGGCTTTCAAGGTACGATTCATTCGCTCAACTTTCCCTGAACTCTGGGGTCTGTATGCAGTGTGGAGTTTCCATTGTATCTGCAAAGCTTTTGCTAACTGTTGAGTAACTTGGGAGACAAATGAGGGTCCATTGTCTGACCCTATTACTGCTGGAATTCCAAACCTAGGGACAATCTCTCTCATTAAGACTTTGGTAACTTCTCGGGCTTTCTCAGTTCTGGTTGGGAAGGCTTCTACCCACCCAGAGAAAGTACAGACTAACACTAATAGGTAATGGTATCCATTGGCATTTCAGTAAAATCAACTTGGAGGTTGTGCATGGGGGTCACACCTCCTGACTGAACTCGGGGTGCCGTTATAAGGCCTTGCTTGGCATTATTCTTGGCACAAGTTTGACATTGCCGTGCTACTGAAGCTGATATGGTTGTCAATAGTGGGATGTAAAAATGTGGTCTGAGTGCTTTTTCCATAGCACTCTTTCCATAGTGAGTGGCTTCGTGGAAAGCTTTGACAAAAGATGGTCCTAACAGTTCTGGGATTACTATTCGTCCAGGGGGTTGACTGCCCTCTTCTGGTGGCAGCTCAATCCATCCATCTTTCAGTACTCCATCGTCTTTGTTACAGTAGTAATCCAATTCTTTGGTGGTATATCGTGGTGTCCATAAATTCAGAGGTACTGGAAACAATGCTGCTTGCATTGGCATAGCTTGTGGGGCAATCTGTCCTGTCATAGCTGCTTGTCGTGCTGAAGCATCTGCAAATCTATTTCCTCGGGCAACTTCTCCTCTTCCTGCTTGATGTCCTCGACAATGCATGACAGCTACACGTGTTGGGGCCCAAACTGCATCAAGTAACATCAATATCTCGGGACCATACTTGACTGATTTTCCTCCGGATGTGATGAGTCCTCTTTCTTTATAGAGAGCTCTATGGGCATGCAAGGTAGTGAAGGCATATTTGGAATCTGTATATACATTTAGCACAAGTTTTTCTCCTAACAATAATGCTCTGGTAAGTGCTATTAATTCGGCTTTCTGGGCTGATGTGCCTGAGGCTAGAGCTGATGATTCAACTACTTCGTGTTGAGTGACGACTGCATATCCGGCACAGCGTCGTCCATCAAGGATGAGACTGCTCCCATCAACATAATAGATTTGGTCAGGATTGTCTATGGGCACATCTGTCAAGTCAGGTCGACTGGAGAACACAGTTTCCATGACTTCGATACAGTCATGTTCTCGGAGTTCTTCACTGATGGGTATCAAGGTGGCTGGATTCAAGGCATGGCTCACTTCTAGTTGTATCTGTGGGTTTTCACATAACATGCTCTGGTACTTCAACATTCGGGAATTGGTGAGCCAATAATTTGCTTTCTGTTCCATGAGGGCAAGGACTGCATGTGGCACAGTGACTCGTATGTTCTGTCCTAGTGTGAGCTTGTCTGCTTCGCTCACTAGTAGTGCTGTAGCTGCAATGGCTCTCAGGCATGGTGGCCATCCTTTGGCCACAGGGTCCAATTGTTTCGATAGGTATGCTACAGGTCGCTCCCAATTTCCCAATTTCTGAGTCAGCATGCCTAAGGCATTTCCCTGGGCTTCATGTACAAACAAGTGGAAAGGCTTGTGGACATCTGGTAGTCCAAGTGCTGGTGATGACATCAGTTCTTCTTTTAACGTCTTGAAGGCTGTATCCTGCTCAAGTCCCCACTCCAATGGCAACTTCTCTTCTCCTTTTGTGGCTTCATACAGTGGTTTGGCAATTTGGGCGAAGTTAGGTATCCAGATTCGGCAATATCCTGCCGCTCCCAGAAAGGCTCTGACTTGCTTTCTGGTTGTTGGAGTTGGAATTCTACATACTGCTTCTTTTCTTTCTCTGCCTAATCTTCGGCTCCCTTGGGTTATACGAAAACCCAAGTATTTCACTTCTTTTTGGCATAGCTGTGCTTTGGCTCTGGAAACTTTGTATCCAGCTTCATCTAGTAACTGCAAGAGGTCTTTGGTGGCTAGTATACATTCACTTTCTGATATGGCAGCTATCAGCAGATCGTCTACATATTGGAGAAGCACTCTCTTCCCCGGGGCCACTGGATAACTTGAAAGGTCTTGATTTAGTGCAGCACTAAAGATGGTAGGCGAATTCTTGAATCCTTGGGGTAATCTTGTCCATGTGAGTTGGCCCCCTCTTCCAGAGAAGGGGTCCTGCCATTCAAATGCAAACAATATTTGACTTACAGGGGCTAATCTTATGCAAAAGAATGCATCTTTTAAATCCAGTACAGTGAAATGGGTAGCTTCAGCAGGGATCAGTCCTAGAAGAGTGTAAGGATTGGGCACAACTGGATGTATAGTTTCAACTGCATCATTTACTCTTCTTAAATCTTGTACTGGGCGGTAATCTTCTGTCCCAGGTTTCTTTACTGGCAAAAGTGGAGTGTTCCATGGGGATTGACATACTTTTAGTAGGCCATACTCGAGCAATCTCTGTAGGTGGCGATGAATGCCTTCAATTGCGACTCTTGGGAGAGGGTACTGTTTGACGTGCACTGGTGTAGCACTAGGTTTGAGAGTTACAATTACTGGAGCTATATGTTTGGCTAGGCCTGGGGGACTGCCTTCTGCCCATACTCCAGGTGGTGCATGAATGTTCTTTAAAGTTTGTTCAAAATAGGTGTCTTGGATCGAATCATCAATGTAGTATCTCCATTCTTCTTCTCGGGGAACTGTCAGCAGCATTATTCCTGCTGGTTTGGCTTGGGGATTTACTGTCATTTGCATTTCTCCTTGTTCAGAGAAAGATATTTGTGCTTGAAGCTTGGCTAACATATCTCGTCCCAGTAGTGGCACTGGACATTCGGGCATGTAAAGGAATTGATGAGTTATTTGCTGTCCTCCTAGACTGCATATTCGATTTTGAAGAAAAGATTTTGTAGCTTTGGGACCAGTTGCTCCTATAATGGTGACTGCTTTTGTAGAAAATGGGGCTATCTTTTTGTCTACTACTGAATGTTGTGCTCCAGTATCAACCATAAAGTCCATAACTTGGTCTCCTATTTGTATTCCGACCATAGGCTCCTGGAGACCTAAAGCAAACTGGGAGCCCGGTCTGTCCTAATCCACGTCATTCTCATCATGGACCGGTGTGGCCAATGCTTGAATGGCTCCTCCTCCTCTTTCTCGCTGGAATTGTTCTCGATTGGCTCCTCCTCGATTTCGGGGATAGCCTCATCTTTCTTCTCGCCACTGATGATCGTTGTCGTCATCTTGCTGGGCGTCTGCATGTTGCGGGCATGTATCTCTCCAATGTCCTTCCTCTCTACAGTAGGCGCATTGGTTCACGCCTAGCTTCTGGGTCCGGCCTCCGCCTTGACCCCACCCTCTTCCTCTGCTCCGTCGACTAGGGACACCTCCCCTTTTCTGTTCAACTATGGCCGCAGCCAAAAAATCAGCTTTCTTCTTCATCTTTCTATCACATTCTCTCTGTCTTTCAGTATCACGATTCACATACACTTTATGAGCGACTTCCAGTAACTGTGTTGCATTCATGCCCGCAAACCCTTCTAATTTCTGTAATTTACCTCTAATGTCTGGTTGAGACTGGTTTACAAAAGCAGAATTCACCATACATAAACTTCCTGGTGCCTCGGGATCATAGGGAGTATACATTCTGTATGCTTCAGTTAATCTTTCATGAAAATCTGCTGGGCTCTCATCTATACCTTGGATAACTCCTGCAACTTTGGAAAGGTTCATAGCTTTCTGGCCCCCCCTTTTCAGGCCTTGTAGAAAGCCTTGGCGAAAACGGGCTAGGGCTGTGGTTCCTTCTTCTGTATTTGGATCCCAATGGGGGTCCTCCTTTGGGAATTCTCTCTGGGCTGCTTCCCGACGGTCTATTATATTCTGCCCCTGTCCCGGAGCTACAGGGTTATCTGCCATCCATTCAATAGCTGCTTTTCTAATTCGTGCTCGTTCCTCTGTCGTGAATAGGGTGGTCAGGAGCTGACGGCAATCTGGCCAGGTAGGTTGGTGGGTTTCCATAATAGTAGTTACTAATTCTGTCAGCTCCTGGGGCTTCCTAGTATAGGAGGCATAATGCGACCTCCAATTTAGCAAATCAGTTGTAGAGAAAGGGATATACACATAAGTTAGGGGTCCCGCTACCACCTCATCATTATCATTCTTTACGGGCACTCCCGGGACTTGCCGTAAAGGCAGCATTCTGGCCGTAGGTGTCTTTTGGGATCTAAGGGTTATTGTTGTAATTGTCTTCGAAGGGGTCACTTTCTTTTTCTCAACAGGTTTCACTTTGGGTATATCTTTGGCTGGCTTGCTAGTGCTGGCAATCACTTGTACACTGTCCTCCTCGCCTGGGGCATTCTCTTTTTCTCCTTCTTCTATCTCCGCTTCTGACTCACTTTTTATAGCATCCTCTTCTTCTCTTTCAGCTAATTCTTCCTCTTCCTCCCCTCCGGGAGGTGGGTCAGGGGTTGGGTCCCGCTCCGGCCGTCTCTGAGGTTCTGGGGCAGGACGCCGGGCTACTCTTATCGGACCTGGGGTTCGGGGCTGCCTGGGAATCATTTCTGGGGAATCAGGATCTACCAGGATGGGCTTCTTTCTGGATTTCTTATCCTGCTCTTTCGTTCTAGGCTGTTGTGTTTTCTGACTAGAATCTGTCTTAGCTAACATTATTCTGCACTGTTCCTCATAACAGCGCTGCGCCCAAGGGGGCGGATCTTCACAAATACTTAACCAGGAATCTATATAGGGGTACTGATCGGGGTGCGCTATCCACACTCTACGGTGTATCGACTGAATAATCTCTACATTGAACGTTCCCTCTCGGGGCCAGATGGGGTCTAGATCGGGCCACTCCCTAGTACACAAAATCTGCAAACGGGCTGCTGTCATTTTAATACCATGTTGTTGTTGTTGTTAAGTGCCGTCGAGTCGGAGTCGACTCATGGCGACCCTCTGGATAGCTATCCTAAATTGTGTTCGGTCTTCAGTCAGGCGGCTCATTGACGACAGACTGGTACCCGTAGCTGCTGTTATTGTAGCGATCCATCTCATTGCTGGCCTTCCTCTTTTGCGTTGACCTTCTATCTTGCCAAGCATGATGTCTTTCTCTAATGATCTCTCTCTTCGCATGATGTGTCCGAAGTATGAAAGCCGAAGTCTTGTCATCTGAGCTTCTAAAGAAAGCTTAGGTTGATCTCCTCTAGTACCGACTGGTTTGTTCTTCGGGCAGTCCATGGTATACACAGTATTCGCCGCCAGCACCATAATTCAAAGGCATCAATTTTCTTCCTGTCTGTCTTTTTCACTGTCCAGCTTTCACATCCATATGATGTTATTGAAAATACCATGGCTTGAACAAGTCGAATCTTTGTATGGAGACACACATCTCTGCTCTTGAGAATCTTATCTAGGTCTTTCATAGCCATTCTGCCAAGAGCAATGCGTCGTCTGATTTCTTGACTGCTTGTTGCTTCTTTATTGATAGTTGATCCAAGTAGGTTAAAGTTGTTCACAATTTCAATTTCTTCTCCTTCAACGATGAACCTGTTGATTATGCCAGTTGTCATGATCTTTGTCTTCTTTACATTAAGGTGCAGGCCCATTTTGAGACTATGTTCTTTGATTGTGAGAAGCAAATGTTTCAGATCATCTTCGCTTTCAGCCAGTAATGTGGTATCATCAGCATAGCGAAGGTTGTTGATGAGTCTTCCACCAATCTTCACACCTCTGTTGTCTTCATACAGTCCTGCTTCTCTGATGATTTGTTCTGCATATAAATTAAACAGGTAGGGGGAAAGTATGCAGCCTTGTCTTACACCTTTGCTTATTTTAAACCATTCTGTTTCTCCTTGTTCCGTTCGAACTGTTGCTTCTTGATCAATGTACAGATTACGCAAGAGAACGATCAGGTGTTCTGGTATACCCATGCTTCTTAATGTGGCCCAGAGTTTCTCATGGTTTACACAGTCAAAAGCCTTGCTATAGTCGATAAAGCACAAATAGATATCCTTTTGGTATTCTTTAGTCTTTTCAAGGATCCATCTCACATCCGCAGTGATGTCTCTCGTTCCTCGCCCTTTCCTGAACCCTGCTTGCACTCTCACTTGGTTTGCAGCTTGTCGTGCTGTGAGGGCTTGCGTGCATCAGTGATGCTGAGAGCTAAACTATCGGTAGTTTAACTACTGGCAGGGTCTCCCAAGATGGACAGGTCTCAGCTGAGGTGCCAGACGAAGACAAACCACCCATCTGGGCAGCAGCAGAATGGGATAGTGTTAATACCATAATCTCCTGAATATCCCTCTTTAAAATGTGCGATCATACATTCTAATGGAGTGTTTCTAGTAGACCCCGCCCCTCCCATTTCGATGTGTGCGCGCAACAACAGACAAAAGGGAAAAGGAGGGCGGACCGTGGGTAAGGGGTCCTCACGGCCCTGGAAACGTATAAGGAATACAAATAACAAGACAGGACGACAATCGCTTCCCCCTTTTCGCGACCTGAACGCGGTCGCCCGGTCAGGAAATGCACTACTCAGGGGTCCGCCTTCACTTGGTCCGTGCTGCCAGACCTCTCATTCACACTTCGTTCACACAATCATGCTAGCAACGTATCCCAGAATGCATTCGTTTCTATCTATTCTGACTAGTCTTTTCCCAATTACAATAAGGATGGGGGTTTCACCCGGCGAATTCCCATGCGGGGTTACTCGGCCCTTCCTTGAGAGGTGATCAGGCTCTCTTACCAATTCCCAATATCTCGAGATTACAAATTCCAAGTTCCAATGGCAGTACTGCGCTTTCTATTTCTGTCTAGACACCAAATCAAAACTATACTCACCGGATCCGGTCCTCAAACTTCCCAAGCAGGCGCATGAGTTGGACCTCGGACTCCCCTCACTCGGGTTCGAGGCGTTGGCTCCAGCCGGGCCCGGCACCCGCCGAGGTCCGACCAGCTCCCTCCGATACAAGGGACCGGTGGCGCCAGGGAGCAGCCCTCGTCGGAAGGGCGCGATCCCGGCAGGACCAAGCCTATAGAGGCGGAAAGTCGTGGTATATTGCCCTATATACACTTTGATTCCACAACTTCCCGGCCAATGCATCAAGAATATGTAGCAGCAAAGCGCAGACAAACCAATGATACCAGGAGTCTGTTCAGAAGGTCCAAATCATTTATTTGTGCACAAGTCTCGAACCAGTCAATTTCAAAATGGCTGAGCAAAGTTTTCTAGCATTACAACAACTTTTATAGACTTCTGTTCCATTCTAGGTATAGAAAAACATTTCATTGGTCCCGGTACTCTCCCGTACCTCCCGTACCCCTTCCATTGGTCCCGGTACTGATAAGTTTATCCAATTACGTCCCTCCAGTGGGCATGGCACCTGCATACCCCCCTTCTAGTCCCAATTACAATGGTCAGTTCATCAACTTGTTACTTTTACACTCTCAAGGCCATAGAACCAATTTGTGCATGCAGAGGAGCAAGGCTCTGCAGCTCATCTGTCAGCACTCCCAATTATATTCCTTGCAGCTGTACTTTTTCTTATCAGTAACTTTTAAACATGTTTTTCTGTATTTTTCCATCTCTCAGTTTTGCTTACCTAAGTTAGTTTAGTTCTCTTACAGAGTTCTATCCTACAATAGCAGCATATTGGGGGATGTGCAATCCTATATGCCTCTCCACAGGCCTCATTTACAGGTCAAGCTAGCTAGGCCTGCCTGCTTACGTCAGACACCGTGGGTCACAGGCCTGCACCTGCCACAACGTAACGGCACCGGGACCAATAGATGGGGCAAAAGGGGTTACTGGGACCAATGAAAGGTTTGCCTATGTTCAGAATGGAGAAGAAAGGTATAAAAGTTGTTGTTTTGCTAGAAACCATTGCTCAGCCATTTTGAATGTGATTCTGCTTGAGTCTTGTGCACAATAAATGATTTGGACCTTCTGAACAGACTCCTGGTATTATTGGATTGTTTGCGCTCTGCCACTACATATTCTTGGTGCGTTGGCCGGGAACGTGTGGTTAGTAGAGGGTATGCGAGCTGATATACCATGATTTTCCGCCTCTATAGGTTTGGTCCTGCCGGGCTCGTGCCCTTCTGACGTGGGCTCGGCTCCCAGGCGCCACCGGTCCCGTTGCATCGGAGGGAGCTGGGCCAGACCTCGGCGGGTGCTGGACCCAGTCAGAGCCAACACCTCGAACCCGTGAGGGGAGTCCGAAGTCCAACTCATGCGCTTGCTTGGGAACGGGGACCGGATCCGGTGAGTATAGTGTTTGGAATGTCTAGACAGATGAGTCAGAACTGCAGTTTGTATCTTGGAACTTGGAACTTGTGAATTTTGGTAAGAGAGCTTGATCACCTCTCAAGACGGTCCAATTAACCTTGCATAGTGTATTCACGGGGTGAACCCACCGTCTTCTTGGTATAACTTTGGTATAGCCGGTATAATTTTGGTATAGCCTGGGCGTTTGTCTGTGTGTGTCTTTGTGTTTTGGTATTTGTTGAAACCACGAGTTTCCCTTCTAGTATAATGTAAGATTATATTCGGTTGGGTAATTTATGAAAATTTACCGCTTATGAAATAGTATTAAGAAAAGAGGGAAGAAGATGCAAAACGCCTAGTCACTGTAAAATCAAGAACATGTCTCACTCATTCAGCCTTCCTACAGCACAGAGTGAGACTGACAAGGGGCAGAGGTGCTTTTTAATCCTATGAAGGCATGTTTTCAACGTTCTGCTGCTGGGCTATTTGGAGCTTATTTTAGGACAATTATACCTGATTTTATTCACTTTGTTTTAATAGTGATGTTCATTCTACTATGGTCATGTATTATATACCATTCGATAGGAATATTTAGTCAGAATTTTAGTTTTGAAGGTCGTATTAACCTCATCGGAGCTCCGTAAACTGTTTTTAGTTATATTCTCTGCTCTGTCTGTATTTTTACGTCAACTGCTCCTGTTATATTATTGTTACCTTTCAGAACTATCCAGGAGGTGAAGGGTCTAGTTCAGTTTTAGTGTGCAGGGTGAGATTACTTACTCTGGTCAGTTAGGCTGCTAGGTATCATTCATACAACTAAGCAAACTGTTTTTTTGGGGTTTTTTTCCTTTGACCTACAAAGTAATTATTAGATCACGACTTGACACTGATTTAAATTATTCTTGCTAGCATGTCTCTGTGTGCCTGTGAAACTAAGTTGTTTCATTTCGTTTCCAGTGAGCGAAGAGGTGTGGCTTTCACACAGCTTGCTAGAAGGGAAAAAAATGAGACAGCAGCTCCCGATTGAAAAGTCTCTTGCTTGTTTAAAATAAAGGATTCATTCAATCAAAGTGTGATAGGAGATGAATTTATAATTAGTTTTCTAGTTATTACTTTACAGCTGTGATAACTACAATGACTCAGAAGTTCTTTTGTTTTTGAAGTATATCTGTTGCTTCAAAAACTAACTGACACAGACAAGAGAGAGCAAATAAAGTGTTTTTCCTTTGACCCTTAAAGTAGAGGTTAAGAACCTTGGGGGACGGTGCAGCATTCTGGGTTGGAAGTGTACCAGATTGCAACCTGAGAATGAATGGTTTAAATTCTGAGTGAATAAGAAATTGTGTTAGGATTTTATCTTTGAAATCTGAAAGTTTAAAAAAAAAAAGAGAAGAGTTTATCTTGCGGAGTGTTTGCATTCCAGATATTCACCAACCTTTTTATGAACAAGTATAAGTCATTTGAATGCATGCTTCCCCATACTGTAAGATTTAAGGTAATTGCTTTGAATTGTTAAACTCTGTACTAGTGACTAATGAAGACCTTTACAATTCAAGATAACTTCATTTGTTTTTCTGTATTTGAATTTTGTGTGTCTGTGTCCAGAGGAAAAGGGGGTACTTTGTTTTTTTGAAAGTCTTTTAAATTTCAAGACGTTATTTCCTGATATACTGTGGCAAGCACCTGATAGAAGACATATTTATTGTTAAAAAAGAGGGTGTATATGCATTCTAGATATCCACCAACGCTATGGAAAAGTATCCGTTTCATGTCTCTTGAATATCTGCTTTCTGAACTGTAAGATTTAATAAAAATAAAATAATAATTTCTTTTGCAGAGACATGCAGACTACGGCTGGCAGTTAGTTTCCATGCTAAATAATTTCATTCCAGTTATACGTAACAGATAGCTATAGTTCTCTCTATAAGAATAGATGTTATAACATGTTGCAAAAGAATAGTTTTATATTTTAAGAACTGTATCTAAATTGTCCCTGTTTGAAAAAAGTTGCAATAAGCATAATGGATGTCTGTGCTCAATCTAAGCTTATGTTTTCTGCCTGCCCTATGTTTACAGTAATAATAAGGTTTTTTTAATAAGTTTCTTTTCAAGTATGATCAAGAATTTCAGTAAGGGATTTACTGAAGACTATGGTAATAAAATGTCTCTGTCCCAATTAGGAATGCTATGTGAAAGGGAGTGGCTTCTGCTAGTTGCTCCATATTTACTTAGTTCACCATATTTTGCCCCAGAATCTCTAGATATCCCGTCCCGTTAGTTTCTCTCCCTGTAAGCAGCTCCCCAAGAATCCTCGGCTCCGTTCAGAGTGCTTAAGGTGGGGAGGGGGCCCAGTCCACCGATGATGCCACCCCCCGGTAGGCGTGAACTAATGTGCCCACAGCAGAGAAGTAAACAAAAAAAAACCCCTCCCGGATAGATCGTTGCTAGGAGAAACAGTGTGGGCCTAGGGCAGGGGGGGGGGACTCCTCCCTGTAGATTCCTAAGTAGTTTGCCAGCCAATCAGCTGACCAGACTTGTTTAGGTGCCTTTCCCTCTGCCACTGATTTACTGAACTGAAAGCTTTAGGATTTAATTGAACTAATGAACAGTATTATTCAAACCCATCAGTCTTGATAACCCCAAGTGGAATTCAAATAGTGCAGGCAGCCCTCACTATATGCCCCAATGGATCCAGCAGCCCAGGAGAATTTGCATTTTTGTCAGTCAGTCCCAGAGAGATATAAAACAGGAATTACAGAAACTGGATGGATTTGCGGGCATGATAGTTAATGGAAGTTGATCAGAAAGTATGTGAATTGTTGAATGTGACAGAGAAAGTAAGTGTAAAGATGGAGAAGAGAACAGATCTTCTTGCTGATACTATAGTTGAATGATGTGGAGGAGGTTATCCTGATCGAAGGAGCAGAGGAAGTAAAAACTGGGTGCGAGTCAGTGCACCCATTGCAGAGAAGGACATTAGAGAAGTGAATGCCCGTATCTTGACTCCACCCCAGGGGGAGGAGGGAGTACTTGATTTAAAAAATAATATTAAACCGAGCACAGTGTTCTAGCAAGAAAGGGAAGCAGCTATAGAGTAAGTGGCAGCTGGAGAGGGCTACAGCATGAATGAAGACTAGGCCAGACCAGACTCTTAAGTTTTCCTGGGTCCCCAGGAGCCTATGGTCAGTTTGGAAATAGGGGATCAATATATGGACTTTATGGGGGATACAGGAGCAGAATACTAAAGCCAGTAGCCCCTGTGTTTTTCTCGATGCATCACCATTATCAGAGCTACTGGGGCTAAGGCCACAAAGCCTTTTCTGCAGAACCGCATGTGTGAACTAGGGGGACAGAAAATAATGCACCAGTTCCTGTATATGCCTGAGTGCCCTATTCCACTTTTTGGAGCCGAGATCTGCTTGCAAAGCTTCAGGCACAGATATCCTTTGCTGAAGAGAGAGAAATGCAAATGACTGTGAACCCAAAGCCTGCTGGATTGATGGTGCTGACTGTTCCCCGAGAAGAGGAGTGGCAGTTCTATAACACACCTCCAGTCAAGTCAACAAGTTCCTGTATACCCGCCAACCTTATAGCCCCACCTGAAGTATGGGCAGAAGATAACCCACCTGGCCTAGCGAAGAACATAGCCCCTGTCATCGTCAACCTCAAGCCAGAAGCAGAACTTGTGCATGTGAAGCAGTATCCTCTTCCCTGACCAGCCATTGCAGGAATCCACTGCCATTTAATGAAACTGCTGAAGTATGGACTTCTCAAGGAATGTCAGTCACCTTGGAACACTCCCCTTCTCCCAGTGAAGAAGCCTGGGACAGGGGATTATCGCCCAGTACAGGATCTGAGCCCAACACCCCACTACAGGAAGGCGGGGCCAACTCACCTGGACAAGATTACCTCAAGGATTCAAGAACTCGCCTCACTTAGCAAAAGATTTGACAAGTTATCCAGTAATTCCAGGAAAAAGAATTCTACTTCAATATGTGGACAACTTGCTCATAACCACCAACTCAGAAAGTGAATGTCTACAAGCCACCAGTGAACTCTTGCACTTTTTTAATGAGGCTGGATACAAAGTCTCAAGAGCTAAGGTGCAATTATGTCAAACAAGTTAAATACCTAGGATTCCAGTTGTCCAGCGGAATTCGACGCCTGGGACCAGAATGCAAAGAAGCTGTATGCAGTATTCCTACTCCAACCACCAGGAGGCAAGTGAGAGCCTTCTTGGGTGCCACAGAGTATGTTGTATATGGATCCCCAATTTTGCGCTGCTAGCAAAACCATTGTATCAAGCTACCAAAGGAATGGAAAAGTCTCCATTGGAATGGGGACTTGAACAGGATGCAGCCTTTTGATCTTTGAAAACCACTCTGATGTTATCACCAACTCTGGGTCTACCAGATGTCCAGAAAACCTTTCAGTCTCTATGTTCATGAGTCACAAGGAAATGTTCTAGGAGTGTTGACTCAATCTCTTGGACCTTATTTGAGAAGCTGTTACAGCTACAGCCCTCCTAGTGAGCAAAATTAACAAGATCACTTTGAGACAGAATCTTCCAGTTACTGTACCACACTCTGTTCTAACCAATATGAAACACAAAGGAAACTACTAGCTAACAAATCTACGAATGTTGAAGTATCAGAGTATGTTGCGGGAAAACCCCCAGATACAACTGAAGGTCAGTCAAGCTTTGAATCCTGCTATGTTGTTACCAGTTGGTCTTGATCCCCTGATCATGACTGTTTAGAAATTATGGACACTGTATTCTCAAGCCGCCTGGATTTGACTGATGTCCCTCTGGAGAACCCTGAATAGACTTTCTTTGTGGCTGAAGGCAGTTTCATCATCAATGGACATTGTTGTGCTAGATATGCAGTGGTGACCCCTGATTTGGTAGTTGAGTCCTCAGCCCTGGCCCCAGAAACTTGACCACAGAAAGCTGAACTGATAGCCCTCACTAGAGCACTAACAATAGGAAAAGGGCTCTGTCTAAATGTGTACCCAGATTTCAAGTATGCCCTTACAACCTTGTATGCACATGGGACCCTGTACAAATAATTAGGGTGGATATCCTTAGGAAGCAAGTCCATTAAGTATGGCCCCAAGATATTGACATTATCAGGTGCATACTACCTACAGCTTTCAAAACTTTAGGAAAAGTAGAATGTATGAATAGAACCTTGAAATCTCAGTTGTCCAAACTTTGCCAAAGAGGTTTACCTGAAGTGGCCCCAGGTTCTTCCTATAGCCCTTCTTAGGATATACTTAGCCCCTGCTAAGTCTTTAGGAGTTCCCCCTTTTTGAGATTCTGAGAATCTGTAGCCTATTTATAGGGAATAAAAGGAGATGTGAGACAGATAGGATCTGAAATTATTAGGCATGAACTATTGGTTTTAAGTTCTGTTTTGCAGAGTCTTCATACCTGGGTACAAAATTGATTACCCATCAATTTGCCTGAACCCCTGCATCCTTGCAAGCCTGGAGTCTCGGTGTGGATCAAAGAGTGGAGAAGGATACCGTTAGCCCTGCATTGGAAGGGACCTTATGTTGTCATCCTGTCAACTCCAACTGCAGTAAAAGTCGCAGAATTCAAACTTTGGATCCATCATAGTCGAGTAAAGCCAGCAACTGCTTCTGAACCTGATCACTGGACTACTGTACAGCATCCTGAGACTCCATTGCGCCTCACCCTACGACAACAGCCACGGACCTAAGACTTATTGGTCCCTCGGAAACTGCACTATTTCAAGACTGTCTGTTTATCTGAAGGTAAGCCTCGCATCTGGAGAAAGCTGCAATCATCAGAAATAGACTGTGTTGTGTTAAGAAATTGAGTCTTCTAAGAGACTGTGTTCAAATGCTCCAAACCCCCCCCCCCCCCAAAAAAACTGTTTTGATCTCCTAAAAAGTGAACTGCTCTAAGGAGGCAATAATAGCCTGAGAGACTGTACTATGATATTTTAAGAACCTGAGACATCCCAGAGGACAGTGATACTTTGGAATCTACAGCCCTACTCCTGCCACAAAGCTGGTAGGTCTACGTACGGCAGAAGCTCGAGGATCTACAATCAACTCTACATCTGTTATCTGTTGTGGATGCCGACAGTTCCACCAATTTTCCAGAGACTATGCCCATTATGAATTCTTATTATTGCTTTATTTCGGCAGCAGCCTTGGGGTGCTTTGAAATGACTTTTGCTTTACCTCCCTGTGCAGCCTGTATAAGTACCACGTGAACTGGGCTGAAGGTTCCTCATGCCTCCCAGAACTTGTTTCTTGAACTTGCTGGAGCAGTAGCATCTAGTCTCCACATTTATGACTGTTTCTTTGTGGAGGAACCAAGATGGGAGATCAGTGGCCTTGGGAGGCTCAAGAACTAAATTATTCCATCCCTTACAATCAGACTGATTTACCTAATACTACTGGTAAAGGGTATTGGGGTTTGTGTTTTGTTCGCACCTGACCACAATTTGCTATGAAGATTGGACAGCTGGACTGTCTAAATTAGAAGTTTTACAACAGCACAACAAAGAAGACATCTTGGTGGTCCGGCATAAATGCTCCTGAACCTTCTACTCCTTTAGTTCTTTTTCCCACTCTTGCCAAACTATGGACTCTCACGTTCAAAACAACAAATACACATAAAAAATATATTTGCTCTATTTCCTATGTTCTCTTTTTACGCACAGAACTTTAATAAAATATCGCAGGGTGGTCTCAGCCTAGTACTCGTCCTGTGAATGAAACTTCAACTCAGGAACCACCGTACTATATCACATCAACGACCTCCACTGCGATCATCAGCACATGTGGCTGTGGCTATTATAGAATTGTGGTATCACAGAGACGCCCATTAATATACAATTATCAAAATATAACATATATGGGTGGCTACTCGTTCTTAAAATTCAATGCCACTGTCCACAATGTACAGCATTCTAGTGCTAATGCGATGATCCTGATCCCGACGCTAATCCCCCAGCACTTGTATTGCGTTTCTCCTATTCGGGTTCTTCAGGTGATCTATGATGGATCAATAATGCTGCCCACGTCTAACACAAATCGTCAATCTGACGGTCCTTCTCATATACATCAAAAACTTGCTCATTGACCAACATTGACGTGATTTAAACTATGGACTCTGACTATCTGCTTGTTGCTCCCTTGTTTCTTGCCACTTTGCTTGCGAATGATAACTTCCGTTATTAATAACACTGTAGAGCGCAAGGCAGCTACAAAGATACTAGCTATGTGAAACTACTACCCTATACCACAGAGTGATACCTTTACCTAGTATTATGTGATTTAATTCTCACCCTTTCTCACTTGCGGGTGAGAATAATCAAAGGGGGGAATGTGGTAGGTAAGGCCTATGATCCATGCTGCTTGAACTAAACAGACAGGCGTAAGCAGCTTGACCTGTAAATGAAGCCTGTGGTTAGGCCCAGAGGAATGAAAACCCTCCTGAATGCTGCCTCCATAGAATCGAAACTTAACTAAGCATAACCAAGCATAGCTAAGCAGAATCGAAACTTAGAAAAGATAGAAAAACAGCTTTAATTGGTACTGATAAGAATGTGAGAAGCTTCTATGGAATTAATTAACTTTGTTGAAAGAAAGGTTACAGTGCCCTGCTTTCACACATATTCCAGCTAGCTAGTGACCTTGGAGAAGAGATGTATCAAGAGTCTAAGAACTGACCATTGTAATGAGGACTGTAAGGGGGGGAAACAGGTGCTGAGCCCAGACAAAGGTCCTCATTGGATAGCTACGTAACGGCACCGGGACCAATAGATGGGGCAAAAGGGGTTACTGGGACCAATGAAAAGTTTGCCTATGTTCAGAATGGAGAAGAAAGGTATAAAAGTTGTTGTTTTGCTAGAAACCATTGCTCAGCCATTTTGAATGTGATTCTGCTTGAGTCTTGTGCACAATAAATGATTTGGACCTTCTGAACAGACTCCTGGTATTATTGGATTGTTTGCGCTCTGCCGCTACAAAACAAAACTGTTCAGTGCAGGATATCTGCACTGGACTTACAGTATAACAGTTAACAAAAGTACAGTTATAACAATGTAACATAAATGTAGTTAAGCAGTGTAACTAGATACAGTGGACTTGAAGAGGGCCAGGGAGGGTGCCTGGTATGTAGACATAGGTAGGTTGTTCCAGGCGTAGGGTGCAGCAAGGTGGAAGAAGCGAAGTCGGGAGTTAGCAGTACGAGATAGAAGTAATTTGTTAGAAGAGCGAAGCTCCCGACAGAGATAAGAGATGAAAGGTAGTGAGGAGCTGCAGAGTGAATGCATTTATAGGTCAGGAGGAGAAGTTTGAATTGGATGCGGAATTGGATAGGGAGTCAGTGAAGCGACTTGAGAAGAGGAGTAATGTGGGCATGGCGAGGCTGGCGGAAGATTAGTAGAGCAGCGCAATTTTGAATAGATTGAAGGGGAAGAGATGGCTCACAGGGAGACCAGCAAGGAGTAGGTTGCAGTAGTCGAGGCAAGAGGAGATTAAGGAGTGGACAAGCGTTTTAGTAGTGTGTTCAGAAAGGAAGGGACGGATTTTGCTAATGTAGAGAAAGAAGCAGCAGGTCTTAGCTACGAGCTGGATATGTGTGGAGAAGGAGAGAGAGGAGTCAAAGATAACTCCCAGATTGCGGGCCGAGGAAACAGGAAGGATCATAGAGCCATCCACGGAGACTGAGAAGGGAGGGAGAGGAGGGGAGGAGTTGGGGGGAAAAATAAGGAGTTCAGTCTTGGCCATGTTCAGTTTCAAGCGGCAGTGAGACATCCAGGCAGCGATGTCGATAAGACAGGCAGAAATCTTGGTCTGGATTGCTGGAGGGATATTAGGGGTAGAGAGGTAGATTTGGGAGTCATCAGCATAGAGATGGTACTGAAAGCCATGGGATGAGATAAGCGCACCAAGGGATTGGGTATAGAGAGAGAAAAGGAGCGGACCCAGGATGGATCCCTAGGGTACACCAACATGGAGCGGGGTGGGAGAGGAGGAGGAGCCACCAGCACATACACTAAAGGAGCGATGGGAGAGGTAGGAGGAGAACCAGGATAGTACAGAGCCCTTGAAAACAAGCGAGGAGAGGGTGTAGAGGAGAAGTTTGTGGTCAACAGTGTCAAAGGCGGCAGAGAGGTTGAGAAGGATGAGGACAGAGTAGAGGCCCTTAGATTTAGCCAGGAAAATTTGCTAGAGACTTTTGCAAGAGCCATTTCAGTAGAATGTAAGGGACAGAAGCCGGATTGTAGAGGGTCCAGGAGGGCCTGAGAGGTGAGGAAGTCGAGGCAGTGGCGGTGGACTTCACGTTCTAGTAGATTAGATTTGAAGGGAAGGAAGAGATGGGTCAATAGTTAGAAGGACAGGTGGGATCGAGTGAGGGTTTCTTGAGGAGAGTTGTGACCACGGCATGTCTGAAGTTTACGGGGACAGTTGCAGTGGAGAGTGAAAGGTTGAGAATAAGAGAGATGGCAGTGACGACAGTGGGGGAGATGGGGTTCAGGAGGTGGGTGGGGATAGGATCAGAGGAATAGGTGGTGGGTTTGGAGGACGAAAGAAGGAGTGTGGTTTCATCTTCAGAGATCATAGGGAAGGAGGAAAGGGTAGCAGAGGAAGTATGGACGGGGTGGGGGGGGGGGAGAATTGTGGAAGGGGTAGATGAGGAGGTGGGGAATTGGAGGGTAATCTTGTGGATTTTGTCATGAAAGTAGTCAGCCAGGGTTTGGGCAGAAAGGGAGGGTGGGATCAGTGGCGGGGTGCCTTAAGGAGAGAACTGAGGGTATTAAAGAGGCGGCGAGGATCAGAGACTTAGTCAGATGGATGTAGTATTCTTGTTTGGCAAGTGCAATGGCTGACTGGAAGGTGCCAAGCATGAATTTGAAGTGTAGAAGGTCTTCCAGGGAGCGGGATTTGATCCAAGCACGTTCAGCAGAATGGGCAGAGGTGCGTAAATAGTGAGTTGTGGATGAAAGCCAGGGCTGGGGTGCAGAACGTCTGATAGGACGTGGGGTGGGTGGGGCAAGAGTGTCCAGAGCCGAGGAAAGTGCAGCATTATAAGAGGTTACTGCCTCGTTGAGAGAACTGGAGGACATAATGGAGGAAAGAGATGGAGAAATGGTGGAGGCAAGAGTCAAGGGATCAATATTATGAGGTTTATAAATATGTTGGAGGAGACAGGATGAGGTTGAGACAGTGGAAACTGAAGATTAAAGATTAAAAGGTGATGGTCAGATAATGGAAGGAGTGAGTTACGGAAGTTTGAGGGAGATGAATTAGAAAAAGTATCAGGTCAAGTCAGTGGCCGTGCTGGCCGGTGGGGGCAGTAGAACAAAGTTGGAGGTCAGACGAGGAGCTGAGGGCGAGGAGCTTTAAAGCATGGGGATCAGAGGGGTTATCGACATGAATGTTAAAATCGCCAAGAATAAGAGTGGGGGAAGAGGGATCCAGAAAGACGGAAAGCCAGGAGTCGAAGTCGATAAGGAAGGTGGATGCGGATTTGTTGGGTGGGCGATAGATAACAGCTACTCGGAGGGGAAGTGGTGAGAAGAGGCGAATGGAGTGGACTTCAAAAGAGAGAAGGAGTGAGACTGAGGCAGCAGGAGGGGTTGGAATTGGCAAGATGGAGAAAGTAGAAGCCCCACACCATCACCGCGGCCTGTGGAACGAGGTGTATGGGAGAACTGGTAGCCCCCGTGACAGAGTGCAGCAGTAGATGCGGTATCATCTGGGAGGAGCCAGGTCTCAGTTAGGGCGAGAAGATATAGAGCGTTAGAGATAATGAGATCATGAGTAAAAGACTGATTGTGCGTACTATAAGGCACATGAGAATGGGGGAGTTGGGGGGGAAAGGAGAGGGATATGGATGAGGTTGGACAGGTTACATGAGGATTTCTTTTCAGAGTAAGACAGAGGTCTAAGGGGGTGGTTATGTGAGGATCTCTTGCCAGAGTAAGAGTAAGACAGAGATCTAGAGGAGCCAGGGTAAGGGTGGGTATCTCTGGATGAGTGAGCCTTACATGAGGCACGGAGGGGGTGTGGATGGGGAATGAAGGAGGATATTGATGATATTGGACAGGTTACGTGAGGATCCCTTCTTAGAGTGAGACAGAATTCTAAAGGGGCCTGGGTTGGGGTTGTTATCTCTGGATGAGTGAGTGGCGCATGAGGGAGGGAGAGTGGAAGGGGAAAGAAGGGGGATATGGATGAGATTAGATAAGTTACATAAGGGACTCTTCTTAGAGTGAGAAAGAAATCGAGGGGGGCCAGGGTTGGGGTTGATACTACCTGATGAGGGATGAAGAAGGAGTAGTAGAGAGCGTGGTAAAGAGGAGGCAGTATGGCGGAAGCGAGGGTGGGATTGCCTTAAGGAGAGAGGGGCTGGTTGAATGAGGGGGAGGGGGAGATGAAGCTCAAGAGCAGATGCTAGGATAGAAGACAGAATGGAGGGAGAAGTGAGGAAGGTAGACTCTGAATCTATTCATAGTATATTTTGAATTGTAGGTTTTTATCTGTTCATAGTAGTAGTAGTATTTTACTATTACTATGCACAGTCTACTAGATATTAGTGAATGGATTTGGTTCTCTGAGTATCAGATTTTTCCTAATGGTTTGAGATACTTAGAGGTCAAACTGTTGTAGGAGATGGGCTGTACTACTATTTGTAGCTGATGGCTGGAAATTTTATTGACACCTAATGTGTTTACGTGGTGGTTTCGGTCTTTGGGGAATGTACCCAAGGCGCCGATTACTACTGACACTACTGTTGTCTTTTTCCTTCACAGTCACCCAGTTTAGATTTGCAGAAGTGATCCCCTTATATCCTTCTCTTCTTGCATTACTGCTACTGCTCATCATTTGCATCGTGCTATGAGGCGTACAAAGTGCTGTACACAGACATGTAAGAGACAGTCCCTGCTCCACAGAGCTTACAGTCTATTCAAGAGAGACCAACAGAACAAAAGGGACGAGGCTTTTCTTTAAGGGAAATGATTAAAAACACTTAAGAGTATTAAACAGAATCCAAACACAGCCTTGAATAGGTGGGATTTTAGCCTGGATTTGAATAAGCTTCTTCTCAGGTAATGGAATAATCAGGGCTCCAAGGAATGAAGGTAGAGGAAGGGAATCACGTGTAGGGAAGTGCTGTTACTTAACAGATTTTTTCTGTGTTCCCCTATTAGCATTTTTGCAGTGATTCTCACTAAACAAATATGCATTAAACATCTTACTTCCTGCTAATCTTTGTCACTTTCTTTCAAATTCACTTTCATTCAGACTGGAGCAAAATTCTTTCCTCCAGCTGTTCCATATTAATTTTTACATCAATCATTTGCCTTACTTGTCAAACAAGTTGCTCCTCAAAAGACAGAACTATTTGACACCTGTGAAAGAACTTCATTTGTTGGCTGCTGTTAAAATTCACTTTTAAATCATTTTTTCCTTACATTTTTTTAGGAAACTCTTTAAAATCTAGCAGCTCCTTTAATACATCTCTCTTCTGTCCAGAGCATCCAACTGCTTAGTATAGCTGTCACTTTTATCCCTGACTCGAGACATCTGATCATCTGCTGCATGGAGACAGAGGTCTGACAGAGGGACTCCTTTTCCTGCTGCATTGTCTTTCCAATTTCCCCAGGGGCTTTTTGCTTTGTGCACAATTCCCTCTTTCTTCCATCACCCCAAACAAGATCTCTTGACATCACTTCTGCCCCTCTATGCCCAAAGCCACACAACAGGCTTTACCCAAGGCTTTTGCTCTTGGTTCTAACACCCTCAAGTCTCCCATGGTGGCCTGATGGCCTTTGTGACTACCACTGTCCCCATTTCCATTCTTAGAGCAACAGGAGCTTGTTCAAGGCCCCAAATATTGCCGCAATCTCTGCTGCATTCATACTGTCCTAGGCCACAGCTGCTCAATACTCTATGGCCATGACACTCACCTTTCCGGCCCCAGCTGTGAGTCTTCCTGCTCATGGTCTGATATCCTGGACATATGCATCTGCTGCCTCCGGCTCCTTTTCCTCACTGTTACTTCACCGCAGTCAGAGGCGGCCCAAGGGGGGTGCGGGGCCATGTGCGGAGACTCGGTGCGGGGCCTTGTTTGCATAAGGGGCCTCATTTGCATAAATACTTGCATAACGTTACCATACACTAACTTTTAGTAAGCATGCCTCTTAATGAGTCTATGTATAAAGAAAGACTAAAAGATTTCTACATTACTATAATCCAGTGCCAACCGCAAGGCACATTAGGAACTACTACAAACACTGCCCATTTAGAACCCATAGCAAACCCGCAGTATCATAACAGCACTACCAGGACTCACAAAGCACCAGACCCTACCTATCAAAAGGCAACACTGCAAATATTAAACCAATACATTTCAGAGAATAACAATACATGACCTACTGGGGAAAGAGAACAAGTGGCAATGTCAAATAGGAATTACATAAACAGAATACCTCAGCTCAGTTACACATGCAGAACATAGACCATCACCAAACAAGAAATCACAATTTAGAAACAGGAAGACAATAATTAAAATGGGAACCCCAAAAGCCAACTTGGAATGTACAGCAACACTGTAGAAATAAAATTATAAATTAATTTCCTCTTGTACTAAACAAAGCATAGACGTTAATGATGCACATTTCCCAGAGCTGACATATTCCAGTTAATAAATTCAAAATAAAGAGATATTTTTCTACCTTTTGTGCATTTTTTTTTCAGTTGCAATTCCTCCAGCCACTTTCTTCTGGTTTCTTCATGTCTTCTGCTAACTCTCCATCATCTGCTGTCCATCTGTCCTTTCTTCTAGTTTTTTTTTTTCCATTCTCTCTCTACATCTGCTTTAACATACTAATCTTTCTCCTTTTGCTCTTTCCTCATTCCTATTTCATCCACTCATATTTTCCCCCTCCATCCTCAATCCCCACATACTCTCCCAATACCCAGCCAATTGTAGATTTTTCTTCCCTCCCACACAAAATATTTTTCCCCTCTCTATTTCACTCTCCCAGCCCCATCCCATTCTAATCCTCCCCCAACATCAGCTCCCTTCTAGTTCCAGCCTCACCCAGCATCCACTCCCTTCTAGTCCCCGCATCAGCCCATTTCCAGTCCTAGCTTCCCTGTCCATTTGCATTCCTATCCGAGTTCCTCCATCAGCTCATTTCCAATCCCAGCCCCCCATCATCCCATTTCTAGTTCTTTTCTAGCCCCATCATCAGCCCATGTCAAATCCTAGCTCCCCTCCACTCAGCCCATTTCAATCCAAGCTCCCTATGAGCCTATTTCGTTCTAGCCCCTCCATGAGTCCATTTCAATCCAAGCCCCCACCACAGCCCATTTCCAATCTTAGCTCTCCCCAACAGTCCATTTTCAGTCCTATCCTAGCCCCTCCATCAGCCCATTTCCTGTCCTAGCTCCCCCCCCCCACTCAGCACATTTCCAGTCCTAGCTCCCTCCCCTCATAGCCCATTTCCATTCCAAGCCCCCTCCCCATCAGCTATTTGCAGTTCAAGCCCCCTTCCACTCAGCCCATTTCCAGTCCTAGCAACCCCCCCACCCATTACCAGCCCTATCCCCCCATCAGCCCACAGCACATTACCAGTCCTAACCCCATCAGCACACCTCAAGTCCTAACCCCCCATCAGCTCCTTTCCAGTCCTAAACCCCCCCCAACTGCCCACATCACATTACCAGTCCTAATACCCCCCATCAGCCCACAGCACATTAGCAGTCCTAACCCCATAAGCCCACCTCAAGTCCTAACCCCCCTCCTCCCCATCATCCCAGGGAAAATTAAAAATTAAAGAATAAAATTACTCAGCATGCAGATAGTCACAACCTAATGGGAGACAGCCAACATGGCTTTAGACAAGGACGATCTTGTCTTACTAATCTGTTATGTTTTTTTGAAGGAGTGAATAAACAGGTGGACAAAGGTGAGTCAGTTGATGTTGTGTATCTGGACTTTCAGAAAGCCTTTGACAAGGTCCCTCATCAGAGACTTTTGGCAAAACTAAAGAGTCATGGGATAGGAGGCAGTGTACTATTGTGGATCAGGAACTGGTTAAAAGATAGAAAGCAGAGGGTAGGGCTAAATGGCCAATTTTCCCAATGGAGAAAGGTGAATAGTGGTGTACCCCAGGGATCTGTGCTGGGTCCGCTGTTTTTTTAAATATTCATAAATGACCTGGAAAGTGGAATAACGAGTGAGGTTATCAAATTTGCAGATGACACAAAACTATTTAAAGTTGTTAAAACCCAAGAGGATTGTGAAAAATTGCAAGAGGATCTTGATAAATTGGAAGACTGGGCATCAAAATGGCAGATGAAATTTAATGTGGACAAGTGCAAGGTTATGCACCTAGGGAAGAACAACCCAAACTATGGTTACACGATGCAAGGTTCCACATTAGGAACCACCACCCAGGAAAAAGATTTAGGCGTCATTGTGGATACCATGTTAAAACCCTCGGCCCAGTGTGCAGCGGCGGCCAAGAGAGCAAATAGAATGCTAGGTATGATAAGGAAAGGAATGGAAAATAAAACAAAAGATATTATAATGCCTCTATATCTTTCCATGGTGAGGCCGCACCTTGAATATTGTGTGCAATTCTGGTCGCCGTATCTTAAAAAGGATATAGCGATTTTAGAAAAGTTTCAGAGAAGAGCCACCAAAATGGTAAAGGGGATGGAAGGATACTCCTATGAAGAAAGGCTAAAAAGGTTAGGGCTCTTTAACCTGGAAAAGAGACGGCTGAGGGGAGATATGATAGAAGTCTATAAATTAATGAATGGAGTGGAACGGGTAAACGTAGATCGATTGTTTACGTTATCAGAATATAGAAAGACTAGGGGACATGCAATGAAGCTACAGGGTAAACTATTTAAGACTAATAAAAGAAAATATTTTTTCACTCAACTTGTAATCAAACTCTGGAATTTGTTACCGGAGGATGTAGTAAAGGCTGTTAGTGTAGCTGGGTTTAAAAAGGTTTGGACAAGTTCCTGGAGGAAAGGTCCATAAACCATTATTAAGAAGTGACCGAAGATATCAATGCTTGACCCAGTACAAGCATTGTGGAACTTGTCTCTTGGGGAAACTGCTAGGTACATATGACCTAGATTGGCCACTGTTGGAAACAGAATACTGGGCTTGATGTACCTTGGTCTGACCCAGTATGGCATATCTTATGTTCTTAAAAAAAAAAGCTGGCTGCTGCCGCGGCAGCATTGAATGTCCCGCAGGGCCCCCCCCTGTCCGGCAGAGCACTCTCTCCCTCCCTGTCTGCCTGCCTGCTTGCCTCAGTCCCTCTCCGCTTCAGCTTAGAACCGCGAAGGGAGAGTTCCTCCCTCGCAACTCTGTTAAGCCCACTGGGGCTTATGGGAAATTTCCCATCTGCCCCTGCGAGCTTAACAGAGTCGCGAGGGAGAAGCTCTCCCTTCGCGGCTCTGAAAATCGAAGCGGAGAGGGACTGAGGTAAGCAGGCAGGGAGGGAGGGATCTGCCGGGCAGGGGGGGCCGCGTGGAACATTCGATTCTGCTGCTACCGCTGCGGCAGCGGCAGCAGCCAGCTTTTTTTTTAAAAAAATTTTACTTTTAAAGCGGAATGTTCTTTGCGCGGGGCCCCCTGAAATGCGGGGCCCTGTGCAAAAAACATTCCCGCTCAATGTACGGGTTGGCCCTGACTGCACTCTCAACCTTCACAGTCCTTCCAGGTTCCTGGTGAGCTGACAAGGTTAAGGCCACAGTCTCATTCTTTACTCTGTGCTTCCCAGCTAGGCATTTGCAGGGCCCTAAAACCCTGTTTTAATAAAAAACTGTAGGGAGTTTTTAACATTCATCACAATTGCACACAAATCAATTGTGTGCCTACTTCCAGCAGCACTACATCCATCTCCACTAGGCCCAGCAGTGTTGTCCTTGGCTGAAATATGCACTGTCTGTGGGATCTTCTGAGAATGTCTCGAGCCCGGCTGCCCAGCCCTCCTTTCTCCTATGTCACTTGTGATAAGGAAGCTTAATATAGCTCAGGAAGGGGCTATAGAAAAGGTGAAGTGTCTCTGAACAAGCAACCTGTCAGTGCTGGTAGAAATGAGAAAACAGAATTTTGCCATAAAAGACTACCAGTCCCAGAATGCACCAGGTTTCCAACAGCCATGAGAGGAGCTGAAGTGAGAAAACATGTGTTCAATCAAAAGGGCTATGAGGTAATCCCCAAGCACTCATTGCAAAGGGCAGGGCTTGATTCAGCACAGCTGCACTGTGCTAGGATGGAACACTCATCTCAAAGGGCAAGGCCTGATTCAGCACAGCTGCGCTGTGTTAGGGAGGAGCACTCATCTAAGCAGAATAAGAGTAGAGTTTATTCTACAGATGACCATCATCTTCATGATCACCTTGGATATCCAGAGAATTGTCCTCAGTATCCTGAGAATCAGCTTGAGCTTGATCATCAGTTTCATCTGAAGGATCATCAGAAGCAGAAGCCAAACCGGACGGACAGAGAGAAAAAGAAACCCTCTGGAAGAAAGAGGAGAAAAGCCTTTGAGAGGTCTAGAAGAGTCCAAAGCAGTACGTATACTGGGAGGTATTCCAAGGGCCAGCATACACCATTGGACTGGGGGAGACCAGAGGAATGGTGCTGCAGAGCTAGGAATCTCTAGACGCTACCTGTGAGGGAGACGGCTGCACGTGGAAGGGACCCTAAGACCCGTGCCAGAAGGTATGTGAAGAGAGATCCAGTGTCCAGGGATCTGGATTGGAAGGCTGGACATAAGAACTGGACTACATACTGGCCAGGCTATATAGAGAGAAACTCTAACAGCAATGGAAGCTCAGGTATGAACACTGATCTATGCCCTAGCTATAACCTTGAAAGACAGCAGGGAAACAAGTATTCTCCTGAAAGTGCTCCATTGAGAGATTCATCTGTGCCAATCCATGATATTGAACCCATGCTTGTTGAACATTGGGGAATAATAGCAGATGAAGATCCTATTTATATGGACTGTTCTTTGTCTAAACTCCGTTGGTAACTTTCTGTTATAAAGTACAGCAACCATCACAAAGAAATACAAATTTGTTCTTTAATCTACTCAGAAAAGCTCCTGAAGCAGGATTTGACCCACACAGTGGAAGGCAAGCCAGCTAAGGGGTTTCAGCTGGTGACTGCTAGCAATTAAGCCTTACCTAATTGCTTTTGAGCTAGGAGAGAATCACTTCTGAATCTATGTGGGAAGTAATCAGAAGTTAACCTGAAAAGAACAGTTTGTTTCTTGCTTTGTGGCTTTTCATTTGTTGTTTTCCTGATTTTGTCTTTGCTTTTCCAAGTTAACACTGAAAGCAAGTTACCTGATTTATGTGCTACCAAGCATATCTGTGTTGGGAGAAATAACCCCATAAATAAATATCTTATTGGCTTTACCCAAGAGCACAACTAAATTATTGTCAGCAGCTGTGTCTGGTGTGAATGAACTACATTGCCCAAAATCCCTTGCAAATCATAGAGATATATGCACTTGCCAAGACTGAAGATTCTCACCCAGGCAGCCGTCTGACACACTGTCATGGTCTCTTTTGTCTCCAATTTGTCTTTCTTATTTTTCTTCAGCCCTTCTTCTAGCCCTCAGCCACTAGAGGCAGAAAAACAAGAAAAAATACAAGTTGGAGCTAGTGCAAGCAAAGAAATTGTCATAAAACCTTCCCTAAAACTAGGCACATCAAAATGAGCTAGCTTTTCATTCCTCCTCAGACCACGAGCTAAACTCCAAATATAAGAAAACCACATTTGGTAATAGCTAATACCTTCATCATCACTGGATTTAAATGAACAGCAAGCTAATATCAATTCATTTATTTACATACAGTTTTCTTGTGTGCTAATCTCTTATGTGGGTAGGACGCCGTGTCAGAGCTTTTTTTGCTTATTCCTTTGTGGCAAGTTTTTTATTTTCTCTGGCCAAGTTACCTAGTTCTAGGAGGGAGATTAAAAGACAATATAAGACTTAATTTCCCACAATTCCAGGATCCTCCTCTGACATCACAGCAATCTACTATCCACCCCAATCCTAAATCTACCTCATCCAACAGTATCGACCCTTCAACATACCCCCCAATATCCAGCCTCCCATTCCTAGCTAAAATAACTGAAAAAATTGTACAGAGACAGCTCCAAGATCACGTTGATGAATTTGCCCCACTAGATCCCCACCAGCATGGATTCCGTCCACAACATGGCGTTGAGATACTACTAATACACCTATTCAATAACATAACCAAAGGAATAGACAATATAAGACAGGGCTTCCTATTAATATTTATCGATATATCATCAGCATTCAACACAATTTCCCATCACATCCTATTAAAGCGCCTAATGGAAATTGGACTACAAGATACCACAATAAAATGGTTCCAATCATACCTTGAAGATAGACAGCAGAGAGTAAAATCTGGGAACCTCACCTCAGATCCCTTCAAGACTACACAAAACATTTAAAATATTTAACAAGAGTGTGTCTTCTTTCCTGACTTTACCTGTGCCGTGCTGTGAGAGGGGCTGCCTGGACCGTGCCGGTGAGCACTGGAGGACACGTGATCCGTTGGGCTATTTAAATCCTGCCCCCACCACGGGAAGTTGAGTGTGTCTTCTTTCCTGACTTTACCTGTGCCGTGCTGTGAGAGGGGCTGATTGGACCGTGCCGGTGAGCACTGGAGGACATGTGATCCGTTGGGCTATTTAAATTCTGCTCCCACCGCGGGAAGTTGAGTGTGTCTTCTTTCCTGACTTTACCTGTGCCGTGCTGTGAGGGGCTGCATGGACCGTGCCGGTGAGCACTAGAGGACACGTGATCCGTTGGGCTATTTAAATCCTGCCCCCACCGCGGGAAGTTGAGTGTGTCTTCTTTCCTGACTTTACCTGTGCCGTGCTGTGAGAGGGGCTGCTTGGACCATGCCGGTGGGCACTGGAGGACACGTGATCCGTTGGGCTATTTAAATCCTACCCCCACAGTGGGAAGTTGAGTGTGTCTTCTTTCCTGACTTTACCTGTGCCGTGCTGTGAGAGGGGCTGCTTGGACCGTGCCGGTGAGCACTGGAGGACACGTGATCCATTGGGCTATTTAAATCCTGCCCACACCGCGGGACACGCACCGCGGGCGCGTGCCCGGGGGAGCGTGCCCCGAAGGGGCGTGTCCAAAGGGGCAGATCTGCCCCTTTGGCGCCCCTTCGGAGCCCAGAGGAGCTTAGAGGAGCATTAATACCAGGGTGTTCTATCGCTGCTAATGGGGAAACGTAAAAATAAATCTTTTCCTGTTACTTCGACTGGTAAGTCGACAAAAGTGGTCGGGCCTATGGACAGTCATCTTAAGTCCATGGCTCCTCCCCCTGTAGTTAATTCTTCGATAGATTCCTCTAGTACAGCCAGTCCTGGTTTGCTCAGTTTGTCTCCTGATCCGCGTTGGGTTTTATCTCCACCCAGTATGGAGTCCCAGCATTTTGCCTCCAGGCCAGAGGAGGTAGCTTCTCCTGGTCCGATAAAACTGTCTGACTCTTTTTTGAGATTGAACTCTTTATGTAAAGTCGTTTTTTATTGGTTTCACAATAGAGAGTAATGTACATACAGTCCAACTGGCCAAAGTAAACCCAGTAAGGTTAGCACACATCAAAACAGCTGAAATCAGCAGGAACAGAAAATATCAAAACAGTCCAACATATCCAAGAAGGTTACAAAAATGTACCACCCAGCGAACCCTTGAGTGCAACCTCCAATGCCAGCTATGAGCAATAACAAGGCCCAGTCAGAGGGAGCCTCGAGATAAACAGGGACTCCCATCTTACCCAGCCTAAAGGAAACCAACCTCTAACCCCATTCCCCCTTACCCCCACTAACCAAACTACGCCCCCCCGTCCCGCCCCCCTAAACAAGGCCCAGCAATACCACCTCAAAGTACTGAACCCTACCTCTAGGATCCCCGCTCAGGTCAGGGTCCGCCCCAAGGGACAATCCCCACTAGGCCAGCCCAGTAGTGGAGCCAGTGGTCGGGGCTGGCTGGAAAGGTGCCCATATGCCCTGAAAGCGAGTCCATGTTTTACCCCCCAGAAGTCGGGCCGTACGGCCCTCCATTAGACGGAGTTCCGCCAACAGGCGTTCCCACTCCAGAATTCCCGGGCTCCCCTCCTCCAGCCAGTGACGTAAAAGACACTGTTTAGCAACTAAAAAACCCCTGTCACAGAACTGCTTCTGGGCTCTCGTTCCCTGAAAGCCCTGAAAGCCCCTTCCCCACACATGAAAGAGACACCACAGGGGGTGGAGATCTACCTCCCCTTGGACCCAGTGGGAAAGCTTGGACTGTATTTCCCCCCAAAAGGATTGGGTTACAGGGCAGAACCAAAAACGATGGGAGAGGGTACCCACATTGCGCTTACAGAGACCACACACATCAGAAGTCAGGAGTCCCATCCTGCGCGCCCCCGCCTCTGAAATATACGCGCGCCACAGCAGCTTAAATTGGAGCTCGCGGTACCGAACCGCTTCAGAGAGCTCTCGAATACCATGAAAGGCTGCTGTCGCCAACTCCACCGTAAGATCCACCAAACCATCCCTATTCCACCTCTCGACGAGCGGAGCGAAATCTCCCAAGGCTGCAGGGGGGAAAAGGAGCTCTCGCTGCTGCCGGGCCATGAGGGGCTCTTGATATTGCTCCAGTAAGAGCCAAAGACTATGTTCCCGCGAAAGCAAGCCAGCCCCCCCCCCTGAACTCTACTCACATAGTGGCGTATCTGTAAATAATAATAAAAGGTTTATTTCGGCAAGTGATATTTACGTGATAAATCCTGAAAAGAGTCGAGTTGATCCCTAGTTTTTCATGCGGAGCTGCCCAAGGTACTCAATTCCCGCCTTCGACCAGAGACGGCTCACCCCACCCGCAGTCCCAGGTACAAAAGTCCCATTCCCTCTCAAAGGCAGGCAGTCCGTGGCCCTCCAGGTGCGGCCCCTAAGCCGACAAAGAGATTTCCAGAGGACTCGCAGCATGCGCAAATAGGGGGACATTCGCCACGCTAGGGGGAGGGACCCACCTCCACAATGGAGCAAATATGCCCTATGCCACTTTTCAGAGAATTGATCGATCAAGGTGAGCGGTATCCACTCCGCGTTGCCCGCCACCACGTCACTCAAGCGCCGTACTCCATAGCAAAGGTTATAGGAGCGTAGAGGAGTCAAGCCCAGTCCCCCCTCGGCTATCGGCCGCATGAGCCTATCCAACGCTATGCGGGCCCGTCTCGATCTCCACAAAAACTGCCCCAGGTATCTATGAAGCTCCCGCAGATCCCGCCTGGTCAGCCAGAGAGGCAGATTCCGTAGTAAGTACAGCCAGCGCGGCCATTCTATCATGCGCACCAGCGCAACGTGCCCCATCAGGGAAAGTGGTAAGTCCCCCTACTTCTGCAACCGTGCAATAGTGGACAGGAGAAGCGGTCGGACATTGACCGCATAAAGCGAGTGCAATCGAGCCGGGAGTTGAACGCCCAAATAGCGTATATGGTCCGTCGCCCAACTGAGGGGGAAAACACCCTGCCATGTACCCCGCGTCTGGTGTTCTACATCTAGCACCATAGACTTCGTGCGGTTGATACGAAGTCCGGAAAATGCACCAAAGTGCTCAATCTGCTTAAGAGCCTCTGGCAAGGATGCCATAGGCTGGGTCAAGCACAACAAAAGATCATCCGCGAAGGCGCTGACTTTTATATTCCCACCTCGCCATTCTATACCAGCTATCTGCGAAGAGGCGATCAAGGAAAGTAGAAGAGGTTCCAATTGTAACACATAGAGGAGCGGAGAGAGCGGGCAACCCTGTCGCGTGCCCCGCCGAAGCAAAAACGGGCGGGAGCAGGCCCTCCCAACGTCCACTACCGCTCGGGGGGCTGCATACAGCGCCTGTACCCCTTGCAAAAACAGGCCCTGAAAACCAAATCTGCGTAAGGCTGCAAACATATACGTCCATGACACCCTATCAAAAGCTTTCTCGGAGTCTAGACTGACCAGGAGCAACGGGTCTCGCGCAAGTAACGTCCGTTCCATACCCAGCAGCACCATGCTAATATTAACCGAGGCGTCCCTTCCCTTTACAAAGCCGGCTTGGTGGGGACCCACCAACCTCGGCAGGAACCGCTGAAGTCGAGCTGCCAGTATAGATGCAAAGAGTTTTTGGTCAACGTTGATCAGTGAGATGGGGCGATATGAGGCAGGATCTTCAAGGTCCTTGCCTTGCTTCGGGATCAGTGTTATGCGAGCCGTTCCCATATCTCACGGAAAAGTACCGCCTTCAGCTATCTCAGCATATAGGACCCCCAACGTAGGGACTACCGAGCTTTCTAACAGTTTATACGCTTCATAGGTGAAACCGTCAGGGCCGGGAGCCTTATGTGTTTTCCCGGCTCGAATCGCCTTCTGAATTTCTTCCCCCTGAATTTCCCGGTTCAACACTGCCAGTTCCTCTGGCCCGAGTTGCGGGAGTGAGAGACGTTCCAGAAAATCGTCCATAGCGGCCGCCGGGCCCTCCTCAGAATCGTATAGCCATTCATAGAAAGAGCGAAAGACCCGCGCAACCTCTTCAGCTCTCGTATGTCGCCCACCCTCCTCGTCACGGATCACCAAAATCCCTCGGGATCCACCCTGATCCCGCACCAAGCGAGCCAACAACTTCCCAGATCTATTGCCATACCGAAAAAACTGATGACGATAGTATTGTTGGGACTGGATGGCTCTTTCCTGCAATAAATCATTCAACTGCTTCTGCAGTTCAAGGTATCCCGCTGTACCACTACGTCGGCGGATGGCCTCCATCTTGGCCTGCTGAAGGTCCTGGGTTAATCGGAGCACCTCTGCATTAAGTCGCTTCCGCTCTGCCCCTACGAAGGCAATAATATGCCCGCGAAGAACGGCCTTACCAGCCTCCCAAAAGGTGGCCACCGAATCAACCGTGCCATCATTATACTTGACATATTCCTCCCAATGTTTGGTCACATAATCACGAAAATCAGTTCTAGCAGCAAGATGACTAGGAAAAGACCATTTGACAGCCCCCTGTCTCACACCACGCCAGGACATACTGACCATAGCATGATCAGACACTAAAATCGGCCCTATCTCCACTTGAAGTACTTTCTCAAACCACTGCTGTGATACTAGGATATAATCAATTCTAGACCACGTTTGGTGGGCACGTGACAGATGTGTGTAGTCCCTGCTTCCCTGATGTAGCACCCTCCAAGCGTCAGTCAAAGCTCCATAATCGCAGAGATAACTGACGCCCTTCTTACTCCAACTCCCCCCAGTATTCGACCCGGAACGATCCAGGAGAGGATCATGAGGGCAGTTATAATCACCTGCTAAGATTACTGGGATCTTCGGGGCCCCCAGGACCTTATGCAAAATAGTCTTAAAGAAGATATGGTCATAGTTATTGGGGGCATAGACATTCCCCAGGAAGAGCTCTTCTCCCTGCAGTTTAAGGTGGGCAAATAGGAATCTACCCTTGGGGTCTACATCCACGCTCACGATTTCACATGCTAAACTTTTGTGAACCAAAATGGCCACACCCTTTCGGCGAGTAGCCGAGGGGGCAGACAAAACCATTCCCACCCAGTCCCTCTGGAGCTTGGCATGTTCTCTTGCTGTCAAGTGGGTCTCCTGCAACAGAGCCACCTGGGCCTTCTGTCTCTTAAGGGCTTGTAAGATTTTTGTACGCTTTACCGGAGTGGTGATCCCACCCACATTCCAGGTAACAATATTTAAATCAGGGTGGGTAAAGTCGATCAGGGCCCATATACTCAAAGTAATACAACTGAAGTCGGGCATGGGGCAGCCCAGCCTCCACCCCAGCCCATCTCAGCGAAACCCTGGGTTTGGGGGTATCCCGCAGAAAAGGGGACCAGAACCCGCTCGGTGGTACATGCCAATATTCACGCAAACCTCCCACATCATCCCCCCCCGTCCCTCCTCCCCCCTCCCCTCCTTCCCCCCAACCCCCTTATCCCTTCTAAGCCCCCCCCATATCCCCAAGAACTACCCCATTCCCTCCCCAATCCCGTTTAAAACCCACTTCCGCCATGCTCCTCAGTATCCGCGACTGAGGTCGAGGCCATAGCAATGCCACAGGGCAGCCCACCAAACCCTCCCCACCCACCCCTCCCCCCCCGTCCGCTTAAGGCACCCCAACTTAGTCTCATAGATAAGCCGGAGAGATCTCCAGTGCATAGAAGGAAGGGAGCTGCAAGAGACATAAAACAAGGCCAACAGAGTCAACAGAGTCAAAGCTGCTTGTCCTGGGGGCCACTCGGGATAATACCCTAAGACAAGGACCTCCATCTCCAAAATACACCAGGGAAGTCAGGTCTGTCGCACCAGCAGCCAAATTATCCCCATGCCATCACCTCCGGTACCCATCAGCAAGGTCTTGTTCTGTCGGCAGAGTCGCCAGGAATTGCTTCGCCTTCCCCACTTGCTCAAACGAATGAGTCTTCCCCTGCAAGGTGACCCGCAGAGTGGCTGGAAACGCTAGGGTGAAGCGGGCCTTCCGACGAAAAAGCTCAGTACAGATAGGGGAAAACTCCCGCTGTTTGGCCGCTACCGCCGCGGAGTAGTCCTGGAAAATCAAGATTCTGCGATTGTTCAGCAACAGTTCAGGCATCTTCCTATAAGCCTGCAAAATTACAGCCTTATGCTGAAAGTTAAGGACTTTCAGGATGACAACACGTGGTCGCGCAGCGTCCTCCTTACGGGCTCCCAGCCGGTGAGCACGCTCTATGTGAAAGCGGCCTTTCAATTCTGCTAGGCCCAAAGCCTCCGGAAGCCAGTTTTCCAAGAAGGAGAGCAGTTCTTTCTCAGGCTTATCCTCACCAATGCCCAATATGCGAAGGTTGCTGCGGCGCGAGCGATTCTCGAGGTCATCAAGTTTTTGTTGTACCTCCTGTAAGATTTGCGCGTGCTTGGTCAGCTCCCTCTCACGGCATACCTCCTCGCTCTCAAGGCTGGCGATCCGGTGTTCCATCTCATCAACGCGCTTGCCAAAGTCTGTTAATGAGTCTTCCATGCTGTTAAGTTTTTTCATCAACATATCAAATTTCGGATCCAAGAGCTTGACGACTTCTTTGGCAAGCTCCGCCGGGGCTGAATCCACACTTTCCCCACCTGGGGAGGCAGGCTGTATCGGCGCCGACGCGGCAGGCCCCGCTCTGGAAATCTTTTCGCGTTCTTTTTTCGCTGCTATTGGCATGTCCAGGGCTTACCGACTTCTGCCACCGTCAGTAGGCACTTCCAGATACCCTCCCAGAGAGTAGGGGAGAGGTAGAGAGGCAAATTGCAGGTTTAGATGCAGATTTATGGATGTGGCTGCCCCGGAGCGAGCGGGAAGCGTCCACACTCACTCACGCATCACGTGACCTCCTCGAGATTGAACTCTTTAAATAAGCCTTTACCTTTACCTGTTGAATTTACCTCAATTTCTGATAATGTTAGCCCTCCGAAGGACATGTCGCTTCAGGATATATGGCAGATAGTCTCCCGTACTGAGATATCCTTGAAATCTTCATTGGCAAAAATTTCCCAATTTACTAAAGAGACTGTTGAGTCATTGACTGAGCACCATGATAGATTGGTAATCCTAGAGTCTACTAAATCTAAGATGGAGACTCAACTCTCTACTATGCAAGGAGTTTTAACATCTTCTGTTCAGGACTCTTTGATTTTGCATCGTCATGATGAACTTCTTGAAAATGCTTTGCGAATGAAGAATCTTCGTATGTTGAACTTCCCCCGTACTCATTACCTATCTCCACAAATATTGCTCTCTAAATATCTGAAAGATGTTTTGAAAATTTCTAATCCTGATTCTATAATTGCATCTAAATTATACTATTTACCTACTGGTATTAGAGAGAGTATGGTTGTAGATCCGGAGTTGGGCAATGTTGCATCGGGGGAAATAGATCAATTATCCGTTAAAAGCTTAGATCTTTCTGTCTTTTTGGAGACTTCAATAGAGGAGATGCCTACTCGTGCTACCTTGTTGGTATCCTTCTCGTTGGAGAAGGATAAAGATATGATTCTTCGATCTTACTTTAAGAATAGGCATGAAAAATTCTTCGGACAGGCGATACAAGTTTTTCCCGATGTGAGCCGCAGTACTCAAATGAGGAGGAAAGATTTTTTAGCGCTTCGCCCTCGTGTCGTGGCGCTTGGAGCCTCCTTCTCATTGAAATTTCCTTGTAAGTGTGCAATTGCTCATAAGGGAAAGTCATATATTTTTCTTGCTTCTTCTCAGTTGGAGGTTTTTCTACAAGGATCAGTTTGAGGGTTTTGTTATTAGTTGCTTTTTATTTTCTTATTATTCCTGGGACACCTGCTTAGTCAAAGGGGATTGTTTATATTAATGGCTCCTCATTGCAGTGACTTTTCAGTTTTGCTCTGTATCACACTCCATTTAGTGGGCTAGATTTGTAATGTTAATATTGTTTAAACATTTTTCCTTTGTTGTGAAGATTTCCTGTATTTCCTTGTTTTTCCTCAATAAAAGGATTTAAACTTAAAAAAAATAAAATAAAATAAAATATTTAACAAACACAAGATACAGTATGCCATATATGCTGATGACATAATTGCAAATATCCCTATCCAACTAGACTCCCCAGACTATACCATTATATCAACCTGCATTCAGGAAATAACAACCTGGCTAGCCAACAACAACCTAAACATCAATATAAAAAAAACTGAAGTAATTATCATCACCAGAGACTCCAAATTCATTCCTCCAACTGCTATCAACATATCCAATACACGGATTACAATAAAAGATGAAGTCAAATACCTAAGAGTGATTCTAGACAAGCAACTCACCCTACAACCACATATCAACAAGTTATCTAGAACGACCTTCTTCAAACTCGCAACACTCCAGAGACTAATATCTCTCCTCAATAAAGAACATTTCCGTACAGTATGCCAAGCAATCATTACACCTCTGCTGGACTACTGTAATATACTATTCCAAGGTCTGCCTAAACAAACCACCTGTCCCCTACAATTAGTCCAGAACACTGCTGCCCGCATTATTACAAGCACCTCAATACGAGACCATATAACTCCAATACTACAAGATCTGCACTGGCTACCAATCTCCTCACGTGCAAAATATAAATCAGTGCTCACCATCTTCACGCCTTGATTTTTCACTGCATGCTCACACCCACACACCCAGCCACTTGATTTGTTTGCTGTGTTATTGATTTCTTTGCTGAGTAATCTGCTTTGATTTAGGATAAAGCGGTATATAAATCCTTTTGAATAAATAAAATAAAATAAATCACTTCCTTCTGGAAGGGACGGGGCTGGTTGTACTGTACTGTGCTGAGTTCAGGCATGACCAGAGGGAAGCTGAGTACCTGGACGGATCTAGCAAGACTCAAAATTGCCATCGAAGAAGAGATCCAGGGCTGGAGCTGGTGCTGTGGGGAAGGGCTAGAGAATGGCTGCAGGATTTTCTGCTCAGCAGGTAGGAGACTGGCAGGAGGTGGGCAGCAGGGGAGGCAGTACCAGACAATGCCTTCCAGCATTTGAGATACACGGTCAGGGGCAGCTTTATCTTGAGGCGAAGTGAGGCGGTAGCCTCAGGCGGCAAACTTTTGGGGGCAGCAAAAATGCCCCCAAAAGAGCCGCCTCACTCCGCCTTCAGTTTTAAACAAAAATAAACCCCTCCGTTCTGCTCCCCCTCCTGCCATCCACGAAGCTCTGTTCCGCCCCGCTTCCTGCAGCCCGTATCAGCTCCATTATGCTGTTTTCCCTCCCCCAAGCAGCTGCCATAGTGGTAATTTAAATGATTTGTGTGGCGGCGGCGGTGGCACTCCGGTTGTTTTAATTTTAGATTTTGCTGCCTCTGCCTTCCCGGACAAAGGGGGAGATGGCAGGGACATGCTGGACAAAGGGGGAGATGGGAGACATGCTGGACATAGGGGGAGGCAGGGGATATAATGCCGGACAAAGGGGGAGATGGCAGGGACATGCTAGACAAACGGAGGAGACAGGGGGATAAGAAGTAGACAAAGGGGAGAGGCAGGGGACAAATGTTGGACAAAGGGGAGAGACAGTGCAAGTTAGGATTATAATGGGCTGAAGAGGGGACTACCACTGGTAATGGGCAGATCAGGAGGGGACTAGGACTGGTAATGGGTTGATTAGGGAAGGCTAGGACTGGGAATGGACTGATCGAGTGGGGAGCTTGGACTGGGCTCATTAGGGGGGCTAGCACTGGAAATGAGCTGATTACAGGAGGCTAGGACTGGTAATGGTCTGATGGAGTGGGGTGGGACTGGTAATGGACTGATGGAGGGCTAGCATTGGAAATGAGCTGATTGGGGGCTAGGACTGGAAATGGGTTGTTTAGGTGAGGCTAGCACTGGTACTGGGGTTGAGGGGGGGGGGTCTAGCACTGGAAGTGAGCTGATTGGGGGGCTTCAACTGGGAATGGGCTGATGGTAGGGAGGGGAGGATAGAGCTGCTGGCCCTGGAAGAAAACTGGGGGCTAGGGCTACAAATGGGCTGATGTGGGGGGATGGGAGAATGGGACTGGAAGGGAGTAGATCTGAGAGGGGCTGCCATGGTATTTGTACTAGAAGGGACTGGTCAGTGGGGAAGGAGGGGGACTGGAAGGGAATGGACACCAGTGATAGTCATGGGAATGCAAGTTGACATTGGAAGGTATTGGGAGGGAGGACTGGAAAGGGACTGATACTGGGAAGGGTTACTGGGACTGGAAATAGGCTAATGGAAAGAAGTGAAGAAAACAAAAGAAGCGATAAGAAATGGCAGATGGACCATAGACCACAAAAAGAGAGCTAAGAGAAGACAGGAAAGCAGAAGCCTCAGATCGGGACTAGCATGATCAGAGAATAAAATGGTCAGACAACAAAGGTGGAAAAAATATTTTTATTTCATTTTAGCGATTGGACTTTGTGTTATCTTTATATTTTACACTGTATGGGGGAACTGCCTATTTATCTGATGTTACACTGCTTGAAGAGTCTGGCTTCTTGAGGTTTCAGTTTAAATTTTGTCTACATATTTTTATTTTTACTTTAGATTGTAAGTCACTTATTCTGTACTTGGTGAAGGTCTGTGTTCCGAGCGGGTGACTGTGCCCAGGTGTTCTGTTAATATAGAGTTTGTATATAAAGATCTATACTGTACTGTTGTAATTTGACATGTTCAGCTTTTCAAATAGGTGTATGGATGTTCCAGGGCACACTGTAGTATTTAAAGTGACGGTTTTATTTGGTGAGCTCCTTATGTGAGTTTGGAAGTTGGTGCTGATATGGTATGGTCTGGTAGATTTGCTCTATAGATACTCAGTGACCTTGTTGTAGGGTTTTGTATTAGTTCACAATATGCCTGGTACTGGAGAAAACAGAGTTACTTACCTGTAACAGAGTTCTCCGTGGACAGCAGGATAAGTCAGCCACACCTGGTGATGTCATCCGACAGCGCCATGACGGAAGTGCTCTCTAGCTCAGAAGCTTCTGAGCATGTGTGAGGTGGCCCCACCTCCCCGGCCCGCCCCTAGCCGGTCAGTGATTGACTAGCTGTACCCTCGCGGCTAGGTGCAGGAACGCAGGCCATCCTCATGCAGGGGAGGTGGGTGGGATTGTGTGGCTGACTTATCCTGCTGTCCACGGAGAACTCTGTTACAGGTAAGTAATTCTGTTTTCTCCTAGGACAAGCAGGATGTGTCAGCCACACCTGGTGTCTCCCAAGCTAAGCGTCTACGCTGTGGAGAACGAGGGAGGCATGCGATAACTGGAATTGCAGTAGTGTTTATTGAGACACAACCGGTGTACCAATTAAGGTGCAAGCTCCTAGGCAACATGCCGGGAGATAAAGAACTAACTCAATAGTGCAATACAAGAGGTAGAACAGTAACTGTGCAACAAGCATACAGTGCAAATAATAACCGTGCAATCAAATAGGCAGTGCAATCAAGTAGGCAGTGCAACAACTGGGCAACAATAACAACAGTGCAATAACAGTCTGTGCAAACAGCAACTGATAAATAGCAGCAGGAGTCTGGAATGTAGTAGTCCAGCCTAGTCCTGGGGCTGTTCCGTTGGGCCCCTGCCCAAAGGTGCCGTAGCCGCAGATAGGACTGCTCGGCCAAAGGAGCTGTCAGTCTCCGCGTGGACATCAAGGCAGTAGTGTTTCTGGAAGTTTAGCTGAGAGGACCATGTGGCGGCTTTGCAGATCTCGCTCACTGGAATTTCATGCGCGCAGGCCAGGGAAGTAGCTATGGCGCGGAGCTGGTGCGCTGTCGCCTTGTTTGCTGGGAGCGCACCCGCCCTCTGTAAGCAATACGCTACACAGTCTGAGATCCAGTGGGAGAGTGTGCGCTTGGTGACAGGGCGCCCTGGTCTGTTCGGGTCAAAGGAGACGAAGAGCTGGGTCCCCATTTGAATGGCAGAAGTAGATGCGCAGGGCGCGTACACAGTCAAGGGAGTGCAGGCGTTGCTCCTCCGGTGATGAGTGTGGGGCTGGGAAGAAGGATGGCAGCTCCACTGACTGGTTGATGTGAAAGGCAGAGGCGACCTTCGGCACGAACTTGGGGTGAGTCCGGAGGGACACCCGGTTGTGGTAGAGTTTTGTGTATGGTGGGTGTGCAACCAGGGCCTGCAACTCGCTAACCCTCCGAGCAGAGGTGATGGCAACGAGGAAAAGGGTCTTCCAGGAAAGGTATTTACCATTGGCTGTGGACAATGGCTCGAACGGTTCCTGCATGAGCTGTTGGAGGACGACGTTAAGGTCCCACGAAGGTACTGGCTTCTGTACCGGGGGCTGCAGGTTCCGGAGCCCTCTCATGAAACGTGTCACAATGGGGAGAGCGGCTATGGAGGCTGAAGCTGGGTCTCTAGGGCGCTCGTGCAGCGAGGCAATAGCTGCCAGGTGTACCTTGATGGATTGCGGTTTCAAGCCTGAGTTGAAGAGGGAGGAGAGGTACTGTAGCACAGTGGGAACTGGGCAAGAGGTTGGTTGGACGCCATGGTCCTTGCACCATATACTGAAGCGCTTCCACTTGAGACCGTATGCCTTTCTGGTTGACGGTCTCCTGGAAGCTAGAACAATCTGTTGTACCTCCGGAGGTAGATGCGAGTCATTCAAGGTCCGCCTCTCAGCCTCCAGGCTGTCAAGGCTAATGTCTGGAGGTTGGGGTGCCAGGTACTGCCGCCGTTCTGGGTCAACAGGTCTGGTCTCATTGGTAGCCGAACTGGGGGTTCCTGAGCGAGCTGCAACAGCAGGGAGAACCACATCTGCCGTGGCCAATAGGGGCGATCAGAATCACATGCGCTTTCTCCTTGATGATGCGCTGTATCGTGATTGTCACTAGAGGTGTTGGAGGGAAGGCGTATGCCAACTCCCAAGTTCCCCAGGGGATGGCGAAAGCATCCGAAGCCAATCTGTGCTTCGACGGGCATTTGGAGCAGAACACGGGACATCTGGTGTTCGCTTCGGTCGCGAAGAGGTCGATCTGGGGGGCTCCCCAGCGTCTGAAGAGGTTGTCTGTTACCTCCCCGTGGAGCGTCCACTCGTGCAGCTGGAGTTGTCTGCTGAGTCTATCCGCCAATGCGTTCTGTTCCCCTGGGAGGTAAGTCGCCTGTAGGACGCAGTTGTTGGCTAGCGCTATGGCCCATGTCTCGAGGGCTTCCTTGCAGAGTGAACGGGAACCAGTGCCCCCTTGTTTGTTTATATAGAACATGGTCACCTGGTTGTCGGTCTGCACCAAGACCGCTTTTCCTGCCAGGTGAGGTATAAAGGTCTGGAGGGCGTATTTGACAGCCCGGAGTTCGAGAACATTAATGTGGAGGGATTGCTCCGCTTTGGTCCAGGCTCCTTGCGTGTTGAGATCTAGTAGATGAGCTCCCCATCCTTTGGAGGACGCGTCCGTGGTGAGGATGAGCTGAGGAATGTGGGGCTGCAGGTTCTTGCCCACTGAGAGGTTGATAGGGTTTGTCCACCAACTCAAACTCTGAACAATCTTGGCAGTAATCGGTATGCGTGTGTTGAGTGGCTGGGAGAGTTGCTTCCAGTGATTCCGCAGGTGCCACTGAAGGGAGCGCATATGGAGCCTTGCCACTGCGAGGACCGAAGTTGTCGCCGCCATGTGGCCTAGCAGGCGAAGGATCTCGTGGGCCGAAGTCTGTTGTGTCGCCGACACTTTCGCGGCTAGGCTGACGATGGCACAGATCCGGGTCTGGGGCAGGAAGGCTTTGCAGGCCTTGGTGTCGATTATCGCCCCGATGAATTCTGTGCGCTGCACTGGTTCCAACCGGGACTTGTCTTTGTTGAGAAGGAACCCCAGTGTGAGTAGTAGGGCCGTGGTTTGACGCACCGCTCTTCTGAGTTCGGGTGCAGAGTTCGCCAACAGGAGCCAGTCGTCCAGGTAAGGAAAGATGGCGACGCCTTGTTTGCGGAGATGTGCCGCGGCCACTGCCACGCATTTCGTGAAGACTCTGGGTGCTAGGGAGAGGCCAAATGGCAGGACTCGATACTGGTAATGGCACCCCAGCGCTATGAATCTCAGGAATTTCCTGTGTGAGGAGTGGACAGGGATGTGGGAGTAAGCATCTTGCAAGTCCAGCGTGGCCATCCAGTCCCCCGCTCTGATGAGGGGAAGGATGGAGTTGAGCGAATACATCCTGAACTTCTCCTTTGTGATGAAGTTGTTCAACTTGCGGAGGTCCAGGATGGGGCGGAGACCCCCTGACTTCTTGGGAATCAGGAAGTACCGGGAGTAGAAGCCAGTGTTGATTTCGCCCGGGGGCACCCGTTCTATCGTCTGGGTCAGGAGAAGTTGGTGTAGGAGCTCCGCCAATGGTTTTTCTAGATGCTGTGGAGGCTGGCTGATAGGCTGCTTGCGCTGCCATGGAGGGGAGGAGAAGAGCAAGCGGTAGCCTGACTGGATTATTTCTAGGACCCACTTGTCCGTGGTGATCTCCTGCCAGGCTGAGAGGAAATGTGATAGGCGACCCCCCACCGGGGGGGACGGCGATGTATCCAGCGCAGGACCCAGCCAGGTCGGGTAGTCAGAAGGAAGCTGCGTCTTTGCCGGAATGTGGAATGTTTGTCTGTTTTTGCTTGCGTTGTCGCGGTTGCTGTCTCTGAAAGGAGGACTTATGGTAGGCTTGCTTGAATCTGGGCGTCTGCCACTGTCGGTTGGAGCCAGAATTGTATCCATAATATTGTTTTGTAGAGGAAAAGGGCTTGCGGGAGTAGCTCCCTTTCCGAGACCAGGACGGGCGTTCGAGTCCGTCCGCTGCCAGCGTCTTTAGAGTTGTGCAATCCTCTTTTAGACCGTTCACCGTGTCCGCGACTTTGTCTCCGAAAAGGGAGTCACCCGATCAGGGCGTGTCCGCAATTCGGTCGTGGGTATTGTCCAAAAGCCCTGATGCACGAAGCCATGCCCAGCGGCGGGCCGAGATGGCCGTGCCCGCAGTCCGGGCGGCCGTATCAAAGGTATCAAAAGCTGTACTCATTAGGTGTTTGCTGCATTCGGCTAGTTCTTGCATGGTGGCAGAGACAGCTGTACGTGAGTCCTTGGGCAGATCTTGCAGCTGGCTTTTGAGGTCGGCTAAGAGTGCGTCCTGGAACAGGACATGCTGAAACTGATGTGCTGATATCTTGGCACTGAGCATGGCCCCTTGAAACACCTTCTTTCCCACGTCGTCCAGACGCTTGGGGTCCCGGCCTGGTGGGTAGTTGGCTTGGGTCCGCGTAGACTTTGATCTTTTAAGCGCTGATGCCACCACGATGGACTGGTGAGGCAGCTGGGGCTTATTGAAACCTGGTGCCATATGTAAGATATATTTGCTGTCCAGGCGTCTGGAACAAGCTAGGCCAGAGGCTGGGGACTGCCGGAGTGTGAGTTGTTTGTCCTTCAACTTGCGGTGGAGTGGAAGAGCCATGGCTGGTCTAGGGCCGCTGAGGTACTTCATGACCTCCGGCTCCTTCTCGTCTGGCGTCTCCTCTGTGGCCAACCCTAGCTTGGACGCCACTTTTCTGAGGAATTTAGGGTATGTTAGGTCTTCAGGCACGAGTGCTGGTGGCTCCTCCAGTTCATCAGTTGGGTTCTTGGACGTATCCGAGCCCAACTCCTCTATGTCGCTTCCCCCAGAGTCCAATTGTGCTGGGGAAGGAGTCCGAGATCTAGCTGGTGCTGGGGATAGAGTCCGCGCTCTGGACAGCGACCGGCTAGGCAATCGTGGGGAGTGGGACCGCTCCAGAGCAACCGGTGGGAAGTGCACGGGCGCTACCGGCTCCTGGGCTAGCCCTGGGGGAGCAGTCTGTTCCACAAGGCAAGTGAGCAGGCTTATAATGGCAGAGGAGGTTGAATCAGTTGATCGGCTGCTTCTCTGTCTTTTGTTGTAGCCGGGACTGGATCTCCTGCTCCTCTTGTGTCTGTGGGAGGACCCACTGTGGAAATCTCTAGCACTAGACCTGTGTCTCCGGTGCTTAGCCCTTCTGTGTTTGTGTTTCCCACTGCTCTCGCGCCGATGATCCGTTTCAGCGGGTTCTGTCTCCTCCGCGCCGCTGCATGCAGCGCTGTCCTCCGCGCTGTTGCATTCGGCGCGCTGTCTCTCCTCTGCGCTGCTGCGCTCGGCGCGCTGCCTCTCCGCTCGGCGTGCTGCCTCTCCACCATGCAGCTGCGCTCGGTGCGGTCTCTCTCCCCCGCGCCGCTGTGCTCGGTGCGGTCTCTCTCCCCCGTGCCGCTGTGCTCAGCGCGGTCTCTCTCACCTGCGCCGCAGCACGCTGTGTGGGCTCTCTCTACGGCACCACTGGGCACGGTGCGGTCTCCTTCTTCCACGCCGCAGCGCTCGGCGCGGTCTCTGTTCTCGGCGCCGGTCGATGTGGAGGGACGTGACCCGCTCCGGCCAATCAGGGGGGAGCGGGCGTGTCCGGGGGAGGAGCCAGGCAAGGCCACATGGACGGCGCAATCTTGGGAGTCTGCCGGGGACCGCATGGCCGGGGAAGACGGGCCGGGGCACTGAAACCCACGGAGGGACTCACCCGAGGGTTGGAGGTCTCTCTGGAGGGGTTTTTCGCTGCGGAGGAAGGATTGCCGAGTCCTCGGTGGCTGGAACTTCGGTCAGGGCGCCTTGGATCAGTCCTGGGACACTCCGAAGTGGTCCAGCTGCGATTTTTGCGGGTCTCTGAAGTCCGGTTTGCTGGAGACTTATGCGCCGCTGCAGAGGAGGAAAGCAAGTCCTTCAGGGAGTGTTCCCGGTGCTTCCTTGCTCTTGGGGACATCCGAGCGCAGCTGGCACAGTTCTCTACCTCGTGAGAGGTCCCCAGGCATCTGATGCAGTGTTGGTGAGTGTCCATGATGTTGATCTTTCTGCTGCAGTGTAGACACTTTTTAAATCCTGGTTTAGGCATTGTAGATGCAGAATGTATTCAAGTTTGTCTAAGAGAGCTTAAAATTCCGTCCTGAGGCGAAGGCGGAAGGAAAAAGACTGACCGGCTAGGGGCGGGCCGGGGAGGTGGGGCCACCTCACACATGCTCAGAAGCTTCTGAGCTAGAGAGCACTTCCGTCATGGCGCCGTCGGATGACGTCACCAGGTGTGGCTGACACATCCTGCTTGTCCTAGGAGAATGTTTGTTGTTGTTAGTGAGATGAGCAGAATCAGAATTTTATTATTTTATTATTGTACACCGCTCTGGTGCCACTGGTAAAGAGCGGTATATTAAATGTGCAAATATAGATAAAGATAAAGATAATTATTAGGTTTTTTTTTAAGATATTGAGTTCTGTGGGTGAATGTCCTGGTTCTGCTCTGCAACCACTGTTGAAGGGGGTTCTGTGAATGCAAAATATATGTTGAAAAAGAAAAAGCAATAACCATAATGCAGTTTGTTGTTGCTGTTAAGTGCCGTCGAGTTGGAGTCGACTCATGGCGACCCTCTGGAAAGCTATCCTAAATTGTGTTCGGTCTTCAGTCAGGCGGCTCATTGTTGACAGACTGGTACCGGTAACTGCTGTTATTGTATCGATCCATCTCATTGCTGGCCTTCCTCTTTTGTGTTGACCTTCTATCTTGCCAAGCATGATGTCTTTCTCTAATGATCTCTCTCTTCGCATGATGTGTCCAAAGTATGAAAGTCGAAGTCTTGTCATCTCAGCTTCTAAAGAAAGCTTAGGTTTGATCTCCTCTAGTACCAACTGGTTTGTTCTTTGGGCAGTCCATGGTATACACAGTATTCGCCGCCAGCAACATAATTCAAAGGCATCAATTTTTTTCCTATCTTTTTTACTGTGCAGCTTTCACATCCATATGATGTTATTGAAAATGCCATGACTTGAACAAGTCAAATCTTTGTATGGAGAGAGACATCTCTGCTCTTGAGAATCTTATCTAGGTCTTTCATAGCCATTCTGCCAAGAGCAATGCGTCATTTGATTTCTTGACTGCTTGTTGCTTCTTTATTGATAGTTGATCCAAGTAAGTTAAAGTTGTTCACGATTTCAATTTCTTCTCCTTCAACGATGAACCTGTTGATTATGCCAGTTGTCATGATCTTTGTCCTCTTTACATTAAGGTGCAGGCCCATTTTGAGACTATGTTCTTTGATTGTGAGAAGCAAATGTTTCAGATCATCTTCACTTTCAGCCAATAATGTGGTATCATCAGCATAGCAAAGGTTGTTGATGAGTCTTCCACCAATGTTCACACCTCTGTTGTCTTCAAACAATCCTGCTTCTCTGATGATTTGTTCTGCATATAAATTAAACAGGTAGGGGGAAAGTATGCAGCCTTGTCTTACACCTTTGCTTATTTTAAACCATTCTGTTTCTCCTTGTTCCGTTCAAACTGTTGCTTCTTGATCAATGTACAGATTGTAAAAGAGTACGATCAGGTGTTCTGGTATACCCATGCTTCTTAATGTGGCCCAGAGTTTCTCATGGTTACATAGTCAAAAGCTTTGCTATAGTCGATAAAGCACAAATAGATATCCTTTTGGTATTCTTTAGTCTTTTCAAGGATCCTTCTCACATCTGAAATGATGTCTCTCGTTCCTCAGCCTTTCCTCAGCCTTCAGGTAGTTCTTGTTCCAGGTATGGTTGTAGTCTCTTTTGAATAATCTTCAGTAGAATCTTGCTGGCATGTGGGATCAGAGCGATTGTGCGATAATTTTCACAGTCAGTTGGATCACCTTTCTTTAGTATTGGTATAAACATAGATCTTTTCCAGTCAGTTGGCCATGATGTTGTCTTCCATATTTCTTGGCAGTACGGTAACAGCTGCATCAGATTGCAGTTGGCCATGATGTTGTCTTCTTTGTAAGTACGGTAACAGCTGCATCAGATTGCTGTAATACTTCTATGGGAATGCTATCAATGCCTGGTGCTTTGTTCTTTGATAAGGCTTTCAATGCTGCTTCAACTTCTTCTTTCATCACAAATGGTTCCAGATCATAAGGTACAGGTTGAAATGGCTGTTGGGCCACTTGTTCTTTATCATATAAAAACTCTGTATATTCCTTCCACCTTTTCTTGATATTCTCAGCATCATTCAACATAGAACCTTGAGAGAGCAGAGAGCCAGCGCAGAGGTCCGGGGAGGCAGGCACCTGCTCCGACGGTCCCGACGTCATCGGGGACCTGCTGAAATTCGGAGCAGTGGTGAGAGTTGCCTCGGGAGAGAGCAGAGAGCCAGCGCAGAGGTCCGGGGAGGCAGGCACCTGCTCCGACGGTCCCGACGTCATCGGGGACCTGCTGAAATTCGGAGCAGTGGTGAGAGTTGCCTCGGGAGAGAGCAGAGAGCCAGCGCAGAGGGAGCCAGCGCAGAGGTCCGGGGAGGCAGGCACCTGCTCCGACGGTCCCGACGTCATCGGGGACCTGCTGAAATTCGGAGCAGTGGTGAGAGTTGCCTCGGGAGAGAGCAGAGAGCCAGCGCAGAGGTCCGGGGAGGCAGGCACCTGCTCCGACGGTCCCGACGTCATCGGGGACCTGCTGAAATTCGGAGCAGTGGTGAGAGTTGCCTCGGGAGAGAGCAGAGAGCCAGCGCAGAGGTCCGGGGAGGCAGGCACCTGCTCCGACGGTCCCGACGTCATCGGGGACCTGCTGAAATTCGGAGCAGTGGTGAGAGTTGCCTCGGGAGAGAGCAGAGAGCCAGCGCAGAGGTCCGGGGAGGCAGGCACCTGCTCCGACGGTCCCGACGTCATCGGGGACCTGTTTAAAGGTTCTCTGAATAGGCGCAGCCGGAGGCGCTAGTCGGGGCAGCGATAGAAGGGGCTAGATACAAGGGGCATTACAGGCCCCTTGAGAGCCCCTTGGAGCAACGAAGGAGCAAAGAGCCTGGTTTTTCATCGTTTGGTGATGGGGAAACGTAAGAAGAAGATTGAGCCGGCTGTGGCAGCTACATCTGCGGTGGGCCCCATGGACAAACATGTGAAGGTACTTTCTGGTCTAGATACCACACTTGACCCTGAATTCTTGGTGCTCCGGCCCTCTCCGGTGTCTTTGAGTTCTCCAGACCGGACACCACCTTCTCCTCCAGTCTATGTATCTCCTCCTCTATCCACTTCAGATGGTATGCGGTTTCAGCAGAGTACCCCGGTGATAACAGGGGAAAAGCTGAAGCCTGTGGTATGGGTACCCGTTCCAAAGGAAGCCAGTTTGGTGCCTGATGATCAGGTAACTCTGGCTGATATTTGGAAAGTGGTTACCCGCATTGAAAGTTCCTTAGTACCTACTGTTGTGCAACTTTGCAGTTTCTCTTCGGAGATTACAGCAAAAGTTTCTGAAGTGGATAGTAAGGTGGAGGTTATTTCTAAACAGATCACTAATTGTGAAAATCAATGTCAGGCCCTTAAAGATGTTAATGTGTCTTATATAAAAGATAGTTTAGTTTTGCACCACAAAATGGAACAGTATGATAATTTGCTACGTGTTAAAAATGTTAGGATGTTGAATTTTCCTCATTGTCGGTTGCTTTCAGCAGAAATACTTTTGCGTAAGTATTTTAGAGAGGTTTTGGGGCTGGCTTCGGCCGATTCCATTGGCCTTTCTAAATTTTATTACTTGACTGGTAGAGCTCTGTCTCGGGGTTCTCCGGGTGGGTTTGACGAGGTTCAAGGTGCTGTTGACCTTGATCTCACCAAATTTCTGGAGGACTCGCAAGATAATATTTCTTCTAGAGCCACATTGGTGGTTTCCTTTGTGTCTGATCAAGACAGAGCTCTTGTATTTTGTAGTTATTTTAAGAATATGTCTGCTCTTTTTTGTGGAGCAAAAGTGCAAATATTTCCTGATGTCTGCAGGGCGACTCAGACTAGGAGACAGGGGTTTTTGGCCCTTAAACCTAGGGTGATCGCTCTACCGGCTACTTTTTTTCTACGGTATCCCTGTAAATGTTTATTAACTTTCCAGGGTTCCAGGTTTGTTTTCCTTGACCCTACTCAACTTGAATTGTTTCTTTCTGATAAAGAGGGTCTGGCAAGAAGGGACTGGGATAGGTGGTATTGTTAGTAGCTGCTTAGGTATTCAGGAGTTTAGTCTCCTGGTTGTTTCTTCTTTTTTGTTATTATGTTTATTAATCTCTCCCCTTATTGTGGGCTAGGTTCAGATGTATTGTTAATTTATATATTGTTAATTTATATATTTTCTTTTTCCTTTATGTATTTCTTTGTGTATGAATCATCATTATCATCTGAAAGTTTCTTTATGCTTGCTTTGTAAGTTGTAAAAGTTTCAATAATAAAAAAAAAAAAAAAAAAAAAAAAATTTCTAATGGTATACAGTCAAACCTCGGTTTTCGTTGGCCCCGGTTTTCGTACGTTTCGGTTTTCGACGTCTTTTCTGACTGAGATGTTGTCTCGGTTATCGGATATCGCCTCGGTTTTCGTTGTGTTACTGAACAGCTGATGGTCCCAATAGTGGCTGGTGCTGCTCCTCCTATGGGCAAGGGCAGGAATGTGGACAAATTGCCAGCCTCCATGTGCCTCCCCAGTCCCGGCAGCACTACCCCCCGGACTCACCGATCGCGTGTTGAAGCGAAAGTCAGCTGAGCAAGAGTCAGAGTCAAGAGCCAAGGATTGCACAGAGAGGAAGGCCCCGATCTCTCCACCGCCTGCCTGTTCTCTGGAGCGCCCCCTCAGGCTCGGAGGTAGCAGGGTAGCTGTCAAGAGCCAAGGATTGCACAGAGAGGAAGGCCCCGATCTCTCCACTGCCTGCCTGTTCTCTGGAGCGCCCCCTCAGGCTCGGAGGTAGCAGGGTAGCTGTCAATGTAAGCAGGAGATGTTGAATGAATGTGGGAGGCAGTTCTTTCTCTTGCAGGGTACGCTTGCAAATTGCTGTTGAGACGGAGTCAGCGATCAGATTACAGTGCCGTACAGTACAATATCTGTGTGTTTGCTGTCCTGTGGACGATCGGGCAGGTGAGAGAAGTGACAGGAGCTGGGTGTCTGGAACGGATTAATTGAATTTACATTATTTCCTATGGGAAATATTGCTTTGGTTTTCGTACGTTTCGGTTTTAGTCAGACTTCTTAGAACGGATTAATAATGAAAACCGAGGTTTGACTGTATTCAGAAGGTCATATTTTGCTGCATTCATGAGTGGTTTGCTCTTTTTCAACTTTAGCTTGAGTTTGCATACTAGTAGTTGATGATCTGTACCACAGTCAGCTCCAGGTTTTGTCTTTTTTTATAATTATATCTTTATTAACATTATTCAAATTCAAACACAAGGCATTTTACAGGGAAAAAAAGGAAAAAAAAACATAGTCCACATCAAGGGGAGCACAAGCAAGGGTCAGAGATGAGGCCCTATCAATCTAAACTCTAATTATTACTAACATTGCTAAAATGCAAAAAGAAAAAGCAATTTATCATAGATATTATACCTATTATACCTATGGAACCAAATTTTTTAGAAAAGTTTCCAAGGAATCAACTTCAGTAAAGACACACTTAGTACCCCCCGATAGTGACCAGGCAATTACAAGGAAACTTAAGGAAAAACGTTGCACCAGAGGCTAAGACCCGTGACTTTAATGCCAAAAAGGCCCTGCATCTAGATTGAGTTTGCCTGGAGACATCGGGGAACATATTAATTTTCCCTCCACAAAAATCAGCATTATTATTACGAAAATAAAGTCGCATAACTGTATTCTAACAGTTTCAGAAGAAAAAGATACCAAGAGAGTAGATCTCATCGAGATCAAATCCTGAGAAGATTCTATAAAATTAGTCACATCCAGGGAATCTAAAGCTATAGATGGGGCGGCAACTTGTGGCAATCCAGAAGCTGTCGGACCCATTTGCGGCAAGTAATACATTTTAGTAATTAAAGGCTTAGTACTAACTTGATATCCTAAAACTTCTATCAAATACTTATCAAATATAATCTGCGGAGATAATAATCGAGTATAAGGAAAATTCAAACATCCAACATTCACTGCCCGCAGACTATTCTCAAGCATTTCTTGCTGAGTATGCAATATAAGACTATCTTTAATAAATGACAAATTAGTAGACTGCAGCAAAGAATGCTGAGCATTCAATTTCTGACACTTATTATCTAAAGCAGCAATCTGAAGGTCATGTTGGGCCATCTTAGCCACAGAATCTCGTGAAAAATCAGTAATTTGAGTCACAACTGAAGACAAGGAAAGTTCTATATGTGAAAGAACACGCCAAATATCAGTCAAAGAAATACTCTGGATATGTATTTAATAATTTATTTAATGGTATTTATATACCGCCTTATCATTCAATCAAGGCGGTTTCCACAGCAAGCAATCAAGGGGAGGGCAAGTGTCTTCATGCAGTGGAGAGTGTGGCGTGTGGGTGTGGCTGGGGAGATGATTAGCGTTGTTTTATCTACATAGTGCGCTATTATACATCATGAGCTATTATACATTCTTATATACAGTCTTGGGGTGGTGGGAGGGACTGCAGTTCTCTCACTTCTGTTGGCTCAAGGGGTATGACCATAGTATTGGGTTGTCTTCAGATGTTTTCGGAAGTCCTTGATTTCTGTGGTTAGTCTCAGATCATCTGGGAGGGAGTTCCATATGGATGGAGCAGCCAGGGAGAGTGCTCGTTGTGCGGTATCTTTGCGGGTCTTGGTGAAGTCTTTTGGAGTGTTTACACGATTGGAGGTGCCTCTTCTTCTTGGCCTTGTGCTTGTGTCGGGTTGTATGAGTGTGTGTAGGCTTATGGCAGAAGAGTGTTGTTTGATCTTGAATATGTTTATGATTGTTTTGTATTTGATGCGTGAGATGATTGGGAGCCAGTGTAGTTCTTTAAGTATGGGTGTGATGTGATCTTGTCTTGTAGTACCGGATATAATGCGGGCAGCTGTGTTTTGTGCCAGTTGTAGAGGTCTGAGGGTCTGCTTTGGTAGCCTGGTGTATATTGGATTGCAGAAGTCTAGTAGAGGGGTTGTTAGTGCCTGGCAAACGGTGCGAAAGTGCTCTGGGTCGAGGAGGGGATTGAGTCTTCTGATGAGTCGCATTCTGTGGTATACGCTTTTGGTTGTTATTCTTATATGTGCTTGGAGGTTAAGTTCTTTGTCCAAGATGACTCCGAGGTATTTCACTTCTGATTTTATAGGTATGATTGTATCTTTTATCTTGATGTCGGGTGGGGGGATAAAGTCCGGGTTTCGCGTGATGATCAGTGCCTCCGTCTTGCTGTAGTTTATTGATAGGTTGTTTATTTTTAAGCCAGTTTGCCATTTGTGTGAGGCAGTTTGTTATATTGGTGTAGTCCGGGTTGTCGACTGAGATGGGTGTGTAGATCATGATGTCATCTGCGTAGATTGTATATTGTATGTGGTGCTCTTTCATGATGACACATATTGGCTGGATGTACAGGTTGAATAGAAGGGCTGAGAGGGCTGATCCCTGTGGCACTCCTTTTTTGACTTTTATGGGCCGGGATGTGTTGTGTCCTACCTTGACCTGTATTTGTCTGTCAGTCAAGTATGAGCGGAACCAGTTCAGGGTGGCACCGTGTAGACCGATGTTCTGCAGTCTATCCAATAGGGTGTTGTGGTTAACTGTGTCAAGTGCAGATATGTCTATGAAGATCATTAGGATGCCTTTCTTGGTGTTGTCTATGAGGCGAAGGACGCAGTCGAAGAGGTATATCAGAAGTGTTTCTACCCCATGGTTGGGGCGGAACCCGTGTTGATTGTTGTCCAGGGGAGCGTGGTTGTCTATGTGTTCTTGTAGTTGGTGCTCTACAGTCTTTTCGATTATTTTTGCTAAAAGTGGTATGCTGGAGATGGGTCTGTAGGGGATATCCACAGGTATAGCTGAAGAACCGTGATGTTGAGCCCTACCGGAAACCTCTGGAATCTGAAGGACTTGGGACAGAGGAACTGCCGCAATATCTGACAGAGAAACAGAGGAAACCACTGGAGATGCTACATCCAGATCCCGGGGCTGCTCCTCCACTATGGGCGAAGAAGTCACTGGACAGCTATTCTCTTTATTAGCAAGTGGGGCAGAGTTAAAAACCCCCAATGAAAAGGAGGAGCTGTCAAGAGAGGATGGAGATTTGGAAACGGCAATATGCAGCTTTCCATTCCCAGAGGCAGCAACCACATGCTTATCCATAGGGCCAGAGATCTTAACAGCCTTAACAGGATTGATAGTACTCACATTCAACTTCTTACATTTGCCCATTCCAGATCTCCAAACTTGTTGCTCCTCATGCGCTGAAGGGGCACAAAAGAGGCTTAACAAGCCCCTTTAAACGCGCCCCTTCAAAGCATGACCGCGACCACGCAACCGCGGTGTAGGCCGCAAATTAAAGGTCCCGGAGATGACGTCGGGACCAGGTGCTGCGTCACACCGATGCTCTGGTAAGTCCAGACTGCCCAAAACAAGCAGGGAAAACGCAGGACATGCTCAGGCAGTAGCTCAGCTCCTCACTCACACTCCCGATGTGCAGATCAAACCAACCTCCTTTTAAGGTCCCGGAGATGACGTCGGGACCAGGCGCTGCGTCACACCGATGCTCCGGTAAGTCCAGACTGCCCAAAACAAGCAGGGAAAACGCAGGACATGCTCAGGCAGTAGCTCAGCTCCTCACTCACACTCCCGATGTGCAGATCAAACCAACCTCCTTTTAAGGTCCCGGAGATGACGTCGGGACCAGGCGCTGCGTCACACCGATGCTCCGGTAAGTCCAGACTGCCCAAAACAAGCAGGGAAAACGCAGGACATGCTCGGGCAGCAGCTCAGCTCCTCACTCATACTCCCGATGTGCAGATCAAACCAACCTCCTTTTAAGGTCCCGGAGATGATGTCGGGACCAGGTGCTGCATCACACCGATGCTCCGGTAAGTTCAGACTGCCCAAAACAAGCAGGGAAAACGCAGGACATGCTCGGGCAGCAGCTCAGCTCCTCACTCACACTCCCTCCAGGTTTTGTCTTTGTTGATGTTATAGAGCTTTTCCATCGTTGACTTCCACAGATGTAGTCAATTTGATTTTTATACAATCCATTGTGTGAAGTCCATGTGTACAGTCGCAGCTTGTGTTGCTGGAAGAAGGTGTTTGAGATGAATAGATCGTTGGTCTTGCAGAATTCTATCAGTCTTTCTCCAGCTTCATTTCTGTTGCCAAGTCCATATTTTCCAACCACTTTGTCTTCTTCTTTGTTGCCAACCATTGCATTCCAGTTACCCATGACTATCAGGATATCCTGTTTGCATGTTCTGTCAATTTCAGCTTGTACTTGTTCATAGAACTCTTCAATTTCATTCTCTTCTGCAGCTGTTGTTGGGGCATATACTTGAATTATAGTTGTGTTGATAGGCATTCCTCGTAGACGAATAGAGATTAAACGTTCGCTGACTGCATTGTATTTCATTACAGTTCTTGCAAGTTTCTTCTTTATTATAAATGCAACACCATTTCTTCTTTGTCTTTCATTTCCCGCATAGTAGACCATGTGATCATCTGATGCAAAGTGCCCGATGCCAGTCCATTTCAGTTCGCTGACACCCAACAGATCAAGTTGTACACGTTCCATTTCATTCTTGACCACCTCCAACTTCTCTTGGTTCATGCTTCGTACGTTCCATGTTCCAATGTGTAAGACATCTTTACAGCTTCTGACTCTCATTTCATGCGCAGCTACATCAGCAGCCAGACGTCCCGAGGGCTTTGATCCAAGCACATCATAAATGCTGGCTTTACTCTGAAAAGTCTTCATCTCTTCCCCAGTAGCTAGTTGAATGCCTTCCAACCTGGGGGTCTCATCTTCCTGCACTATAGCATAATTTGTTTTGTTGTAACTATCCATTGGGCTTTCATGGCAAGATACAGAAGTAGATTGCGGGGCCTTTCTTCCGCGCAGTTTAAGTTTGGTGTTGTTGCCATTGTCACAGAAATGTGATCCTCCGCCGTCAACACTATCCCATTCTGCTGCTGCCCAGATGGGTGGTTTGTCTTGGTCTGGCACCTCAGCTGAGACCTGTCCATCTTGGGAGACCCTACCAGTAGTTAAACTACCGATAATTTAGCTCTCGGCATCACTGATGCACACAAGCCCTCACAGCACGACAAGCTGCAAACCAAGTAATGCAGTTTATAACAACAAAATAAAAATGAGTTATAATTTAGTTATATAAACTGTGCTGTGGTTCTCGCTCTCTTTTAGTTCCTTGGTGTGCAAACATCTTGCATTTCCTCCATATAATCTAATTAGCTTTTTGGTTTGGTTCAGTCCTTGACTGGAGTTTTGAAGAAGCCCCGCCCCCTCTACAGATGGGGGGGGGGCGCCATCTCATCCTTCGCCTCAGGCAGCAGATTGCCTTGAGCCGCCCCTGCACACGGTGCATGGGGCAAGCAGAAGAAGAAATGAGTCCGACACACTGTTGAATCCAGAAAAGAAAGTTCTGCCCTTTATTCCCTGCAGCCCCTCAGGCTCTTCTTCCTAGTTCCCCTCCTCTCACATAGCAGTTGCTTTTCCAGCTTTATGACTCTCAATTTTTGCTTTCACTCTCTCCTCTTTGTGCAATGTGTTTGAGTAAACCTCCAGAAAGAAGAGCTTACATTAAGAAATAATACATAACAAAATTGACAGGCAGATCATATTTGAATTTCAGATCACATCACATCATTAATTACTGAATATTTTATCTTTCTATAATTGAAAATAAAAATTTAGACCTTTCTATTTTGAAACAGCCAATGAACAGAAAGGGTACAGCAGAAATATATGGACTGCTGCTCACTACTCAGACAAGAGAAATGTCTTCCGATGAATTTACTGAAAATGTCCAGGTCGCTGCTTTCTGTATCTTAAATTCTGTGATATTACAGGGTTCACTGAACAAATCTGTTGCATTTCGGTGTCAGACTGAGCTGTAAGGAACAACCCTAAACTCACACCATCAGCCTGGTGCTTTTTCAGTGTAAACCAGGACAAGTACATATTTGAAATTTGAGAGCTAGAGTAAAAAGTCTTATTACTTGGTTTGCAGCTTGTCGTGCTGCATCACTTGGTTTACAGCTTGTCGTGCTGTGAGGGCTTGTGTGCATCAGTGACGCTGAGAGCTAAACTATCGGTAGTTTAACTACTGGCAGGGTCTCCCAAGATGGACAGGTCTCAGCTGAGGTGCCAGACCAAGACAAACTACTCATCTGGGCAGCAGCAGAATGGGATAGTGTTGACGGCGGAGGATCACATTTCTGTGACAACGGCAACAACACCAAATTTAAACTGCGTAGAAGAAAGGCCAAGCAATCTACTTCTGTATCTTGCCATGAAAACCCAATGGATAGTTACAACAAAACAAATTGTGCTATGGTGCTGGAAGACGAGACCCCCCAGGTCGGAAGGCACTCAACTAGCTACTGCGGAAGAGCTGAAGACTTTTCAGAGTAAAGCCAGCATTTTTGATGTGGTTGGATCAAAGCCCTTGGCAACAGAAATGAAGCTGGAGAAAGACTGATAGAATTCTGCAAGACCAACGAAGTGGTTGCAGAGCAGAACCAGGACATTCACCCACAGAACTCAATATCTTAAAAAAAAAAAAAAAAATTCTGATTCTGATCATCTCACTAACAACAACAAACATTCTCCAGTACCAGGCATATTGTGAACTAATACAAAACCCTACAACAAAGTCACTATCTATAGAGCAAATCTACCATACCATACCATATCAGCACCAACTTCCAAAACTCACATAAGGAGCTCACCAAAAAAAAAAGTCACTGTAAATACTACAGTGTGCCCTGGAACATCCATACACCTATTTGAAAAGCTGAACATGTCAAATTACAACAGTATAGTATAGATCTTTATGTACATACTCTATATTAACAGAACACCTGGGCACAGTAACCCACTCAGAACACAGACCTTCACCAAGTACAGAATAAGTGACTTACAATCTAAAGTAAAAATAAAAATATGTAGACAAAATTTAAACTGAAACGCCAAGAAGCTAGACTCTTCAAGTAGTGCAACATCAGATAAATAGGCAGTTCCCCCATACAGTGTAAAATATAAAGATAACACAAAGTCCAATCACTAAAATGAAATAAAAATATTTTTTCTACCTTTGTTGTCTGACCATTTAGTTCTCTGATCACGCTGGTCCCGATCTGAGGCTTCTGCTTTCCTGTCTTCTCTTAGCTCTCTTTTTGTGGTCTATGGTCCATCTGCCATTTCTTATCGCTTCTTTTGTTTTCTTCACTTCTTTCCATTAGCCTATTTCCAGTCCCAGTAACCCTTCCCAGTATCAGTCCCTTTCCAGTCCTCCCTCCCAGTACCTTCCAATGTCAACTTGCATTCCCATGACTGTCACTGGTGTCCATTCCTTTCCAGTCCACCTCCTTCCCCACTGTCCAGCTCCTTCTAGTACAAATACCATGGCAGCCCCTCTCAGCATCCACTCCCTTCCAGTCCCATTCTCCCCCCCCCCCCCGCATCAGCCCATTTGTAGCCCTAGCCCCCAGTTTTCTTCCAGGGCCAGCAGCTCTATCCTCCCCTCCCTACCATCAGCCCATTCCCAGTTGAAGCCCCTCAGTCACCTCACCTAACCAGCCCATTTCCAGTCCTAGCCCCCTGATCAGCTCACTTCCTATGCTAGCCCTCCATCAGTCCATTACCAGTCCTACCCCAATCCATCAGACCATTACCAGTCCTAGCCTCCTCTAATCAGCTCATTTCCAGTGCTAGCCCCCCCTAATGAGCCCATTACCAGTCCCATCTCCCCACTCGCAGTCCATTCCAAGTCCTAGCCTTCCCTAATCAACCCATTACCAGTCCTAGTCCCCCCCCCGATCTGCCCATTACCAGTGCTAGCCGCTCATCAGCCCATTATAATCCTAACCTGCACTGCCTCTCCCCTTTGTCCAACATTTCTCCCCTGTCTGTCCAGTGTGTCCCCATCTCTCCCCTTTGTCCAGCATTTGCCCCCTGCCTCTCCCTTTTGTCTACTTCTTATCCCCCTGTCTCCTCCGTTTGTCCAGCATGTCCCTGCCATCTCCCCCTTTGACCAGCATGTCCCTGCCATTTCCCCCTTTGTCCAGCATCATGTCCCCTGTCTCTCCCTTTGTCCAGCATGTCCCCCGTCTCCCCGTTTGACCAGCATGTCCCTGCCATCTCCCCCTTTGTCTGGCATCATGTCCCCTGTCTTCCTCTTTGTCCAGCATGTCCCCCATCTCCCCCTTTGTCCAGCATGTCCCTGCCATCTCCTCCTTTGTCCGGCATCATGTCCCCCTGCTTCCCCATTTGTCCAGCATGTCCCCCGTCTCTCCCTTTGTCCCCCCCTGTCACTCACTATTGTTTCTCCTTGTTGTCCACTTCCTGTCCCCATTCCCTCCACCTACACCTCTCATCCGGCGGCAGCAGGGGCACTCCGGCTGTTTTAATTTTAGATTTTGTTGCCTCTGCCTTCCCATCGCGCTTTTTTCATCAAGAAATGCTTGCAAGAATAAAAAAGGGGCGGGAAGGCAGAGGCAGCAAAATCTAAAATTAAAACAACCAGAGTGCCACCACCGCCGCCACACAAATCAGCCTGATCGCTTCCAGTTGCAAGCGATCAGGCTGATTTGTCCGACGCTTGCCGCACTCTGGCTCTGTTTTAATTTTAGATTTTGCCGCCTCTGCCCTGCCTCTGCCTTCCCATGTGGGAAATCAGAGGCAGGCCAGAGGCTGTAAAATCTAAAATTAAAAACTGATCTGGAGCAGTGCCGGCGTCAGGAGTGCCTAATGGATGAACCGCCCCTGGCTGCCATAGTGGTAATTTAAATGAAAAAAAAAACCCTCCATTCCGCTCCCCCTCCTGCTGTCCGCTAAGCTCTGTTCCGCTCCCCTTCCTGCAGCCCGTATCAGCTCCATTATGCTGTTTTTCCTCCCCCAAGCAGCTGCCATAGTGGTAATTTAAATGAAAAAGAAAGTGATGTGGATTCTTTCGGCCCTTTTGAACACCTGAAACTGTGTCCCGCACTCTAGTATCACTTGTGTTTGAGGGCGGGATGCAGTTTCAGGGGTTCCAAAGGGCCGGAAGGATCCGCATCACTTTCTTTTTCATTTAAATTACCACTATGGCAGCTGCTTGGGGGAGGGAAAACAGCATAATGGAGCTGATACAGGCTGCAGGAAGGGGAGCGGAACAGAGCTGCGCAGACGGCAGGAGGGGGAGCAGAACGGAGGGGTTTATTTTTGTTTAAAACTGCAGGCGGAGTGAGGCGGCTCTTTTGGGGGCATTTTTGCCACCCCCAAAAGTTTGCTGCCTGAGGCCACCACCTCACTCCGCCTCAAGATAGAGCCGCCCCTGACCGTGTGTCTGGTACTGCCTCCCCTGCTGCCCACCTCCTGCCAGTCTCCTACCTGCTGAGCAGAAAATCCTGCAGCCATAGTCTAGCCCTTCCCCACAGCACCAGCTCCAGCCCTGGATTTCTTCTTTGATGGCAGTTTTGAGTCTTGCTAGATCCGTCCAGATACTCAACTTCTCTCTGGTCATGCCTTAACTCAGCACAGTACAGTACAACCAGCCCCATCATTTCCAGAAGGAAGTGATTTATTTTATTTATTTAAAAGGATTTATATGCCACTTTATCCTGACATCAAAGCAGATTACACAGCAGAGAAATCAATAACACAGCAAACAAATCAAGTGGCTGGGTGTGTGGGTGTGAGCATGCAGTGAAAAATCAAAGCGTGAGTGGTGTGAGGAGGTTGATTGTGTGGTGAGCTATATACAGTATGAGCTATGTACAAGAACTATTTACATTTTTTTACATATTTACATTTACGTTTACAATTGCATTTACATTTTTTTTTTACATTTTGTTTGGACAGTTCCTTTGATGCTATAGTAGGGTTCCGTGAAGAGCGTAGTTTTTATCATCTTTCAGACGTCTTTGAGTTCTTTTGTTGATCTGATGTTGTCAGGAAGTGAGTTCCAGAGCGCGTGAGCAGCCAGGGATACTGCTCTTCTTGGTGTCTTTTCTTGTTTTAGTAAAGGCACTGGGTATGATGATAGTGTCTGATGTGTCTCACCTTATTTTGAAAGAGACAAGTCTTTTTGTGGGATGGTTAGGCTTTATTGGTGGTCTTCATTGAATTGTTCAATGAATAGGGCGGTTTTAAGTAGCTTCCGGAATTCTTTTATATCTGTTGTTGATTTTAGATTATCTGGGAGGACATTCCAGATTGTAGGGGCAGCTAGAGAGATGGCTCGCGTGGATGTGGATTTCTTGGTTCTTTTGAATTGTGGCAAAGTCAACCATCTTGAGCATGGGGGAGGTGAACAGCATAAGGAATTCACCCTAATCAAGGGGCCTCTGTTAGGTGTGCAGCGTCAAAAGGCCAGAGCTACGTTTCAAAGGCAGGAAAAACCCAGCTGGAACAAGTTCCAGGAAATACTTGATAGAGTAAGAGGGAGAGATTGCAAGCACAAGGACAGAACGCCTTGCTCTAACAAGTGCACTGATTATTCTAATGTCAGAAGGCAGAGGGATTACAAACACCTGGGACAGAAAGAGGTGGGGTTGGATCCCAGTGAGTATAAACCTTGGGTAAAAATGGAGAGATTAGAAGAAGCAGGAGAGGGAGCAGAGGAAGCAGCAGAGGACAGACTTCAGAGCAGCAAGGACGATGGAATGCTGGAGAAACCAGAGCAGGTCCTAACTGCTGGAGAAGGGCTGAGCTACCCAAAGCTGAGAGAGCTGATTTCCCTGAATCAGGTTGGCAACAGAGGTGGGAGCCAAGAAGTAGAGAGGCTTTCAGACCACCAGAGAGGTTGTCAGCAGGGCACTCTGATCAAATGGGTGAGTCAGAACCTATGCAATTGGGAGAATCAGTGTCAGAGCTAGGGGAAGAGGAAGATATGTTGATGGATTGTTCTTTATGCCAAGCTGTAGACTTGAAGTGTTGAAGAAAAGCCAGCCTTGAAAGAACTGTTCCTCTTGCTACAGTAACCTTAAAGCCTAGGCAGTGAGAAAGTAAATTCCTGGGTGTTTTGAAGTGGGAATTTACTGCAACATAAGCCCATGAGGTAAGGCTGTAATTCTTGCTTCATTGTCAGCTATGTTGAAACTCTACAATGGAGAGAAAGTTAATTGGCTATTATAAGAGTTTGTGCTTTGCTCCTGTCTTATATGAAAAAGCCTGCTATAAGAGTCTTGAGGACATTTGGAATGCTTGTTTCATAACCTAAGTTTGGTTTTCACCTGGAAGTGCAGCCTAAAGAGAATTATGGCTGAGTGAAGATAAATTGCCATAGAAAAAGTAAAGTTTGTTTTCTTTATGCTCTGATTGACAAAGGACTATAAGAAAAGTGGCATCTTGTTCTCTGTGAAAAGGCTAAGCTTCTGCAGTGAAGAGAACTTTAAAAGCCAATGTTGAGTTCTGTTTGTTTTGCCACCAACTTGCTGAACCTTCAGCAAAATCCTATAATTTATAATTCTATAAATGGTACCAGGAAACTGATCTGTTCTATTGTGTTCAAAATAAACTTTTCTGTCATAAGCCTTAACCTCGGTCTACCATAACTACAATCCTTCTACTTAAAGCATAAATATAACAGCTGATAGAAGAAGGTTCTCAACCACCACACCCTCAACAACTAGAAGACTAGTGGTTATGGCGTTGTGCTTGTGACAGTGGCGTAGTTGTTTGGATTTTGCCATTCAGGATTTACAAAATGATATAGTGCAACAAGGCTGTTGAAAGTTGTACACAGCATGGACAGCTGCTGAAAGTTGTACACAGCACGGATGGCTGTTAAAAGGTGTACACAGCACGGACGGCTGTTGGAAGGTGTACACAGCACGGACAGCTGTTGGAAGGTGTATACAGCACGGATGACTGTTGAAAAAACTTCACGTGGAGTTCACGGCTGGAGTCAGCAGACGGCAGAGCAGTCCAGCTTGGATCTTCATAAAGACACCCTTTGGAAGCTGGAGTCAACACCTGAGTCAGGTAAAGCATACCCAGGTGGGGGTTGACTCGGATTAAAGTAAAAGGGAAAAGTGAATGCTTTTGAGGTAAAGGGGACAAGGAGGCTGTTGAGTGGTGCCGCCCTTGGTGTGTTTGTTTTTCAGGAATCCTTAAAGATGGAGTCCAAAGAGTTATTTCAGTGGATGGCAACGCAGTTCCAGCGCCAGCAAGAATTGGCACAGCAAGCCCCGGAGAGTGCAGCTGTAGCTATCAAGGAGCAGCAGAAACCTGTCTTGGACTTAGTGGCTGCCCTGGTTGCTTCACAAAGGCAGGAAAGTGGAGGAGAGCCGGTACCAGCAGGACCATCATCACTTCCAATGAACAGTCTGATGGGCCCACTCACAAGTGGGGCCTTTAATTTTGGCAAACTCTCATCTGAGGATGATATAGATGACTTTCTAGAATCATTTGAAAGAGTAGCGCAAGCTGTCGTATGGCCAGCTAGCCAGTGGGCAGTGCGTTTAGCAACCTCTTTAACAGGGGAAGCGCTGGCTGCATATAGGGCTATTCCAGCTGCCCAAGCCCTGAACTATGATACCGTAAAAATGGCTATTAGAGATCGTTTGGGGTTGACTAAAAGTGACTAAAGCTGGAGAGACTCCAAAGGCATTAAGCCAAAGGATTTGGGGCCTGGCATTAAAGTGGCTAACACCACAGGAGAAAAATATGGATATGATTCTAGATATGATTGTATTGGAACAGTTTATGGCAGCACTGCCAAGGGAAATCCAATCATTTCTGATTCAACAAAACTGCCAAACCACAGAGGAGGCAACTCTGGTGACTGAACGCTACATAGAAGCTGAGTTAGCGCGTCAGCCAAGAGGGGGCACTCCAAAAGTGAAGGCTGAAGCCAGTTTTGGTATATCAGAAATGAAACAAGGAAATAAAACAAGTTGTGTGAAAACTTATGTCTGCTCTGAAAGAAAAGTGGGCTCAAAAAAAATGTTTTCATTGTGGAGAATTAGGACACTTACAGAGAGCATGTAAGGCTCGTACTGGGTTGATTGGTACAAGTGTGAAACCTCTGGGAGAGGGATTTCTCCTGCGTGTGAATATACAGGGGATCCCTACCAATGCTTTACTTGACTCTGGGGCTGACCAAAGTATGATATCTCAGAGACTTTGGCAGGCCATTGAAGCTCAAGCAAAGAATGTTCAGAGGAGACCCGAGGCTCATGTCCAGATCCGTTGCATCCACGGGGCTGCTTCTTGTTACCCCGTGTATAGACTGGAGATAAAAGGATTAGGGGTACAGAAAAGCATTCCTGTTGGCTGTGATACTAAAGCTTCCCCACGACCTAGTTCTAGGAAGGGATTGTCCCCAATTCAGGAAAGGGTTAGAAAAAGGCCTTGAGCAACAGGCAGGGGGAATGGTAACAGTGGTCCCTGGCCCTTTGTTTGGGAATCCCAGAAAACGGATTGAAAAGCCCTCGGGAGGAGATCTCCAGGATAAACAGAAGTTTATATTGCGATATTGTAAAGTTTCTGAAAAAGCCACAAGTCCTAAGAGGGCGTCCCCGCAAGCCGCGGGATATGATTTGTGTAGCGCGGTCAATGAAGTAGTGCCCAGACATGGCAAGGCTCTCATTGACACTGGCCTACAACTTGAGATCCCCATTGGCTGTTATGGACGAATAGCCCCTTGCTCAGGCCTAGCATTAAAACACTCCCTAGATGTAGGTGCAGGAGTGATTGATCCTGACCTTAGAGGAAATGTGAAAGTCTTGTTGTCTAATTTTGATAAAGAAGACTTCCATGTGTAGGTCGGAGACCAGATTTCCCAGCTTCTGTGTGAGACGGTGGGGTTTCCCCCACTGGAAGAGGTCCCTATGTTGACGCCCACAGAACGAGGTGCCTGCGGTTTTGGATCCACCAGACGAGCCAAGATGGAAGGCCTGAGCTACCTCGGAAGAAGGAAGGGAGGAAGCTGAGATGGAGGAGTTGGGTCCACAGGTAACAGAGTGGAAGAAACATCAGGAGCCACAGGTGGGTGAAGAGTTGTCCTTGGTCCAGAGGCAGGAGTTGGCCAATCTGTTACAGCGGTTTCCAGATGTCCTGACGCTGGTCCCTGGCAAAACCCGATTGGTTGCACATGAAGTTATAACTACACCAGGGAAGGTGATTCGCCAGCGGCCATACAGGTTACCAGAGACTAAGAAACAAGAAGTAATTGCACAGGTACGTGAAATGGTAGAAATGGGAGTCATCGAGGAGTCAAGAAGCCCGTGGTGCAGTCCAATAGTGCTTGTGCCAAAGCCAGATGGTACTTTACGATTCTGCATTGATTTCAGACAAGTAAATGCCATCTCGGTGTTTGATGCATACCCAATGCCCAGGATAGAAGAGCTACTGGATCACTTGGGGCAAGCCCAATTTTTGACCACATTGGACATGACAAAAGGCTATTGGCAGATTCCCCTGACCAGGGAGTCTTGCCCAAAGACCGCCTTCAGCATCCCAATAGGGCTGTTTCAATTTAAGAGAATGCCCTTCAGACTCCATGGTGCCGCTGCGACTTGCCAGAGGCTAGTAGATCAAGTCCTGCGCCCGCACCAAGATTATGCTGCTGCATATATGGATGACATCGTTATCTACAATCGCACCTGGGAAGAGCACCTTTCAAGAATTGAAACTGTCCTACAGTCAATGAGGCAGGCGGGCCTCACATTGAACCCTAGTAAATGTGCCTTTGCCAAGCGAGAGGTAAAGTACCTAAGGCACATGATAGGACGAGGAAAGGTCAAGCCCTTAATCAACAAGGTTGATAGTGTTAGGAATTTCCCCAGGCCAATAACAAAGAAACACCTGAGAATTTTTCTGGGCCTGGTAGGCTACTATAGGAGATTCCTGCCTCGCTTTGCGGAGGAGAGTTCCATATTCAGGATATGTTGAAAAAAAATTGTCCGAACCGCCTCAATTGGACCCCAGAAGCTGAGTGGACCTTCAACCTATTAAAAGAGAGGCTTTGCAAAGGTAAATAAAGATATTAAAAAAAAAAGAGAGGCTTTGCATGGCTCCAGTATTGTCTGGAGTGGACTTTGCACAACCTTTCATAGTGCAAACTGATGCCTCAGAAGCAGGTTTAGGCATGGTACTTTCTCAGAAGTGCAAAGGAGAGGAACATCCAAGTAATGTTCCTGAGTAAAAAGTTATCTCCGGCGGAGCGCAACTATTCCACCATTGAGAAGGAATGTCTTGCCATTAAGTGGGCAGTGGATGCGCTCAGATTCTACCTTACAGGGAGAAAGTTCTTACTCATTACAGACCATGCACCCTTGAAGTGGCTGCAGCAAATGAAAAGCCACAATGCAAGATTAACTAGGTGGTACATGGCTCTGCAAGCGTTCGACTTCAAAGTGGAGCATCGAGCGGGTAGACTACATCAAAATGCGGATGCCTTAGCCCGAATTACAGACTGTTTGGAGGAACTCCAATCTCCTTCAAGAGCCAGTAATATCTTAAGCAGGGGGGTATGTGGCAAAGTCAACCATCTTGAGCATGGGGGAGGTGAACAGCATAAGGAATTCACCCTAATCAAGGGGCCTCTGTTAGGTGTGCAGGGTCAAAAGGCCAGAGCTATGTTTCAAAGGCAGGAAAAACCCAGCTGGAACAAGTTCCAGGAAATGCTTGATAGAGTAAGAGGGAGAGATTGCAAGCACTAGGACAAAAAGCCTTGCTCTAACAAGTGCACTGATTATTCTAATGTCAGAAAGCAGGGGGATTACAAACACCTGGGAGAGAAAGAGGTGGGGTTGGATCACAGTGAGTATATACCTTGGTTAAATTATGGAGAGATTAGAAGGAGCAGGAGAGGGAGCAGAGGAAGCAGCAGAGGACAGACTTCAGAGCAGCAAAGACGATGGAATGCTGGAGTAACCAGAGCAGGTCCTAACTGCTGGAGAAGGGCTGAGCTACCCAAAGCTGAGAGAGCTGATTTCCCTGAATCAGATTGGCAACAGAGGTGGGAGCCAAGAAGTAGAGAAGCTTTCAGACCACCAGAGAGGTTGTCAGCAGGGCACTCTGATCAAGTGGGTGAGTCAGAACCTATGCAATTGGGAGAACCAGTGTCAGAGCTAGGGGAAGAGGAAGATATGTTGATGGATTGTTCTTTATGCCAAGCTGTAGACTTGAAGTGTTGAAGAAAAGCCAGCCTTGAAAGAACTGTTCCTCTTGCTACAGTAACTTTAAAGCCTAGGCAGTGAGAAAGTAAATTCCTGGGTGTTTTGAAGTGGGAATTTACTGCAACATAAGCCCATGAGTTAAGGCTGTGATTCATACTTCTTTGTCAGCTGTGTTGAAACTCTACAACGGAGAGAAAGTTAATTGGCTACTATAAGAGTTTGTGCTTTGCTCCTGTCTTATATGAAAAAAACTTCTATAAGTGTCTTGAGAACATTTTGAATGCTTGTTTCATAACCTAAGTTTGGTTTTCACCTGGAAGTGCAGCCTAGAGAGAATTATGGCTGAGTGAAGATAAATTGCCATAGAAAAAGTAAAGTTTGTTTTCTTTATGCTCTGATTGACAAAGGACTATAAGAAAAGTGGCATCTTGTTCTCTGTGAAAAGGCTAAGCTTCTGCAGTGAAGAGGACTTTAAAAGCCAATGTTGAGTTCTGTTTGTTTTGCCACCAACTTGCTGAACCTTCAGCAAAATCCTACAATTTATAATTCTGTAAATGGTACCAGGAACCTGATCTGTTCTATTGTGTTCAAAATAAACTTTTCTGCCATAAGCCTTACCCTCGGTCTACCATAACTACAATCCTTCTACTTAAAGCATAAATATAACAGCTGATAGAAGAAGGTTCTCAACAACTAGAAGACTAGTGTTTTTGGCGTTGTGCTTGTGACAGAATATAGTAGGTGTTGGTATATTGTTCTTGGTGCTGTTTCTGTCTGGTCTTTTGCTTGTTTTGGTTCCAATGAGTTCTTGTAGTATTCCTACTGAGATGTTGTTTTTAATTTTGTAGATGGTGAGCGCTGATTTATATTTTGCGCGTGAGGAGATTGGTAGCCAGTGCAGATCTTGTAGTATTGGAGTTATATGGTCTTGTATTGAGGTGCTTGTAATAATGCGGGCAGCAGTGTTCTGGACTAATTGTAGGGGACGGGTGGTTTGTTTAGGCAGACCTTGGAATAGTCTATTATAGTAGTCCAGCAGAGGTGTAATGATTGCTTGGCATACTGTATGGAAATGTACCTTTATAGAGGAGGGATTTTAGTCTCTGGAGTGTTGCGAGTTTGAAGAAGGCCGTTCTAGATAACTTGTTGATATGTGGTTGTAGGGTGAGTTGCTTGTCTAGAATCACTCTTAGGTATCTGACTTCATCTTTTATTGAAATCAGTGTATTGGATATGTTGATAGCAGTTGGAGGAATGAATTTGGAGTCTCTGGTGATGATAATTACTTCAGTTTTTTTATGTTGATGTTTAGGTTGTTGTTGGCTAGCCAGGTTGTTATTTCTTGAATGCAGGTTGATATAGTGGTATAGTCTGGGGAGTCTAGTTGGATAGGGATATATGCAATTATGTCATCAGCATATATGGCATACTGTATCTTGTGTTTGTTAAATATTTTAAATGTTTTGTGTAGTCTTGAAGGGATCGGAGGTGAGGTTCCCAGATTTTACTCTCTGCTGTCTATCTTCAAGATATGATTGGAACCATTTTATTGTGGTATCTTGTAGTCCAATTTCCATTAGGCGCTTTAATAGGATGTGATGGGAAACTGTGTCGAATGCTGATGATATATCGATAAATATTAATAGGAAGCCCTGTCTTATATTGTCTATTCCTTTGGTTATGTTATTGAATAGGTGTATTAGTAGTGTCTCAACGCCATGTTGTGGACGGAATCCATGCTGGTGGGGATCTAGTGGGGCAAATTCATCAACGTGATCTTGGAGCTGTCTCTGTACAATTTTTTCAGTTATTTTAGCTAGGAATGGGAGGCTGGATATTGGGCGGTATGTTGAAGGGTCGATACTGTTGGATGAGGTAGATTTAGGAATGGGGCGGATAGTAGATTGCTGTGATGTCAGAGGAGGATCCTGGAATTGTGGGAAATTAAGTCCTATATTTTCTTTTAATCTCCCTCCTAGAACTAGCTAACTTGGCCAGAGAAAATAAAAAGACTTGTCACAAAGGAATAAGCAAAAAAAGTTCTGACATGGTGTCCTACCCACATAAGAGTTTAGCACACAAGAAAACTGTATGTAAATAAATGAATTGATATTAGCTTGCTGTTCATTTAAATCCAGTGATGATGAAGTTATTAGCTTTTACCAAATGTGGTTTTCTTATATTTGGAGTTTAGCTCGTGGTCTGAGGAGGAATGAAAAGCTAGCTTGTTTTGATGTGGCTAGTTTTAGGGAAGGTTTTATGACAATGTCTTTGCTTGCACTAGCTCCAACTTGTATTTTTTCTTGTTTTCTGCCTCTAGTGGCTGAGGGCTAGAAGAAGGGCTGAAGAAAAATAAGAAAGACAAAGTGGAGACAAAAGAGACCATGACAGTGACATAGGAGAAAGGAGGGCTGGGCAGCCGGGCTCGAGACATTCTCAGAAGATCCCACAGACAGTGCATATTTCAGCCAAGGACAACACTGCTGGGCCTAGTGGAGATGGATGTAGTGCTGCTGGAAGTAGGCACACAATTGATTTGTGTGCAATTGTGATGAATATTAAAAGCTCCCTACAGTTTTTTATTAAAACAGGGTTTTAGGGCCCTGCACATGCCTAGCTGGGAAGCACTGAGTAAAGAATGAGACTGTGGCCTTAACCTTGTCAGCTCACCAGGAACCTGGAAGGACTGTGAAAGTTGAGAGTGCAGTCAGGGCCGGCCCGTCCATTGAGCGAGAATGTTTTTTGCACAGGGCCCCGCGTTTCAGGGGGCCCCGCACAAAGAACATTCCGCTTTAAAAGTAAAATTTAAAAAATAAAAAAAAACTGTCTGCTGCCGCTGCCGCAGCGGTAGCAACAGAATCAAATGTCCCACAGGCGCCCCCCCTGCCTGGCAGATCCCTCTTTCCCTGCCTGCCTGCCTACTTACCTCAGTCCCTCTCCGCTTCGGTTTTCAGAGCTGCGAAGGGAGAGCTTCTCCCTCGTGACTCTGTTAAGCTCGCCGGAGCAGATGGGAAATTTCCCATAAGCCCCAGCGGGCTTAACAGAGTTGCGAGGGAGGAACTCTCCCTTCGCGGTACTAAGCCGAAGTGGAGAGGAATTGAGGCAAGCAGGTAGGCAGGCAGGGAGGGAGGGAGGGAGTGCTCTGCCGGACAGGGGGGGGGCCCTGCGGGACATTCAATTCTGCCGCAGCGGCACCCAGCTTTTTTTCTTTTAAGTTTTAATTTTCCCTGGGCTGATGGGGAGGAGGGGGTTAGGACTTGAGGTGGGCTGATGTGGTTAGGACTGGTAATGTGCTGTGGGCTGATGGGGGGGATTTGGACTGGAAATGGACTGATGGGGGGGGTTAGGACTTGAGGTGGGCTGATGGGGATAGGACTGGTAATGTGCTGTGGGCTGATGGGGGGGTTAGGACTGGAAAGGGGCTGATGGGGAGGTTAGGACTGGTAATGTGCTGTGGGCTGATGGGGGGGGGTAGGGCTGGTAATGGGTTGGGGGGTTGTAAGGACTGGAAATGGGCTGTGGAAGGGGGGCTTGAACTGCAAATAGCTGATGGGGAGGGAGCTAGGACTGGAAATGGGCTGAGGGGGGGGGGGAGCTAGGACAGGAAATGGGCTGATGGAGGGGCTAGGATAGGACTGAAAATGGACTGTTGGGGAGAGCTAAGATTGGAAATGGGCTGTGGTGGGGGCTTGGATTGAAATGGACTCATGGAGGGGCTAAAACTGGAAGTAGGCTCATAGGGAGCTTGGATTGAAATGGGCTGAGTGGAGGGGAGCTAGGATTTGACATGGGCTGATGATGGGGCTAGAAAAGAACTAGAAATGGGCCGATGGGGGACTGGGATTGGAAATGAGCTGATGGAGGAACTCGGATAGGAATGGAAATGGACAGGGGAGCTAGGACTGGAAATGGGCTGATGAGGGGCTAGGACTGGAAATGGGCTGATGCGGGGACTAGAAAGGAGCGGATGCTGGGTGAGGCTGGAACTAGAAGGCAGCTGATTTTTGGGGAGGATTAGAATAGGATGGGGCTGGGAGAGTGAAATAGAGAGGGGAAAAATATTTTGTGTGGGAGGGAAGAAAAATCTACAATTGGCCGGGTATTGGGAGAGTATGTGGGGATTGAGGATGGAGGGGAAAATTTGAGTGGATGAAAAAGGAATGAGGAAAGAGCAAAAGGAGAAAGATTAGTATGTTAAAGCAGATGTAGAGAGAGAATGGAAAAAAAACTAGAAGAAAGGACAGATGGACAGCAGATGACGGAGAGTTAGCAGAAGACATGAAGAAACCAGAAGAAAGTGGCTGGAGCAATTGCAACTGAAAATAAATGCACAAAAGGTAGAAAAATATCTCTTTATTTTGAATTTATTAACTGGAATATGTCAGCTCTGGGAAATGTGCATCATTAACGTCTATGCTTTGTTTAGTACAAGAGGAAATTAATTTATAGTTTTATTTCTACAGTGTTGCTGTACATTCCAAGTTGGCTTTTGGGGTTCCCATTTTAATTATTGTCTTCCTGTTTCTAAATTGTGATTTCTTGTTTGATGATGGTCTGTGTTCTGCATGTGTAACTGAGCTGAGGTATTCTGTTTATGTAATTCCTATTTGACATTGCCACTTGTTCTCTTTCCCCAGTAGGTGATGTATTGTTATTCTCTGAAATGTATTGGTTTAATATTTGCAGTGTTGCCTTTTGATAGGTAGGGTCTGGTGCTTTGTGAGTCCTGGTAGTGTTGTTATGATACGGCGGGTTTGCTATGGGTTCTAAATGGGCAGTGTTTGTAGTAGTTCCTAATGTGCCTGGTGGTTGGCACTGGATTATAGTAATGTAGAAATCTTTTAATCTTTCTTTATACATACACTCATTAAGAGGCATGTTTACTAAAAGCTAGTGTATGGTAACGTTATGCAAGTATTTATGCAAATGAGGCCCCTTATGCAAATGAGGTCCCGCACCAAGTCTCCGCACATGGCCCCGCAGCCCCCTTGGGCCGCCCCTGACTGCAGTGCAGTAATAGTGAGGAAAAGGAGCCGGAGGCAGCAGATGCATATGTCCAGGATATCAGACCATGAGCAGGAAGACTCACAGCTGGGGCCAGAAAGGTGAGTGTCATGGCCATAGAGTATTGAGCAGCAGTGGCCTAGGACAGTATGAATGCAGCAGAGGTTGCGGCAATATTTGGGGCCTTGAACAAGCTCCTGTTGCTCTAAGAATGGAAATGGGGACAGTGGTAGTTACAAAGGGGATCAGGCCACCATGGGAGACTTGAGGGTGCTAGAACCAAGAGCAAGAGCCTTGGGTAAAGCCTGTTGTGTGGCTTTGGGCATAGAGGGGCAGAAGTGATGTCAAGAGATCTTGTTTGGGGTGATGGAAGACAGAGGGAATTGTGCACAAAGCTAAAAGCCCCTGGGGAAATTGGAAAGACAATGCAGCAGGAAAAGGAGTCCCTCTGTCAGACCTCTGTCTCCATGCAGCAGATGATCAGATTTATTTATTTATTTATTTAATTTTCTTATATACCGCGCTATTTGTCATCAGTGCAGTTTACATTGAAACAATACTACTACAATACAACAATTGGTCAGATATAACAGACCTATTACAAGTAACAGGAAAATTAACATGGAAGTAAACAGGGAAATCATTTATATTTCTAGAAAATACATGTTGGAGATATATAAAATCTATACAGTTAGTTAGATGTCAGATGTCTCGAGTCAGGGACAAAAATGACAGCTATACTAAGCAGTTGGATGCTCTGGACAGAAGAGAGATGTATTAAAAGAGCTGCTAGATTTTAAAGAGTTTCCTAAAAAAAATGTAAGGAAAAAATGATTTAAAAGTGAATTTTAACAGCAGCCAACAATAAAGTTCTTTCACAGGTGTCAACCCTCATGAAAGTTCTGTCTTTGAGGAGTAACTTGTTTGATAAGTAAGGTGAATGACTGATGTAAAAATTAATATGGAGCAGCTGCAGGAAAGAATTTTGCTCCAGTCTGAATGAAAGTGAATTTGAAAGAAAGTGACAAAGATTAGCAGGAAGTTAGTAGTAATCAGCGCCCTGGGTACAATCCTCAAAGACCGAAACCACCACGTAAACACATTAGGTGTCAATAAAATTTCCAGCCATCAGCTACAAATAGTAGTTCAGCCCATCTCCTACAACAGTTTGACCTCTAAGGATCTCAGACCGTTAGGAAAGATCTGATACTCAGAGAACCAAATCCAGTCACTAATGTCTAGTAGACTGTGCATAGTAATAGTAAAATACTACTACTAATAATAATGAACAGATAAAAACCTACAATTCAAAATATACTATGAATAGATTCAGAGTCTACCTTCCTCACTGCTCCCTCCATTCTGTCTTCTATCCTAGCATCTGCTCTTGAGCTTCATCTCCCCCTCCCCCTCATTCAACCAGCCCCTCTCTCCTTAAGGCAACCCCACATTCGCTTCCGCCATACTGCCTCCTCTTTACCCCGCTCTCTACTACTCCTTCTTCATCTCTCATCAGGTAATATCAACCCCAACCCTGGCCCCCCTCAATTTCTTTCTCACTCTAAGAAGAGTCCCTTACGTAACTTATCTAATCTCATCCATATCCTCCTCCTTTCCCCTTCCGCTCTTCCTCCCTCATGCGCCACTCACTCATCCAGAGATAACAACCCCAACACAGGCTCGTTTAGAATTCTGTCTCACTCTAAGAAGGGATCCTCACGTAACCTGTCCAATAAAATCAATATCTTCCTTCATTCCCCTTCCACTCCCCCTCCGTGCCTCATGGAAGGCCCACTCATCCAGAGATACCCACCCTTACCCTGGCTCCTCTAGATCTCTGTCTTACTCTTACCCTGGCAAGAGATCCTCACATAACCACGCCCTTAGACCTCTGTCTTACTCTGAAAAGAAATCCTCACGTAACCTGTCCAACCTCATCCATATCCCTCTCCTTTCCCCCTCCACTCTCCCGTTCTCATGTGCCTTATGGTACTCACAATCAGTCTCTAATAAACTTGCTTTTACTCATGATCTCTTTATCTCTAACGCTCTACATCTTCTCGCCCTAACTGAGACCTGGCTCCTCCCAGATGATATCACAGCTACTGCTGCTCTTTGTCACGGGGGCTACCAGTTCTCCCATACACCTCATTCCACAGGCCGCGGTGGTGGTGTGGGGCTTCTACTTTCTCCATCTTGCCAATTCCAACCCCTCCTGCTGCCTCAGTCTCACTCCTTTCTCTCTTTTGAAGTCCACTCCATTCGCCTCTTCTCACCACTTCCCCTCCAAGTAGCTGTTATCTATCGCCCACCCGACAAATCCGCATCCACTTCCTTACCAACTTCGACTCTTGGCTTTCCGTCTTTCTGGATCCCTCTTCTTCCACTCTTATTCTTGGCAATTTTAACATTCACGTCGATAACCCCTCCAATCCCCATACTTTAAAGCTCCTCGCCCTCACCTCCTCATTTGACCTCCAACGTTGTTCTACTGCCCCCACCGGCCAGCACGGCCACTGCCTTGACCTGATACTCTTCTCTAATTCCTCTCCCTCAAACTTCCGTAACTCACTCCTTCCATCATCTGACCATCACCTTTTAAGCTTTAATCTTCAGCTTCCGCTGTCTCAACCTCATCCTGTCTCCTCCAACATATTTAGAAACCTTCATAATATTGATCCCTTGACTCTTGCCTCCACCATTTCTCCATCTCTTTCCTCCATTATGTCCTCGAAATCTCTCAACGAGGCAGTAACCTCCTATAATGCTGCACTTTCCTCGGCTCTGGACACTCTTGCCCCACCCACCCCACGTACTATTAGACATTCTGCACCCCAACCCTGGCTTTCAACCCCAACTCACTATTTACGCATCTGTGCCTGTTCTGCTGAATGTGCTTGGATCAAATCCCGCTCCCTGGAGGACCTTCTACACTTCAAATTCATGCTTGGCACCTTCCAGTCAGCCATTGCACTTGCCAAACAAGAATACTTCATCCATCTGACTAACTCTCTTGCCTCTGATCCTCGCCGCCTCTTTAATACCCTCAGATCTTGTCTCAAGGCGCCCCGCCCCTTGTCCCGCCCTCCCTTTCTGCCCAAACCCTGGCCGACTACTTTCATGACAAAATCCACAAGATTACCCTCCAATTCCCCACCTCCTCATCTACCCCTCCCACAATTCTCCCCCCCCCGTCCATACTTTCTCTGCTGCCCTTTCCTCCTTCCCTACGATCTCTGAAGATGAAACCGCACTCCTTCTTTCGTCCTCCAAACCCACCACCTATTCCTCTGACCCTATCCCCACCCACCTCCTGAACCCCATCTCCCCCACTGTTGTCCCTGCCATCTCTCTTATTCTCAACCTTTCACTCTCCACTGCAACTGTCCCTGTAAACTTCAAACATTTTTATTTTTTATTTGTTTTATTTATTTATTTTTATTTAGCTGCATTTATATTCCGCTTTTCACTGGGTCAAAGCGGTTGAGGGATATATTTAATACGAGGGGATATGAGACACATACACTAATACTTACAGGGAACATGGGCAATGGAGGGTTAAGTGGCTTGCCCAAGACCACAAGGAGCACCTGCGGGACTAGAAACCCCAGTCCTTCCGGCCCAAGGTTGCTGTCCTCTAGTGAGATTTGAACCACCGACCTTCCGGCTGTAGTACCTTGCCCCAACCACTAGGCCACTCCTCCCAAACATGCCGTGGTCACACCTCTCCTCAAGAAACCCTCACTCGATCTCACCTGTCCTTCTAACTATCGACCCATTTCCCTCCTTCCCTTCATATCTAAACTACTAGAACGTGCAGTCCACTGCCGCTGCCTCGACTTCCTCACCTCTCAGGCCCTCCTGGACCCTCTACAATCTGGCTTCCGTCCCTTACAGTCCACTGAAACGGCTCTTTCAAAAGTCTCCAGCGATTTGTTCCTGGCTAAATCTAAGGGCCTCTACTCTGTCCTCATCCTTCTCAACCTCTCTGCCGCCTTTGACACTGTTGACCACAAACTTCTCCTTGACACCCTCTCCTCGCTTGGCTTGAAGGGCTCTGTACTATCCTGGTTCTCCTCCTACCTCTCCCATCACTCCTTTAGTGTATGCACTGGTGGCTCCTCCTCCTCTCCCACCCCACTCCATTTTGGTGTACCCCAGGGATCTGTCCTGGGTCTGCTCCATTTCTCTCTCTATACCCAATCCCTTGGTGCTCTTATCTCATCCCATGGCTTTCAGTACCATCTTTATGCTGATGACTCCCAAATCTACCTCTCTACCCCTAATATTCCTCCAGCAATCCAGACCAAGATTTCTGCCTGTTTTATCGACATCGCTGCCTGGATGTCTCACCGCCGCTTGAAACTGAACATGGCCAAGACTGAACTCCTTATCTTTCCCCCCAACTCCTCCCCTCCTCTCCCTCCCTTCTCAGTCTCTGTGGATGGCTCTATGATCCTTCCTGTTTCCTCGGCCCGCAATCTGGGAATTATCTTTGACTCCCCTCTCTCCTTCTCCACACATATCCAACTCGTAGCTAAGACCTGCTGCTTCTTTCTCTACATTAGCAAAATCCGTCCCTTCCTTTCTGAACACACTACTAAAACGCTTGTCCACTCCTTAATCTCCTCTCGCCTCGACTACTGCAACCTACTCCTTGTTGGTCTCCCTGTGAGCCATTTCTTCCCCCTTCAATCTATTCAAAATTACGCTGCTCTACTAATCTTCCGCCAGCCTCGCCATGCCCACATTCCTCCTCTGTAGGTTTATTTCTGTTATTACCATGTATAATTCCCTGTTGTATGCGCTCTATTAACAGTGTTATTGAAAATACAGTGGAGCGGAAAACCGCAACTAAGATTTTGGCCTTATGGCACTCTAATCCTGCTATGTATGGTCGAAACCCGACCCCAGTGTAATTGAGTGATTTAACTCTCACACCTTATTAGTAATAGGGTGAGATTAATCAAAGGGGGGAATGTGGTAGGCGAAGGCCTATGATCCATGGTGTCTGAAATAAGCAGACAGGCCAAACAGCTTGACCTGTAAATGAAGCCTGTGGAGAGGCCCAGAGGAATTACACACTCCCCTAGATGCTGCTACCTTAGAATCGAAACTTAGAAAATATAGAAAAACAAGATTTAATTGGTATTGATAAGAGGGTGAAGTTTCTATGGAATTAATTAACTGCTGAAAGAAAAGTTACAGTGCCCTGCTTTCCCACATGTTCTAGTTAGCCAAGTGACCTTGGAGGAGAATTGTATCAAGAGTCTAAGAACTGTCCATTGTAATGGGGACTGTAAGGGGGGCAAGCAGGTGTTAAGCCCAGACCAAGGTCCTCATTGGACAACTACGTAACGGTACCGGGACCAATAGATGGGTGAGAGGGGTTACCGGGACCAATGAAAAGTTTGCCTATGTCCAGAATGGAGAAGAACAGTATAAAAGTTGTTGTTTTGCTAGAAACCATTGCTCAGCCATTTTGAATGTGATTCTGCTTGAGTCTTGTGCACAAATAAATGATTTGGACCTTCTGAACAGACTCCTGGTATTATTGGATTGTTTGCGCTCTGCCGCTACATATTCTTGGTGCATTGGGTGGGAAGTGTGGTTAGTAGAGGGTATACAGGACAATATACCACGACTTTCCGCCTCTACAGGTTTGGTCCTGCCGGGATCGTGCCCTCCCGACGTGGGCTTGGCTCCCACGCGCCACCGGTCCAGTTGCATCAGAGGGAGTTGGGCCAGGCCTCAGCGGGTGCCGGACCCTGTCGGAACCAACACCTCGAACCCATGAGGGGAGTCCGAGGTCCAACTCATGCGCTTGCCTGGGAACGGGGACCGGATCCGGTGAGTATAGTTTTTGATATGTCTAGACAGATGAGTCAGATCTGCAGCTTGTAAACTTGTAACTTGTAAGGCCTTGTAAACTTGGAACTTGGAACTTGATTTTGGTAAGAGAGCTTGATCACCTCTCACCTCTCAAGACGGTCCGATTAACCCTGCATAGTGTATTCATGGGGTGAAACTATCGTCTTCTTGATTTTGACTTTGATTTTGAACTTGGTATAGCCTAGTCAGAAGAGACAGGATTGGGCTATTTTGGGATACGTTGCTAGAATGATTGTGTGAATGAAGTGTGAATGAGAGGTCTGGCAACACGGACCAAGCAAAGGCGGACTCCTGAGTAACGCATTTCCTGGCCGGGCGACCGCGTCCAGGTTGTAAAAAGGAGGAAGCAACCGTCGTCTTGTCTTGTTATTTGTTTCCCTTGAATGTTTCTAGGGCCATGAGGACCCCTTGCCCACGGTCCGCCCTCCTTTTCCCTTCTGTTTATTGTTGCGTGCACACATCGATATGGGAGGGGCGGGGTCTACCAGGCGCACTCCGTTAGAATGTATGATCAAGTACTTTAATAAAGGATATTCAGAAGATTATGGAGTAAAAATGACTGCATCACGATTACAAGTTTTGTGTACTAGGGAGTGGCCTGCATTAGACCCTATGTGGCCCCGAGAGGGAACCTTTACTATAGGAATTATTCAGTCAGTTCACCAGAAGGTGCGAGTAGCGCACCCCGACCAGTATCCCTATATAGATTCCTGGTTAAGTATTTGTGAGAGCCCGCCCCCTTGGGCATGGCGCTGTTATGAAGAACAGTGCAGAATAATGTTAGCATTAACAGACCAGACACCGAAAACAGGGACAGTTAAGAAACCTATTCTTGTTGATCCTGAGTCCCCGGGAGTTGTAATTAGACAGCCCTGAGCCCAGCGCCCAGTGAAAGTACCACCGCGTCCTGCGGCAGCGCCCCGGGAACAGCAGGACCCATCCCCTGACCCACCAGGAGATCAGATAGATGATACACCTCTTGACAAGGATACCGATCCGCCCGAGACTGAGGATAAGGTTGAGTCAGAGCCAGAAGAAGAGGAAGTGTCTTCACAGGGCGAGACTGACAGTGTAAAATCAACTGTCAGCGCAAGATCATCTGTTACAAGCGAAGCGTCCCAGACTAAGCGCACTGTGAGACAGAAAGCCCCTGCCAAGAAAGTCTCTATTAAGACACAGAAAGCGCCTGTTAAGAAAATGATGCCACTGCAGCAGGTCCCGGGAATGCCCGTGAGAAATGAGGATGACCAGATAGTAGCGGGACCCCTAAGTCTAGTATATGTGCCCTTCTCCACTACTGATTTGCTGAATTGGAAATTGCATTATGCTTCCTACACTGACAAGCCCCAAGAGTTAACAGAATTAATGAATACCATTATGCAGACCCACCAACCCACCTGGTCAGATTGCCGTCAGCTCCTGTCTACCTTATTTACTACTGAGGAGCGGACACGAATTAAGCGAGCAGCTATCGATTGGCTAGCAGATAATCCCCTGGCAGAGGGAGGGGAAGGAGCAGGAATAGATAATCGCGAAGCAGCCAAAAGAGAATTCCCTAATGAGGACCCCCAGTGGGATCCAAATACCGAAAGAGGATCCAGAGCTTTATCACGGTTTCGCCAAGGCCTTATGCAAGGTCTGCGAAAGGGGGGTCAGAAAACCATGAATCTCTCCAAGATAACCGAAGTTACTCAGGGCGTAGACGAGAGCCCAGCAGTTTTCTATGAAAGATTATCTGAAGCATACAGGATGTACACTCCCTATGATCCAGATGCACCGGGAAGCCTATGCATGGTGAATGCCGCTTTTGTAAGCCAGTCACAACCAGACATTAGACGTAAGCTACAGAAATTAGAAGGGTTTGCGGGCATGAATGCAACTCAGTTACTGGAAGTCGCTCATAAAGTGTTTGTGAATCGTGATAATGAAAGACAGAAAGAAAGTGATCGAAAGATGAAGAAGAAAGCTGATTTTTTGGCTGCGGCCATAGTTGAACAGAAAAGGGGAGGTATCCCTAGTCGAAGGAGCAGAGGAAGAGGGCGGGGCCGAGGAGACAGCCAGCCCACACTAGGCGCGAATCAATGCGCTTATTGCAAAGAAGAAGGACATTGGAGAAATGCATGCCCGCAACTCGAAGACACCTCTCAAGACGAAGGGGAGAGCGCCCCTTCGCGAGAAAGAGGGAGAGGACGACCCCAGAATCGCAGAGGAACAAACCGAGTGCATTTTCAACGGGAGAGAGAAGAGGCTATAGTTGCAGCCGCCACAGCCTACGATTTGGATGAAGCAGATTAGGACAGACCGGGCTCCGAATTCGCTTTAGGTCTCCAGGAGCCTATGGTCAGTATACAGATAGGAGACCAATTCATGGACTTTATGGTTGATACTGGAGCAGAACATTCTGTAGTGGATAAGCAAATAGCCCCTTTATCTACAAGAGCAGTCACTATTATGGGAGCAACTGGTGCCAAAGCCACCAAGTCGTTTCTTCAAAACCGCATATGAAATTTAGGAGGACAGCAAATAGCGCACCAATTCCTTTACATGCCCGAGTGCCCAGTGCCACTACTGGGACGAGATATGCTAGCCAAACTACAGGCCCAAATATCCTTTACTGAGAAAGGAGAAATGCAAATGACAGTGAATTCAAAGCCTGCAGGACTGATGGTGCTTACTGTTCCCCGAGAAGAAGAGTGGAGATATTATAGTACCGAGCCAACTCTTGACACCAATCCCAATATGATAGAAAACATTGTAGCCCCTCCTGGAGTATGGGCAGAGGGCAATCCACCAGGCCTAGCCAAACATATAGCCCCAGTAATCGTGAACCTCAAGCCTAGTTCAGAACCAGTACATGTTAAACAATACCCACTCCCAAGAGCAGCAATTGAAGGCATTCACCGCCACCTGTTAAGACTACTGGAGTATGGCCTACTTAAAGTATGTCAGTCACCTTGGAACACTCCTCTCTTGCCAGTAAAGAAACCTGGGACAGGTGATTACCGCCCAGTGCAAGACCTAAGGAGAGTAAATGAAGCAGTTGAAACCATACATCCAGTTGTGCCAAATCCCTATACACTCCTAGGACTAATTCCTGCTGACGCTACTCACTTTACTGTTTTGGATTTGAAGGATGCATTCTTTTGCATAAGGTTAGCCCCAATTAGCCAATTGCTGTTTGCCTTTGAATGGCAGGACCCCGTATCAGGAAGACGGGGCCAACTCACTTGGACACGATTACCTCAAGGATTCAAGAACTCACCCACCATTTTTAGTGCTGCACTAAACCAAGATCTTTCAAGCTACCCTGTAGCTCCTGGGAAAAGAGTACTTCTCCAGTATGTGGATGACCTACTGGTGGCTGCCACATCAGAAAGTGAATGTGTGCAAGCCACTAACGACCTCTTGCAACTACTGGATGAAGCTGGGTACAAAGTTTCCAGAGCAAAAGCCCAGCTATGCCAAAAAGAAGTCAAATATTTGGGCTTCCGCCTGACCAAAGGAAGCCGACAGCTAGGACGAGAAAGAAAAGAAGCCGTATGCAGTATCCAAACCCCCACTACCAGGAGACAAGTCAGAGCCTTTCTGGGAGCAGCAGGATACTGCCGAATATGGATACCCAACTTTGCTCATATTGCTAAACCACTATATGAAGCCACCAAAGGAGAAGAAAAGTCGCCACTAGAATGGGGACCTGAGCAAGATGCAGCTTTCAAAACCTTGAAGGAAGCATTGATGTCATCACCAGCACTTGGATTACCAGATGTCCAGAAGCCTTTCCATCTATTTGTACATGAAATGCAAGGGAACGCTCTAGGCATGTTGACTCAGACATTAGGACATTGGGAGCGACCTGTAGCATACTTATCGAAACAATTGGACACTGTAGCCAAAGGATGGCCACCTTGTTTGAGAGCTGTTGCAGCCACAGCGTTGTTAGTGAGTGAGGCAGACAAACTCACCTTAGGACAGCATCTACGCATCACAGTACCACACGCAGTACTTGCCCTCATGGAACAAAAAGCAAACCATTGGCTCACGAATTCTCGAATGCTGAAATACCAAAGTATGCTATGTGAAAATCCGCAAATACAACTGGAAGTGAGCCACGCCTTGAATCCAGCCACGTTGATACCAATCAGTCGAGACCCTCCAGAGCATGACTGTATAGAAGTCATGGATACTGTATTCTCAAGTAGACCTGATTTGACTGATGTGCCACTAGAAAATCCTGATCAGACCTATTTCGTGGATGGAAGCAGCCTCATTATCAATGGACGACGCTGTGCCGGGTACGCAGTGGTCACCCGGGAGAAAGTCATTGAATCATCAGCTCTCGCATCAGGCACATCAGCCCAGAAAGCAGAATTGATAGCACTCACAAGAGCACTAGTATTGGGTGCTGGACTTCAGTTGAATGTATATACGGACTCAAAATATGCCTTCACCATTCTGCATGCACATGGAGCTCTCTACAAATAACGAGGGCTCATCACCTCGGGAGGCAAATCAATTAAATACGGCCCGGAAATATTGATGTTACTAGATGCAGTATGGGCCCCGACACGTGTTGCTGTCATGCACTGTCGAGGACACCAAGCAGGAAAAGGGGAAGTTGCCCAAGGAAACAGATTTGCTGATGCTTCAGCACGCAAAGCAGCCATGACAGGCCACATTTCATCGCAAGTCATACCAGTACAAGCAGTATTGTTTCCTGTGCCCCTTAATTTGTGGACACCACGATATACCACCAAATAATTGGACTACTACTATGATAAAGAGAAGGGGGTGCTGAAGGATGGGTGGATTGAGCTGCCACCACCAGAGGGCAGTCAACCACCAGGACGGATAGTAATCCCTGAATCATTGGGACCAGCTTTCATTAAGGCCTTTCATCAAGCCACACATTATGGGAAAAGTGCTATGGAGAAAGCACTTAAACCACATTTTTGCATTGCTCTGTTGGGAGCCTTGTCAGCCTCAGTAGCCCGCCAGTGTCTAATTTGTGCCAAGAACAATGCTAAACAAGGTCCTACGCCACCACCTCGAGTTCAGTCAGGAGGTGTAACCCCTATGCACCACCTACAAGTAGACTTTACTGAAATGCCGAAAGCCAGTGGATACCATTACTTGTTAGTTCTAGTTTGTACCTTCTCTGGGTGGGTGGAGGCCTTCCCCACCAGGACTGAAAAAGCCCGAGAAGTTACCAAGGTGTTGTTAAGAGAAATTATTCCCAGATTCGGAATTCCAGCAGTAATAGGGTCAGACAATGGGCCCTCGTTTGTATCTCAAATTACCCAGCAGTTAGCAAGTGCCCTCCAGATACAATGGAAGTTACACACTGCATACAGACCCCAAAGTTCAGGGAAAGTTGAGCAAATGAATAGAACCTTGAAATCCCAGCTTTCCAAGCTATGCCAGGAGACCCACCTAAAGTGGCCCCAGGTTCTCCCAATAGCTTTACTCAGAATACGCTCAGCTCCTGTGAAGTCATCAGGATTTTCTCCTTTTGAAGTCATGTATGGCAAACCCCCACCGATAGTACAGGGCGTAAAAGGTAGTTTGCCACAGATTGGTTCAGAAATAACCAGACAAGAACTCCTAGCTCTTAGTTCTGTTCTGCAGACTCTTCATGCGTGGATACAGGAGCAGTTGCCTATCAACTTGACGGAACCCCTGCATCCCTACAAGCCTGGTACCTCAGTGTGGATCAAAGATTGGAAGAAGACACCGCTGGGACCACATTGGAAGGGACCGTACACCGTCATCCTGTCTACACCGACAGCTGTCAAGGTCGCAGAAATCGAATCTTGGATCCATCATAGCAGAGTCAAGCCAGCAGCAGCGGTTCCAGAACCAGATCAGTGGAGAGCAGTGCAGCATCCTGACATTCCTTTGCGGCTCACCGTGAGGCGGCAACCGGTGGCCTAGCACTCTATTCAGGCCACCCAAGAACTACAGTATCTCACAGTAGACAAGTCTTTCGAAGAGGATTGCTGTTTCCAATACAGCAAAGACATTTGTTTTTTTCATCGAATAACTGTGCCTCCACAAACTTTCGTCAGGCCAACTACAATTGGTAAGTTGGCATCACAGCGGGACATTTGAGGATCTTCAATCAACATTGACACCCGTTGAATTGCTTCATTAGCAAACGGGTCAGCATTGTGCCAAGAAGAAGAGGACGTCAAGGTCAAGATTTTCCAGCGAAGATCCAGAAGAACTACAATCAACATGCATCTTTGTTTCTATTTTGTTCTGGTTGCTTGCCTGGGGGGCTTTGAACTTGCTCATGCTTTGCCCCCATGTACTGCCTGCATTACTTCCACTCGGACTGGAATGAAAGTAACTCAGACTTTGCTTTACCATTCTTACTATACCTGTACTGGTATGGTAAGCCGGTGTATTTATAACACCACTGAACTGAACGTTTGTACTAAGGGTAATACTAAAGTTTGTTTTAACCCACACCAGAATCCATCCTATTACACTCTAGAAATACGATGGAATGATGCGGATGGAGCTTTACTTAATGCTACATCCCCACTTACCGATCCTACAAAGAATGCTGTCTTGTATTTCGATGCCTGTGATGCCATAAATAGAGATAGTCGTTCTAAGTGTGCCAATTGGGAGAAAGCATATTCTCATGATGACAAATATATGTGTCCAGAAGGAACCACTGGATGGGGGGCATGTACAGGTAAACGAGTTTTGGCCAACGAATATAGTACAGCCCCAATTGAAGATTATTATTGCCCAAGGTGGGAATGTGTTTTCTATGCCACATGGAAAACTGGTATGATAGAAAATACCAGGGATAATCGAATGGCTGCCTTAATTAAGCCATATGTGAAGAATTTAGAAAATTGTAAAAAAGGTACCTGTAATCCATTAGAGTTACACGTAATCAATCCCAGTGCATGGAAGCAAAGGTATAAGTTTGGCTTACGTATCGCAGGCTCTGGATCAGATCCAGGGACCATTGTATATGTTAGACTAAATACCCAGGCTCATCGATCATCAAGGTACCATATACATAATACTTTTTATGAAACTATGCATGTAAATAAGTTTGATATCCCTCACCCTTCTCAGAATTTGTTTCTAGAGTTAGCTGGAGCAGTGGTCTCCAGTCTCCACATTTCAGATTGTTACTTTTGTGGTGGAACTAGAATGGGTGATCAATGGCCCTGGGAGGCCCAGGAATTGAATTACTCAATAACTTATAATCATACTGAATTGCATATGACCACTAGTGAATGGGTCTTAGCACACCCAATAGTTGGACGTCTGTGCTATGCTCGAACTGGACCCCAGTTCACCTTGCAGGTGGGACAGCTGGTCTGTCTCAGCCAGACGTTTTATAACGACACCACAAAGCAGACGTCCTGGTGGTCAGGAGTTAATGAATCTGAACCCACTAATCCATTAGCAAAATTCCCTGAGCTTGCCAATTTATGGACAAATCTTGCCCAGCCTCATGCCTGGCAAGCCCCACCTGGCTTGTATTGGATCTGTGGAACCCGAGCATATGCCTGACTCCCTATTCATTGGGGAGGAGCGTGTGTCTTAGGAACCATCCGACCTTCTTTCTTCTTGTTACCCACAGAACATGGAGAACAATTAGGATACCCAGTATACACTAAGAGACAGAAAAGAGCAGCTCTCCAGATAGGCAAGTGGCAGAAATGGGAGGGGGATGATTGGCCACCTGAGAGAATTATTGCCTATTATGGACCTGCCACTTGGGAGGAAGATGGCACTTGGGGATATCGGACCCCTGTGTATATGATAAACCGTATCATACGCTTACAAGCAGTAGTTGAATTAATTACTAATGAGACTAGCCAAGCACTCACACTTCTAGCTAGACAAAGCACACAAATGCGTACTGCAATATATCAGAACCGTTTAGCATTAGATTACTTATTAGCAGCTGAAGGAGGAGTATGCGGTAAACTGAATTTAACCAATTGTTGTTTGAAAATAGATGATAAAGGTCAAGTAGTTGAAGAGATTGCTGAGAATATTTATTTATTTATTTTTTATTTATTTATTTAACATCTTTTATATACCGCGCTATTGTCATCAGCTCGGTTTACATGGAACAAAACATATGCATACATAGAACTGAAAAATGCATTTTACAGGTAACAGGGTTTTTTAAACTTGGGAATAACGGTAAAGCTATATAAACTAGCTAACTATTTACAGAATATTCAAGTACGTTATTCAAATCTGGATATATCAATTGGATAATGTCATAGTGGGAAAGTGGCTGTATTCAAGTACGTTATGCGCAAGCAAGCTTATGTGCCAGTACAGACTTGGCATGGTCTTAAGATCCCTAACTGGTTTGAATCTATCTTCTCTGGATTAGGGGGACTTACCACTTTTGCAATGATAATATTAGTATTTGTAGGTTTATTTCTGTTATTACCATGTATAATTCCCTGTTGTATGCGCTCTATTAACAGTGTTATTGAAAATACAGTGGAGCGGAAAACCGCAACTAAGATTTTGGCCTTATGGCACTCTAATCCTGCTATGTATGGTCGAAACCCGACCCCAGTGTAATTGAGTGATTTAACTCTCACACCTTATTAGTAATAGGGTGAGATTAATCAAAGGGGGGAATGTGGTAGGCGAAGGCCTATGATCCATGGTGTCTGAAATAAGCAGACAGGCCCAAACAGCTTGACCTGTAAATGAAGCCTGTGGAGAGGCCCAGAGGAATTACACACTCCCCTAGATGCTGCTACCTTAGAATCGAAACTTAGAAAATATAGAAAAACAAGATTTAATTGGTATTGATAATGTAGCAGCAGAGCGCAGACAAACCAATAATACCAGGAGTCTGTTCAGAAGGTCCAAATCATTTATTTGTGCACAAGTCTCAAGCAAAGTCAATTTCAAAATGGCTGAGCAAAGTTTTCTGGCAATACAACAACTTTTATAGACTTTAGCTCTATTCTAGGTATAGCAAGACATTTCATTGGTCCCGGTACTCTCCCGTACCTCCCGTACCCCTTCTATTGGTCCCGGTACTGATATGATTATCCAATTATGTTCTTTCAGTGGGCTCAGCACCTGCTTACCCCCCTTCTAGTCCCAATTACAATGGCCTGTTCACCAACTTGTTACTTTCCTACTTTCAAGGCCATTGAGCCAGTTCGTACGTGTAGGGAGCAGGGCTCTGTAACTTATCTGTCAGCAGTCTTAATTAAATCCTTCACAACTGTATCCTCTTATCAGTGACTTTTAAACATATTTTTCTGTATTTTTCCATCGTTCAGTTCTGCTTGTCTAAGCTAATCCAATACTTTTACTAAGTTCCAGCTCTACAGGAGCATATTGGGGGATGTGCAATTCCCATAGGCCTCTTCACTAGCTTCATCTACAGGTCAAGCTAGCTAGGCTTGCTTGCTTATATCAGACAATGTGGGTCACAGGCCTTCACGTGCCACATTCCCCCCTTTGATTAATCTCACCCTATGACTCAATAAGGTGTGAGAATTAAATCACTTCAAAATAGTTATACTAGGGTTCTAGAATTCCGACTATATGCAGGAGGTGCTGGTTGGTACAAGGCCATAATCTTAGTTGCGGTCTTCCGCTCTACTGTACTTTCAATAGCACTATGAATAGAACGCATACAACATGGGATTAGACATGGTAATAACAAAATAACAGCAACAAGTATTAGCACTAATATAAGGAAAGTTTTAAGTCCTCCCAGCCATGAGAAAAGGTTAGCAAACCAGTTAGGGAATTTCAGTGAGTGCCAAGTCTCTACTGGCACATAAGCATGTCTTTGCATATCTTTAGCAATTTCTTCAACTACTTGACCCTTATCATCTATTTTTAAACAACAATTGGTTAAATTCAGCTTACCACATACTCCTCCTTCAGCTGCCAACAAATAATCAAGTGCTAAGCGATTCTGATATATAGCAGTGCGCATCTGAGTACTTTGTCTGGCTAAAAGTGTAAGAGCTTGGCTAGTTTATTTATTTATTTATGCTTTTCTTCTATACCGCTTTTTCCCAAGATCAAAGGCGGTTTACAATTAACATAATGAACGGTTTACAATTAACATAATGAACATGGTTTTACATGGAACATCGTATTTTCTTCAAACTATGTACAATTAACTTTTCATGAACAATAACATGGAACATGTAATTATACAACTGCTTTAACTATTTACATCAGTCAAGTATTTACATTAGTCAATTATTAATTGTGGTTTTAAGGGTTGTTTTTTTTCTAAGTGTGTTGAGGTTTGAGGCTTTTTTGATCTGTGGTTAGGGGGGATTTTTATGGAGGTGTGGTGAGGGGGATGTGGGGGGTTCATTAGGATTTATAAAGTGTTCTTTAAACAGATATGTTTTTAGTTCTTTCTGGAATGTCTTGAGATCCTTTATTTTGCGGAGGCTTAGTGGGAGTTTATTCCATAGGGTGGGGGCTGCATATGAGAATGCTCTTGAGCTTGTGGTTTTTTTTGTTTTTCGAATTGATTTTTTTATGTCTAGTGAGTGGGTTGCGTTTTGTCTGCGGGTTCTATGTTCTTTTGGAGCATGTAGTAGAGTGGTTAGATGTGAGGGTGATATGCCGTTAATAAGTTTAAATGTGGTTAAGAGTATTTTGTATGATATTCTACTATTTATGGGAAGCCAGTGTAGTTCGGCGAGGATGGGAGTTATGTGGTCAGTGAGGCGGGCTTTTGCTGTTACTCGAGCACAGATGTTTTGAGCTCGTTGGAGTAAGTTGGTATTTGTGAGAGGGAGGCCGATAAGTAGACTATTACAATAGTCAAAGTGTGGAGTGATGAGTGAGCTGATAACAGATCTGAAGTCATGTGTGTCTAGTATAGGTCGTAGGTGTTGAATGGTCTTAAGTTTATAGAATATAGTTTTCACGGTTTGTTTTATGTGAGGGAGCATACTAAGTGTGTGGTCTATTATGATGCCTAGGTATTTTACTTCCTTTTTGATTGGGATTATTGTGTCGTTAATTGTTATTGTTTCAGGGAGAGTAGAATCTGGTTTTCTTGTTACGAACATTGCTTCGGTCTTTTTTAGGTTGATGCTGAGGTTATTATTTTCTAGCCAAGTATTTGCTTCGCTGATGCAGTCTAGTAAGTTCTGGTAGGTGGGATTGTTCGTGTTTATTGGTTGAGTGAGCATGATATCATCTGCGTATATGTAGTGGTTGATTTTATGTTTTTTAAATATATTTGTGATGGGTTGAAGATACAAGTTGAAAAGGAGGGCTGAAAGTGCCGAGCCCTGTGGAATACCTTGTCCTTGTACGAATGGCTCAGAGGTGTCTTGGCCTAATTTAACGTGTATCGATCGGTTTGTGATGTATGATATAAACCATTGTAGAATTGTTCCTCCTATTCCTAGGCTTAGGAGTCTGTTAATGAGTGTGTTGTGGTGGACATTGTCAAAGGCACCAGCTATATCAATGAATATGAGGATGTAACCTTGGTTGCATGTGTCAGTGCCTTTTATGAGGTCATCCATGAGTGTTATTAGCAAAGTTTCGACCCCGTGTGATGGGCGGAAGCCGAATTGATGTGAGTCAAGTGGTGCATGTGTGTCGATAAAATCTTGTAGTTGGAGCTGTATGATTTTTTCTATTACTTTGGCAATAAACGGTATGCTGGCTATGGGCCTGTAGGAGTTTGGGTCTGTAGGATTGAGTTTATTATTTTTTATTATAGGGCGTAAGGATGTGAGTTTTAGGGCATCTGGCATGATGCCCTGGGATAGTGATTGGTTTACTATATTTTGTATATGGATAGCTAATTCATTTTTGGTGTTTTTTATCCATGATACTGGACATGGATCTAGGGGGGAGGTAGTGGTGTTGATCATTGATATGATATTGAGGAGGTGTTTTTGTTCAATGTCTTGAAAGGTCGTCCATTTATTGGTTGGTTTTAAGTCCGTGGGTATAGTTATGATTGTGTTAGATGATTTGTTTTTTAATTTGTTAGCAAAATGAGTTGCAAGGGTTTGTGCGCTTATCGTTGATTGTTCAGGCTCTGGAGTTTGGGTTTTTGTTAGTGTTTTTATAATTGCAAATAATTCTCTCGGTCGATTGAGTGCCATATTTATGACTTTTGTGTGGTATTCCCTTTTCGATCTGTTAATAGTGTCTTTGTATTTGTTGAGAAGACTCAGGTATTGTGCTTTATTATCGCTTGTTTTAGATTTCCTCCACCGTTTTTCTTGTTTTCTTAGTTGCTTTTTTATATTAGAGAGGTCTCTATTGAACCATTTTTCCGACTTTCTTTTTGTGAATTGTTTTTGGGGACCTTGAGTGGGAGTTGCTGCTTCTTTTATTGTTGAGTTCCATTGGTCTATTATAGTGTTGACTTCCGTTGTGTTATTTATAAGGTTAGGTAATACAGTGTCTAGGAAGGTGTCTTTGTTGAAGTGCGTAAAGCGGGATTTATAAGGTGTTGGAGTAGTTTCAGTGTTGGTGTGTGATAGTGAGAGTAAATTGAAGGTTATTAGGTGGTGATCTGACCATGATACTTCCGTAATAAGAGGTGGGGATTGTAGTTGGTGTTTATTAAATGGGGTGGGGATGAATACAAGGTCTAGAGCGTTACCTTTTGTATGTGTAGATGTTTGTATGATTTGGTTGTAACCCATTTCTTTCATGGAATCCATAAAGTTGATTGTGTGTTGTGGGTTGAGTGATGGGAGGTTCAGATCACCTAATATAACAAGTGGTTTTCTCTGTGTAGCTGTACATGCAAGTTCTAGGATGGGGGTGAGATTTTTGTGGTCCGCTGAGGGGGGCCTGTAGATGAGGGACAGTGCAAGGGTTTTGTTTTCTATATTTATGATGTCCATACCGTCTATGTTATTCACATTTTTTAGTGAGTATTTGAGCTCTTTTTTGGTGATGATAAGGGCCCCGCCTCCCCTTTTTGCTTCTCGGTGGCAGTTGAAAAGGTCATATTGATGTGTATTGAGTTGGTTTAGGAGGATTGTGTCTGTGGGTGCGAGCCAGGTCTCTGTGATGAGAAGTATATCAGGTTTTTCATCAGTGATTATGTCATTAATTATTGGTATTTTATTTCGTATGGATCTTGCATTTATGAGGATGAATTTTCTGATGGTGTTTGTTTCAGAAGATCTGCTTATAGGTTTGACTTGTACGAGATTTATTTGTATTAGTCTTGAGTGTCTGGGAGTGTTGGGACGGTGTGTCTGGTTAAGTGTGTGTGAGTATGGTTGTGGTGTGGTTTTGTATGGGTTGTGAATGATGGGGATGGTGTTGTATGCTATAGGATTTGGTTTGAGAGCGTAGATGTTTTGGGTTAGGTGAATGGTTAGTATGGTGATAATAAGGTAGGATTGGTACTTTGTGAGATCCATGTTTGTGAGAAGTGTGTTGTATTAAATGATTATAGTAAAGGATCATACAATGACTATGGATGAAATTACTTGTCAGCAGCGTTAATAAAGTGTAGTACAGAGAAGTCAGTTCAGGGTAACTTTGCTGCTACAAGCAGAATATATAACTGTGAAGAAAAAGATCAAGTTGACAGCTGTGCAGGAGGATATTGAACAACAGTAACTGGGATAATTTAAGTGTACCAGTACAGTGATTACAAGTTGGACAATAATTAACTGCATGAAGACAGTACTATGGTTGTGAGGTATCAGTTACTGACAACAGTATAATAACAGAGAGGTATGGCTACTGACAACAGTATAATGGGAGAGATAGGTAGTGGCTACTGACAACAGTATAATGGGAGAGATAGGTAGTGGCTACTGACAACAGTATAATGGGAGAGAAAGGTAATAGCTACTGGGAACAGTGTGATTACAGATGCTGGTAATATCATGGACAATCAGTTCATTTAGAGGTAGTATACTTGCGGTGATGGACAGATCATCTGGTTGCTGGTGAGAGTAAGCTCAACCCTAGGGGAGCTCAAGCTGCATGCTTATCCAGTTGATTGAAGTACTCCGTGAGTGTCTCGGTTGGGCTGGTACAGTTAGTTAATGAAAGAAATCTATGGTGTCAGCTCAGTTGCTGGTGTCGGCAGGTATACTTGCAGTTGGAACGTTGCAGTGAGGATGTGGTTCGTGAGCTGGATCTTGGGGGAGCTCGGCTGCTTTTTGTTGTAGTTGTTGGTGTCGGCGTGGGCTTGAGTTTTTTTTTTTAGCGTTATTTATCTGTCTTGTGGATCTTTACAGGTCTTAGCCTAAGGGCCGTGCCAAAGGGCCCTCTTGCGCGGCCCTCAGGCGCGGGCCCGCAAGGCGCGGGCGCGCCGGCTGGTGCTTCTTTTAAAACGTGCTCCTGCTGCCCGGATTGGGCAGAGCGGCTTGGTGGGGGTGGCCTGGTGCTCCGGTCCGCTCGATCCCCGCCGGGAGAGCAGCTGGAGGACCGGAGTGCTGGGCTGAAGAGGAGGCCACGCGCCGGCTGGCGCTTCTTTTAAAACGTGCTCCTGCTGCCCGGATTGGGCAGAGCGGCTTGGTGGGGGTGGCCTGGTGCTCCGGTCCGCTCGATCCCCGCCGGGAGAGCAGCTGGAGGACCGGAGTGCTGGGCTGAAGAGGAGGCCACGCGCCGGCTGGCGCTTCTTTTAAAACGTGCTCCTGCTGCCCAGATTGGGCAGAGCGGCTTGGTGGGGGTGGCCTGGTGCTCCGGTCCGCTCGATCCCCGCCGGGAGAGCAGCTGGAGGACCGGAGTGCTGGGCTGAAGAGGAGGCCACGCGCCGGCTGGCGCTTCTTTTAAAACGTGCTCCTGCTGCCCGGATTGGGCAGAGCGGCTTGGTGGGGGTGGCCTGGTGCTCCGGTCCGCTCGATCCCCGCCGGGAGAGCAGCTGGAGGACCGGAGTGCTGGGCTGAAGAGGAGGCCACGCGCCGGCTGGCGCTTCTTTTAAAACGTGCTCCTGCTGCCCGGATTGGGCAGAGCGGCTTGGTGGGGGTGGCCTGGTGCTCCGGTCCGCTCGATCCCCGCCGGGAGAGCAGCTGGAGGACCGGAGTGCTGGGCTGAAGAGGAGGCCACGCGCCGGCTGGCGCTTCTTTTAAAACGTGCTCCTGCTGCCCGGATTGGGCAGAGCGGCTTGGTGGGGGTGGCCTGGTGCTCCGGTCCGCTCGATCCCCGCCGGGAGAGCAGCTGGAGGACCGGAGTGCTGGGCTGAAGAGGAGGCCACGCGCCGGCTGGCGCTTCTTTTAAAACGTGCTCCTGCTGCCCGGATTGGGCAGAGCGGCTTGGTGGGGGTGGCCTGGTGCTCCGGTCCGCTCGATCCCCGCCGGGAGAGCAGCTGGAGGACCGGAGTGCTGGGCTGAAGAGTTTCATTGGTTATTATTTCAACTACTGCTTGTAAGCGAATAATACGATTAATCATATAGACTGGGGTTCGATAACCATACATACCATCATCATTCCAAGTGGCAGGCCCATAATACTCAATGATTCTCTCTGGTGGCCAATCATCACCCTTCCACTTCTCCCACTTGCCTACTTGAAGGGGTGATCTCTTCTGTCGTAGTGCTCTTTTGTGTCTGTGGGTAGTGTATACTGGGTATCCTAATTGTTCTCCATGTTCAGTGTTTAACAGGAAGAAAGAAGGTCTGATGGTCCCTAAGACACATGCTCCTCCCCACTGTGGCGGGAGTTGAGCATACGCTCGGTTTCCACAGATCCAATATAGGCCAGGTGGGGCTTGCCAAGCATGGGTTTTGGCAAGATTAGTCCATAAATCAGCAAGTTCAGGAAATCTGGCTAATGGGTTAGGAGGTTCAGGGTGTTTGATTCCTGACCACCATGACGTCTTCTTGGTAGTGGCATTATAGAATTTCTGGCTAAGACAGACCAGCTGTCCTACCTGTTGGGTGAACTGAGGTCCAGTTCTGGTATAGCAAAGACGTCCAACTATTGAGTGTGCTAAGACCCATTCGCTTGTAGTCTTATGTAATTCAGTATGGTTGTAAGTCAGAGAATAATTCAATTCTTGAGCTTCCCATGGCCACTGGTCACCCATTTGGGTTCCGCCACAGAAATAACAATCTGAGATTTTGAGACTAGATACTACTGCTCCGGCTAATTCTAAAAATAAATTCTGAGAAGGATGAGGGATTTCAAACTTATTTACATGCATGGCCTCATAGAAGGTGTTATGGATATGGTATTTAGATGACTTGTGGGCTTTGGTATTCAATCTTATATACACAATGGTTCCTGGATCTGATCCAGTACCTGCAATACGTAGACCAAATTTGTATTTATTTATTTTATTTATTTAACAGTTTCTTATATACCGCCCCTTCCAGAGATCAGGGGCGGTTCACATCGAACAAAAATCAATATACTTCTGTATATTTTACATGGAACTTGTGTTAACTATATACACGTTTAGTTACATTGAACATGTTTTGAACATTAACTAGAATAACACTTTTCAAACTATGTACAGGTCATCATAACATAATTGAGTTACCGGGATTTATTTACAATAGTGATATAGCCGTTTGTTTGTGTAAATCTTTGTCTGTAGGGTAAGGTAGAGTAGAGTAAGTGTATTTCTTATGTTTAATCATTTGTTCTGTCTTGAGAACTGTGAATGTGTTTCTGTGATTGTATTGGAGAGGTTTTTTGTTGGTAGGGGATCTCAAAGTGTTTTGTAAAAAGGTATGTTTTTAGTTCTTTTTTGAATTGGTGAAGGTCCTTTATTGTGCGGAGGGTTAATGGGATTTCGTTCCAGAGGGTGGGGGCAGCAAAGGAGAAGGCTCTATCACTTGTCGTTGCTTTGGTCCTTCTGAAATTAGTTTTTATGTTGAGGGAGTGGGTTGCGTTCTGTCTTCGTGTTCTAGTTTCTGATGGGGGTTGTAATAGGGTAGATAGTTGGGAGGGAGAGATGTTATTGATGAGTTTAAAGGTAGTCAGGAGGATTTTATATTTTATTCGGCTGCTTATGGGGAGCCAATGAAGATCTAGTAGTATTGGGGTCACGTGGTCTGTTAGTTTAGCTTTTGTGACCATCTTGGCACATATGTTTTGTGCTCTTTGGAGGAGGTATATGCTTTTTAGTGGTAGGCCATTTAGAATGCTATTGCAGTAGTCAAAGTGGGGGGTGATGAGGGAGTTGACCACTGATCTAAAGTCATGTGTGTTGAGTAGGGGTCTCAGGTGTTGTATTGTCTTGAGTTTATAGAATATAGTTTTTACTGTATGTTTTATATGTGGGATCATGGTGAGTGAATGGTCCAGAATTATTCCAAGGTATTTTACCTCCTTTTTAATAGGTATTGGTGTGTTATTTATTGTGATTGTAGTAGGGTAGTTGTGGTCCATGTCAGGTTTTCTCGTTATGAACATTGCTTCGGTTTTTTTGAGATTGATGCTTAGGTGGTTGTTCTCAAGCCATATGGTGGTCTCATTCATGCATTGGAGTAGTCTATCGTATTTGGGGTTGTTGGTGTTTATGGGGATGGCGAGCATGATATCATCCGCGTATATGAAATGGTTGATTTCATACTTCTTGAATATGTCTGTAATTGGTTGGAGGTATAAATTGAAGAGGAGGGCAGAGAGTGCCGATCCCTGAGGGATACCCTGGCCTTGAGGGAAGGTTTCTGATGTTTCTTTGCCTAATTGTATCTGTATGAATCTGTTTGAAATGTATGATTTGAACCATTCAAGGACAGTTCCTCCTATTTTTAGGTTTTCAAGTCTGTTGATGAGTGTTTTGTGATTAATGCTGTCAAATGCAGCAGATAGGTCTATGAAGAGGAGGAGGTAACCTTTGCTATTTTCATTAGTACCACTGATGAGGAGGTCTGTCAAGGCGATTAGGAGGGTTTCCACTCCATGGAAGGGGCGGAATTTGAATTGATGCGCATCAAGAAGTTTTTGCTCATCTATGTATTCCTGTAGTTGGAGTTGCATGGTTTTTTCTATTATTTTAGCGATTAGCGGTATGCTGGCAATTGGTCTGTAGGAGTTGGGGTCCTTTGGGTCAAGTTTATTGTTTTTTATTATGGGACGGATCGAGGAGAGCTTTAGGGTGTTGGGCATGGTTCCTTGTGTGAGAGATTGGTTTACTATGTATTGGATGTTTTCTGCAAGGGATTCCTTAGTATACTTGATCCATGACATCGGGCATGGGTCAAGCGGGGAAGTTGTAGTGTTGATCATTGTTATGATGTTGAGGATGTGTTTACGATCAACCTTGTGGAATGTTGTCCATTCATAGTTACTGGTCCGTGTATATTCTATTGTGATGGTCAGGGAGCAAGATTTTACCTTTAGTTTTTCAGCAAAATGTGATGCTAAGGTTTGGACGTTTATAATGTCCTGGTTCGGTTCTGGGTTATGTGTTTTTGTTAGTGTTTTGACGATTAAGAAGAGTTCTCTTGGTCGGTTGAGAGCAAGATTTATTAGATTGGAATAGCAATCTCTTTTTGAGTTGTTGATTGCTTCTTTGTATTTATTAAGTAAGTTTATATATTTGGTTTTGATATCGTGTGATTTGGTGTTTCTCCAGGTTTTTTCTTGTTTACGTAGTTGTCTTTTTAGTAGGGCAATGTTTTTCGTGAACCATTTTTGTGATTCTTTCTTTTTCTTCTGGAATGTTTGAGTGGAAGTAGCTGCTTCTTGGATTGTTTGTATCCTTGTTTCCATACACTAGGGTTGCGTATCCGTAAGTGTAAGGGGTTACAAGCATCTTTCTGACATTTGTCATCTGTTGTTGACTTGGTGAGAGTGGCCATTCGTTTATCTATCTTTTCGTCAACTATACCATCATTCCATGTAGCATAAAAAACACATTCCCAATTCGGGCAATAGTAATCTGCTTCTGGGGCAGTACTATAGCCTGGTTCCTTTTTACCTGTACACTTTCTCCATCCTGTGGCACCTTCTGGGCACATATACTTATGGTCATTTCGATACGCTTTTTCCCAGGTACCACAGTTGGAGCGACTATCTCTATTTATAACATTACAGGCATTGAAATTCAAAACAACAGGTCTACTAGTATCTTTAAGTGGTTGTGTAGCAGTTATTATAGGTCCATCTGCATCCTTCCATCGTATCTCCAATGTATAATAGGATGGATTCTGATGCGGATTATAGCATACTCTAGATTTACCATTAGTGCAAACATTTAGTTCAGTGGTGTTATATATACACCGAGTCACTTTACCAGTGCAGGTATAATAAGAATGGTAAATCAAAGTCTGAGTTACTTTCAGTCCAGTTCGAGTAGAAGTAATGCAAGCAGTGCATGGAGGTAAGGCATAAGTCAGTTCAAAACCTCCAAAGCAGGCAACCAGGGCAAAGCAAAGGTAAAGATACATGTTGATTGGAGTTCTTCTGAATCCTCAGCTTGCAGATCTTGACCACGACGTTCTTTTCTTCGTCCCGTTCGCTAATGAAGCAATTCAACGGGTGCTGGGTGTTGATTGAAGATCCTCAAGTTGTCCATCACACATTGACCAACTTAGCAATTTCAGTTGGCTTGTGAAGTCTGGTCAATCAATGTAGCATCAAAGTAGTGTGGTAAATCACACACATGAGGTTCGTTGAAAACAAACTCTTGCTGTATGGAAAACAGCAATCCTCTTCGAAAGACTTGGCTACTGCAAAGCACTGTGACAGAATGCTTATACTGCTGGTTGCCGTCTCAGAGTAACTCGCAAGGGTGCATCAAGATGCTGTTCTGCTGTCCACTGCTCAGGTTCAGGATCAGTGGCGGGCTTGACTCTGCTGTGGTGGATCCAGGCGTCGATCTCCGCTACCTTTACTGCAGTTGGGGTAGACAGGATGACAGTGTATGGTCCCTTCCAATGGGGTTCCAACGGTGTCTTCTTCCAATCTTTGATCCACACCGAGGTACCAGGCTGGTAGGGATGCAGAGGTTCCGTCAAGTTGATAGGCAACTGGTCTTGGATCCACGCATGGAGAGTCTGCAGAACAAAACTAAGAGCTAGGAGTTCTTGCCTGGTTATTTCTGAACCAATTTGGGCTAGACTTCCTTTAATTCCCTGCACTATTGGTGGGGGTTTAGCATACAGAACTTCAAAAGGGGAAAATCCTGTTGACTTTACAGGAGCTGAGCGTATTCTGAGTAAAGCTATCGGGAGTACTTGGGGCCACTTTAGGCGTGTCTCCTGACAAAGCTTAGACATTTGGGCTTTTAGGGTACGATTCATTCGCTCAACTTTCCCTGAACTCTGGGGTCTGTATGCAGTGTGGAGCTTCCATTGTATCTGCAAAGCTTTTGCTAACTGTTGAGTAATCTGGGAGACAAATGAGGGTCCATTGTCTGACCCTATTACTGCTGGAATTCCAAACCTAGGGACAATCTCTCTCATTAAAACTTTGGTAACTTCTCGGGCTTTCTCAGTTCTGGTTGGGAAGGCTTCTACCCATCCAGAGAAAGTACAGACTAATACTAATAGGTAATGATATCCATTGGCTCTTGGCATTTCGGTAAAATCAATTTGTAGGTGGTGCATGGGGGTTACACCTCCTGACTGAACTCGGGGTGCCGTTATAAGGCCTTGCTTGGCATTATTCTTGGCACAAGTTAGACATTGCCGTGCTACTGAAGCTGATATGGTTGTCAATAGAGTAATGTAAAAATGTGGTCTAAGTGCTTTTTCCATAGCACTTTTCCCATAGTGGGTGGCTTCGTGAAAGGCTTTGACAAAGGATGGTCCTAACAGTTCGGGAATTACTATTCGTCCAGGGGGTTGACTGCCCTCTGCTGGTGGCAGCTCAATCCATCCATCTTTCAGTACTCCATCTTCCCTGTTACAGTAGTAATCTAATTCTTTGGTGGTATATCGTGGTGTCCATAAGTTTAAAGGTACTGGAAACAATGCTGTTTGCATTGGCATAGCTTGTGGTGTAATTTGTCCTGTCATAGCTGCTTGTCGTGCTGAGGCATCTGCAAACCTATTTCCTCGGGCAACTTCTCCTTTTCCTGCTTGATGTCCTCTGCAATGCATGACAGCTACACGAGTTGGGGCCCATACTGCATCAAGTAACATCAGTATCTCGGGGCCATACTTGACTGATTTTCCTCCGGATGTGATGAGCCCTCGTTCCTTATAGAGAGCTCCATGGGCATGTAGGGTAGTGAAGGCATATTTGGAATCTGTATATACATTCAACACAAGTTTTGTACCTAGTAATAGTGCTCGAGTGAGTGCTATCAATTCGGCTTTCTGGGCTGATGTGCCTGAGGCTAGAGCTGATGACTCAACTACTTCATGTTGAGTGACAACTGCATATCCGGCACAGCGTCGTCCATTGAGGATGAGACTGCTCCCATCAACATAATAAATTTGATCAGGATTGTCTATGGGCACATCTGTCAGGTCAGGTCGGCTGGAGAATACAGTGTCCATGACTTCGATACAGTCATGTTCTGGGAGTTCTTCACTAATGGGTATCAAGGTGGCTGGATTCAAGGCATGACTCACTTCCAGTTGTATCTGTGGGTTTTCACATAACATGCTCTTATATTTCAACATTCGGGAATTGGTGAGCCAATAATTTGCTTTTTGTTCCATGAGGGCAAGGACTGCATGTGGCACAGTGACTCGCATATTCTGTCCTAATGTGAGCTTGTCTGCTTCACTCATTAATAATGCTGTAGCTGCAACTGCTCTCAGGCAAGGTGGCCATCCCTTGGCCACAGTGTCCAATTGTTTCGATAGGTATGCTACAGGTCGCTCCCAATTTCCCAATTTCTGAGTCAACATGCCTAAGGCGTTTCCCTGTGCTTCATGTACAAACAAATGGAAAGGCTTGTGAACATCTGGTAGTCCAAGTGCTGGTGATGACATTAATTCTTCCTTTAATTTCTTGAAGGCTGTATCCTGCTCAAGTCCCCACTCCAGTGGCGACTTCTCTTCTCCTTTTGTGGCTTCATACAGTGATTTGGCAATTTGGGCAAAGTTGAGTATCCAGATTCGGCAATATCCTGCCGCTCCCAGAAAGGCTCTGACTTGCTTTCTGGTTGTTGGGGTTGGAATTCTGCATACTGCTTCTTTTCTCTCTCTGCCTAATCTTCGGCTTCCTTGGCTTATACGAAAACCCAAGTATTTCACTTCTTTTTGACATAATTGTGCTTTTGCTCTGGAAACTTTGTATCCAGCTTCATCTAGTAACTGCAAGAGATCTTTGGTGGCTTGTATACATTCACTTTCTGATACGGCAGCTATCAGCTGATCGTCCACGTATTGGAGAAGCACTCTCTTCCCCGGGGCCACTGGATAGCTTGAAAGGTCTTGATTCAGTGCAGCACTAAAGATGGTAGGCGAATTCTTGAATCCTTGGGGTAATCGCGTCCAGGTAAGCTGGCCCCCTCTTCCAGAGATGGGGTCCTGCCATTCAAATGCAAACAATATTTGACTTACAGGGGCTAGTCTTATGCAAAAGAATGCATCTTTTAGATCTAGTACGGTAAAGTGGGTAGCTTCAGCAGGTATCAGTCCTAGAAGAGTATAAGGATTGGGTACAACTGGATGTATAGTTTCAACTGCTTCATTCACTCTCCTTAGGTCTTGCACTGGGCGGTAATCATCTGTCCCAGGTTTCTTTACTGGCAAAAGTGGAGTATTCCATGGGGATTGACATACTTTTAGTAGGCCATATTCGAGTAATCTTTGCAAGTGGCGATGAATACCTTCAATTGCAGCTCTTGGGAGAGGGTACTGTTTGACATGTACTGGTGTAGCACTAGGCTTAAGGGTTACAATTACCGGAGCTATATGTTTGGCTAGGCCTGGAGGACTGCCTTCTGTCCATACTCCAGGTGGTGCATGGATGTTCTTCAAAGTTTGTTCGAAATAAGTGTCTTGGACAGAATCATCAATGTAATATCTTCTCGGGGAACTGTCAGCAGCATTATTCCTGCTGGTTTGACTTGGGGATTTACTGTCATTTGCATTTCTCCTTTTTCAGAGAAAGATATTTGTGCTTGAAGTTTGGCTAACATATCTCGTCCCAGTAGTGGCACTGGACATTCGGGCATGTAAAGGAATTGGTGAGTTATTTGCTGTCCTCCTAGACTGCATATACGATTCTGAAGAAAAGATTTTGTAGCTTTGGCACCAGTTGCTCCTATAATGGTGACTGCTTTTGTAGAAAATGGGGCTATCTTTTTGTCTACTACCGAATGTTCTGCTCCAGTATCAACCATAAAGTTCATAACTTGGTCTCCTATTTGTATTCCGACCATAGGCTCCTGGAGACCTAAAGCAAACTCGGAGCCCGGTCTGTCCTAATCCACGTCATCATCATCATGGGCTGTCGTAGTCAATGCTTGTATTGCTCCTCCTCTTTCTCGCTGGAATTGTTCTCGATTGGCTCCTCCGCGGTTTCGGGGATGGCCTCGTCTTTCTTCTCTCCACTGACGATTGTTTTCGTCATCTTGCTGGGCGTCTTCGAGTTGTGGACATGCATCTCTCCAATGTCCTTCCTCTCTGCAATAGGCGCATTGGTTTACGCCTAGTTGGGGCCGATTTCCACTTCGGCCCCGCCCCCTTCTTCTGCTCCGTCGACTAGGGATACCTCCCCTTTTCTGTTCAACTATGGCCGCAGCCAAAAAATCAGCTTTCTTCTTCATCTTTCGATCGCATTCTCTCTGTCTTTCATTATCACGATTCACATACACTTTATGAGCGACTTCCAGTAACTGAGTTGTATTCATGCCCGCAAACCCTTCTAATTTTTGTAATTTACGTCTAATGTCTGGTTGAGACTGATTTACAAAAGCAGAATTCACCATACATAAACTTCCTGGTGCCTCGGGATCATAGGGAGTATACATTCTGTATGCTTCAGTTAGTCTTTCATGAAATTCTGCTGGGCTCTCATCTATACCTTGGATAACTCCTGCAACTTTGGAAAGGTTCATAGCTTTCTGGCCCCCCCTTTTCAGACCTTGTAAAAAGCCTTGGCGAAAACGGGCTAGGGCTGTGGAGCCTCTTTCTGTATTTGGATCACATCGGGGGTCTTCATTCGGGAATTCTCTCTGGGCCGCTTCCCGATGGTCTATTCTTCCCGTCCCTGGTCCCGGAGCTACAGGGTTATCCGCCAGCCAATCAATAGCTGCTTTTCTAATTCGTGCCCACTCCTCTGTCGTGAATAGAGTGGTCAGGAGTTGGCGGCAATCTGCCCAAGTTGGTTGGTGGGTTTCCATAATAGTATTCACTAATTCTGTAAGCTCTAAGGGTTTATTGGTATAGGAGGCATAATGTGTCCTCCAATTTAACAAATCAGTTGTAGAGAAAGGGACATATACATAGCTTAGGGGTCCCGCTACCACCTCATCATCATCATTCTTTACGGGCAACCCCGGGACTTGCCGTAAGGGCATCATCTTGGCCGTGGATGTCTTTTGGGATCTGAGGGATATTTTCGTAACTGTCCCATCAGGGGTCACCTTCTTCTTTTCTGCGTGTTTCACTTTAGATGCACTTTTTACTGGCAAACTAGCGCTGGCAACCATTTTTACACTGTCAGCATCACTTATGGAAGTTTCAGTTTCTATTTGCTCTGTTTCTGTATCTGACTCTCCTCTTTCTGTCCCAGAAGAATCAACTTCAAGTAAAGGGAACTCTTCTTCCTGCTCTTTGGTTAATAGCTCAGGGGAGGGGTCCCGTTCCCGCTGTCTCGGGGTTTCTGGGGCGGGACGCCGGGCGGCTCTTACTGGGCCTGGGGTTTGAGGCTGCCGGGGAACCATTTTCGGGGAATCAGGATCTACCAGGATGGGCTTCTTCCTGGACTTCTTATCCTTCCCTTTCGTTCTAGGCTGTTCTATTTTCTGACTATAATCTGTCTTCACTAACATTATTCTGCACTGTTCTTCATAACAGCGCTGCGCCCAAGGGGGCGGATCTTCACAAATACTTAACCAGGAATCTATATAGGGGTACTGATCGGGGTGCGCTATCCGCACTCTACGGTGTACTAACTGGATAATTCCTACATTAAAGGTTCCCTCTCGGGGCCAGGTAGGGTCTAGATCGGGCCACTCCCTAGTACACAAAATCTGTAAACGGGCTGCAGTCATTTTAATACCATAATCTCCAGAATATCCCTCTTTAAAATGTGCGATCATACATTCTAATGGAGTGTTCCTAGTAGACCCCGCCCCTCCCATTTCGATGTGTGCGCGCAACAACAAACAAAAGGGAAAAGGAGGGCGGACCGTGGGTAAGGGGTCCTCACGGCCCTGGAAACGTATAAGGAGAACAAATAACAAGACAAGACGACAATCGCTTCCCCCTTTTCGTGACCTGAACGCGGTCGCCCGGTCAGGAAATGCGCTACTCAGGGGTCCGCCTTCGCTTGGTCCATGCTGCCAGACCTCTCATTCACACTTCATTCACACAATCATGCTAGCAACGTATCCCAGAATGCATTCGTTTCTATCTATTCTGACTAGTCTTATTCAATTTCCAAAATACAAGAAGATGGGGGTTTCGCCCTGCGAATACTCATGCGGGGTTACTCGGCCCGTCTTGGAGAGGTGATCAAGCTCTCTTACCAATTTCCAAGTTCCAAGTTCAAATGGCAGCACTGCTCTTTCTTATCTGTCTAGACATAACAAATCAAAACTCTACTCACCGGATCCGGTCCTCAAACTTCCCAAGCAGGCGCATGAGTTGGACCTCGGACTCCCCTCACTCGGGTTCGAGGCGTTGGCTCCAGCCGGGCTCGGCACCCGCCGAGGTCCGACCAGCTCCCTCCGATGCAAGGGACCGGCGGCGCCAGGGAGTAGCCCCCGTCGGAAGGGCGCGATCCCGGCAGGACCAAGCCTATAGAGGCGGAAAGTCGTGGTATATTGCCCTATATACACTCTGATTCCACAACTTCCCGGCCAACGCACCAAGAATATGTAGCAGCAGAGCGCAGACAAACCAATAATACCAGGAGTCTGTTCAGAAGGTCCAAATCATTTATTTGTGCACAAGTCTCAAGCAAAGTCAATTTCAAAATGGCTGAGCAAAGTTTTCTGGCAATACAACAACTTTTATAGACTTTAGCTCTATTCTAGGTATAGCAAGACATTTCATTGGTCCCGGTACTCTCCCGTACCCCTTCTATTGGTCCCGGTACTGATATGATTATCCAATTATGTTCTTTCAGTGGGCTCAGCACCTGCTTACCCCCCTTCTAGTCCCAATTACAATGGCCTGTTCACCAACTTGTTACTTTCCTACTTTCAAGGCCATTGAGCCAGTTCGTACGTGTAGGGAGCAGGGCTCTGTAACTTATCTGTCAGCAGTCTTAATTAAATCCTTCACAACTGTATCCTCTTATCAGTGACTTTTAAACATATTTTTCTGTATTTTTCCATCGTTCAGTTCTGCTTGTCTAAGCTAATCCAATACTTTTACTAAGTTCCAGCTCTACAGGAGCATATTGGGGGATGTGCAATTCCCATAGGCCTCTTCACTAGCTTCATCTACAGGTCAAGCTAGCTAGGCTTGCTTGCTTATATCAGACAATGTGGATCACAGGCCTTCACCTGCCACAATAAGAGGGTGAAGCTTCTATGGAATTAATTAACTCTGCTGAAAGAAAAGTTACAGTGCCCTGCTTTCCCACATGTTCTAGTTAGCCAAGTGACCTTGGAGGAGAATTGTATCAAGAGTCTAAGAACTGTCCATTGTAATGGGGACTGTAAGGGGGGCAAGCAGGTGTTAAGCCCAGACCAAGGTCCTCATTGGACAACTACGTAACGGTACCGGGACCAATAGATGGGTGAGAGGGGTTACCGGGACCAATGAAAAGATTGCCTATGTCCAGAATGGAGAAGAACAGTATAAAAGTTGTTGTTTTGCTAGAAACCATTGCTCAGCCATTTTGAATGTGATTCTGCTTGAGTCTTGTGCACAAATAAATGATTTGGACCTTCTGAACAGACTCCTGGTATTATTGGATTGTTTGCGCTCTGCCACTACAGTAGTAGTAGTAGGTTAAAGTAAAATCAAGTAGAAATTTGGTAATGCTTCATATTTGTTCTGGGTCCATTCATATTTCTTGCCTGGTGGCAGGATACAATATATTTTGTTGCTATGTCGCCTCTTTATCGCCAAGATTATAGAGAGTATTTCATGCTCATTCTTTGATTTTCTCTCATTCTGGGAAAGATTGATCTCTGTCTCTCTCTCCGCTCCCTCCCATTTTCTACTTTCTTTCTTCTCTCCCCTTCTTCCTTTTCGCCACAGTAAGAGTTAGCTTTTATTTAAAATATTAGAGGACTGCATTTTTCACCATTTGCAGTCTTATTTATTTATTTATTTATTTATCTCCCTTTAGCTAAAGAGCACAATAAAACTACATTTCCCAGCATCCATGCATTCAGCTGTAGGACAGCCTTTGTGACATCACCTCCTCCTGGAAGGGGCGGTGCTTACTGTACTGTTCAGTGCTGAATGATATCCTGCAACACCAATTAGAAGCTGAGAGTGAACTCTGATCCTGCAAAGCTGCAGATTAGGGGGCCCTGCCAAGCAACCAGGGTTCGAGTCCCACTAGCACTCCTTGTGGCCTTGGGCAAGTCACTTAACCCTCCATTGCCTCGGAAGAAAGGCCTGGCAATCTACTTCCGGTGACACTGCCAAGAAAACCCAGGAGCTTCTGGGTCGCCAGGAGTCAGGACTGACTCGAAGGCACACATTGCATTGCATTGCAGAGTCAGGGCTGGAGTTGGTGCTGTGGGAAGGGCAGGAGAATGGCTGCAGGGCTTTCTGCTCAGCAGGTAGGGGACTGGCAAGAGGTGGGTAGTAAGGGACGCAGTACCAGGCAATGCCATCCACCCTTGATACATACACGCTGCATAGAGAAAACAGAAGAAATGTGCCAGACACTGCTCAGTCCAGAGAAGCCCCTGAAGCTCTTCTTCCTTGTTCCTCTGGCTTTATTATGCCCCCACTTTCTGCTTCATCTCATCTCTCTTGATTCTCCTTCCTCTCTGCCTCTATCTTTCTTTCCTTTCAGCACTTTGTTTTGAGTGAACCCTGAGAAAATAAGAGCTTAAATTTAAAAATAATATATAGCAGTATAGGAAGGCAGATAGATTTTGAATTTCAGATCACAACATTAATCATTTATTATTTATTTAACTGGTTTACATACCACCTTATCAGATTGCCAAGGTGGTTTACAGATAATAATTTAACTTAAACGTACATAGAACTGAGTAGATCAACTTAACTGGATTTAACTTAAAAGAGCAAACTATAGTTTAAAAAGCTTTATCTTTCTGTAAATGAAAAAGAAAGTTTAAACCTTTCTGTTTCCAATCAGCCAAAAGTACAGAAAAGTTGTGAGCTGAAATATTTCAAATGTAGCTCAATACCAAGAACAGAGAAATATCTACCAATGAATTTATTAAAATGTCCTCACTGCTCTCTGTGTACCTTAACTCAGTGTGCTCTTATAGAGCTCACAGTACAAATCTGTCACACTTTCATATTATCGAGCTAAGCTGTAAGGAAGAACCGTAAACTCACACTCTCAGCCTGGAGCTCTTCCACTGCTAACCAAGACATGCACGTATTGAAATTGTGCTCTAGAGTTAAAAAGTCTCATTTGTTCATCAATGGACTTATTTTTATTTTATTTTTTTTATTTATTTACATTTCTTATATACCGCACTATTTGCGATCAGCGCGGTTTACATAAAAACAAGAAGGTAACCGACAATGAACAAAAGTCAGGTCATTACATTGAACAGGAACAAGTAACTTGGAAAACAGGGTAAACTATATACATATTGCTATATTCATCAAATATCTTCCTTACCATTGCTGCTGGCTTTGCAAAGTTGCTCAAAATTAGTAAGACCAGTAAATAATAAAATTCTATATGTAGTAGCTTAAAACTTGTAACCAAATATTTACTGAAGGGGCTATTTGTTTAATTTGTAAACTGAATAATAACAGAGAAAGAAGGCATCCTTCTTAGTCCTACTGTATATTTACACAGGCTCCTGCTTTCTCATCTAGGTCTTTATTACACGCACACATTCCAATGCATGTACACCTATGTCATAAGGGAGATTATGTGCTCACTCGCTTATGACATTAATGCATTCTAAGCATCTACCTCCCTGTGGCCACACAGTACCACCATTAATGTTTCCTTTAATTTTGCTACAGGGTGAATTTCGAAACTGTCAGATGTACCAGAAAATGTCAGTTGAATTTCTGAATACTGTGCTAAATTTAGAGTTAACTAGTGTGGGGAGGGGACATTTACTTTGGCTTGTGCAGTTGGACTTGAAAGCTCAGGCCCTGGTTTTATTGCACGCTGATTTATCCAGGCAGTGACATTTGATATTCTATTTGTCCTTTATCTGAGACGTTTTTATAGTTATAGTAGATTAGCAAACCTGGGAGTCGAAGGGGGAAATGGATTCTAGGACCACACACAGGTGAACACACGTCCAAAACATCCACTAAGCTGCATGGGTCCTGCACCCACATTCCTGGTGCTGGAGATGGTACATCAGTATTACATTTTCAGTGACAAGGGACAGGCAGTTCCACAGGAGTCCTATAGATCCTGCCTGTGGCTGTCCCCTGCAATGGAAAATGTAACACTGAAGCACCATCCTTTCCAGCTGAAATCTCAGGCATTCTGAACACCTTCTCTTGCTCCTGAGTGTTTCTGGTTTGTGTTTCAGCTGCAGGTGACATTTGAGGACATCGCTGTCTCTCTCCCAAGAGGAGTGGAGGTATTTGCATGAAGGACAGAAAGAGTTGTACAGGGAGGTGATGAAGGAGAATTATGAGACCCTGATTTCCCTAGGTAAGGACTGAATCTATTTTTCTAGCAGACACAAGAATAGGAGGTGTTTTTGTGTACATCCTCCACTCCAGGAACTTGTGGATATGAGCAGGATTCTGTCTCAGTCCTACCGACTGTCTTAAGATGGCAGGATGAGATCCAGGTCTGAGGGATCATAAGGCCATCCTATATGTCCTATGAGTTTCCCCCTTCCAGTTTTAGCTCAAGGGAACTTACAGCATTTTTATAATTGAGACACATTCTGTCCCTACCCTAGTGAGCTTACAATCTAAGTGGGCACTTGAGGTGAGGGGAAATAGCTTGGGAATGGTTTGTATGTACCTAAATTAAGTTGCTATTTGAGGAGGGATTTCTGAGGGAGGTGTTTGCGCTGAAGTGATACTTTTGAAAAGCAAAGCATACATTTCTCACTAATGTCAGCAGTTATAAAATTACTCCCAAAGGGACTTCCCTGAAGTCAGAAGGAATGATGGGGGAGAGTAAAATTTGAACCCTGCCCTCATTAGGCCACAATTTCCCTTTCATCAGCAGGTGTTTCTCCTCTTTAATTCTCATAGAATTTCATACTCTCACAGTGATGGTGTGTAAAATTTTGTATTTGATTCTGAGGGGTGAAGGTGATGAAGAGCTCAGCAATTATCCCAAAAGACAGTCACTGGGGCTTCCTAAATATACCAAGGGACCACATAAAGTGCAGTTTCCTGAAAATCTACTTAGTCAATATCAAACGATCACAGCCTCCTTTTCTTCAGTGATTCAAGTTATTTATTATAAAAATATATGACTTGTTCCACTACCAGAATACTCAAAGTGAGGAATAATAACCTCCCCAGATTATTCTGCTTTATGTGTGGACGCCAGTAGTAGACCTTTCCTCTTCTTCCCCATCATGTGCTGCTCCCTGAGAGCTACTGCTGTGTATTTTTCAGTGACTATAAGGGAAACATAACTCATTTTTCATATTAATTCCTGGAAACAGGCTTTGAAGGAATCAATCCTGATATATTATCAAGGATTAAAGAAGAGGTAGAGCCGAATGTCTGGGATCTTCAGGAATCAAGAGAAAGAGCAGTTACTGACTCATACCCAGGTGAGTTATAATAAATACTGTTCTGGGTAATAGGAAATATTACAGAGTACAGCTGAGTAATGCACTCTATTTACCTGTACTCTGTATTCTCAAATATGGAAAATATAAGTCCTCACAGGTAAGTGATGCTATTCATTGGAGCCCAGGGGAATAAGCATGTTCAAGTCAGGACCGGGAGAATTCCCATAGGGCCCAATTCTGTCCCGCAAGTCCATCCCATCTGTGCGTCCGGTGTGAACTGGATGCACAGAGGGGATCGCGATTCTGATCCCGCTGGGCACGTCTAGCCCCCCAAGATAAAAATTGCGAACAGTCCTGCACGTGCAGCCTGGGACAGCGATTCTGATGCTGCCAGGCACGTCCAGCCCCACAAGATCAGAATCGCGAACAGTCCTGCATGTGCAGCCTGGGACAGCGATTCTGTCCAGCCTGCAGGTGTAGGACTGCACCCGGTAACTCAGTCAGGGCATTTAAATGGAGTCAAAGCGCCATGGCACCATTTAAATGCTGCAGTGCTGGCCGCCAACTAAAACTGCAAATTCCCCACAGTCCTACCCCCGATCCGGCCTCCAAAGTCCAGGGTCGGGCTGCGGGGAATGTCCCCTGGCCCTCCCAGCCTCTTCTGCACCCCGAATTAAAAAAAAAAATGAACAAACATCCAGGGGAGTTATTCCATCTCAGAGGTGGAATAACATCCACGGCCATTTCACCGGCCCTTGACGTACAGTGCTGACATTAGAATTGGCCCGGTATGTCCAGGGCCAGCAACCGCCCGCTGCCTGCCCACTCTCTGACCCCAAGCCGCCCATTCCCCCCCTCTGACTAACTTCCCCGCACAACTGGCAGGGAAGTTAGTCGGGGGCTGAAGCTGGCACGAATAGCTATTCGTGATTCAGAATGACCCCCATAGTGTTTTACAGGAGGCTGTGCCAAATAGAGAGCCTCTTGTAGAATCAGTACAGGACTGCATGTGTATATCTCTCCACATGCAGTGGGAGCAGTGATTTTAGAAAACTGCATATGAGCAAAAAAACACAGAAATAGCCCTCAGATACTATAGATGTGGGAGTAGCTTGTAAAATTACTGCTCCTCCTGTAGACAGGCAGCCAGTCCTGCAACACCAGTACCCCTGTCATCTGAATCCCTCGGACACTCCCTTAGACTGTCTGATCCTCCCTAGATAAGGGGAAAATGCAACCGCTTTAAAAGTAAAATTTAAAAAAAAAAAAAGCTGGCTGCTGCTGCTGCCGCGGCGGTAGCAGCAGAATCGAATGTCTCGTGAGGCCCCCCCTGCCCGGCAGATCCCTCCCTCCCTGCCTGCCTGCCTGCTTACCTCAGTCCCTTTCCGCTTCGGTTTGCAGAGCCGCGAAGGGAGAGTTTCTCCCTCGCGACTCTGTTAAGCTTGCCGGGGCAGATGGGAAATGTCCCATAAGCCCCAGCGGGCTTAACAGAGTTGCGAGGGAGGAACTCTCGCTTCGCGGTTCTAAGCCGAAGCGGAGAGGGACTGAGGCAAGCAGGCAGGCAGGCAGGGAGGGAGGGAGTGCTCTTCCAGACAGGGGGGGCCCTGCGGGACATTCAATTCTGCCGTGGCGGCAGCCAGCTTTTTTTTTTAAGTTTTAATTTTCCCTGGGCTGATGGGGAGGAGGGGGTTAGGACTTGAGGTGGGCTGATGGGGTTAGGACTGGTAATGTGCTGTGGGCTGATGGGGGGGGGTAGGACTGGAAATGGGCTGATGGGGGGGGTTAGGACTTGAGGTGGGCTTATGGGGATAGGACTGGTAATGTACTGTGGGCTGATGGGGATTAGGACTGGTAATGTGCTGTGGGCTGATGGGGGGTTTAGGACTGGAAAGGGGCTGATGGGGGGGTTAGGACTTGAGGTGTGCTGATGGGGTTAGGACTGATAATGTGCTGTGGGCTGATGGGGGGGTTAGGGCTGGTATTGGGTTGGGGGGGTGCTAGGACTGGAAATTGGCTGAGTGGAAGGGGAGGCTTGAATTGCAAATAGCTGAGGGGGAGGGGGCCTTGGAATGGAAATGAGCTGAGTGGAAGGGGGGCTTGAACTGCAAATAGCTGATGAGGAGGGGGGTTTGGAATGGAAATGGGCTATGAGGGGAGGGAGCTAGGACTGGAAATGGGCTGAGTGCCCCCCACTCAGCCCATTTCCAGTCCTAGCTAGGAGCTAGGACAGGAAATGGGCTGATGGAGGGGCTAGGATAGGACTGAAAATGGGCTGTTGGGGAGAGCTAAGATTGGAAATGGGCTGTGGTGGGGGCTTGGATTGAAGTGGACTCATGGAGGGGCTAGAACTGGAAGTAGGCTCATAAGGAGCTTGGATTGAAATGGGCTGAGTGGAGGGGAGCTAGGATTTGACATGGGCTGATGATGGGGCTAGAAAAGAACTAGAAATGGGCTGATGGGGGGCTGGGATTGGAAATGAGCTGATGGAGGGACTCGGATAGGACTGGAAATGGACAGGGAAGCTAGGACTGGAAATGGGCTGATGAGGGGCTAGGACTGGAAATGGGCTGATGGGGGGACTAGAAGGGAGCGGATGCTGGGTGGCGCTGGAACTAGAAGGCAGCTAATTTTTGGGGAGGATTAGAATAGGATGGGGCTGGGAGAGTGAAATAGAGAGGGGAAAAATATTTTGTGTGGGAGGGAAGAAAAATCTACAAATGGCCAGGTATTGGGAGAGTATGTGGGGATTGAGGATGGAGTGGGAAATTTTGAGTGGATGAAATAGGAATGAGGAAAGAGCAAAAGGAGAAAGATTAGTATGTTAAAGCAGATGTAGAGAGAGAATGGAAAAAAAACTAGAAGAAAGGACAGATGGACACGAAGAAAAAAGAAGAAAGTGGCTGGAGCAATTGCAACTGAAAAAAAATGCATAAAAAGGTAGAAAAATATCTCTTTATTTTGAATTTATTAACTGGAATATGTCAGCTCTGGGAAATGTGCATCATTAACGTCTATGCTTTGTTTAGTACAAGAGGAAATTAATTTATAGTTTTATTTCTACAGTTTTGCTGTACATTCCAAGTTGGCTTTTGGGGTTCCCATTTTAATTATTGTCTTCCTGTTTCTAAATTGTGATTTCTTGTTTGGTGATGGTCTATGTTCTGCATGTGTAACTGAGCTGAGGTATTCTGTTTATGTAATTCCTATTAGACATTGCCACTTGTTCTCTTTCCCCAGTAGGTCATGTATTGTTATTCTCTGAAATGTATTGGTTTAATATTTGCAGTGTTGCCTTTTGATAGGTAGGGTCTGGTGCTTTGTGAGTCCTGGTAGTGCAGTTATGATACGGCGGGTTTGCTATGGGTTCTAAATGGGCAGTGTTTGTAGTAGTTCCTAATGTGCCAGGCGGTTGGCACTGGATTATAGTAATGTAGAAATCTTTTAGTCTTTCTTTATCCATACACTCATTAAGGGGCATGTTTACTAAAAGTTAGTATATGGTAACATTATGCAAATATTTATGCAAATGAGGCTCCTTATGCAAATGAGGCCCCGCACCGAGTCTCTGCACATGGCCCCGCACCCCCCTTGGGCCGCCCCTGACTGCAGTGCAGTAACAGTGAGGAAAAGGAGCCGGAGGCAGCAGATGCATATGTCCAGGATATCAGACCATGAGCAGGAAGACTCACAGCTGGGGCCGGAAAGGTGAGTGTCAGGGCCATAGAGTATTGAGCAGCTGTGGCCTAGGAAGTATGAATGCAGCAGAGGTTGCGGCAATATTTGGGGCCTTGAACAAGCTCCTATTGCTCTAAGAATGGAAATGGGGACAGTGGTAGTCACAAAGGGCATCAGGCCACCATGGGAGACTTGAGGGTGCTAGAACCAAGAGCAAGAGCCTTGGGTAAACCCTGTTGTGTGGCTTTGGGCATAGAGGGGCAGAAGTGATGTCAAGAGATCTTGTTTGGGGTGATGGAAGACAGAGGGAATTGTGCACAAAGCAAAAAGCCCCTGGGGAAATTGGAAAGACAATGCAGCAGGAAAAGGAGTCCCTCTGTCAGACCTCTGTCTTCATGCAGCAGATGATCAGATGTCTCGAGTCAGGGACAAAGGTGACAGCTATACTAAGCAGTTGGATGCTCTGGACAGAAGAGAGATGTATTAAAGGAACTGCTAGATTTTAAAGAGTTTCCTAAAAAAATGTAAGGAAAAAATGATTTAAAAGTGAATTTTAACAGCAGCCAACAAATGAAGTTCTTTTGTGGTAGGCGAAGGCCTATGATCCACGCTGCTTGAGCTAAACAGACAGGCCTAAGCAGCTTGATCTGTAAATGAAGCTCGTGGTTAGGCCCAGAGGAATGAAAACCCCCCTGAATGCTGCTTCCATAGAATCGAAACTTAACTGAACATAGCTAAGCAGAATTGAAGCTTAGAACAGACAGAAAACAGCTCTAATTGGTATTGATAAGGATGTGAGAAGCTTCTATGAAATTAATTAACTCTGCAGAAAGAAAGGTTACAGTGCCCTGCTTTCCCACATATTCCAGCTGGCTAGTGACCTTGGAGAGAAGATGTATCAAGAGTCTAAGAACTGACCATTGTAATAGGGACTGTAAGGGGGGGAAGCAGGTGCTGAGCCCAGACGAGGGTCCCCATTGGATAGCTACGTGATAGTACCGGGACCAATAGATGGGACAAGAAGGGTTACCGGGACCAATGAAAAGTTTGCCTATGTCTAGAATGGAGAAGAAAGGTATAAAAGTTGTTTTGCTAGAAACCATTGCTCAGCCATTTTGAATGTGATTCTGCTTGAGTCTTGTGCACAAATAAATGATTTGGACCTTCTGAACAAACTCCTGGTATTATTGGATTGTTTGCGCTCTGCCGCTACACTTTCACAGGTGTCAAATAGTTCTGTCTTTTGAGGAGTAACTTGTTTGATAAGTAAGGCAAATGATTGATGTAAAAATTAATATGGAACAGCTGCAGGAAAGAATTTTGCTCCAGTCTGAATGAAAGTGAATTTGAAAGAAAGTGACAAAGATTAGCAGGAAGATAGATGTTTAATGCATATTTGTTTAGTGAGGATCACTGCAAAAATGCTAATAGGGGAACACAGAAACAATCTGTTAAGTAACAGCACTTCCCTACACGTGATTCCCTTCCTCTACCTTCATTCCTTGGAGCCCTGATTATTCCATTACTTGAGAAGAAGCTTATTCAAATCCAGGCTAAAATCCCACCTGTTCAAGGCTGTTTTTGGATTCTGTTTAATACTCTTAAGTGTTTTTTATCATTTCCCTTAAAGAAAAGCCTCGTCCCCTGTTTGTTCTGTTGGTCTCTCTTTTGAATAGACTGTAAGCTCTGTGGAGCAGGGACTGTCTCTTACATGTCTGTGTACAGCACTTTGTATGCCTCATAGCACGATGCAAATGATGAGCAGTAGCAGTAATGCAAGAAGAGAAGAATATAAGGGGATCACTTCTGCAAAGGGACAGGCTTCTAATATAAAAATCTAAATTGGGCGACAGTGAAGGAAAAAGACAACAGTAGTGTCAGTAGTAATCGGCACCTTGGGTACAATCCCCAAAGACCGAAACCACCACGTAAACACATTAGGTGTCAATAAAATTTCCAGCCATCAGCTACAAATAGTAGTTCAGCCCATCTCCTACAACAGTTTGACCTCTAAGGATCTCAGACCGTTAGGAAAGATCTGATACTCAGAGAACCAAATCCAGTCACTAATGTCTAGTAGACTGTGCATAGTAATAGTAAAATACTACTACTACTAATAATACTATATATTACTAAAAACCAAATCTACAAACCTCCAACTACTATCACCCTAGATAACCATGAGATCAACACAAAAAAAGAAATAAAATACCTAGGTGTGATACTTGACAACAAACTTAACATGGACTCACACATAAAATACCTAACAAAAAACATACACTACAAACTTAAGACACTGAGACAACTAAGACCTTTAATTCACTTGCAAGACTTCATAGCTATAATTCAAGCTATTATAACTCCACACTTCGATTTTGCAAACTTAATCCTTAATGGCATCACAAAGCAAAATATTAAAAAGATACAATTAACCCAGAACATCGCAGCAAGGATAATAAGGAACTTAAGCTCAACAGAACATATCACACCGATCCTAGCTGAACTCCATTGGCTACCCATAGACAGCAGAATAAAATACAAGATTCTTCTAACAACATTTAAAACTATAAACAACTTAGCCCCGTCTGTACTCAATACTCTCATCAAAGTAGAAAATGATAAACGAACACAAAGGAGTCGAAACTCAAATACTATAACAGTACCAAAGGATTACACAAAAGCTACAAAACAAACTAACAAGAGAGCATTCTCACACTCAGCTCCTACCCTCTGGAATAACCTTCCTGACCACATTCGCCAACTGTCAGACATAAAGGAATTTAAAAAACAACTAAAAACCCATTTATTCTCTTTATACTACAACAAAGGAGCAGAATTCACCCAGACCACTCAAAGAGACACAGGTTAACAATCATAATACAAATCATAGCTACATGTTCTCTGAAGTATAAATTAAAATACAACCCAAGTGATATATACCACAATTTATAATTCATGACATAATTTGTAAATATCAACAATGTAAATATGTTCTAACAGTTTAATGTTCTAATAATTATAATGTTAATACTTTATATTGTTACCTGTAAATAGTTCAATATGTTCTATGTAAACTGACTTGGTATGATACCATCCATACCATATAACATACTGTTCATTGTAAACCGCACTTGATACTTGTGAAAGAGCGTTATAGAAATAATTGCTAAATAAATAAATAATGAACAGATAAAAACTTACAATTCAAAATATACTATGAATAGATTCAGAGTCTACCTTCCTCACTTCTCCCTCCATTCTGTCTTCTAGCCTAGCATCTGCTCTTGAGCTTCATCTCCCCCTCCCCCTCCTTCAACCAGCCCCTCTCTCCTTAAGGCAACCCCACCCTCGCTTCCGCCATACTGCCTCCTCTTTACCCTGCTCTCTACTACTCCTTCCTCATCTCTCATCAGGTAATATCAACCCCAACCCTGGCCCCCCTCGATTTCTTTCTCACTCTAAGAACAGTCCCTTACGTAACTTATCTAATCTCATCCATATCCTCCTCCTTTCCCCTTCCACTCTTCCTCCCTCATGCGCCACTCACTCATCCAGAGATAACAACCCCAACCCAGGCCCCTTTAGAATTCTGTCTCACTCTAAGAAGGGATCCTCACGTAACCTGTCCAATATCATCAATATCCCCCTTCATTCCCCTTCCACTCCCCCTCCGTGCCTCATGGAAGGCTCACTCATCCAGAGATACCCACCCTTACCCTGGCTCCTCTAGATCTCTGTCTTACTCTTACCCTGGCAAGAGATCCTCACATAACCATCCCCTTAGACCTCTGTCTTACTCTGAAAAGAAATCCTCACGTAACCTGTCCAACCTCATCCATATCCCTCTCCCTTCCCCCTCCACTCTCCCGTTCTCATGTGCCTTATGGTACTCACAATCAGTCTCTAATAAACTTGCTTTTACTCATGATCTCTTTATCTCTAATGCTCTACATCTTCTCGCCCTAACTGAGACCTGGGTCCTCCCAGATGATACCACAGTTACTGCTGCTCTCTGTCACGGGGGCTACCAGTTCTCCCATACACCTCGTTCCACAGGCCGCGGTGGTGGTGTGGGGCTTCTACTTTCTCCATCTTGCAAATTCCAACCCCTCCTGCTGCCTCAGTCTCACTCCTTTCTCTCTTTTGAAGTCCACTCCATTCGCCTCTTCTCACCACTTCCCCTCCGAGTAGCTGTTATGTATCGCCCACCCGACAAATCCGCATCCACCTTCCTTACCAACTTCGACTCTTGGCTTTCCGTCTTTCTGGATCCCTCTTCCTCCACTCTTATTCTTGGCAATTTTAACATTCACGTCGATAACCCCTCCAGTCCCCATACTTTAAAGCTCCTCGCCCTCACCTCCTCATTTGACCTCCAACGTTGTTCTACTGCCCCCACCGGCCAGCACGGCCACTGCCTTGACCTAATACTCTTCTCTAATTTCTCTCCCTCAAACTTCCATAACTCACTCCTTCCATCATCTGACCATCACCTTTTAAGCTTTAATCTTCAGCTTCCGCTGTCTCAACCTCATCCTGTCTCCTCCGACATATTTAGAAACCTTCATAATATTGATTCCTTGACTCTTGCCTCCACCATTTCTCCATCTCTTTCCTCCATTATGTCCTCCAAATCTCTCAACGAGGCAGTAACCTCCTATAATGCTGCACTTTCCTCAGCTCTGGACACTCTTGCCCCACCCACCCCACGTCCTATTAGATGTTCTGCACCCCAGCCCTGGCTTTCAACCACAACTCACTATTTACGCACCTGTGCCTGTTCTGCTGAAAGTGCTTGGATCAAATCCCGCTCCCGGGAAGACCTTCTACACTTCAAATTCATGCTTGGCACCTTCCAGTCAGCCATTGCACTTGCCAAACAAGAATACTACTTCCATCTGACTAACTCTCTTGCCTCTGATCCTCGCCGCCTCTTTAATACCCTCAGTTCTCTACTCAAGTCGCCCCACCCCTTTTCCCGCCCTCCCTTTCTGCCCAAACTCTGGATGACTACTTTCATGACAAAATCCACACGATTACCCTCCAATTCCCCACCTCCTCATCTACCCCTCCCACAATTCTCCCCCCCCCCGTCCATACTTTCTCTGCTACCCTTTCCTCCTTCCCTACGATCTCTGAAGATGAAACCGCACTCCTTCTTTCGTCCTCCAAACCCATCACCTATTCCTCTGATCCTATCCTCACCCACCTCCTGAACCTCATCTCCCCCACTGTTGTCCCTGCCATCTCTCTTATTCTCAACCTTTCACTCTCCACTGCAACTATCCCTGTAAACTTGAAGCATGCCGTGGTCACACCTCTCCTCAAGAAACCCTCACTCGATCCCACCTGTCCTTCTAACTATCGACCCATCTCCCTCCTTCCCTTCATATCTAAACTACTAGAACGTGCAGTCCACTGCCGCTGCCTTGACTTCCTCACCTCTCAGGCCCTCCTGGACCCTCTACAATCCGGCTTCCGTCCCTTACACTCCACTGAAACGTCTCTTTCAAAAGTCTCCAGCGATTTGTTCCTGGCTAAATCTAAGGGCATCTACTCTGTCCTCATCCTTCTCAACCTCTCTGCCGCCTTGGACACTGTTGACCACAAACCTCTCCTTGACACCCTCTCCTCGCTTGGATTCAAGGGCTCTGTACTATCCTGGTTCTCCTCCTACCTCTCCCATCACTCCTTAAGTGTATGCACTGGTGGCTCCTCCTCCTCTCCCACCCCACTCCATTTTGGTGTACCCAGGGATCCGTCCTGGGTCTGCTCCTTTTCTCTCTATATACCCAATCCCTTGGTGCGCTTATCTCATCCCATGGCTTTCAGTACCATCTCTATGCTGATGACTCCCAAATCTACCTCTCTACCCCTAATATCCCTCCAGCAATCCAGACCAAGATTTCTGCCTGTTTTATCGACATTGCTGCCTGGATGTCTCACCGCCGCTTGAAACTGAACATGGCCAAGACTGAACTCCTTATCTTTCCCCCCAACTCCTCCCCTCCTCTCCCTCCCTTCTCAGTCTCCGTGGATGGCTCTATGATCCTTCCTGTTTCCTCAGCCCGCAATCTGGGAGTTATCTTTGACTCCCCTCTCTCCTTCTCCACACATATCCAGCTCGTAGCTAAGACCTGCTGCTTCTTTCTCTACATTAGCAAAATCCGCCCCTTCCTTTCTGAACACACTACTAAAACACTTGTCCACTCCTTAATCTCCTCTCGCCTCGACTACTGCAGCCTACTCCTTGCTGGTCTCCCTGTGAGCCATTTCTTCCCCCTTCAATCTATTCAAAACTATGCTGCTCTACTAATCTTCCGCCAGCCTCGCCATGCCCACATTCCTCCTCTTCTCAAGACGCTTCACTGGCTCCCTATCCAATTCCGCATCCAATTCAAACTTCTCCTCCTGACCTATAAATGCATTCACTCTGCAACTCCTCACTCCCTTTCATCTCTTATCTCTCCCTACATCCCCTCTTGGGAACTTCTTAGAAATTACTTCTATCTAAGCCCTTCACTCGTACTGCTAACTCCCCACTTCGCTCCTTCCACCTTGCTGCACCCTACGCCTGGAACAACCTACCTGTGTCTATACACCAGGCACCCTCCCTGGCCCTCTTCATGTCCAGGTTGAAAACCCACCTCTTCACTGTCGCTTTCAGATCCTGACTTTTAGCCTTTGTCTTGATCTGACTCCCATCCTTTGTCATGACTTTTAGCTTTTGTCTTGACCTGACTCCCGTCCTTTGTCATGACTAAATTGTAAATGCCTTATTTTGTTTTGCCCCGAATTGTAAATGCCATATCCTGTTTTTCCCGTGAACTGACTATTACTCTGTGTTGTCTTGACTAGATTGTGAGCTCTGATGAGCAGGGACTGTCTTTACATGTATTCTGTACAGAGGGCCGGGCTGTCCATTGAGCAAGAATGTTTTTTTCAGGGGGCCCTGCGCAAAAAACATTCTTCTTCATCCCAAGTTTAAAAAAACAAACAAAAAAAACAGCTGCTTCTGCCGCGGCAGCATCAAGAGTGCCGCCGCGGGGCCCCCCCTGCCCGGCAGACCCTCCCTGCATCGTAGGCTAGCGTTGAATCCCCGAATGCGGGCTTCTTTCAGAGCTGCGAGAGTTTCCTTTCTCGCGGCTCTGTTAATCCCGCCGGGGATTTCCCATCAGCCCCGGCGGGATTAACAGAGCCACGAGAAAGGAAACTCTCGCGGCTCTGAAAGAAGCCTGCGTTCGGGGATTCAACGCTAGCCTACGATGCAGGGAGGCTCTGCTGGGCAGGGGGGGTCCCGCGGCGGCACTCTTGATGGAGAGACGATGGAGAGTTAGCGGAAGACACAAAGAAACCAGAAGAAAGTGACTGGAGCAATTGCAGCTGAAAAAAAATGCACAAAAGGTAGAAAAATATCTCTTTATTTTGAATTTATTAATTGGAATATGTCAGCTCTGGGAAATGTGCATCATTAACGTCTGCGCTTTGTTTAGTACAAGAGCAAATTAATGTATAGTTTTATTTCTACAGTGTTGTACATTCCAAGTTTGGCTTTTGGGATTCCCAGTTTAATTATTGTCTTCCTGTTTCTAAATTGTGATTCCTTGTTTGGTGATGGACTATGTTCTGCATGTGTAACTGAGCTGAGGTATTCTGTTTATGTAATTCCTATTTGACATTGCCACTTGTTCTCTTTCCCCATTAGGTCATGTATTGTTGTTCTCTGAAATGTATTGGTTTAATATTTGCAGCGTTTCCTTTTGATAGTTACGGTATGGTGCTTTATGAGTCCTGGTAGTGCTGTTAGGATATGGCGGGTTTGCTATGGGTTCTAAATGGGCAGTGTTTGTAGTAGTTCCTAATGTGTCTGGCGGTTGGCACTGGATTGTAGTAATGTAGAAGTCTTTTAGTCTTTCTTTATTCATACACTCATTAAGAGGCATGTTTACTAAAAGTTAGTGTATTGTAACATTATGCAAATATTTATGCAAATGAGACCTCATGCAAATGAGGCCCCGCACCGAGTCTCCGCACATGGCCCCGCACCCCCCTTGGGCCGCCCCTGTCTGTACAGCGCTGCGTGCGTAGCGCTATATAAGTGCTAAATAGTAGTAGTAGTTGTTGTTGTTAAGTGCCGTCAAGTCGGAGTCGACTCATGGCGACCCTCTGGATAGCTATCCTAAATTGTGTTCGATCTTGAGTCAGGCGGCTCATTGTTGACAGACTGGTACCCGTAGCTGCTGTTATTGTATCGATCCATCTCATTGCTGGCCTTCCTCTTTTGACCTTCTATCTTGCCAAGCATGATGTCTTTCTCTAACCACCTCTCTCTCCACATGATGTGTCCAAAGTATGAAAGTCGAAATCTTGTCATCTGAGCTTCTAAAGAAAGCTTAGGTTTGATCTCCTCTAGTACAGACTGGTTTGTTCTTTGGGCACTTCATGGTATACACAGTATTCGCCGCCAGCACCATAATTCAAAGGCATCAATTTTCTTCCTGTCTATCTTTTTCACTGTCCAGCTTTCACATCCATATGATGTTATTGAAAATACCATGGCTTGAACAAGTTGAATCTTTGTATGGAGAGAGACATCTCTGCTCTTGAGAATCTTATCTAGGTCTTTCATAGCCATTCTGCCAAGAGCAATGCGTTCATATTTGTTCTGGGTCCATTCATATTTCTTGCCTGGTGGCAGGAAAGAATATATTTTGTTGCTATGTCGCCTCTTTATCGCCAAGATATAGAGAGTATTTCATGCTCATTCTTTGATTTTCTCTCATTCTGGGAAAGATTGATCTCTGTCTCTCTCTCCGCTCCCTCCCATTTTCTACTTTCTTTCTTTTCTCCCCTTCTTCCTTTTCGCCACAGTAAGTTTTAGCTTTTATTTACAATATTAGAGGACTGCATTTTTCACCATTCGCAGTCTCCCTTTAGCTAAAGAGCACATTAAAACTACATTTCCCAGCATCCATGCATTCAGCTGTAGGACAGCCTTTGTGACATCACCTCCTCCTGGAAGGGGCGGTGCTTACTGTACTGTTCAGTGCTGATATCCTGCAACACCAATTAGAAGCTGAGAGTGAACTCTGATCCTGCAAAACTGCAGCTTAGGGGGACCTGCAGAGAGTCAGGGCTGGAGTTGGTGCTGTGGGAAGGGCAGGAGAATGGCTGCAGGGCTTTCTGCTCAGCAGGTAGGAGACTGGCAGGAGGTGGGTAGTAAGGGACGCAGTGCCAGGCAATGCCATCCACCCTTGATACATACACGCTGCATAGAGAAAACAGAAGAAATGTGCCAGACACTGCTCAGTCCAGAGAAGCCCCTGAAGTTCTTCTTCCTTGTTCCTCTGGCTTTATTATGCCCCCACTTTCTGCTTCATCTCATCTCTCTTGATTCTTCTTCCTCTCTGCCTCTTTCTTTCCTTTCAGCACTTTGTTTTGAGTGAACCCTGAAAAAATAAGAGCTTAAATTTAAAAATAATATATATCAGTATAGGAAGGCAGATAGATTTTGAATTTCAGATCACAACATTAATCATTTATTATTTACTTAACTGGTTTATGTACCGCCTTATCAGATTGCCAAGGTGGTTTACAGATAATAATTTAACTTAAACATACTTAGAACTGAGTAGATCAACTTAACTGGATTTAACTTAATATGAGCAAACTATAGTTTAAAAAACTTTATCTTTCTGTAAATGAAAAAGAAAGTTTAAACCTTTCTGTTTCCAATCAGCCAAAAGTACAGAAAAGTTGTGAGCTGAAATATTTCAAATGTAGCTCAATACCAAGAACAGAGAAATATCTACCAATGAATTTATTAAAATGTCCTCACTGCTCTCTGTGTACCTTAACTCAGTGTGCTCTTATAGAGCTCACAGTACAAATCTGTCACACTTTCATATTGTGGAGCTAAGCTGTAAGGAAGAACCGTAAACTCACACTCTCAGCCTGGAGCTCTTCCACTGCTAACCAAGACATGCACGTATTGAAATTGTGCTCTAGAGCTCTAGAATTGTGCTATATTCATCAAATATCTTCCTTATCATTGCTGCTGGCTTTGCAAAGTTGCTCAAAATTAGTAAGACCAGTAAATAATAAAATTCTATATGTAGTAGCTTAAAACTTGTAACCAAATATTTACTGAAGGGGCTATTTGTTTAATTTGTAAACTGAATAATAACAGAGAAAGAAGGCATCCTGCTTAGTCCTACTGCATATTTACACAGGCTCCTGCTTTCTCATCTAGGTCTTTATTACACGCACACATTCCAATGCATGTACACCTATGTCATAAGGGAGATTATGTGCTCACTCGCTTATGACATTAATGCATTCTAAGCATCTACCTCCCTGTGGCCACACAGTACCACCATTAATGTTTCCTTTAATTTTGCTACAGGGTGAATTTCGAAACTGTCAGATGTACCAGAAAATGTCAGTTGAATTTCTGAATCCTGTGCTAAATTTAGATTTAACTAGTGTGGGGAGGGGACATTTACTTTGGCTTGTGCAGTTGGACTTGAAAGCTCAGGCCCTGGTTTTATTGCACGCTGATTTATCCAGGCAGTGACATTTGATATTCTATTTGTCCTGTATTTGAGACTTTTTTTATAGTTATAGTAGATTAGCAGACCTGGGAGTCGAAGGGGGAAATGGATTCTAGGACCACACACAAGTGAACACACGTCCAAAACATCCACTAAGCTGCATGGGTCCTGCACCCACATTCCTGATGGTGGAGATGGTGCATCAGTATCACATTTTCAGTGACAAGGGACAGGCAGTTCCACAGGAGTCCCACAGATCCTGCCTGTGGCTGCCCCCTGCAATGGAAAATGTAACACTGAAGCACCATCCTTTCCAGCTGAAATCTAAGGCATTCTGAGCACCTTCTCTTGCTCCTGAGTGTTTCTGGTTTGTGTTTCAGCTGCAGGTGACATTTGAGGAAATCGCTGTCTCTTTCTCCCAAGAGGAGTGGGGGTATTTGCATGAAGGACAGAAAGAGTTGTACAGGGAGGTGATGAAGGAGAATTATGAGACCCTGATTTCCCTAGGTAAGGACTGAATCTGTTTTTCTAGCAGACACAAGAATAGGAGGTGTTTTTGTGTACATCCTCCACTCCAGGAACTTGTGGATATGAACAGGATTCTGTCTCAGTCCTACCGACTGTCTTAAGATGACAGGATGAGATCCAGGTCTGAGGGATCATATGGCCATCCTATATGTCCTATGAGTTTCCCCCTTCCAGTTTTAGCTCAAGGGAACTTACAGCATTTTTATAATTGAGACACATTCTGTCCCTACCCTAGTGAGCTTACAATCTAAGTGGGCACTTGAGGTGAGGGGAAATAGCTTGGGTATGGTTTGTATGTACCTAAATTAAGTTGCTATTTGAGGAGGGATTTCTGAGGGAGGTGTTTGCGCTGAAGTGATATTTTTGAAAAGCAAAGCATACATTTCTCACTAATGTCATCAGTTATAAAATTACTCCCAAAGGGACTTCCCTGAAGTCAGAAGGAATGATGGGGGAGAGTAAAATTTGAACCCTGCCCTCATTAGGCCACAATTTCCCTTTCATCAGCAGGTGTTTCTCCTCTTTAATTCTCATAGAATTTCATACTCTCACAGTGATGGTGTGTAAAATTTTGTATCTGATTCTAAGGGGTGAAGGTGATGAAGAGCTCAGCAATCTTCCCAAAAGACAGTCACTGAGGCTTCCTAAATATACCAAGGGACCACATAAAGTGCAGTTTCCTGAAAATCTATTTAGTCAATATCAAACGATCACAGCCTCCCTTTCTTCAGTGATTCAAGTTATTTATTATAAAAATATATGACTTGTTCCACTACCAGAATACTAAAAGTGAGGAATAATAACCTCCCCAGATTATTCTGCTTTATGTGTGGATGCCAGTAGTAGACCTTTCCTCTTCTCCCCCATCATGTGCTGCTCCCTGAGAGCTACTGCTGTGTATTTTTCAGTGACTATAAGGGAAACATAACTCATTTTTCATATTAATTCCTGGAAACAGGCTTTGAAGGAATCAATCCTGATATATTATCAAGGATTAAACAAGAGGAAGAGCCAAATGTCTGGGATCTTCAGGAATCAAGAGAAAGAGCAGTTGCTGACTCATACCCAGGTGAGTTATAAGAAATACTTTACTGGGTAATAGGAAATATTACAGTATACAGCTGAGTAATGCACTCTGTTTACCTATACACTGTATTCTCACATATGGAAAATATAAGTCCTCACAGGTAAGTGATGCTATTCATCGGAGCCCAGGGGAATAAGCATGTTCAAGTCAGGACCGGGGGAATTCCCATAGGGCCCAATTCTGTCCCGCAAGTCCATCCCATCTGTGCGTCCGGTGTGAACTGGATGCACAGAGGGGATCGCGATTCTGATCCCGCTGGGCACGTCTAGCCCCCCAAGATCAAAATCGCGAACAGTCCTGCATGTGCAGCCTGGGACAGCGATTCTGTCCAGCCTGCAGGTGCAGGACTGCACCCGGTAACTCAGTCAGGGCATTTAAATGGAGTCAAAGCGCCATGGCACCATTTAAAAGCCGCAGTGCTGGCCGCCAACTAAAACTGCAAATTCCCCACAGTCCTACCCCCGATCCGGCCTCCAAAGTCCAGGGTCGGGCTGCGGGGAATGTCCCCTGGCCCTCCCAGCCTCTTCTGCACCCCGAATTTAAAAAAAAAAATGAACAAACATCCAGGGGAGTTATTCCACCTCAGAGGTGGAATAACATCCACGGCCATTTCACTGGCCCTTGACGTACAGGGCTGACATTAGAATTGGCCCGGTATGGGGGGCGGAGCCTGATGCCGAGCATGTCAGTCGCTTAGCGCGGAGGCTCCGTGAGGATCCGCCGAAAATCCTGAAAAAACCTGTGTTTTCCAGTGCACTAGAGAATTGAAATATCGGGAAGGTGGAAGGTGCGCCTAAGGGATGGCAGGAACCAAACCGGTGAGGCTTGATTATGCCGGCGCGCTGAAAAGCAGCAGGAAAAGGTCTAAAACAGAGCCCCTCTCTCCACAAAAAATGGCGTCGCCACGTGAAGGGCCTGAGGCTATACAAGAGCTTCTAGCGGAGATACGTGGAGTGAAGGAGCTGGTCAAAGCCAATGGAGATTCTTTGCATACGGTACATGAAGAAATCAGCGGGTTGCGCTGCCAGATTGAGGGGCTCTCCCTACGGCAGGAGAAAGTCGAGGGTGTGTTATCTGCCCATGGGGCGCGGCTGGAAAAGGTGGATAAATTGGAGAGGCAGCTTCGGGCATTGCAGAGGAATGCCGAAGAGAGCAATAATCGAGCCCGGCGCAATAACATACGGCTGGTCGGCTTCCCGGAGGGGGCGGAAGGTAACGACATGATTGCCTTTGTGGGGAAGCTGATTCCCTCGGTGCTCAAGATAACGTTTGCGAAGGAGTTCGAAATAGATCGTTCCCACAGGATCCCGTCGCATATTTCAGCGCACAACAAGCAGCCGAGGCCCATTATTTTATTTATTTATTTATTTATTTATTTGTATTTCTTCTATACCGCACTCTTTTTCATCAGCGCGGTTTACATTAAACAGGAATACTCATTTCAATCAACAGACTGTGGTGAGCTTACATATAACAGGAAATATACAACTGGGATTATAACTTAGGGAAACTATGTACATATTTGTAGCATGTATAGGACCTATATACACGGGATAGAGTTTCTTTTCATCATCTTAAATAGGGCGGTTACACTTTATCTGAAAGTGTTAGAGGGTTGATGATGTGCTTTGGAAATGTAGAATGAAGAGGTGATGCTTTATGGCTTTTCTAAATTGTTTGAGGTCAGTAATAGCTCTAATGTTGGGAGGTAGGTTGTTCCAACATCTGGGTGCGTAGTACGCGAAAGCCCTGTCTGTTGTTGATCGTTTGTATTTTGTGGCCTCATGTGGTGTAGTTAGGGTATTTGCCGCTGCTGACCTCCTAGATCTGGTGTTGGGAGTGTGATGGAGGAGTTTCGAAATTGATGATGGAGCTATAGAATTTATTGCTTTAAAGGTCAAGATAAGGGCTTTATATGTTATTCTGCAGTATATAGGGAGCCAGTGGAGCTCCATTAGGATGGGTGTTATGTGATCGCTCTTTGAAGCACCGTATATAGTTCTGAAGCTGTCTGGGTCAAGCATATTTTTTAGATGGCGTAGGGTCTTTATCTTGAAATAAATGGTTTTCACGGTGCGGTTGATATGTTCTTTAAAATCTAGGCGATAGTCCAGTATCACTCCAAGGTATCTTATGGAGGGCTTGATTGGGAGGTGTGCATCTCGTACTCTTAGGGTCTCCGGGGGTGCGAATTCTCTGTTTTTCGTGACAATCAGTACTATCTTCCGAGTCCTACGATACCAACAGGTAGCCCAGATTATGACTCTGGCCCGCGCTCGGGCGCCTATAGAATTTGAGGGGCACAAACTAAACATCTATCCTGACCTGGCTAAAGCCACCGTAGATCGGAGAAAAAGACTCTTGGCATGCAGGCCGCGCCTACAATCGCTGCAAGCACGCTATGGCCTTTTCTATCCTGCGACGATGCGGGTAACGCTACATAATCAGACCCGATCATTCGAAGATCCCGATGCTCTCCTGGCGTATCTGGAAGACAAGGAGGCAGCGCAGATGCACTAAGGGTGGCTACTGAACTTTTCCATGTCTCAATCTGACACTCGAGATATAGCAGTGACACTATTACTGTATATGATCAATGTGCAATGGGTTGAGTAATCTAGCGCAAAACAATGCAATATGGGTGTACCATATCCAGGGCTATTGATATTGCGATAGAATATCCAGCTTCTCATGCTCCCTTGTGGAAACAGTAAGGAAAGAGGGGGCTTATATCTAAAATGTTGGTGCATGCATTGGAATTGATATAATGATGGCGGGTTCTCCGGGCCTACCCTGCCGGTACGAGCTCACCAGATATGTATATGGGTAGACTCTCTCCTCTAGGGCACGCACGCACGAAGAAGGCTTTAAGTTTGAGAACAAATGTTAGGAATCATCAGCAATGCACGCACTGTACTAATGGCTCTCCCGTAGCTTCTTGCCCTTTTTTTAGGAGGGTGATTGGAACTGTTCCCGGGGTGTGTAAGTTCTGTGTGTGTATAAATGGCTTCATATAGAGTATTATCCTTGAATGTCAAAGGGATAAACAATCCGGCTAAAAGGAAAAAAATTATTGAATATGCGCGGCATGAAAAAGCTGACATCTTGCTATTGCAAGAGACGCATCTAAATCAAAAAGAGTCACTAAAACGTAGTATAAAGCCCTATGCTCTCGCTGCTTACTCCGCAGTGGTTAAAAAGAGGAATGGAGTGTCCATTTTAGTGAGGAAGTCCTTAAAGGCTACTATTGTTCATAGCAGTTCGGATACCGAGGGACGGTGGACTCGTGCCTCACTCAACATGGGGGGACTAGAGCTGGACGTGCTATGTTTATATGCCCCTAATAGGGATAGTCCAGAATTTTTTGCGGCATTAGCCGAAGTGGTACACACAGACACACTAGCACCATTGATTATAGGGGGGGATTTCAATCAGGCCTTAGACCCTTTGGTTGATAAGCAACCGCCTCGCTCCTTAACCACCTCCAGGGGGCAACTGGTACTCGCCTTCCTGATCAAAGAGGGGGCGCTGGTAGATATTTGGAGGCTACACCACCCCTCCGAGTTGGAGTTCACCTTTTACTCGGCCCCACATAGGTCGCAATCCAGAATTGACTTTTTCTTAGTATCTAAAGCACTGGTGCCTACCATAACGGAGACACGCATACACCCAATGCATGTGTCTGATCATGCGGCCATCTCGTTGGTGATGCAAGATGATCAAAGGAGTGCGGGTCCCAGGGAGTGGCATTTTGATAGAGCTCTGTTAAACAATGAGGAATTCTGCTTAGATGTTAAGGCTGCGATAGCTGAGTACTTCCACTTTAATTCTCCTATGTCTACCTCGGGCTGGGCCTGGTGGGAGGGATTCAAAGCCATGGTGCGAGCCACTATCACCAGCTTTAGTATTCGCCTAGCGAAATTACGAAAACAACAGCTAGTAGCTCTTGAGCAACAAATAGCGGCTGGGGAGCGTGTTTTAACCCAACGATCAGACCCCTGTATCTTGTTAAGGCTTCAGCGGTTACGGTTTCAATACAATGGGATCCTGACTACTGAAGTCTCTCAAAGTATTAAAGCACAACAAGGGGTCTATTATCGGGAAGGTCATAAAGCAGGTAGGCTGTTGGCCAATGCGTTAAAGGGGGCCCGGGAAGCCAAGAGGGTAGCTTCTTTACGTGATCTGCAAGGGCAGGGCATTGTGGTTAAAGATGCCGAGATTGCGGACATCTTTAGAGATTTTTATGCCCGCCTATATGAATCTGAGCGCACCTTCTCTCAGGATGCATTCGATATCTTGGTCTCTGAAGTACAGCGCCCGGTCTTAAGTGAAGAAGATAAGACGGAGCTTGATAGGCCCTTTTCCACAGAAGAGATTAATCAGGCGATTGCTAAGATGGCCTCTGGTAAAGCAGCGGGCCCTGACGGCCTTCCGGCCAAATTTTTTAAGGCCTTTGCGAAGGAGTTAGTCCCCTATTTATCTCAATATTACAATATGCTAGTAGAGGCGAATTCGCAGGTTGGAGACTTTGCCATAGCGAACGTGGTAGTCTTTGAAAAGGCTGGGAGAGACCCACAGCTGGCGGCTAATTATCGCCCTATCTCCCTTCTTAATGCGGATTATAAGATCTACGCGACAATGTTGTCCGCCCGATTGTCAGAGAAGTTGCCCTTATTAATTCATCCAGATCAGTGTGGCTTTGCTGCGAGTAGATCAACTGCGGACAATGCACGAACTCTGTGTCATATTCTAGCGGGTTCTGAGAGCATGACTACTCCTCTAGTAGGTCTTTCCCTGGATGCCGAAAAGGCTTTTGATCGGTTAGAATGGCCCTTTTTGTTTGCGGCTCTCAAGTGGTTCGGTTTTGGGTCCGGTTTCTTGCGCTCTCTGGAGGTTATGTACACCCAACCCACAGCTTATATTTGCGTGAATGGTACCAAGTCCCGGCCGCTTGACTTAAAGCGGGGGACATGGCAGGGCTGTCCTCTCTCTCCTATGCTTTTTAATCTTGCGTTGGAACTCTTAACCCTCATTATTAGGCAGTCTCCGGAAATTCGTGGGGCAGTGATTGCGGGACTAGAAATCAAATTATCCGCATATGCTGACGATCTCCTCATATTCGTCTCCCCAGAGTCAGTCCCTAATGTACTAGCGCATATAGATCGTTACTCGGCACTATCGGGTTACAAAATTAACTGGACGAAGTCAGTGGCTTTCCCCTTAAATTGCTGGGTACCCCAGGGGGACTTGAGTCGCTTCCCGTTTATTTGGGAATCTTCTATGGTGAAATATCTGGGAGTTCACTATTGTTATCCCCTTGAGAAAACGGTCAGCTTTAATGCGACAGAGCTGGTGGCAACTGTCCGGCAAATGCTTAGTAAATGGTCCCCTTTAGTGTTATCCTGGTGGGGACGACTCGAGACTATAAAAATGATGGTAGTTCCTAAGGTTAACTATATCTTAGAGATGATACCCTGTCTGCTGCCAGTGCAATCCTATCAGCAGATCGAAGGCATTTTGAGCCGGTTCCTCTGGAAAGAGAAAACACCGAGAATAGCGCGACGGAAGCTTATGGGTGGCCGAGAGGAGGGCGGTGTTCGATTTCCCAATTTTCTCTCCTATCATAGAGCCTTTTTGTTAAAACAGGGGTTGAGGTGGTTAGAAGGTCGAATGGCCAGGCGTCCTGTCTGGGTGGACATTGAGGAGAATTTACTAGCTCCAATTCCACTGCAATATCTCCCGGGCATGCTGTGGCCGCAAAGTGCACAGTACCCATGTATAATTACCGATACTCTCCAAGCTTTCTGGGCCCTCATCTGCGCATGCGGACCTGATCAGTGTTCTTTCATCCGCCTTCCGATATGGCACAATCCTCTGTTCAAAATTCAGAACAAAACCATAGCATGGAAATCCTGGTACTCGAGAGGGGTCTGGACTGTCAATCAGCTTTTTAGAGTAAATGCATGGAAAGATTTTAGGGTACTACAGCGTGAGTTTGGCCTGCCTCAGAAATTTTACTTCCAGTGGCTGCAGCTCCGGCACTGTATCGAAAACTCTCAGATTGAATATAAACATGGGATGGGACAACGTGGAGTGGTGGAGGTTGCTCAAGAGACTACACAGGCTAAGGGTGTGGCCTCTCTCTTCTATAAGAGGCTGTCTCAGGCCCGTGATTCGCAAAGCTGGAGAATTCAGGGATCAAGCTCTCTGCGCAGCAGTGGAGGATGTTTTGGAGTAAGCAAGTGAGAGTCTCGAAATCAGCCTCTATTACTCAGACTCTCTTTTTCTTTGCGCACCAATGCTACTACACTCCTGCCAGGGTTGCGAATCACGTTTGCTTATACAGTAAGTATGAGCAAATTTCTCGGAAGGCCTTGTTACCCTCCAAAAATGGCGGCCTAAAGTGGAAAATGTTAAATGATTTCATAAACCGGGCTAAAATATGATGGGGGATGGATCCTTAGGGATATGCTTGCTTTTGACTTTGTTTGCTCCAGGCAAGATCTGTGGTACAATGGCTTAGAACGCCTGTTTCACACTTTAATGCATGTGTTAGGACCTAGAGGAGAGGGGGGGGGGGTCGGAGGGGGTTTATGTCCTGTTTCTTTTCTGGTTGTTATGGTTGATGTATTGTCGTGTTATATGTTGAAAAATGAAAATAAAACTCTTTAAAAAAAAAAAAAGAATTGGCCCGGTATGTCCAGGGCCGGCAACCGCCCGCTGCCTGCCCACTCTCTGCCCCCAAGCCGCCCATTCCCCCCCTCTGACTAACTTCCCCGCACCACCGGCTGGGAAGTTAGTCGGGGGCTGAAACTGGCACGAATAGCTATTCGTGATTCAGAATGACCCCCATAATGTTTTACAGGAGGCTGTGCCAAATATAGAGCCTCTTGTAGAATCGGTGCAGGACTGCATGTGTATATCTCTCCACATCCAGTGGGAGCAGTGATTTTAGAAAACTGCATATGAGCAAAAAAACACAGAAATAGCCCTCAGATACTATAGATGTGGGAGTAGCTTGTAAAATTACTGCTCCTCCTGTAGACAGGCAGCCAGTCCTGCAACACCAGTACCCCTGTCATCTGAATCTTTCGGACACTCCCTTAGACTGTCTGATCCTCCCTAGATAAGGGGAAAATGCAACCTTAGCCCTAGTAGTAAAACCATGAGATTATGTCTGGGGGCCCTGGTACCAAGATCAGGAGCGACTAGGGGGTTCTCCTGCTCCACTTTGCATGAAGGACACCCAGTAAGGCCGGGGTTGGGATTGGAGGGTGTGGAGCTTCTAGCGGGAGATTCTTTCCACAGTGGGATCGGCTAGGAAGATTGGATCTAAGGGTTCCAGGGGGGGAGGGGGGGGATGCTGACCGAGGTGGTCAGGGCATTTGCCTCTCAAGAGGGGTCCAGAGGAAATTGGATGTTGGCAGTGGTAATTGGGGGATGGTGGACTTCCAGTACGCACTTATACGTGCTTTGGGGCAACTATAAATGCCAACGTTTATGCTTTTTCCTAGAGATATCAATTCCTTATTTGAAGTGGGGAATCCACATCTATATTTTAGGCCTGCCGAAGCACTCTCTCTCCCTGCCCTGGCCACACCCCTTGACATCTAAACATACTAAGCATCCCCAGGTTTACATAGCTCCTGTTGTAAAATGGCATGTACACATGTGTGCCAATCTCTACATGTAAATGCTGCCATTTACACATGAGGTGTTTCTAAAATACCCCCCATTATCATGCAATTACCCGCTCAGCATCCAGGCCGTGAGGACCATGGTCCTGATGCTGGGAAGTAGCAGAGTTCCCTGAAGCTGCATGATGAGTGTTAGGGAACTTTCCTGTTCAGAGGAGATGGGAAGAGGTTCTCCACTCCAGTATGTGGTTGTAGAACACAACTCAGTTTGTCTGCGAGGACGTTGTCTAATCCCCAGGAACAAGCAGGAATGAGTCTTCACATATGGGTACGTCGGTACCGACGGAGCCTGCACGGGAATGCTCCCCAGCATCCAATCAGAAAGCTTTTGGGAGCATCCCTCACGCCTGCGCACTGACTTCCCGCCATTTCCATTGTCTCTCCTCAGTTTTTCGTTTTTCCGCGGAGCCGGCAGGACGTCCTCCTGTCACCGCAGAAACTTTTTTCTTTAATCCTTTATTTTTTTGTTTTCTTGTGGTCGCGGCTGTTTTTCCCGCCGACACTGGTACCGCCGGTGTTTTTTCTTTTCTTTTTTCTTAAACTCAGAGAGATTTTTCCCTCTGTTTCTGTCTTAACGTTTTTGGGCCTACAAAGCCTCTCCATCATGTAGCCTTCTTCTCCTAAGAAGTGCCTTCACTGTGGAAACACAGTTTTCTTTTTAGACTCCAATCACTGGTGTCTAACCTGTTTGGGTCCTGACCCTTTTTCCCCTGAACTATCAGGCTGCAATACTGAGAGAAGACCTTCCCTCTTTCGAGTTTCCCTCGATACCGTTTTCCCTCCTGTAGTGAGGGCACCGGGGGTTTCTTCTCTACAGGATCAGGTAACCCACAAACAGTCTGTTAAGACTTGCCAATCCTTGAGTGGTAGGTCTCATGCCATGCATGATGACGGCTCCGGCCTGGCCCTCAAGACCCCATTGGCATTAAAACCCCGGCGGGAGTCTTCAGGCTCCAAAGCATCTCACGGGTTTCAGGTTGTTCCTGGGGCTCACCCCTCACAGAACATACCTGAGCCGTGCTCGGGGGTGGTATCCGCTTCGAGCGGTACCGATACCCCGGCATCGGCACCGGTGTCGAGTGTTCCTCTCTTCACCAGGGATCGTCATCTGGCGTCCTCGATACCTTCGGGACCGATCGATACGACCCAGAGTGACTTCCCTGTATCAGCATCGCCGGTACCACCACCGATGTCGGTGCACTCTAGACATGCATCGATAGACTCGCTCCCTTCGATGCCGAGTCTGGAATCGATATCTAGTCTAGATGACTGGGTACCGACGCGCCTTGGAACTGACCCTTTTCGTTTCCTGATACGCAGTACCGAGGATACTCACCAAGACTCTCTGGTTACCTCGGTACCGCTTGAGCAGCCTCCGATGACGGACTCGATGCCATTACCGGTATCGGTATCGATGTCGATTCCTACAGTTACATCGGTGCCATCGATCCTTTCTATGCCTAGTTTGGAATCGATACCTGGCATAGACGATGCAGTTCTGACTGCCTCAAATCGTGACTGCCAGTATCATTATCCATCTAGTAAGGTTCTTTTTCTGCACCAAACCAGTTCATCCTCTGGTGCTCAGGCTGCATCTTCAACCTTAGCCTTCCCAGGGATGGTTCCCATTGGAGATTCTTCTTTTCAGAAGTTTCTCCTTGACATGGCAACCTTTCTTGCTATTCCTATCCCTGGCTGTAATCTTAACCAAGGCTCTCCTGCAGAAAAGGGAAATATAATGCTTCCTTTACATCATTCTTTGCAGGATCTTCTTCTGAGAATATGGGAATCACCTTTAAGGGTTCCCTCACCTTCTACAGCAACTAATGTTCTGTATCAGGTGCCCCCCTCTCCGGGGTTTCAAAAGAATCAACTTCCCCATCATTCCATTGTAGTGGAATCAGCAATGAGGAAGGTAAAAAGCAAGAAGAAGCATTCTTCTTATCCGCCAGGTCGTGCTTCTAGAGCACTTGATGCCTTTGGACGCCAAACCTTCCAAACATCTATGCTGGCATCAAGAATCATTTCTTATATGTTTTATATGAGTCTAACACTCCAGGAGGTCACAAAGAAATTATCTCTTTTGACTCCTTTTTTGTCAGAGCCTAAGGCTGCTGACTATTCCTTGCTTCTTAGTCATAGCCGGAATATCTCTTGGTTTCTTTCTCATGCTTCCCTAGACTCTTTTGAGTCTGTTAGCAGAACTTCTGCTATTGCCATTGGAGCACGTCATAGAGCCTGGCTCCAAGCTTCAGACTTGAGCAGATGGGCACAACATACACTGGGTAATTCTCCTTGTACTGGAGAAAATCTCTTCAATAAGGAGGTTTTACGTCAGGTTGCTCATTGCTCCACTGACTTCCCTGGTTCTGGAGACTATTCTAAGCCTTCTTCTTCCCCAGGAGGTAGGAGATGTCCTACCAAGCCTTCTTTCCCTAAGAAAAGAAGGTTTCACTCTTCTCCTGCCCATCATCCGGAGGTGCCCAAGTAAGGGACACCTCGTCCTAATCTGAAGTTTCCAAACTCTAGCCAGTCTCGACATACCCAGCAACCATAGGTTCTGAGGGTTACAATCTACAGTTAACTTCTTCTTAACAGAAGTTTGTTCCCTATTTTTTCTTTAAGCGGTCAGGATATTCTTGTTCATGTGTTACAGAATTCTCCTCTTCTTACTATTAAGAAGGGAGATTGCAACTATCTCATGATAGTGTCTGGCCCAACATGAACATTTTTTTCCTCAGCTGACTCGCCATATGGGTAGGTCACCCTCCAATGACCTGTTTTCTCTACCCTCTCATCCAGGATTTTCCCTGACTGAGTGGTACCATACTGAAAAGCTTCTCTAGCCTTTCATTCTCAAGATAACTCATCAGACACGGACAGGAATATCTCCTCTCCCTTTGTCTGTTCCTCTCTGTTTTGCACAGAAAGATCCTCTTTGCTGTCTTTCAGCTTCTGTGCATGCAGGAGTTCCAGTATTTGAACCAGCCTCAGTAGTGATTCCAAGCTGATCCTCATCTATCTTGGACATTCCTACTCACTTTAGGCTTCTCACATTATCTTCTTTCCAGCCATCTCCTTCTCCTAGGATATGGCAACATGCCTGACTTCGGTCAGTTTTATCTCATAATTCTCCTGCACAATGCTCTCTGCAATCTTCAGAGAAGCTTTCTACTATGGGCCCTTGCTACAGAGCATTGATCTTTGTCTCTGAGGGCTATCCTATATAGTAGAAAAAAGCTTATAAATCATTCCCATGACTGTGAGGGTTCTCCACACCCTCTTGTCTCCTGTTATAATTCAGAATATAAGCTTTTTCTGCGTGAATATCCAGGGCTATTAGTAACGCATGATACCCTATGTCCCTCCAGTGGATCCTCCTGGTATCTTCTCTATGCGTTTCTACCCATCTACCATGTCAGAGTTCTAAAGGACTCCTGACTTGCTCTTTACAGACTGATCTTATCCTCTGTTTTTCACGCAACCATCCTGGTTATTTTCCTGGATTACATTCCTGCATCCTCTTAGCCCACGAAAATAGATTCTCTATATATCTGTCAAGTGGGTTTCACCTCTTGTTATTGGATGAATCTTTCCCCTTCACATTCCCCATGTGAATGTTCTTAGGGGGCTTAGTTTATCTTCAGACTTATTGTCATGTATGTCAGTATCTCTATATATGCCTCTACATACATATGTCTGTAAGCTGTGTGTGCATAATTATGCCCCTATATGTATGTATATATATATATATATATATATATATCCTCCATATTTATAGATGTTGATACATATTTCTGTATATCTAGATATACATATAGGGATGTATATATATACCTATATATTTATCTCTTGGGAGACTTTTTATAAAGCGATATGTATTACATACTATCTCCTCACTGTCTATGCTATAGCAATTTGTACCTTCTTAGAGGTTACAGACAGTGAGCTCCTTTTTCCATACTGTTCCTTAGTATGTGAGGACTGTTATGCACATAACCACTACTGTGGGGATAACAGCTTCCGCTTTGCTCTAGGTCTCCCTATCCTTGAAGATTCAAGCTTCAATATCTTTCCTATCTCTCATCAGCTAGGAAAGACAGTGTACATCTTCATTGTTTTGAGTACACATTGTTCTCCTTGGGAATATGGGCTTTTTTCCATACCCCTTCTTCCCTCCAAGACTGGGCTAGTTATCCAAATCGGTCAGTCTTCTTCTTTTAGTCCTCAATGTTAATGACTCTGTACCTAAAAGAGTTTTCAGCTTTTTCCCATAAAGCTTTCCATTGAAGACCTGCCGTTCTCATCCTACCCCAGTTGATACCTGGATCACCTGCTATTCCAGGTCTGGACCTTCACCCTCACTGCTGTGAGGTCACCTTGAGGATTCCGCTACTGCATATCCAGTAGACTCCATCACGTTTTCCACTTCCTACAATCCAGTAGGTAAGCTCCATATTATAACTGTTCATTAAATAAATTTAATGGTACTTATCATACATACCATGGACTCCTCCCCTGTAGTCCTTGGGTTTGCTGTTTTCCTTACAGCTCTTCTATTCTCAACTCCTACCCTCCATTCCCTCATGGGATGCCGGGGATTCCTGTGTGGGAAATGCACTCCTGATCCAGGAACCTGCATTTATGGGATTTCCCCCTGGCATCTCTAGCTAGGGAGTACCCATATGTGAAGACTCATTCCTGCTTGTTCCTGGAGATAGCTCAGTTACTTACCTGTAACAGGTGATCTCTGGGAACAGCAGGAATAAGTCTTCACAACCCACCCACCTCCCCTAGGAGTTGTATCTATCTCTCTATCTCCCTTTCCTCATTCTCTCCCTTTGTCTCAGCTAGGAAACTCAACTGAGGAGAGACAATGGAAATGGCAGGAAGTCAGTGCGCAGGCGCGAGGGATGCTCCCAAAAGCTTTCTGATTGGATGCTGGGGAGCATTCCCGTGCAGGCTCCGTCGGTACCGACACACCCGTATGTGAAGACTTATTCCTGCTTTTCCCAGAGATCACCTGTTACAGGTAAGTAACTGTGCTTTCCAGCCAGATACATGACTCTGAGAGTTATCTCATGTGAGATGGCCCACTTCCCCATTCTGACAGTCTCTGACACAGGAAAGTATAATCCCGTTCTTTCTCGCTTGTCACATGGTACATAGCTGCTTGATATGAGCAGAGATACCAAGGCTGAACCATCCCAGAGAATGAACTGCAAAGAGTGAGATTTTTTCTAATGGTGTATCCACTGTATAAATCTAGAAAGATTTAATTGTAATATTGCTTTCCAAATGTAAAAGAAAAACAGCATAAAATATTTTCTTGCCTTTGGAGCCTCTGAAAGGATATAGACATAGGGGCAGCAATATGGGTAAATTCTCTGGGCTGAAAATTGCTCTTCACTCAATGGCTAAAACTTTGTGCCGAGGTTTCACAGCACCTAAACTGGCACTGGGGGAGACGGTACACAGGAAGCTGGGCTCGGATTTCTTCTCACTGGCTGGGCACTGATACTGATGCTGTAATGCTTGAGGGAAGGGGCTCAAAGAGTGTGAGAGTGAGAGCCTTCAGATGAGAGTGACACACTCCTAACGAGTAAGACTTGGCACCTCTGTAGGAGGGTGTGCATGGAAAAAAATTTTGGTTTATTTCCAGATCTTTTTTTTTTTTTATTTCTTTTGGCTAATTTTTGGGTTTATTTCAGTTTGTTTCAGAATTAATGCTTGTAAAATTAGGCTGTGCTTGCCGTCCCCACCCGGCTTCTCCTCACCCGAACTCCTACCCATTCGGGGTAGTGGGAGTTGCTCCTGCCCAATCCGGGCAGTGGGAGCTGGAAAGCCCGCCTACAGAGCCACTTAAAAGCGGCGTCCCTACCGAGAGGGAGCCGCTGTGCTTGCCGTCCCCACCCGGCTTCTCCTCACCCGAACTCCTACCCATTCGGGGTAGTGGGAGTTGCTCCTGCCCAATCCGGGCAGTGGGAGCTGGAAAGCCCGCCTACAGAGCCACTTAAAAGTGGCGTCCCTACCGAGAGGGAGCCGCTGTGCTTGCCGTCCCCACCCGGCTTCTCCTCACCCGAACTCCTACCCATTCGGGGTAGTGGGAGTTGCTCCTGCCCAATCCGGGCAGTGGGAGCTGGAAAGCCCGCCTACAGAGCCACTTAAAAGCGGCGTCCCTACCGAGAGGGAGCCGCTGTGCTTGCCGTCCCCACCCGGCTTCTCCTCACCCGAACTCCTACCCATTCGGGGTAGTGGGAGTTGCTCCTGCCCAATCCGGGCAGTGGGAGCTGGAAAGCCCGCCTACAGAGCCACTTAAAAGCGGCGTCCCTACCGAGAGGGAGCCGCTGTGCTTGCCGTCCCCACCCGGCTTCTCCTCACCCGAACTCCTACCCATTCGGGGTAGTGGGAGTTGCTCCTGCCCAATCCGGGCAGTGGGAGCTGGAAAGCCCGCCTACAGAGCCACTTAAATGCGGCGTCCCTACCGAGAGGGAGCCGCTGTGCTTGCCGTCCCCACCCGGCTTCTCCTCACCCGAACTCCTACCCATTCGGGGTAGTGGGAGTTGCTCCTGCCCAATCCGGGCAGTGGGAGCTGGAAAGCCCGCCTACAGAGCCACTTAAAAGCGGCGTCCCTACCGAGAGGGAGCCGCTGTGCTTGCCGTCCCCACCCGGCTTCTCCTCACCCGAACTCCTACCCATTCGGGGTAGTGGAAGTTGCTCCTGCCCAATCCGGGCAGTGGGAGCTGGAAAGCCCGCCTACAGAGCCACTTAATAGCGGCGTCCCTACAGAGAGCGAGCCGCTGTGCGTGCCGTCACCACCCGGCTGCTCCTCACCCGAAACTCCTACCCATTCGGGGTAGTGGGAGTTGCTCCTGCCCAATCCGGGCAGTGGGAGCTGGAAAGCCCGCCTACAGAGCCACTTAAAAGCCGCGCCCCCTCTGGGCGCGCCTGGCGGGCCCACGCCTGAGGGCACGCGCCTGAGGGCCTCGCCAGAGGGCCCTTTGGCGTGGCCCTTAGGCGGTGGCCAATTGGCGCGGCCTAACACGCTGAAAACGCAACAAGGGAGCAACACCAAAGATCTAAACCCAATCCTCGGGCAACCTAGGCTGGAGCTCCCCATGAAAGGGTAAGAGCTCGCCAACGCCGTATTCCACCCACCACAAATCCCACCGGAACGGGTTAAACGCAGAATTTCGACACCGCCAACATCAAACTGCTCAACACATCGAGCTGGGAACATTGAGCCACGTAAGTCACCCACATTGAATTAGTTTAAGATAGCAATGCTGCCACTTCCAAACCAGACTTGACACTAACCACCTGACTGGTTCGAACCTGTGGAAAGTGAAATAGCGGCACTCTTTACTAATAATTAGATGACTGCCTGAGCATTCATCATCTGATTACAACAGTCTCAAGTTCTGCCACTAGGCTTCTTTTCTTACCTGTCGTAAAAGGACAAATGCTAACGGTAGCAAACGTTTTGTGGCTATTAACCCAGGTCACCGTTCTGTATTCTAGTTACTGTTTCACACTGGATGCTATTGATAAGTGCTAGCTTTTATAAGCCATTCTGTTGATACATGCTTGCTACCTGTATAAGCCATTTGTTATTACCCAAGATTGCTAAGATTGCTACTATTAACCCAAGGATATGTAGTGTACTCTAATTTACACCTGACACTGTTAATCATTGCTGCTACAAACTAACACTTATAAGCTATATTGTTAAGTTTGATGCTAATTACCCAGATCTCTGTCATGTAGTCTAGGCACTGCTCACACTAGATGCTGTTGATACTTGCTGCTACTATCTAACACTTATAAGTAATATTATTGATACTTGCTGTTACAAACTGCCGCTTATAAGGAATATTGCTACTACCCACGATTGTTAAGAATACAAATCCGAGATTACAAAACCAATCATAAGATACGAAACCTAAGCTGTTCAGACCAAGGGGCACTTGCAGAACTACTAGACCAACTAAAAATGAAGTTCCCAATCTGGTACGTGCCGATATACCTGCTCACACTAATACCTGCTTATGCATTACACCACAACCTATACCAACCCCTCCCACATCTCTACACCCCATTCTACAACCCCTACACCATCCAAACACCACAACCACTACGTCTCACACCATACTACTTCACAGGAAAAATTGTGTCACACGCACACATTCATAAGCTCCACGAAAGAAACTCAACTAAAAATCGGAAAAAACACAAGCCAAATATAACACAAACACGCTCACACAACCAGGCGACGTCCGAAACCACCACCAACCAGGAAACAACCCCCCCATACGAAACCTGCAAAATCATACTCATCAATGCCCGCTCAATCAGGAATAAAACCCACATAATCTACGACATCATCACAGATGAGAAACCAGACATCCTATGTATAACCGAAACATGGGTCACGGAAACAGACTCAGCCATATTGAATCAACTTAGCAAACCTGGATATAACGTCTATAACTGTCCACGATCCCATAAAAAGGGTGGAGGTGTACTCATAATAGCAAAAGACAACCTGAAACTCTCCAGCACGTATCAGAGCTCGAACTCAGACATAGACATACTCAAGATCGAAAACTCCGCTTTATCCATCTGCTTGATATACAGACCCCCCACACCGCAATATGAGATACTAGCATCAGCATTGGAAACGATTACATCAACGCAACCTAGAAAATTCCAGATTGTACTAGGGGACCTAAACTTAGCGTCAACATCTGCCACGAATACAAACACCTTCCTGGAAGCCATGACCCAACTAGGCTACCAGCAACAAATCACAGAACCCACCCATGATAAAGGTCATACACTAGACATGGTTTTCACACCCAAAAATGTTCAGGACAAGGACGAAAAGCCCAGGATAGAGATCAACCCACTACCCTGGTCAGACCACCACCAAATCAATATACAGTTGAAATTGCCGAACCTGTCTAAAGACACCAAAGCAAAAAGAACATCACACCAACAAAGACGATTCAACAAACCAAACATGGAAGGTCTGATTGAGTCCATCAAATCACATATAGACCTCGGCAAAACAAACCTCGATGACTTAGCAAATGAATGGGACACCGGAATCCGGACCATAGCAACTCCCAAAAGGACTCAGACGCCAAACACATCAAAACAACAAAACGAACCTTGGTACACCACAACATTGACCAAAATGAAGAGAGAGCTCAGGAAGCATGAAAGAAAGTGGAGACACACCAAATCCACCGAACTCAGGACAGTGTACCTCAATCTCCTCACAAACTACAAAGAGGAAATAAACACAGCAAAAAGGTTACACCATACCAACATTCTGAACAAAGCCATTAACAAACCACGGGAGCTTTTTGCACTAGTAAAATCACTTACAAAGACAGCCCTCCCTGGACCTCAGGATAGCCCAATACACCCACAAACACTAGCAAACCACTACGCAAGCAAACTGAATACTACCACCCCCACGTTTGCCGTAGAAACTCCACACCAACGAACGAAGATGAAGCAGGAACCTACATGGAGCAAATTCCACAACATTGATGAACAACAAATCACCAACATCTTAACCTCCATAAACACCACCACCTCACCACTTGACCCCTGCCCAACTGCCTGGATCAAAGCGGCAAAAAAAGAGATAAACCAACAAATAGCCCACATTGTTAATCAATCACTAAGCCAAGGAGAAATGCCTGAGAAACTAAAACAATCTATAATAAGGCCGATCCTAAAGAACAATTCCCTCAACAAAGAGGACCCATCATCATACCGCCCTATATCAAGCATCGCATTCCTGGCAAAATCATAGAAAAGGCAGTACTAATGCAACTTCAAGACCACCTCGACGATCATGATACCCTAGACAAACAACAATACGGATTCAGAAGAAACCATGGAGTAGAAACACTTCTAATAGCACTAATGAACAACCTACTTAAAGGCCTAGAAGACACAAAGAAAATGTTTATACTCATTTTCATTGACATCTCAGCCGCCTTCGACACGGTACATCATGAGATACTCCTTAGTAAACTAGAATCCATAGGAGTTGAGGGAACCCCCCTCAAATGGTTCTCCTCCTATATATCTAACAGAAGGCCTCAAGTACAATTTAATGGGGAAGAAGCAAAACCATTCACTCAAACGCAGGGCATACCCCAGGGCTCAGCGCTCTCAGCGCTACTGTTCAATATCTACATGCAACCCCTCTGTGACATTTTTAGAAAGCATAGCATCAACTACCACATCTATGCAGATGATATTATGCTCTACACGCAACTAGACGTCGCCGACCCCAAATATACACAGCTCGAAAACTGCCTGGACGAGATGTTGATATGGCTACAGAAAAATAACATGGCGATAAACCACAAAAAAACGGAGGTAATGTACATGTCCAGCAAACCCAACTTCAAGTCACCTGACTCAATCACCCTGTGCAACAACACATACAAAGCAAAAGAAGAAATCAAATATTTAGGAGTCACACTCGACTGCAACCTAAGAATGGAGACACACCTGCGGAAAACAAACAAAGCCATCTTCTATAAACTTAGGGTGATACAACCTCTAAGGAAAATAATAGCACCATGCGACTTCAGGTCAGTGGCTCAAGCACTAGTTATGCCGCACCTCGACTACTGTAATGCCATCCTCCAAGGTCTACCCAAAAAATTACTAGGTATCCTTCAAATGGCCCAAAATGTCGCAGCTAGGATCATAATGGGAACAAGAGTATCTGACCACATCACCCCAATATTGATCGACCTTCATTGGCTTCCTGTTGCAGCTAGGGTACAGTACAAGATGCTAGTAACAACGTTCAAGCTGATCAACAACATAGCCCCCTCATACCTGTCCTCTCTTATCAGCACACAACCAGCAAATAGGAACAGAAGAACTAACAACTTGGGCACCCTGCAGGTCCCCAAAGCAATCCGAACGGTGAAAACGAGTACATGTCGTAGAGCCTTCTCTTTTGCCGCGCCCACTATATGGAATCAGCTCCCTGTGGACCTACGTCTAACCCAGGACATTACAAGATTCAGGAAAGAGTTAAAAACCCACCTATTTAAATACTACTACAACCAGCCATAAATATATATGCATTTTAAATCCGCCTGTGTAACCATGTATAGCCATGGAAAATGTGATTTCCTAAATCTGTAAATATGTATTGTATAATGTAAATAAGTTTAACCCAAAAACTTTAACCATGTGTGCCGTGCCCCCCCCCTCAGTCCTTTATGTATATACTCCCCACCCTGTCCTGATTGACACCTCCCAAAAGAAGAATCAAACCACTGCTGATCGCTGGAAGCAGCGGTATATAAATGTGCTCTAAATAAATAAATAAATTAACAAGAGAAAAAACGGTTAATGTGAATGAATCAATTTTATATTCATTAGATAAATAAACAGATAAGAAATGCCAAGCTGATTGCTGGAAGTAGCGGTATACAAATGTGTGCTAAATAAATAAATAAATAAATAAGCTGAGTTAGATTTAGCACATCCTGTTTCTGTCAGTTGCTAAACTGGTTCACAAGCACCCAGCAGATCCCATAATGCACACCTGATCCTGATGGTTAATTTCACCAGTGTGCAGTGGCTCTCCCAGATCCACCCAGATAATAATATTTAATGAATTTTTTCTCCAAGAACTTGTCCAAATCTCTTTGCTAGGTTATTAAATAAAAGGAGAAACAGAAAAGGAAAATAAGATGATGCCTTTTTATTGGAATAACTTAATGCATTTTTGGACTAGCTTTTTAAGGTTAAAACATTCTTCAGCTCAGGACAGTCACCTTGACCACATTCTCTGGCAACAGATTTCACAGCTTAATTATGTGCTGCATAAAAAAAATATACTTTCCACAATTTGTTTTCAATTTGCTTCTCATTGGTTTCATGAAATGTCTTCTAGGGGGTTTTTTTGTTGTTTGAAAGATTACATACAGTAACTGTTCCACTCAACTCGTGATTTTATAAACTTCTGTCATATCTCTTCTTGTTCATCTTCTCCAAGCTGAAGAGTCCTAGTCTGTTTAGCTTCTCTTCATAAGGAAGGTGCTCCACGTTCCTTATTTTTTTTGCCCATCTCTGAATCTTTTCTAGTTACACAATATCCTCTTTAAGAGCATAAAAAACATGATATGCTATACTGGATTCGACCGAAAGTCCATGAAGCCCAGTATTCTGTTTCCAACAGTGGCTAATATAGGTCACAAGTACCTCTCGGGTTCCCAAAAAGTCCATGATGCTTATCCCAGGCTCTCTTTATACTAATGGTTTATGGACTTTCCCTCCAGGAACTTGTCCAAGCCTCTTTTAAACCCAGTTACACCAACAGCATTCACTCCATCCTCCGAAAACGAATTTCAAAGTTTGATTATGCATTGAGTAAAAAATATTGTCTGCAATTAGTCCTAAATGTGCTACATTGTAGTTTTGTTGCATGTCGTCCAATCTTTGTAGTTTTTGAAGGAGTAAGCAACCAATCTATGTTTACCTGTTCTACTCCACTTATTTTAAAGACCTCTATCATATTCCAAGTTGAAGAGTCCAATTCTTCTGTTCTTAGGTTCTTATGATAGGGTGGTTAATTGTCAGAAGAACCATTTCTACCTGGAAAAAGCCTTGAAAACTTTATAACTTTGTGTATCTGTCAGCAGTATGTGCATACTTTTCCCTGTGTGCATTTCAGCAAATATTCAAAATGAAATCAAAGTGTGCACATCTTTCCATTTTAAAAATGACCCCATGGAATTTATGCGCTTACCTTTACAGCCGCTCTTTGGCACACCCAGTTTTTGGGATTTATTTTACACAATTATACATATGTTTTCAAAGGTATCTGCATAAATGCAAGCCCCTCACTAACCCAGGTTCAGGGAGGCCTCTGCTCAGTTAGGATAAGTTTAAACATATCTACAGGCTGTACGGGTGTAACTTGTCCCACAAATCAGGAGTTTTATAGATGTAGTCGTAGTGAGAAAATCCTTTTTATCTGCATGTTACGCATGATTTACATCCAGAAAATGGCTCATATTCCTCATCTGCCCTCCAGTCCAGTCAGACAATCTAGGCGGTAAAGGAAGTTTGCAAGGTCGGGCCAGCTACCAGCAAACCAGGCAGTCACCTTGGGCAACAGCTTTTGGGAGGAGGAAGTAGCAAAGAGCCAGCACAGTGGCCTAGTGGTTGGTACAAGTTATCTCAGACCAGAGGGCCAGGGCTCAAATCCCCCTAGCAGACAGCAACCTTGGGCTGGGAAGACTGGGGTTTTTAGTTCTAGAGGTGTTCCTTGTAGTCTTGGGTAAGCCACTTAACCCTCAAGTACAAATACATAGGGGGGTGTTTACTAAACGGCAGTAATGGAGCCACAGCTCCGATATCGCAGAGTCTGCTACCGCCATTTAGTAAACACCCTCCATAGATTGTGAGCCCTTCAGGGACAAGAGTACCTGAAGAGTATATATAGTACCTGAATGTGCAGCACTTTGACTTGTAGAAAAGCAGTACATAAGCCTTGCTAAGTAAATAAATAACAGTCAAAGCAAAGCAATGGAGCCTAATAGCCACACAAAGTCATCAGTGCATGCTTTTACCTGCAGGAAGAATGGGCAATATGCAAATAGTCGAGTTAGCTTTGCATGTGGCTTTTTGAAATGCTCCTCATTATGCATATATTTACAAAACAAAGTTTATTAGTTAAACATGTGATGTCCTAATATGCATTTTTCTTGCATTGTTTTTGGAGGGATAATGTTGAGATGATAACACATGTGATTAGTAATCAAAATCTTGGGGGTGGGGGGCTTGGGGTCTAAAAGACCATTGCAAAAGAGTGCAGTGCTGAAGTTTTCCATAGGGCAGCTAATACACTTGCAACTGCCCTGCAATTATGCACATCACCTGAAATTCCTATTAATGACTCTTCACATGAATAGTTCGAGGACACCTGTGCTATCCCATGGAATTTTCTAACTATCACAGAACCCATGATGTTATTGTGTGAGCCCACAAAATTCATTTCCTGGATCATTAGTAGCATTCCATAGTCATTAATGCATCATTAATATCTTCTATTTGTATCCTGCAGAGAATCAGGCCACACAGGAACAGAAGAAGGAGGAGAATCGAGAAGACCCTCCTGTAGAAATGGAACAATCAGGAAATGTCTCTGAGAATATTTCCCATAGGACTGAGAGGAGAAACACAAGGAACTGCCAGGAATCAGAGAAGGAGCACAGAGAACCGGCAGAAGACTCACCGGATGGAGTCACTGAGTGTGAGAGAAGTGACAGGGAGCTCACAAACATCCCTGAGCCCCAGAGACACCAGAGGGCAGAGAGATCCTTCCAAAATAACAGCAGTGATCAAATGAATTCTAAATGCCACCAGGAAGGGAATAAAGGGAAGAAATCCTTTCTGTGTGACACCAGTGGAGAGAGTTTTGATAAGAAATATCATTTATTATTGCATCAGAGGACGTACAATGGGGAGAAACCGTTTAAATGCTCTCAGTGTGGAAAATATTTCAAACAGAGGTTAAGCTTGAAAATACACCAGAGAATTCATGCTGAAGAGAAACCACTTCCCTATATTGAATTTAGCAAAGGTTTCTGTCATAAGGGACTATTAATTACAAACCAAAGAACACACACTGGAAAAATGTCTCTGATCCACAGTGGAAAGAAGCCTTTTACATGTACTGAGTGCAATAAGAGTTTCACTCGGTCATCGCATCTTAAAACTCATCAAATGATCCACAGTGGAAAGAAACCTTTTACGTGTACTGAGTGCAATAAGAGTTTCACTCACTCATCGACTTTTAAAAGGCATCAAATGATTCACAGTGGAAAGAAACTTTTTACATGTACTGAGTGCAATAAGAGCTTCACTCAGTCATCGCATCTTAAAACTCATCAAATGATCCACAGTGGAAAGAAACCTTTTACGTGTACTGAGTGCAATAAGAGTTTCACTCACTCATCGACTTTTAAAAGGCATCAAATGATTCACAGTGGAAAGAAACCTTTTACATGTACTGAGTGCAATAAGAGCTTCACTCAGTCATCGCATCTTAAAACTCATCAAATGATCCACAGTGGAAAGAAACCTTTTACGTGTACTGAGTGCAATAAGAGTTTCATTCAGTCATCGGATCTTCAACGCCATCAAATGATCCACAGTGGAAAGAAATCTTTTACGTGTACTGAGTGCAGTAAGAGTTTCATTCAGTCATCGGATCTTCAACGCCATCAAATGATCCACAGTGGAAAGAAACCTTTTACGTGTACTGAGTGCAATAACAGTTTCAGGTATTTATCAATCTTTAAAAAACATCAAATGATCCACAGTGGAAAGAAATCTTTTACGTGTACTGAGTGCAATAAGAGTTTCATTCAGTCATCGGATCTTCAACGCCATCAAATGATCCACAGTGGAAAGAAATCTTTTACGTGTACTGAGTGCAGTAAGAGTTTCATTCAGTCATCGGATCTTCAACGCCATCAAATGATCCACAGTGGAAAGAAACCTTTTACGTGTACTGAGTGCAATAAGAGTTTCACTCAGTCATCGAATCTTAAAACTTATCAAATGATCCACAGTGGAAAGTAACCTTGTATGTGTACTGAATGCAAGAAGAGTTTCAGTTATTTATCAATCTTTAAAACCCATCAAATGATCCACAGTGGAATAAAACCTTTTATATGTACCGAGTGCAACAAGGCTTTCTCTCACTCATCACATCTCAAAAGGCATCAAATGATCCACAGTGGAAAGAAACCTTTTACATGTACTGAGTACAAGGGTTTCACTCATCGCATTGCATCTTAAAAGCGATCAACTGATCCACAGTGGAAAAAATTAGCAGTAAATTTAAGAAACTGAGATAATACTCCACATACCTTGGCTTAGAAGTGAGGTTCATGACTATCATGGTATGCGCAAAACTCAGCCACACAATTGATTTGAATCATATGAAATAAAAACTGGGTTGACAGAGTAAATTAAATTCACCATGAAAATCTGGCAAGCTGTATTGTTTTTGAAGAATAAGGATGGCTAGTTCATCATGCCTGACATCAAGATCAGGGAGATTCCCTGTTACCACTTCTGTTTTGTATGGCGCTCAATCCAATGAGTACTCTCATAAATTCTTTGGGACATGGAGTTAGCCTGAAATCTAAAGATGGCCATGGCCCAATGGTGACATCACACTGACTATTTGTAGATGACCTGAAGCTCTGCAGTTCTAATGACCAAGAATTAGTAGAATTCCATTTATTAAAAAGCTTCTTGGGAGGAAGTGATGTCACCTAGCACGATGGGTGCCTGAGCCAAAATCTTGGAGAGGCAACCATGCTAGCAGAGAGATTCTTGGAAGCCACGCAGGCTTGCCATAGAATGGGTGGCCCTCTGAAGATTGATGCTGAAGCAAGATGTGCTGTATCAGAAAAGAAAATAATTAAAAATGTTTCTGAAAATGAATGTACTGTATCAAACCAGATGACACAGTGGAATAGAGAGAAATGTTTCAAGTGTGGAAAATGGGGACATTTAGAAAAGGGATGCCAGACACACACTAGTTTAATGCGTGTGGATTTAAAACAGCCCAAAGAAGGATTTCTTTTGATGGTTGATGTGCAAGGAATTACCATAAATGCTTTGTTAGACAATGGGGCAGACCAGAGTATGATGTCAGAAAGGCTTTGGAAGAGAATAGAGGCCCAAGAAGGATTTGTGCCTAGAACCCCTGAAAGCCAAGTTCACATCGGATGCATTCATGGTGCTGCAACATCACATCCCACCTATAGGCTAAAGGTTAAGTGCCTGGGGAACAAGAGGAAGTCCTGGTAGCAGTGGTGCCTAGGCTACCCTTTGATTTGATTTGGTTCTAGGAAAGGACTGGCCAAGATTTAAGCAGGGGCTAGTGGAAGGGCTAGGAAAGAAGGAGGGAGAAGGTTTAATAATGGAAATAGCTCCCGGGCCTTTCTTTGGAAGTCCTCAGTCCCTAGCTAAAAAGATGGTTCAGCTTCCAGAAGGCCAAACTATGGGTAATAAGAGGGGCCTTGTATCCACCCGCTCGCAGGCTAAGATAGAGAGCCAGCAGAAGGAGGAGGGGGAGCAGGCAGAGTTATTAGGAGACTTACACTCTCATGATGATTTAATAACCCCATCATCTGGTAAAGTAAGAAAGTTGAAAGCACAAAAGCGGCGTGAGAGACTTTGCAGAGCACAGGGTAGGGCTGAGATGTTAGCTGGTCAAAGTTTACCCTGGGTGCCAGCTGAGTTAGTGGCAAAGTTTCCTAACTTTCCACAAGAGCAGCGAGCTGATCAAGCTCTCACCCGAGCTTTTAAGTATGCTCAGGAGGTCAGGGAGGAATTGCCCAGATTCAGACTAGATAATGAAATATTATATAGAGAGAGTCAGGACCCCAGAAATGGGACCATACGTAAACAATTGGTGGTACCCACAACTTTCAAAGGGCTAGTACTTAGACTAGCACATGATCATCCAGTGGGAGGTCATAAAGGTATGCAAGGAACGCTGGATCAAATACTTATGCGTTTTTACTGGCCAGGTATTTTCAAAGAAACTGCCCAGTTTTGTGCTGCATGTCCAGCGTGTCAGCGAGTTACAGCGGCTCACCCACCGGTGGTGCCATTGATCCCCATGCCAATTATCACAGACCCAATTGGTCGCATTGCCATGGATATTGTAGGCCCATTAGTCAAAACGCCCCGAGGTTTCCAATACATCCTAGTTATGGTAGATCAGGCAACAAGGTTTCCCTGGGCCATACCATTGAGGAATGTTTCTGCAAAAACAATAGCTTTAGAGCTAGTAAAATTGTTTTGTGAAGTGGGATTCCCAAGAGAGGTGTTGACTGACCGAGGGTCCAATTTTGTATCCAAATATTTGGCCCAAGTCTGGGATGCCTTTGGCATTCATCACGTGAAAACCTCAGCCTACCATCCACAATCAAACGGTTTGGTGGAGAGATTCAACCAAACTCTCAAACAAATGTTGAGAAGGGGGTTAGCAGGAGAGGTAAAAGAATGGGATATGTTATTGCCCTTTGCCTTGTATGCCTGCAGGGAAAGAATTCATGTGTCCCTAGGTGTAACTCCCTATGAATTGATGTATGGTAAGGCTCCACGGGGTTTGTTAGATATTTTGAGGGAACAATGGATTGATCCTGAACCAGGAAGTCAGGAGGTGCCACTGTTTCTACGTGACCTGAGAGCACGTTTGAAAAGGACGTCGCAGGTTGCTGAGAGGAACCTGCAGGACAGTCAAGTGCGCCAGAAAGGGTGGTATGATAGGAAGGCCAAAAGCCGCCAATTAAGCATTGGTGAAAAGGTTTTGGTTCAAGTAGCAGGAACTGCCCCAAAATTTGAAGTACAGTGGAAAGGGCCATGGAAGGTTGTTAAACAAGTGAGCCCAGTGTCTTATATGGTAGAAAATGCAAGAGGGCGTAGGCAGACCTACCATATTAATGTACTTAAGTCTTGGAAGGAGAGGCCTGTAAATAATAATGACCCTGAAGCCAGTCAGGAAGTAAGTGAGCTTCAAAAAGAGAACACTCTCGTAGGTATTACGGACTGTAGGAAAGACGTTTCACCAGTTAAACCAGTCCGTAATAACTTAAGCCGGGGGGTATGTGATAAGGAAACTTATCATAGCTCAGGAAGGAGCTATAGAAAAGGTGAAGTGACTCTGAACAAGCAACCTGTCAGTTCTGGTAGAAATAAGAAAACAGAATTTTCCCATAAAAGCCTACCAGTCCCAGAATGCACCGTGTTTCCAACAGCCATTAGAGGAGCTGAAGTGGGGAAACGTGTGTTCAATCAGGAGGGCTATGAGGTAATCCCTAAGCACTCATCTCAAAGGGCAGGGCCTGATTCAGCACAGCTGCGCTGTGTTAGGGAGGAGCACTCATCTAAGCAGAATAAGAGTAGAGTTTATTCTACAGATGACCATCCTCAGGATCTTCATGATCACCTTGGATATCCAGAGAATTGTCCTCAGTATCCTGAGAATCAGCTTGAGTTTGATCATCAGTTTCATTTGAAGGATCATCAGAAGCAGAAGCCAAACCAAACGGACAGAGAGGGAAAGAGACCCTTTGGAAGAAGGAAGAGAAAAGCCTTTGAGAGGTCTAGAAGAGTCCAAAGCAGTACGTATACTGGGAGGTATTCCAAGGGCCAGCATACACCATTGGACTGGGGAAAGCCAGAGGAATGGTGCTGCAGAGCTAGGAATCACCAGAGGCTACCTGTGAGGGAGACGGCTGCACGTGGAAGGGACCCTAAGACCTGTGCCAGAAGATATGTGAAGAGAGATCCAATGTCCAGGGATCTGGATTGGAAGGCTGGACATAAGAACTGGACTACATACTGGCCAGGCTATATAGAGAGGAACTCTAGCAGCAATGGAAGCTCAGGTATGAACACTGATCTATGACCTAGCTATAACCTTGAAAGACAGCAGGGAAACAAGTATTCTCCTGAAAATGCTCCATTGAGAGATTCATATGTGCCAATCCATGATATTGAACCCATGCTTGTTGAACAAGGGGGAATAATAGCAGATGAGGATCCTGTTTATATGGACTGCTCTCTATCTAAACTCCGTTGGTAACTTTCTGTTATAAAGTACAGCAACCATCACAAAGAAATACAAATTTGTTCTTTAATCTACTCAGAAAAGCTCCTGAAGCAGGATTTGACCCACACAGTGGAAGGCAAGCCAGCTAAGGGGTTTCAGCTGGTAACTGCTAGCAATTAAGCCTTACCTAATTGCTTGTGAGCTAGGAGAGAATCACTTCTGTATCTATGTGGGAAGTAATCAGAAGTTAACCTGAAAAGAACAGTTTGTTTCTTGCTTTCTGGGCTTTTCATTTGTTGTTTTCCTGATTTTGACTTTGTTTTTCTAAGTTAACACTGAAAGCAAGTAACCTAATTTATGTGCTACCAAGCATATCTGTGTTGGGAGAAATAACCCCATAAATAAATATCTTATTGGCTTTACCCAAGAGCACAACTAAATTATTGTCAGCAGCTGTGTCTGGTGTGAATGAACTACATTGCCCACAATCCCTTGCAAATCATATAGATGTATGCACTTGCCAAGACTGTGAGGATTCACCCAGGCAGCCGTCTGACAATATTCAACTAACAGTATTGCTAAGTAACTCCACAACCTCCCCCAAAACATTTGCATAGAAACCTACTTATGTAGTAAACCCATTAAAGCCATTTATCTACCATACAAATGCCCGTGAGGCAGTTTTAAGCCCACAGCCCTACTTATCCACCCTACCCCAGTTCCCTCTCTCCCCCTCCTGCAAGTACACCAATACTTTCCGCCAAGCCCTATCAAACTTGGGCCTCTTTTGTTTTCGTAATGCTGTTAATTTCTCCATTAGGTAAATTCGCCTTAGCCGATCTTCACAGTGTGCCACCTGCGGCAGCACCTCCTGCTTCCACCGATAGGCTATTTCACCTCTGGCCGCACTGAGACATGCTAATATTTGCTTCCTATTCTCCCTCAGGCCCCCTTCCCTCCACCATCCAAACAAGAAAACTTCGGGGTTCCTCTCTATCTCTTCACCCACCACCCGTCTTATCCACCTCTGAATTTCATCCCAGAATATCTGGATCTGTGGAATTCCCACCAAATATGATACATTGTGTCCTCCTCTCCACACTGCCTTCAGCAGCTCCTTGATGCCGTCTGATACATTTTATTCAAACGCACTGGGGTATAGTACCGCCCCATTAACACTTTGGGCCAATTTTCCCGAACAGCAATGGAAATTGTCAAATGGTGATCCTGTTCCAGAATGGCTTTCCACTGACCAGTCTCCCAGTTCCTCCCCATCTCCCTTTCCCACGCCCTCATATAACCCAATTTCTCCTCCACTTGCCCTTCTCGTATTGCCCTATACAAGGCCGTAATTAGCCCCCTAGATCTTTTTCCCCTACCAAATCACTTCCAGTTCAGTAAACTCTCGTGCTAACCCCTCCTTCCCCAACTTCCCTTTCAAATAATGTATCACTTGACCATAATGAAACAACTGCCCAAGCCCTAAATTATATTCCTCCTGTAAATCTGCAAACGGGACCCACTCCCCCCCATCGATAAATTAGTAAAACCATTGTAAACCTTTACTGCAGGAAGAGAGGGAGAGGTTTATAAACAATGGGAGCGTAAAGTTTCCCGTATAACACAGTCGTTGCATTACCGAGACGCTCGATACCCCCTTCCCTCCTTCTCACTCCATCCCATATGGCTAAAACATGCCGCGTGTAGGGGTTTTCTAAGAAACCCCCACTCCTATCCTTTGCCATAGTCCATGGCATGACCTCAATTGGTCCTTCCTTCCACCCCTCCCCTTCCATATCTACAAATATTTTCCTTTCCCCTCCCTCTCTCCAGTCCATTAAATGCCTAATCTGGGCTGCTCTATAATAGGCCTGGATATCTGGAACGCCTTTCCCCCTGAGATAGGTAAAGGACTGCCCGTGCTATTCTTGGAGGACGTCTTTTCCATATGAAGTGAAATACTTTCCCTTGAATCTCCCTTAAATGCCTCTCAGGGATCTCCACAGGGAGAGCCTGAAAGTAATATAACATCCTGGGTATTAAATTCATCTTGACCGCTGCAATACGGCCCAACCAGGAAATCTCCATATCCATCCAACCCCGTAAATCCTGGGCCACCTTTTTCCATAATTGGGGGTGATTTGCCCCATATAAAAGCTGTGGCTATGCCGTGAGATATACCCGTAAATACTTAATCACTTTCTTTGCCCATTTAAAGGGATACCTCTCCTTTAACCTTCCTAGCTCCACTACCCCTATGTTAACATTCAATGCCTCTGTCTTTTCCATATTTATTTTAAAACCCGACACTTTCCCATACTGTTCTGTCACTTCTAAGACTGTTCCTAATGTCACCTCTCGCTGCGTTAGTGTTAATAAAATATCATCTGCAAACAATGATATCTTATGCTGCCTCTCTCCCACCCATACCCCCTTAACCCTCTCCTCCTCCCTTATCCTCTGTGCCAAAGGTTCCATAGCCAAAGCAAAAAGCAAGGGCGATAAGGGGCATCCCTGCCTTGTACCTCTCTGAAGGGAAAAAGCCTCCGAGTACCGACCATTAATTCGTACCCTCGCCTTTGGCCTATCATACAAAGCTCTCACCCAGGCGACATAGTTGTCCCCAAACCCCATCCATTACTGCAAATAGATATTCCCAACCCACCCGATCAAATGCTTTTTCCGCGTCAGACAGCACCATCGTACTATCCTTGCCTCTATGTGCCCCCCAAATTGCCTCTAACACTCTCTTGATGTTGATGTCCGGCACCCGCCTACCATTAATAAACCCATTTTGATCTATGTTGACAAGAGTAGGCATTCCCTGAGCCAATCTATTCACTAGTATTTTTGCCAAAATCTTCACATCCGTGTTCAATAGCGATATTGGGCGAAACGACCCACAATTCAGCGGATCCTTCCCTGCCTTTGGTATTACTGTTATACTGGCTGTCAACATTCCCTGTGATAGTGCCCCTCCTTCCCTACAATCCCATTATACAATTTCCCTAGAAAATCCACCAAGTCCTCCCGGAAGGTCTTATAAAACAAATTAGGCAAGCCATCCAAGCCTGGAATTTTCCCCAGTGACATTTCCTTAATCACCTTCTCAATTTCCCCTATGGAAATAGGTTCCTTTAGGCTGGCCCCCAAATCCTCTCCCACTTTTGGAAGTTCCACTGATCCCAAAAATTCCCCTATGGAGGCCACTCCCCCTCCCCCCCTTTGGGAGTACAGCTCTGCATCGTACTGGAAAAATCCATCCCCTATTTGTTTTCCACCCCTCAGAATTGTCCATCCTGGCCCTTAATTGCTATTATTGCATTCCTTACCTCCCTCTTTTTAAGTTTTCTCGCCAGCAGTCTCCCGGCCCTATCCCCCCAATTTATAGAACCTTTGTTTTACTCGCTTCATCTGATAAGCAATGGCTTCTAATTGTAACTTGTTTAACTCCAAGCGCAATTGATTTAAATATTTCAGTTGCCTTCCTGACCCCGTCCTATTGTACAGCGTTGTGGCCTCTTTAATTTCAACATGCAGTTTGTCCTCCCTTTCTTTCCTACCATTCTTGTATTTAGCAGCCCACATAATCAACCTCCCCCGGATTACCGCTTTCATTCCTTCCCACACACTAGTCTCCCGCACTTCTGTATCATTCAGCTGCCAATAATCCTGCAAGCTTTCTTGATGTCTTTCTTGATGTCTTTTACTACTTCGTCCCTTCGGAGAAGACTCTCATTCAACCTCCGAAATCTGATACCTCCCTCTCCATTCCCACCCTGTATGTCAACCCAGGTCGGGGCATGATCTGACCATGTAACATTTCCAATCTCCACTCCCCGCACTCTGGTCCCCCACAGTTTATCTATCAGCAAGTAATCTATCCGACTAAAAGTTTTATGTGGATGTGAATAAAAGGTGTACTCCCTTGCCTCCTTGTTATGTTCCCTTCACATATCTAACATGTGGAACTTCCGAAGTATCCCCTTCACTAATCTCTTACTCCAGGCTTTCCCTTTACCCCCCCCCCCCCATCTGCCTATCCCATTCTGAACATAAGAACATGCCATACTGGGTCAGACCAAGGTCCATCAAGCCCAATATCCTGTTTCCAACTGTGGCCAATCTAGGTCGTACGTACCTAGCAGCTTCCCCAAAAGACACAGGTTCCACAATGCTTGTACTGGGCCAAGCACTGATAACCTGGGTCCCTTCTTAATACTGGTTTATGGACCTTTCCTCCAGGAATTGTCCAAAGCTTTTTTAAACCCAGCTACACTAACAGCCTTTACTACATCCTCCGGTAACAAATTCCACAGTTTGATTACACGTTGAGTGAAAAAATATTTTCTTTTATTAGCCTTAAATAGTTTACCCTGTAGCTTCATTGCATGTCCCCTAGTCTTTCTATATTCTGATAACGTAAACAATTGATCTACATTTACCCATTCCACTCCGTTCATTACTTTATAGACTTCTATCATATCTCCCCTCAGCTGTCTCTTTTCCAGGTTAAAGAGCCCTGACCTTTTTAGCCTTTCTTCATAGGAGTATCCTTCCATCCCCTTTACCATTTTAGTGGCTCTTCCCTGAACCTTTTCTAATAAAGCTATATCCTTTTTAAGTATATAGCGACCAATAATTTGTATATAGGGACCGATATTTTGGCACTGGATGCAGTGCCAAATTAAAATCTCCCCCAACATGAGTTTCCCCTGCACCGCCCGTTCCAATAATCCTCTCACTTCTTTCCAAAATGAAACTTGCCCCCCATTAGGTGCATACAGATTTACTATCGTTACTTTTTCCCTGCTCAACTCGCCCACGAAAATGAAGACTCTCCCCTCCCGATCCCTAATCACTTCCCCCACCTGAAATGGACAGCGGAGAATGGTTTAATGAAATTAAAACTGAAGTTCGGGCAGTTAAGATGGAACTTGGATAGCTCATCGGGAAAATGAAGGAGGAGTTTGCAGAATTGACGCATCAGGCAGGAGAGCATGAAAACAGACTCCAGGACTTGGAGCAGCAACAAAAAGTATTGGAAAACCGGGTAGGAAAAGGAGAGGAGTGTCAGGACAAACTGCAATACAAACTGGAGGACCTCAAAACATCCCGGAGAAACAACCTGCGAATCGGAGGCATACCGAGGACTCAAAATTTAGAGACAGTGCAAAAGTTGCAGTAGTTGTTTGCTCAGAAGCCTTGCAAAAGGGAGGGGAAGAGGCAGCCCCCTAGAGAAATACTGCTGGACAAAGCACACCGAGCGCTGGGTCAGCCAAGAATCAATAGAGACATCATCATTTGCTTGAAGGATTACAAACTTAAGGAGCGCTTAGTGGCAAAAATGAGGGGACTTGGGAATTTCACCTGGCAAGGGTACCCGGTCTCCATCTATGATGATCTGTCAGCAGGGACTCTGCAGTAGCATAAAGCACTGAAAGCAATCACTTAAGCTCTCCGGAGCACTGAACTGTGGTATCGCTGGCTGCATCCATCTGGACTCTTCTTCTCCGGGGAGAGAAGACATGGCGAGTGCATACAATGACTGAGGCACTCAGAGCTTTAAAAGATGCTGGTTTCCAGCAGCAAGAGGTAGCAGCTCATCAGGAGTGGGAGACTCGAGTAAAGCATCTTGAGGAGACAAAGTGCTGAATTAGACAGTTAAGGAGCAGGCCGCATGGGATGAAACTTGAGCTGTGAATGGACTGAGGGGATTGATAGAAGTGAAAGAGGACAGCATAGACTGATTGGGCGGTAAAGGTTCACCAGACCACATGAGGGAGGAGCTGATTTGGGCAGAGTTAAATGGTTAAGATGCCAGAAGATCAGGAAGGGTAAAGGACACTCTAATTTATATTTGCTTCTGGAACACGAGGGGGAAGGGAGAGGGAGCCAGGGGGAGGGGATGGAGAGGGAGGGGGTAGAGGACGCAAGGAGGGGGACCAGGGTGGGAATAAATCAAAGGATAAAGGAAACTGGAATAGGAAGCAGCTAACAGTAACCACGGTGAATTCTAAAGGGCTCCAGCCATGGCATAAAAGACACTTATTGGAGAGAGAGGGCAGGCGTCTTAATGCGGATGTCTTATGTGTCCAAGAGATGCATCTCAGGGTGGGGCAGGAGCACCTGCTATATTCAAGATATTACCCAGTAGTGATCCTTGCCGGACAAAGAGCAAATCCAAGGAAAGGAGGTGTGGGCATCTTAGTTCATGAGACATGTCAACATGCAATTGTGGGAGAATGTAGGGATAAAGGGGGGCAATGGGTAGGGGTGCAGCTAAGGGTTACTGATGAAGAGGTTTGGATCATCAGTGTTTATTGCCCAAATGAACATTGGGGGGGAGTTATATGAGCAGATGTTAAAGGAGATGGAGGGGCTAGGGGAGGCCCTGATTAACTTGTGGGGGAACGATAATTTGATCAGCAACCCGCACTTGGATAACAGCGGGGGACAAGCCAGCGGGGGCTGCTGGAGCAGAAGAGTTTGAAAAAATTTAAGGAATATCTTGGGTTTGTGGACATTTGGAGAAGTAGACATTCAGAGTAGCGTAAATATACATTCTACTCCCATTCCTATGGGACATACAGTCGATTGGATATGATCTGGGCTAGTGGAAGCTGGATTTCTAAGTCTAGGACCATAGAGCAGGGACCAATAACCAGAACAGACCATGCCCCCATTAGTGTTACATTTGACACTGGAGATGGGGATGAAGGGGTTAAATTCTGGAGGTTAAATTTCACTTTTAGTTGAGAAAGCACAGGTAAATAAAAGACATAAAACTATACAGGAATAAGTCTGTTTTAATTTGAATGGAGAAATGGGCACCGTTTGGGAGGGGCTGAAGACTGTCACTAGAGGTCACCTCATCAATATGGCAGCCCAGGCCAAGAGGGAGAGGAGTAATTCTGAAAAGCAGAAATTTCAGTTAAATTGTAATCTGTTCTATTCAATTTGTTCCATGTAACTGTTCCACTGTTTTTGTTCTTGTTATCTCCAGTTCTATGTGAAATGTTTGATTGCTCATGTTATTTGTAAATCGCAGTGATTCCAAAAAGCGTGGCATATAAAAGCAAATAAATAAATAAAACAAGCTCTTAGAAAAAATTGTGGAGTTAGAGGGGAGGCAACAGAGTGATTGCGATCCATAATTAATAGCTTAGAATTGATTAAACTGCGGGGAGAATTGAGCAGATTGCAGGCTCAAGAAATTGCACACAGATTAGCCGTGTTGCAGCAAGCACATTTTTGAAGGGGGTAATAAGTCTGGTAAGATTCTGGCTAGCCGGCTGAAAGCCAAAAGGCAGGTGGCCTACATAGGAGGTATTCGGAACCACAAGGGGGGGATGGTACATTGACTGTCTTAAATTAGTCAGGTATTTAGAGAATATTATGAGAGCCTATATAAAGTGAAATATCAGGGGGAAAAGAGAGGGAGGTCTCATTTTTGAATGACTGTTATCTAAGGAAGCTGGGGCAGAGTAGGAGGAGAGAATAGGACAGCAAATCAGTGAAGAGGAGGTCCAAGCAGCCATTAAGATCCTCAAGTTGGGTAAGGCCCTGGGGTTAGATGGCTTCAATGCAAATTTTATCGCTTAATGCAAGACCAAATTACCCTGGTGTTAACTAAAGTCTTTAATGGGGTGCTCCAAGGGGAGGAGATCCTGAAGTTGATGGAAAAATTGGGTATCACAATCCTACCTAAACTGGGCAAGGTTAACACAGGCTGTGGATCATATCGGCCAAACTCCCTAATTAACCTCAATGCTAAAGTTCTGGCAAAGGTGATAGCTAATCGCCTCCAAGGGGTAGTACCTAAATTGGCACACAAAGACCAAACAGGGTTTATGATGGGGCGACAAGGAGGTGACAACATTCAGAAACTATTAAATATTACTTAGGACCTACAGAGGTCAGGAGATCAAACAGTATTAGTTACATTGGAAGCTGAAAAAGCATTTGACCAGGTACAATGGCAGTTTATGTTCCAGGTTTTAGAATGAATGGGCCAGGGGAGAATTTTCTAAAATGGATTAAAGCACTGTATGACCATCCAAGAGTAAACAGAGGTTATTCCGATAGTTTTGCTCTGGGGAGAGGGACACGCCAGGGATGCCCACTATCACCACTTCTATTCGCCTTGGCGATACAGCCCCTCGCAGAATATATTAGAGAGCAAAAAGACATACAGGGGGTGTAGGTGGCGGGGGGGGGGGGGAGGGGGCAGAGGACCAAAATCACCCTTTTCGTAGACAATATTATTTTTACCCTACAACAGCCCCTTACCACACTGCCAATATTGATGACAGCGATGGGTAGATACAGTGAGGTAGTGGGCTATAAATTAAATCAGAGCAAGATTTCAATATTTAATTTACTAAAAGCATTGGAAGACCACCTGTGGGGCATTTCCCCATCAAGTGGCTAAATAAGCACTTCTGGTATCTTGGGATACAATTAGGCAGCCTGCTCAAGAACCTTCAGGATTGGAACTATAAAGTGCTGGTGGAAAGCCTCAAACGAGACCTCTTTCTTGGATGGGACTTCATCTGACCTGACTGGGGCGCATAGCCATAGTCAAAATGAATGTGCTACCGCAGATTTTATTTTTATTTGTGTCCTTACCCAATGCGGTGCCCTGGGGGGTATTAAAAATGCTTCAGAATATGATAATGCAATATGTATGGAATGGGAAAGTCGCTAAGTTGGCACAGTCCACCATGTATAAGCGGAGGGAAGAAGGGGGGCTGGGAGTACTGTGTATAGCCCCCTACTATGCCAAAGCACAACTACATGCTCTGTTTGCTTGGAAGGATGGAGGAGATGCCCTACAGTGGGTGCGAATGGAAGTGGGCAGCAAGGTACACAGAGTCATTGATTTGGGACCTGACTGAGATATCCAGAGGGGAGGAGGCCAAAAATGTACAATGGAAATTAACCTTTCAAATTTGGAAAATCTAGAGACGGTCCCTTTTGAGGGGGGAAGAAGAGATTCTCAAATTACACCTTTATTCGGGGATGAGGACGTTTACGCCAGGCAGAAAAGGAAAGTTATTTGAGGAATGGGCCTGAAAGGGCTTGACACATGTAGGTCAAGTGGTGGATCGTGAGAGGGGGGATAGATTAGCAAAACAAGGAAAACAAGTGGCAAGTATACAAACACAGTGGGAAATAGAGTGTTACTGCAGAAACCCTTGGTCAATCAATACAAGAATGGTTATGGAGAGGGGAATGAACTCAAAGGATGAGAGATTGATAGTTCCAGTCCAAGAGAATGGATTACAGATGTAATGGATTACAGAGGACACTGAAAAAAACAGTAAAACAGACATACGTAGATTCTATAGCTGGCTGCAAAGTTCTAATGGCAAAACATTTCTATATAGAAAGGCAGAATAAAGCAGCACATCTCATCCATCTCCTCCCGCATTCCTCATATGAGTGCCATGTAAGCACTACAGCATCAGTATACTGGTAAAGTACTGGGAGCATGACCCTAGGAGAATTATGAAGAATGAAGAAGTTCTGATCACCTGGATTGCTCCCATTCCAACAGATAAGAAGCTGGATGAAGGAAGCCAGTCCTATTGGTAAATCAGAAGAACACCCCAGAACTGCATTGATTATAGAAGTATCAGCTCCAGGTGACCATTCTCTGAATCACGTTGAGAGGGAGAAGATCTTCAAGTGCCAAGAAACGCAGTCAGAGACAAAGAAACTGTGGCAGAAAGAGACTGAGCTTTTTCCCATCATGTTAGGTTCCACAGGCTTGATTAAGAGGTATTTCCGAGCATACCTTGACAAATTACTACTACTCTTGTGTTGGTCTATTTGCAGGGGGTTATAGCCAATAATGTTAAAAAGGAAAAGCCCCCTATAAGTATTAAGCCTCTATCGGTGAACCTAGCACTAAACTGAATTCACCACACCAGAATCAATCAACTAGGTAAACTATGGTCTCAGTCTCACATAAGCATTGCTTTAAACTCTGTTAAAAGCAAAATGCCTTCTCGCATCAACGACCACTTAACGTTTACCGTTGCTGAGTAAATTGTACTATTATTCGTTCACCAAAAAGTTCTTAAATCATTTTACATTTTTTTCATTTTTTTCAAGCGTTTTTGTATAAAAAGTGAATGCGCTTATCTGTAAACGATGAAAATCGCTGGCAGGTTTCCCCGACACTACCAAAAAGGGTACCGCTCACGCGTTTCAGATTCTTCATCAGGGGGAAATTCTCATACCCCAGCACATTCTACAAAACAGCCAAAAAGTTCATTAGAACAAGAGTCCATCACATCAAGACGACATTGTAAAAGAAGCTGATATGATTGATTGCTCTGCTCACCTTTACTTTCACTGCGGGATTTTTCAATTTTGCACACCACAGTTCAGCAAATGGAACAGACGTCAATAATGTTGCAAAAAACGCCGCGCATGCGTGCAACACAACACTTTCTAACCTATAAAAGGAACTGGCAGCTTGACGTCATAATTGAATGCATCGCGATTGGGTCTCTAGACAAACTGTGTTGGAAAAACCAGTGCTACTGAAATTTCTAAATGAGCTCCTAAAAAAGCTAGTGTGTCAGATGCACACACGCCAATCAATGGAGCTATTCAGTCCCGTTGATCCTACTGTTACTAAACGATAGATCCATTTTTGCTCTTGAATCAAGAGTACTTGGGCTCTAGATTTCTTATTTCTGCCTGCAAAAACCCGCTCAATTGCGAAGCAGCGCAGCTCATCAAACTTGTGCCTTTTAGTGATACAATGTAATACAATGGGAGCTTCAAGGACCTTGCATTTCAACTTACTGCGATGTTTATTGAGTCGGATCTTAAGTTGCCGTTCCGTTTTTCCAATATATAGAAGGTTGCAGGGTCATCTGATTGCATATATTACATGATCTGAGGTGCAAGTGGTGGAACTCCGTAATTTGTAGTTTCTACCGTGATATTCAAACTCTGTCAGCTGTTCAGTAATTGGGCAAACGTTGCATTCACCACACGGTTTATGTCCTCCTGTCTCCATTAATGTATTCACCATGGGCATCTTAAGCCGAGCTGGGCTCAACTTTTCCTTGAGATTGGAATGTCGGGTCCAAACGCACCGGATAGCCTTATTCTGTAGCCCAGGTAGCATGCTTAATACGTTCTGATGTCTTTTAATAATCCGTTTGATATCCCCACCAAGTGGGGAAAACCTAGTGATGAGATTAATGTTGTCATCTTCTAAGAGAGAACGTGCACGGCGAGGTTGTAACAGTAGAGCTCTGTTATTATATTGTGCTCTTTTATATGCCGTTTTGACTATGGATAGAGGATATCCCCTGTCACAAAAATCACGAATCAAATGTTTAGCTTGTAATTTGTATTGATGTGTACTCAAGCAGTTTCTCCTATAGCGAATAAATTGAGAAAGAGGTAAACTGTCTCGCAGTTGTTTCGGATGGTTACTGCCGTAATGCAGAATTGTATTCCTGTCGGTTGGCTTTTTGTATACCGAAGTGAGCCAGCCTTGAGGGCCCTTCTGTATCTCCCCATCTAGAAAAATGGTTTTATGAGCATGGCTGCTATAAGTGAACTTTATATGTGGATCAACTGCATTCAGCCATTCCTGGAACTGCTGAAGCTCCTGGCCCGTACCATTCCATAAGAGGAATATGTCATCAATAAACCTCTTCCATGTGACAATACAATCTTTATGCGGGGATACTGGCAGCCACCGACGTTCACAAGCTTGCATGTATAGGTTTGCCACAGAAGGGGCACAGGTGGCCCCCATAGCTACCCCGGATCGTTGTTGATAAACCTTGCCCTCGAACTCAAAATGGTTGTGAAAGATGGTTAACTTTGCTAGATCTGAAATGAACTCTAGAAAAGGCGAGGAAAGATCATCTTGATCACGTAGAGCAGTAACTATTGCTGCATGGGCTGCCTCCTGTGGGATACTGGTGTATAGAGCAGCAACATCCATGGTTACTAAAAGTACTGTATCATCAATAGCCCATATTGAATGCTCCTCCAAAATGTTCAAAAAATGGGAGGTGTCTTTAATGTACGAGGGGATTGTAGATATTAACGGCCTCAAAAACAAATCAAGGTAAATTGAAAGGGGTTCTAACACCGACCCCTTAGTGGACACTATTGGCCGCCCTGGTGGATTACGGGCATCTTTATGTATCTTGGGTACAAGGTAGAAACGGGCTAGAGTCGGGGCAGGCTCATTGAGGAATCTCTATTCTTTGCGGGTAATCAACTCCAACTTTAGAGCCTGGGATGTTAAATTTTTTATTTGTTGTAACTCCTTCGTCGGGTATTGTAATAATTCCTTATAAATGGTGTCTTGAGATAGTTGACGATAAGATTCTTCCAAATATTTATCTCTATCCATTACCACTGTGGCTCCCCCCTTATCAACTCGTCGTATCACGATGTCGGTGCAGGCTTGAAGTTCTTGTAAAGCCTTTCGCTCTGGTGTTGTCAATGTTCTAGCTCGTAAAGGGCATCGCAATTCCAGCTCTTGAACATCCGCTAGAACCAACTCCTTAAATAAATGCAATGCTGGAGGGGGAGGTTCCGGAGGGATCCAAGTTGATCGTGTGGGTAATGGAATTCGGCCCCGAGTCGATAAAGGACCAGCGTCCACAGTAGATTGAGCATGAGTAGCAAAAAATACTTTTAAATGGAGTTTCCGCATGAGGCTTTCCAGGTCCACCCTGAATTGGAAACTGTCAAAATAGATATCGGGTACAAATGTTAAACCCTTCTCTAACAGATTAAGATGATGTTCAGAGAGAGATATCTTCGAGATGTTTATGACTAGAAACTCCCTAGTGCCCATATACGAAACCGAAGTGGGTGAGTTATGGCAAACTAGTGGTCTCTGGGGTCCATCCTGCTCTCTTCTTCCTTTGATCATGATTGCTGACGGCCCCTTCCACGTCCCCGTTGTTTCCCTCTGTTGGAGGATTTTTTCCTGGTTTTGGCATCTTCGTCCTCGGGAAAAACCTCCTTAGACGATTTGTTAGAATCTACTGAGCTAGTGTCACTTGAAGAGGCATCAAAATCAACTCGCTTCGCCGCTTTTCGCAGCTTCCTCCAGGGGTTCAGCCATGGATAAACATACCCGGAGGTATAATCTCCGTGATCTCGTTTTAATTTCTTCATCTTTAGTTGTTTTACCTCATCATGAACAGAGGATATTTGTATGTCATGCTCTTTCATTTTGTTGGAAAACAGCACAGTAGTTGTTTCTTTTTTCAAACCGGAAATCATAGTATCCATTTCTTGCTGTAAAATTATCAGACTAGAGGCTGTGGTTTCTGCTATTAGCACCATAATATTAAAAGACATCAGAACATATTAAGCATGCTACCTGGGCTACAGAATAAGGCTATCCGGTGCGTTTGGACCCGACATTCCAATCTCAAGGAAAAGTTGAGCCCAGCTCGGCTTAAGATGCCCATGGTGAATACATTAATGGAGACAGGAGGACATAAACCGTGTGGTGAATGCAACGTTTGCCCAATTACTGAAGAGCTGACAGAGTTTGAATATCACGGTAGAAACTACAAATTACGGAGTTCCACCACTTGCACCTCAGATCACGTAATATATGCAATCAGATGCCCCTGCAACCTTCTATATATTGGAAAAACGGAACGGCAACTTAAGATCCGACTCAGTGAACATTGCAGTAAGTTGAAATGCAAGGTCCTTGAAGCTCCCATTGTATTACATTGTATCACTAAAAGGCACAAGTTTGATGAGCTGCGCTGCTTCGCAATTGAGCGGGTTTTTGCAGGCAGAAATAAGAAATCTAGAGCCCAAGTACTCTTGATTCAAGAGCAAAAATGGATCTATTGTTTAGTAACAGTAGGATCAACGGGACTGAATAGCTCCATTGATTGGCGTGTGTGCATCTGACACACTAGCTTTTTTAGGAGCTCATTTAGAAATTTCAGTAGCACTGGTTTTTCCAACACAGTTTGTCTAGAGCAGCGTTTTTCAACCACTGTGCCGTGAGATATTGTCTGGTGTGCCGTGGGAAAAATTCCAATTTCATCCGTAACATGTGGCCTCGGCTCACAAATTAGGGTTGCCAACCGGCCGGTTTTCAGCCGGCCTGGCCGGTTTTTCCATGGCCAGGCCGGCTGCCGGCACAGTTGTAAAACCGGCTTTTGTGCCGAAGTCCGCGGCGCGAACGCGATCGCGATTCCCTATAGCAGTGCAGCCGCTGGTTCTGCTTTGTACAGAGCAGCGGCTGCACTACACTTACATTGAAAAGTAAAGAGAAACTGTGTCAGGAGCCCTCTGATCATGCAGAGCCTGAGGAAGTGATGTCATGGGGGCGGGCTCCTCACAGGCTGTCTTTCCTTTTCAAATTAACTTTAGCTGCAATAAAGGCTTGGGCAGAGGGTGTGTGTGTGTGTGTGTGAGTGAACCAGCAAGGGGGGGGGAGTGTGAGTGAACCAGCAGGGGAGGGGGGGGGTGGTGTTAGTGAACCCGAAAGGGGGGGGGGGGATGGTGTGAGAGAACCAGCAGGGGAGGGGGGGTAAGTGACAGGGGGGTGGGTGAGTGAACCAGCAGTGGAGGGGGAGGGGGTGGTGTGAGTGAACCAGCAGGGGAGGGGGGGGTTGGTGTGAACCAGCAGGGGAGGGGGGGTTGGTGTGAGTGTTTGATTCCTATTCAAGAGAATTACTTTATATATAGTCAATATAGGCACAGAGGTAAATTTTTTTAACATTTTCTAATGGTGGTGTGCCTCGTGATTTTTTTCATGAAAAAAGTGTGCCTTTGCACAAAAAAGGTTGAAAAACACTGGTCTAGAGACCCAATCGCGATGCATTCAATTATGACGTCAAGCTGCCAGTTCCTTTTATAGGTTAGAAAGTGTTGTGTTGCACGCATGCGCGGCGTTTTTTGTCACATTATTGACGTCTGTTCCACTTGCTGAACTGTGGTGTGCAAAATTGAAAAATCCCGCAGTGAAAGTAAAGGTGAGCAGAGCAATCAATCATATCAGCTTCTTTTACAATGTCGTCTTGATGTGATGGCTGTTTTGTAGAATGTGCTGGGGTATGAGAATTTCCCCCTGATGAAGAATCTGAAACGCGTGAGCGGTACCCTTTTTGATAGCGTCGGGGAAACCTGCCAGCGATTTTCATCGTTTACATATAAGCGCATTCACTTTTTATACAAAAACGCTTGAAAAAAATGAAAAAAATGTAAAATGATTTAAGAACTTTTTGGTGAACGAATAATAGTACAATTTACTCAACAACGGTAAACGTTAAGTGGTCGTTGATGCGAGAAGGCATTTTGCTTTTAACAGATTATAAATTACTACTACTTACTAATCAGTATAGCGCTACAAGGCGTATGCAGCTCTGTACATGTAAGACGTGAGACACAGTCACTGCTCATCACAGCTTACAATCTAATCAGGGCAAAAACATCACAAAACTGGAAACTAGAGTATGGCGAGATACACATAAGTAGTGAACGAGAGAGTGAGGAGCATCAGGATCCAAAAGCAGCCTCAGAGAGTTGGTTTCTTAGCCTGGATTTGAATAGGGCTAGAGAAGGAGCCTGACACACTGACTCAGATAGTTTGTTCCAGGCATATGAAGCAGAAAGGTGGAATGAACAAAGTTTGGAGTTGGCAGTGACAGAGAAAGGCACAGATAAAAGGGATCTGCTAGGGGGACGGAGTTCCTGAGGACGGGTTTAGAATGAGATTAGAGAGGAAAGGTATTGAGGAGCCGCAAAATGAATGCACTTGCAGGTCAGCAGGAAAAGTTTGAACTGGATGCAGAAATGGATAGGGAGCCAGTGAAATGTCATGAGAAGAGGGGTTATATGAGCATAGCAGGCAGAAGATAAGCCATGCAGCCGAGTTCTGAACAGATTGATGATTGAGAGGGAGACCAGTGAGGAGCAGGTTACAATAGTCAAGATGGGAGGTGACTAGAGAGTAGATGAAGATCTTGGTAGTCTGCGTAGAAAGGAAGGGACAAATTGTACTGATATTATAGCGCAGGCGTGTCCAACTTCGAATAGGTCGTGATCTACTTTTTCCGGCCAAAAGTGCCAGTGATCTACCACCATGAAAATTAAGTTTCAGATTACATTTTAACTCAATAAAGTTTGAGGATTCCCCCCTCCCCCCCATTTTTAATGAACCTTCTGTCATTTACTTGGATGTGATCACCTGTTAAGCAAATTAAGCAAAAACAAAACAGAGAGACTAAGATCTAGTAAGAACTGCGAGGGGAAATGGAAAGTACATTTTTTCTTAAAGTTTTATTGAGTAATAACTTTCTTTAACTGTCTTAGTATCTTTCTTTAACTTTTATTGAGTATTTTGTGTTAAATTTAGGTTGAGTATTGATCAAGGCTGATCTTGCACAATCTTTAATATTTCGCTCTTGCTCCTTAGTGAGACGTCTGAGCCTGCATTTCATCCACCAGCTTTTTGAAGTTGGGTGAATAGTTCTTGAGGGCCAGTCTCAGGGAATCCTGGAGATGTTCATCTGTCATATTGGAACATAGTGTACTCTGTCATTTTCAGATGGGAAAACACAGATTCACACAAATAAGTTGAACTGAAACAGGAGTGTACAGCTTCACTGCATCTTCTCAAGTTGGGTAATTTGTCTGTAGGCACTAGCTTCCAAAACGATTCTTGCTCAGCACCGGTCTTGAGAAAAATGTCATTTCTAAGGGTTAATATTTTGTTTTCAAGAGATGGCTTGTTCAATGAATAATTTTTACTGATAGCAGCTGCAGTTTCTTTAATGTCCACATCTACTTTGAATGGGTATGACAAGTACTCCACAACTGTTCCAATTTTTTGGAAGTCACAGAATCTATTTTTGATTTCCTGGATAACAGAACAGATTTCTGTCACATACTTCTCGTTTTGAAAACAAAATTTGGATATTGTCCCAGATGGTCCTGCATATTAGGAAAATTATCAAAAGTGTTGTTTGCAAGGTCAGTCATCATCAGCTCAAATTTGCTCTCGTAGGATGAAACTATACTCATCATCTTGCCAATGCATTCGTTTTTACCTTGTAGTTCAAGGTTTATATCACTTAGTTCGCCTGTAAAGTCAGCGAAAATGCCAGATCACATAACCACTCCTCATCTTCCAACTCTGCTTGGTCATCTCCCCTCTCCTTCAAAAAACTTCTTATTTCATTCAGCAAATCACAAAATCTTTGCAGAAATTTGTGCCTACTTAGCCACCTTACATTTGTGTGCAAAATGATTTCCGCTGCCCCTTCATCAAGAGTAAGTTTGAAAAGCCATCTTTGAAGTGATCTTCCACAAACTGAATTTACAATTTTGAAAGTGATGTCCATGACAGTCTTTGCATTGAGTCTCTTGCTTGCCAAAACTTGCTGGTGAATGATGCAGTGGTAAGAAAGGAAATCTGGGAAGTCATCATGCTGTCTACAGAGGGCTATGAAACCGTTAACCTCACCTGTCATTGCTCTTGCTCCATCAGTAGTGATGGAAATAAGTCTATGCAATGGAAGATTACACTTTGTCACAAAAGAATGGAAAGAACTGAATATTTCCTGACTGGTAGTTATCCCTTTTAAAGAAATCATTCTAAGTAGTTCTTCTTTAACCCTGAAGTCTTCCAAAACCATCCGGGTATGTCTCATATGTCTGTAGATTCATCCAGTTGGAGTGAGAAAGCAACGCAATTTGAAACATCTTCCAACAATTGTTCAGTTGTGTCTCCACACATCGTTTCTATTCGCTGCACGACGGTGTTTCTTGACAATTGTACATCTTGAATAGTAGCTATGATCTCTTTCTTATTTTTAAATCCTTCAAAAAGATTGTCAGCCTCTTCCAGAAAACAATCTTTTACAAATTCCCCTTCAGTGAAAGGCTTGCATTTCTTTGCGATCAGGTTGCTGACCTTGAAGGATGCTATGGTTGCATTGACCAAATGTGACCTTGGCTTCGCCATCAACTGTTGCTGAGCAGCCAATTTCCATTTAAGTTCTTTGAGCTTCAGTTTACGAATTTCACGTTTGGGTGGAAAATCAGCATCAAACTTATTGTTATTCAGAACCTTATAATGACGTTCCAGATTACCCTTTTTGGGCAAGTATACTGGGGCGTTACATATTAGACAGCAACACTTGTCTTTCACTATGATGAAGAAGTAGTCCATTTCCCATTCATCATGAAAGTTGTAGGTTTTGCTCTTCTTTGGAACACTCATCTTCGTTATACTGGGGTGGCTGGATGTAAGAAGGCCAAATCTGCTAAGTTAGTATAAACACTGGCTGAATCTGGTCCAAAACTGTCACTGTCCCAAAGTATTAATGATCAACAGGAACTGAAAACCTCTGGATGATGTGCAATACAATATTGGAGATGCCAAAACCACACATGCAGTTCTAAAAGTAAAAATAAGAATTCATCATACTGGCACCAATAATCAAATACCACCAAACAATCATCAAAAAAACTCAAACACCTGTCCAGCAAACCAGATAAAATCAAATACCGCCAAACAAGTTCAAATACCACCACACATGATTTAATAAATTCTGCACACAGTGTAGAATCAACGCAAAGGCTAGGCAAAATAAAATTGCAGAGGCAAGCAAAAGTCACAGTGGTTTTATTTATTTATTTATTTTATTTATTTTTATTTCTTATATACCGCGCTCTTTTAATCAGTGCGGTTTACAAATGAACAAGTTAACACAATGGTACAATCAGCATTGGTTTTTTTACATTAACAGGGTGCAAAAACTAGGAGGTAAACAGGGTTACTATCTACAAAATATAGTGTTAACTGTATACAAGGTATAGGGTTAACTATATACAAAATGTGAATAGGGTTAACTCTGAAATGGCAATTTTTAGGTAAATACATGGTAGCAGTGACATAGAATATTATAGTACAGTATAAATATAAATAGAATATTATTAGAGTGTGACTGAAAGGATCAGCAGAATTAGCCATTTTCTACCGGGATAACTGGGAAAGATCTGTATAGGATCTGTGTTCATTTGCTGTTGTTTCAGAGTAGTATGCTAGAAACAGGTGGTATTTTAAGGCCTTTCTGAATGTAGTGAGGCTAGTGATGGATCTGAGTTCAGGTGGGAGGGCATTTCAGGCCCTAGGTGCAAACAGTGAGAAGGCTCTGGAGGCTGTGGTTTTAGAGCATTTGGTAAGGATTTTTGGTAGGTTGATGGAGTTCAGAGCAGCAGGTCTCCTAGCTCTGTTCGTTACGGTGACTTGAATCATATTGCTGATTGGTGATAGGGCTGGGCTCTTGACAGCTTTGAAAGTCATGACTAAGGTTTTATATAGGGTCCTGGCCTGGAGGGGTAGCCAGTGTAAACTCTTCAGTATTGGAGTTATGTGTTCTGAACGTGGAGCACCTACGAGGATTCTAGCAGCTGAATTCATGGCTACCGGAGGGGATTTAGGGTAGATTGTGGGAGACCGTGTAGTATGATATTAGCAAAATCCAAGTGAGGTAGTACTAGGGCTTGAAAAATAGTGCGGAAGTCAGAGTAGTCAAGGAGAGGTCGGAGATTACGTAAGGAGCGAATCTTTTGGTAGGTTAAGTTTGTTGTTTTCTTAATGTGTGCTGACATATCAAGCCGCTGATCCAAAGTAATCCCTAAGTATCGGATCGTGGGTTGTGCTTTCAGTTCGATGTTGTTTACTTGCAATGATACTGGTGGTTGTGAAAGTTGGGTTCCGTGTTATGAATAGGACGTCTGTTTTGTTATGATTTATACGTAGGTTCTGTTTGAGAAGCCAGTTTGAAACCTCTTCGAAGCAACGCACTATTGGTGTAAAATCTGGTTGTTTACATTAAAAGGGGCATATAACAGGATGTCATCTGCATATGCTAGACATTGAATGTTGAAGGTACGTATCAGATCACAGATCGTCTGCATATATATATTGAACATTAGTGAAGACAATGAGGATCCCTGTGGGACGCCTTGTTTAAGTGGGAATGAATCAGATGTTACTCCTCCTGTTCTGACTTGCTGCTGTCTATCGGTTAAGTATGATTGCACCAGTTAAGGGCTAAACCTTGAATACCCTTGTCTTGGAGGTGCTGGAGGAGAGTATTATGGTTTACTGAGTCGAACGCAGCAGCTATATCGAGAAAGATGAGAATGAACCCTTGATAGATATTGTCGATACCTATGATTAGGGTATTGAATAGGGTTGTGAGAAGGGTGTCGACACCATGATCTTCTCTAAAGCCGTGTTGTGCGGGGTCCAGGGGTGCTTCTGAGTCGACATGTTGTTGTATTTGTCTCTGGACTACTTTTTCCATGATTTTAGTTTGAACCAATTCGAAGGCAAGGAGCCAAGTGGGACTGGCGATCTACCTCTGACCCCTCCGCGATCTATAGTTAGATTGCGATCTACCTGTTGGACATGCCTGTTTTAGAGGAAGAAGCGACAGGTTTTAGCTATCTGATTGGATGTGTGCAGAGAAAGAGAAAGCAGAATCAAAGATGACCCCAAGGTTACAAGCTAAGGGAACAGGGAGGATTGTGGTGTTATCTACAGAACCAGGACAGGGAGGAAGGGGGGAGGTGAGTTTGGGGGGAAAGATAAGGAGCTCAGATTTGGCCATTTTCAATTTCAGATGGCAGTGAGACATCCAGGCAGCAGTGTCAGATAAGCAGGCAGAGATCCGGGCCTGGATCCCCTGGAAGGATTTCAGGTGCGGAGAGCAATTACCCATACGTGTTCCATCTTATGAACTCCAGAAGGAAGCTGTCTTTGGACGATGCAAGTACTACACCAAGCATTAGCAGTAAATTTAATAGACTGAGCTCATACTGCACATATCCTGGCTTAGGAATGAGGTTCATGGCTGCCTTGGTGTGCAGAAAACTATCCCATTTGGAGATATTGCCCCAAGGGGAGCCAGTGTATAACTGAAGGAAGTCCATATCTCTTACCAAATCCGGTTGAGTACCTTCCCATGATGACTTCAGAAGGAGCGAATGTGATGGGGGATGTCCCATAGTTCTAATCCATTTTGTCCAGAGATGAGGAGTCAGTATCTTCTTCTATTGCTGCAGAAACAGTAGTAGTTTTAAGATTACATTAAGCTCCTGCATTACTGGACGTGGATCCCTGCTAACTGTGGATTGAGTCAGAATTTAGAATGGGCAGCCTATAGATTGCCTGGGATGCTGGTTAACCAGCAATGTGTCTGATCTCTGGTGCAGCTATTGGACATGCAAAACCTGTTCAGTAACCTACTCTATCGGAACAGAGAACAAAGAGGCTAATGAAAAAATTAAGAGGGCAAATTACAGTTATATGGACTTTTGAAGTTTAAAAGGCAATAAGGTTCTGCTATTTTGAAAACACAGGTTTTAAATTTAAATCCAGAAAGTTCAAAAATTGGAAGCAAGAGCAAATGAATACAAAATAACCTGATGATCCATAGATATGTTCTCAAATTAGAAAATCAAATGAGAGAAGTATGTAAGTGATAAATCTCAGAACAACTGAGCGATGAGAGAGAAAGTGAAAGAGAGGAACCAGAAGAAAGATGCCAGCGCAGCTGGAGAAATAGGATGAGGTGACTGGTCGGCTACAGAAATCGATGAATGGTAAGGGGGCAACAGAGGAGGTGAAACAAGATGTAAGACAGACCAAGGAACAGAGTCTGGAAAATGGAAGGACTCGGAGCTGAGCTTCTGGAGATGGAAGGGGACCTAAGCTAAACTTAATACTCAGAGTAAAGTATCTGATTAGGAACTTGATCAAGTTCATAAAATGCATAACCTTACAGAAATCAATTGTATTCAGTTTTGTGTAGTGAAAATTATACCCCAAAGATTTAACCAATGAGGACACAATGCCAGAAGAAAACTAACCACCTGTAAAGAGAAAAACGGAATCACTGCGTGCAGAGGTGTCACTGGTAGAAGAGTAACTCAATGGATTACAGACTCCAAAGACAATGAGGAAAGGGATTATGTTAAAATACCACCAAACAAAGCTGAAACAGAGAAGTTCTTGCCGTTGTGGGGAAAAGATGAATCCCCTTCAGGTACCTTTATTATAGGTGGAATCCATCTTGTGCTAACATCTATAGCTCAGGCCTAAACAGCTTGCTCTGACCCTTTTCACACTGAAACTGCAAATTCAGCAAGATTGAACTGTAAAATGAACTCATATCCTGTCCCAGAGAGCTTACACAATGAGAATCTCTGAACACTATACAGCTAATGAAAGGCTGTCACATGGGCCTCTCGAATGCACCAAGGAAAATGTAAACAACGAAGACAAACATCAGTATCTACAGTTTATCTGCAGGAAACATGACTCGCAGGCCAGCACACAGCGAGTGAGAACAGGATACAGAGCCAGTGAGAGTGGAGGAGACAGGATGCTACAGAGAGACATATCGGGAAGCAGATTTTCTTTTAAATAATAAAGAATGAGAAAAGAAAGGAAATCTATTTATCAGCAATTTTTGGATATAAATATGGAGAAGAAATCTTAATAGACAGACAGACTTTAGCTGATCTCATTGGAGTGAGGCTAATTTATGTCTCCAGGACTGCCTATACTTAAGCTAGGTGCTTTGCTTGTTATGCTATGGATTGAAATTGAAATTTGTACCTTATTAAAAGCAAAGCTTGTTGTTACAGACCTGGCAAATTAAATAAAACAGTTTCTATGCTTTTATGGTGGCATGAACAATTTATTTAAAGTCCTGTATATGTATGTTGGGGTTTATTTATTTATTTATTTTATTTGTATACCGCTACTTCCAGCGATTAGAAGCGGATAACTTGCACGTCAAACATAACTATGGGTTACATCTGTAATGAGTCAAAAATTTACATTTGATTTTCGGGTGAGAATCATTAGAAATTACCATGTAATTACAGTATAGGAGTAACATATATACAATATAGGAGTAACATATATATACAATATATGAGAATATATATACAAGTTTTTACATGAGAGGAGCTTTATGGCTATGCTTGTGGTGGTTCTATGGAAAATTGATTTATACTACCAATTTAGGAGTGTTTATTTTTGAACACAAACAGCCAAAACAAAAAATAGACAATCCCCAAAATAATTTTAGGGGAAGCCCAGAAAAACTCCAACATTTTGGTGACCCTGACCTGATTTTGGTGACTCACAGTGCAGTGACGTCACTGGGAAGTGTTCTCCCGTGTTTGCTGGACGAAGCACAGGTCGAGAAGGAGGTAAGCGTGATTTTGAATTCCTGCAGAAGAAACGTCAAGAGGTTAAGAGACGTTATATATATATATATATATATTGTTGTTTTTTCACTTTGCATAGGTATAGTAATTAGTAGGAATTTTTGCATAAGTAGGGTATTGTGTACTAGTTAGGATGTTTAAGAAAAAGACAAAAGAAACTGGTTCTGACACTAGAAAAGTGGATGTACAAGAGCAAACTGCATTACAGAAAGTTAGTAAGAGATATCCACTTGCTGCTAAAACTTTAGAACAGTTTTGCAAGAAGTGGCGTAACTGGGCACTACGGGACTCCGCTTTAGCCTGACCAGCAAACGGTACTATAGACCCTCATTCGCTACATGACTTGCAAACTAAGATAGAGAAGGACAAAACAGGACAGAAATTAGTGCAACACTTACAACATGTTACATTATGGATGGAGGTAGCAAAAGAATGTGGTGGGGAGCCCCCTCCTTATAATCCCACACATAATCTGGGAGAAATAGGACTATATCCTACCTTAACTGCAGTGCAGCTATAGAATACCAAGACCCTATTCCTATAGATCAGGAACCTAAACAATCCAAGGGGACCCTCCACAGTAACACAAAGGAGACCTCATCTGAAAGGAGATTTTATAACCAAATGCCCCCGGGAGTGATAGAAGATCCTGAGATGAGTGCAGCGTGTGAAGATATAGGGAAATAAAAAGAAGAATGGGCAGAGATATCAGGGACAATTAAATTAGAATATTGTAAGCAGCCAATTTGTGAGAACGAATTAGTACAATGGAAAGCAGAATTAGAAGCTAGTACTGAGAAATGGAAAAGGACTTGTCAAGAAGAGGAGGAACAATTTTAGAATACTCATAGAAAATCAGCAGGCTGAGTGGGCAGAGAAAGTTAAGGAGAAGGAAGAACAGGATAAATATAAAGAATGGGAAGAGCGGAAGTCAGCACTGGAGAAGTGGGAAGAGTTTCACAGAAAGGAAGAAGACAGAATGAAAAAGGAATGGAATAAATTAAACGCAGCTCAGGAAAGACTGAACTCTTTGAGATCCAGCTGTGAAAACAAGGAAAGTAATACCGAGCACATTGGAATTGCAAGAAATAACAGTCAGGCTGGAGCCTCACTAATGCCTAAGGAAACAGTAGCTGAGGGTGAGGGAAATTGTTACTTAATTGACCGATGGAGTGACAATATGTATGGCTGGATGTTAGAGAACCAGCCGCAAATGTTGCAGTAGCCTCCTGAGGGAGCACTTGACACTGCACATTTGAATACTGCTAGACTTTGCATTCATGGGGGAGCGGGAGACCCACAATGGGATTTAGATTACATGAAGACAGGATTAGAGGTGTGGGAAAAATATGAAGAAAAACTGTGCTTGCCCCTCTTGCATTCAAGAGGAGGAACTATTCGATATGTCCCTTGGAATATTACTGATATGGATAATATAGCTAATGCCTTACCTCCTCTTAGTAGAGGGGGGGGGGCTTCATGGATTCAAAAGTTTGAGTGGGTTATGGCAGGGTATACTTTAGGGCTAGGTGATTAAAGCACTGTTAGCAAAACTCCTGGGAACTCATGCAATAAATCACGTTTTTGCCAGAGCAAATTTATCCCAAGTTACTGTAGCAGAAACACGATATGATGGGTCTGAGTTTAATGAGCACTGACCCAGAGTTTGGAATTCTATAAAAGAACTATACCCCACCCAGAAGAATTTAGGGCCACTACTGAAAATGCGTTTTAAGATAGGAGAAGATATTAGTGCATATATTGCCTGATTTCAAGATTTGTGGGAAACCCAGATGGGATGGTTTATTCTGACCCAGGTTTCTTGCCCCTATTTTTCCAAACACTTAGCAATACTTTGCCTAAATCAGTTCAATCAAGACTTGACACGATTGTGGGGTTAGAAGATGAGTCTTGGGCAAGACAGCAGTCACATATACACCATTTTGTCAAATTAGCTAAAGAAGAAGAGGTAAAACCTGAGAAGGATATGAAAAGTTTGCAGTCAAAATTAATGGCAATACAACTGAGAGAGTTGGAGGAGGATCTTGATAAAAGTAAGGTTAAAGAGAAGAACAAGGAGAAGGACGATGAGAAGGAAAAAGAAAGAGAAGGTTTAAATAAAACAGAAAAGCAGCATGAGGCAGAAAAGCAATAACTTAGGGTCATTATAAAACAGGAAAATGAAATTATTAGAGATTTGGAACAGTATGTCATTGAAAAAGACCCCTGGGAGAATTTTGGTTTATATGCTCAGGCTTAGAACCAGACAGGACCAAACAGAGGGGGTACTTGGAAAGGGGGACAGGCAGGACCACCTCAGTCACAGCATTTTCAGAGAAGCGCCTTTAGTTGCTGGAACTGTGGCAGAAGGGGACATCTTCAGCGTGAATGCCGAAGCCCCCCAGCCTGAGGATCAGCAAAACCACAAAGGCCACCCAGTGCTTACCAGGGTCCTCAGAGCAGGTTTCCCCAGTGGCAGCCTCCTCAAGGAGGACCACAATGAATCTCTATGGTGATGCGGGCTATGCTCAATGAGCGTGAGCCGATAATTGAAGTCCCTCTAAATGGGTATAAAGTGCAGATAATGTTGGATTCCGGAGCCACAACATCAGTACTGAATTCCCTACCCCCAGGCGTAAACCTCTCTCATCAAACTACTGTGACAACAGGGTTTAATGGAGACCCAATTACTACCAAACTGGCAGTACCCATTGAGGTAGAACTCATTGGGCAACATATCTGTAAACCCCTATTGTATGCCCCACACTGTCCAGTTAATGTGATGGGACAGGATCTACTATCCGCCTTTGAGGTACAGATGACCTTTATCAGCACACCATCTGTTTTGCTCCTGCAGACAGAGAGTCAGCCAAATTTTGCTAATATCCCACCTGACGTTTGGGCTACCCCAGAAAGCCCTTTTGGCCTAATAAGGTCTGCATCACCTGTCCAAAATACATTAAAAGAAAATTGTCAAGGTATAAAATACAAAATCCACAATCTGATACCTAGGCATTACCCTCGACCAACGCCTCGATATGTCAGTCCATGTTACAAACACCACAAAAGCAATTTATCACAAGATCCGAACGCTAGGACACCTTCGCACATTGCTCGACTTCTCTGACTATAGATCAGTACTCCAAGCTCTAATCATCCCACATCTCGACTTTGCGAATGTCATTCTACATGGACTTCCACAGTCAACCTTAAACCCACTCAGACTTGCCATGAACTCAGCTGCAAGGGTTCTAGTTGGTGCATCAAGGTCGGATCATATAACGCCTATCTTGATAAACCTACACTGGTTGCCACTACCTGCCAGAATCACCTACAAAATTCTAATACTAACCTTCAAAGCCCTCAAGAATCAACCCTCTACACCCATCAATGCACTTCTCCACCGTACCACAATCAACAGAACAAGAAGAACTACGCAGATGAACACAATTGAAGTCCCCAAGTTTCTAACAAAATGTACAAAGTCAACAGCCAACAGAGCATTTTCTATTTTTGCACCGATTGCCTGGAATGCCCTCCCAGCAGAACTCCAAGCCATCCAAAACCTGGTGGTGTTCCGAAAAGCCCTAAAACACCATCTGTTCATGCAGCACTACCCGGTCTCCCAGTCTGAAAAGCACACACCCACCCCTCGGACCCCCCACCTAACCCCACCCACTGAATATCCCCCCACTGATAATGGTTAACCAGCTTTCCCCTCTCCCCACCCTGACCCATGTGTACTAGTACTCGTACAGACCCCTTACATACCCATTGAGATTAATCGTTACTGTAACATGTACATAAGCTGTATATAGTTCCCCCTAGTTCCTTCCAGGTTTTTGAATATCCTGTTCTATGTAAGCTCAATGTGTCATTACATTGTAGTACGTTTGTTTCTACTGTAAACCGCACTGATTGTAATAGCGCGGTATATAAGAAATATAAATAAATAAATAAAAGTTGCTCAATATCCCCTACAGTCAGAAGCTGTAGTAGGAGCAAGTGAGGAAATTGATATGTTATTGCTAAATGGTACTATAGAACCCAGCACGTCTCAATTTAATACACCTCTGTTTCCTATTAAAAAGCCCAATGGTAAGTGGAGAGTGCACAGTGACATCTCACACAGTAATCCTTCCGAGGAATGAACACAACTCCTAGAGCACACTGTGACACTTCCACACAGTAAGATATATCACAAGTACAATTATTAATGTATAACTACAGTTTATGTTTACCCTTTTTAAAACGTTTTATTGTAATGTATAACCACAGTTTCCTATGTTCTATGTAAAAAGCAGAATGTTTACCCTGCTTAAATTGTTCCATTGTAAACCGCACCTGATCTTTCTGGAAGGTAGCGGTATATAAGCATTTGTTAAATAAATAAATAAATAAATAAATAATCCCTCCTAGGAAGGACTACATCTACCAGAGTGCACTATGGGGTATCTTTACTAAACCGTCTTAATGTGCGCCCAGCAACCTTATCGCGCGATAAGGTACCTTATCGCACAATAATGGCATTTCATCGGGCGCAAAGATACCTTAGCGCATGATAATACGCTCAGCGGCGCAAATGAACACTGAGGGTGGAGAAAGGCTCCCGGAGGGCGGAGGAAGGCTCCCCAGGGGCAGAGAGAGAGAGGGTCAATGGGCAGAGAGTGGGAGGAGAGAGGCTCCCTGCATACTAACGCTGTGGAATCCGGGGCTGAAAACTAACTCCAGTGAAACCCTGGCGTTAGGGCAGATTTAAAGGGAAAAGAAACCATTTCCGTCAGCAATGTACAGCAAAACCAGGGAAACTACAAAACGTGATAAGTGTGATACATGTGCACGGAACAAAAGGGCAAATAAACATTGAAAATGACCAGGAGAAAATGTAAAAAAGACATAACCAAGCTGGGCAATAGTGATATCAATGGGAAACATCAAAAAACACTACCAAAAAAAGCTCCAAACAAAAGATATTAATTTTGGAAGGGTCTATGCTCTGTCCCCATACAAGGTGAATGATCCCATAGTGAAATAGCACTGATCAGGGTTCTCCCTTTCCATTGGACAGCTTTCCTATGGCATGCACATGTTCTGCAACAGCAGGGCGGGCATGTCGGAATGGGCAACTGGACAGATGCTGGAAAAGTGGACACAGAGGGCTGCAGGCGGCACATGCTGTGGTGCAGCTGGGCCACAGTGCGGACTAGGGTGATGCCTAGGTGACCCATAGGAATGCTGAAACAGTAGAGCAGCCAGACAGCAACTGATGAGGGCCCAACATGGGCATGAGTGTGTTTCCCATAGTGTCAGTGGGTGCAGTGCATCATGGGTACGGGTGGGATAACCCTATCCTGGTAACCACAGCAGACAGTTTGTGTGGTTACCTGCAGTCCTTCCGTAGCCAGCCAGGGGTTTGTTAGTAACTGTAGAGATGTAGTCCACTGGTTACTACACTGCCGGTAGAGCCAGACGTTATGGGTTTGATCCAACTGTGCTGTTATTTGGTAGGGCTGTCTGAGGCATTTCCTTTTTTAATTTAAATTAGTGCTGCCAGCAAAAACACCCTCACATTGCTGTAACCTTAAGGCGCCTCATAAGGCGCCCTATAAGGCGCCTTATAGGGTGCCCTATAGGCAACATTATAAGGTGCCTAGGTGGACAGTGCACTTTATAATGTGCCCTCTGGAGTGCCTTATAGGGCACCTTATGCGGCACCTTAGGTTACGGCACTTTGAGGGTGTGTTTGCTGGCAGCACAGATCTAAAATAAAACCAAAACTGCCTCAGAAAGCACCGAGTAAAAGTAAAGGGTAATGCCTCAGACAGCCTTATTCATCAAGCCCACTGGGGATCAAACCCATGACCCCTGTACCATCAATGGATTAACCATTGTGCTACAGCTCTGTTGCTGCATTTGCAGGTCAGCGCGCCTACTTAAGATTAACGCGCGTTGCTCCCTCTATCGCCTGATAATGTGCCTTGCTACATTTAGACCGGAACACCCACTCCTTTTATGGCATCCTGCACACTAATGCCGGGCGCACGTTAAGACTGCTTAGTAAACATACCCCATTACACTCACATACAGTAATCCCTCCTAGGAAGGACTACAGCTCCCAGAGAGTATTGTGACTCTCCCACACAGTAATCTCTCCTAGGAAGTACTACAGCTCCCAGAGTGCACTTTGACTCTCCCACATGTAATCTCTCCTAGGAAGGACTACAGCTCTGAGTGCACAGTGACACTCCCACACAGTAATCCCTCCTAGGAATGAACACAGCTCCCAGAACGCACTCGCATACAGTAATCCCTCCTAGGAAGGACTACAGCTCCCAGAGAGCACTGTAACTCTCCCACACAGTAATCTCTCCTAAGAAGGACTACAGCTCCCAGAGTGCCCTTTGACCAGGGTTGGTTCTATCATTAGGCCACCTGAGGCGGTCACCTCAGGCGGCAGTTTCAAGAGGGCGGCACTCCAGCAGTCGCGGCTGTGCTTATTTCTGATTTTGCCGCCTCTGGCCTGCCACTGCCTTCCCGTCGCTTTTTTTCCCGCTCAAGATCGTACGAGCTAGAAAAAAAACGGGGAAGGCAGGGGCAAGCCAGAGGCGGCAAAATCAGAAATAATCACAGCCAATCCTTGGAGGAACCAATAGCCGATGAATTTGAGCAGAAAAAAAGCGGCGGTGGGGGGGGGGGGGGGAGAGGGAGGCATTCCGGCAGCCGCAGTTTGTTTATTTGCTTTTGCCACAAACTGCCTTCCCCCGATAAATCTTCCCACGCAACCTTCATTCCCGCACAGACACCTTTGAGGCCCCTACCTCCTCCGCCACTTCCAGCATCCAGAGCAATGGAGCAGCACTGAGGAATCATGATCTGGGCACACGGAGGAAGCCGGCGGAGGCCAAACAATGAAGTTGGATCGGTCAGAGTGGTAAGACCTTTGGGGAGGGTGAGGATGTGCAAAACACTGCTGGATCTGGGATACTCGTGGACTCTCACCATTGTAAATATGTGCTTCTGCATGTACAAAAATGGGGAGTAGTTTTGGCTTTATTTTAAGGGGGTGATTGGCTTTAACTATTTAATTTTTAATTTTTGTTTGTTAGTGGTTTTATTATTTATAGTATTCACCGGTGTCGTTGTCTTTTGGAATTCATTCATCATTAATTCTGCTTTTACATATGATAGAGTCCTGCCTACAGTCTTTGCACTCTCGATCTCCACCCAAGGTAGGACTTGCATCCACATCCAATGTCTGATCTTCTTTTGGAAAAATGTTTATTGACTTTCAGCTCTTGTTGTTAATTAATTTTATGTCAGGTTTTTAGTAAGTTTTCATTGATCATATTATATTTATAGGCTAGTTGTGGGGGAGTTACACATTATGATAACTGCACGGTGCATATGGCCAACTTATGTTTTGTGCTTAATTTTTAATCTTTTGTTTTAGTAAGGTCATCATTCTATTATATTCTGGGTTATGTTAATTTGATTTTATTGTAATATTAGCATTGTTTTAAGTGGGTATATATATATATCTACAATCACCCAGTCTGTATGAAGGATGTCACCTGCATGCACCATGTCTGCTATGGGAATGGGTCCTGATTTCCTGTATGCCTTCGGTATGCAATAGGGATATGTCTTGCAAGCAATGGGTCTGAAATAGGAGTGTATCCTGCATGCACCCCATCTAAGATGAAGTTGGGGAGGTGTCCTGCATGCACCCAGTCTGGAATGTTTTTTTTTTTTGGGGGGGGGGGTATTTTTAGGTTTTGGGGGGGGGAGGGGTACTGGGAGGGGAGGAAAGATGAAACCTCAGATTGGGACCAGCATGATCAGAGAATGAAATGATCAGGCAACAAAGGTAGAAGAGAATTTTATTTTCAATTTAATGATTGCAGTTGGTGCAATCTTTATATTTCATACAGTACAGGGAAATGCATCTCTTTTTATTTCTCAGGTGCTGCACTGAATGCAGAATCTGGCTTTTTGGGGATGCAGTTTAGTTTTTATCTATATGTTTATTTTTAGGTTATGGTCACTTATTCAGTTCTTGCTGAGGGTCTGTGTTCTGAATGTGTGACCAAGGTCAGGTATTCTGTTAACATGGAGTTTGTACTTAGGGATCTGTACTATAGTAATCTGAATTGTTCAGCTTTTCAAATAGATGTTGGATGTTCCAGGGCCCACTTGCAGGATTTACAGTGATGCTTTTTTATGGGTAGGATCCTTATGTAATTTTTTGAACTTGGTGCTGGTATGGTATGGTAGTTTTGCTCTATAGATCCTTAATGGCTTTGTTGTAGGGTTTTGTATTAGTTCACAGTATGCCTTGTACTGGAGAAATGTTTGTAGTGAGATGATCAGAATGAGATTTTTTTTATTTTAGATATTGAGTTCTGTGGGTGAATGTCCTAGTTCTGCTCTGCACCCATTCTTGAGGAGTGGGTTCTGTGGATGTAAAATAAATGTTCAAAAAGAAATAGCAAGAACCAGGATGCAGTTTATAACAGCAAAAGTGGAGTGGAGGAGTGGCCTAGTGGTTGGTGTAAGGTACTTCAGGCTGGAAGGTCAGGGGTTCAAATCCCACTAGAGGACAGTAACCTTGGGCTGCAAGGACTGGGGTTTCTAGTCCCACAAGTGCTCCTTGTGGTCTTGGGCAAGCCACTTAACCCTCCATAGCCCATGTTCCCTGTAAAATAGTTATCTCCAAGTTATAATGCCCTGTTCAATGTAATTTCAGTTTGTTCAATATAAACGACACTGATGCAGAATAGCACAGTATATAAGAGAATGTAATAAATAAAAATAATTTGGTGCAATAAACTGTGCTTTTAGCTTCTTAGTGTGTGAACATCTTGCATTTCCTTCACATTATCTAATTGGCTTTTTGTTTTGGTTCAGTCCCTCACTGGAGTTTTGAGAAAGATCCCCCCCCCCACCCCCGCTCACTCTGGGGTGGGGGGGCGCCATCTCATACTCTCGTCTCAGGGAGCAGATTGCCTTGAGCAGCCCCTGTCTTGGACTCTCCCACATGTAATCTCTCCCAGGAAGGACTATAGCTCTCAGAGTGCACAGTGACACTCCCACACAGTAATCCCTCCTAGGAAGAACTACAGCTCCCAGAGTGCACTGTTACACTTGCACACAGTAATCTCTCCAAGGAAGGACTACAGCTCCCAGAGTGCACTGTGACTCTCCCACACAGTAATCCCTCCTAGGGAGGACTGCAGCTCCCAGAGTGCACTGTTACACTTGCACACAGTAATCTATCCTAGTAAAAGGTACAGCTCACAGAGTGCATTGTGACACTCCCACAGTAATACCCCCTAGGAAGGACTACACCTCCCAGAGTGCACAGTTCCACTTTATTTATTTATTTAAAAGCTTTTTTTATCCCACGCTCTTCAATATCACTTCCACAGAGTAATCCCTCCTAGGAAGAACTACAGCTCCCAGAGTGCACTGTTACACTTGCACACAGTAATCTCTCTAAGGAAGGACTACACCTCCCAGAGTGCACTGTGACTCTCCCACACAGTAATCTCTCCTAGGGAGGACTGCAGCTCCCAGAGTGTACTGTGATACGCCCATCGAGAAACTGTAGGGCTTTGTGGCTGGAACTTGTTCTGCGCATATAATGTCTTTGTTTCTATAGATCAGACAGGTGAAATCCTCCAGGGCATTCGGTTGTTAGTAACTCCTCTCTCCTTTCCTGCAGTCGGAATATCTCAGGAAGTGGATCTATGAGATGATCCAGCATTAGTACAGCCCCTTTCACAGACTTCCCAGGGCTGGGGGAGGGCACTCAGTCTCCAGCCTCCCTCCCTTGGTCTCTGTTTACACTTCCTCACACTGAAGCCACCTTGAGAGAGGCTTCATAATAACACCAGCAAAATTCACATCACCAGCTTTCCAAAGAGGGAACCAAGGCGTGTTCCAGAGAAGGACAGGAGAATGGCCGCAGAGTTTTCAGCTCAGCAGGTAGGAGACTGGCAGGAGGCGGGCAGCAGGGGAGGCTGTAATGGCAAACGCTGTGAAAAGCTCTTATTCTATCACTCACCCACAGAAGGAAGACTCACAGACAGGCTGGAATGCAAACAGGAACTTTTAATGTGCACACAGGATCAGACAGAGATACCAGCAACCTCCATAAGAGTCTGAGCCCCGAGGGACGTCCTTCAATGCCTTAAATACAGTATAATTTCAAACTCATTCTGTAATCCCATTTGCCACAGGTATTTCTTGTCCACCAATCAGCAGCCCCTGGGGAAGGTACCTGGGTGACCTGTCCAAACCGGTGTGCTCTGGTCTTTTGGTTTCTGGGCTAGGGGATACTGTGCTCAGACCTGGAGTGGGGGAAGGGTGTCTAAAGAAATAGCAGGTTGATTACCTCATGGCTTGCGGGGGAAGGGTCAGGCTGATAAGAGCCTCATGGCTGCCTCACTCCCCCCTTTTTAAGTGAGACCTCAACCGCTAGAAGCTAGAAGCGGTTGAGGGCTGTATTACTGGAGGCAAGCCGCAGAGGAGTGTACTGGGTCAGGGCCATAACAGTGGTAGCAGCCTTGCGTTCTACCAGGGTGTCGAGGGTGGTGGTAATGGAGCGGTGGAGAATGGGGATACAACATGGTATGAGGACACATACTAGGAAGAGAAGGAAAACTCCTATAGCTAGGGTTTTAAGGCCCCCCAACCAACCAAACAATTTGAAGAACCACCCCGTCCCCAGTCCCATGGACGGGTCTGAGATTTGCTTCGCTAAGTCACGTAGGTCTTGGATTGAGCGTTCAATGGACACACTTTCATCTGTGAGGTTAAAACAACACATTCCTTCGAATTCCTCACACCCATGGTTGAGGCGTAACAGCAGGAAATCTATGGTCATTCTATTTTGTAGAATTGCTGTACGTAGGCTGGACAGCTCGTAATTTATGGAAGCTAGTATGGTTGAGGTGAGGTTAATGGTCTTGGCTAGGGAGCAAGCGAGTCGGCTTACCTCCAGGGAGTTGTGTAGGGCCAATCCAGGTGTCCCAAGGATTGACACTGACAGCCCAAAAGCTGTCTCATCACTGTATGGCTCCACGTTTGAGTTACAGGTCGAGGGCATGGGGGCAGAGCGGGGATAACTGGGGGGCCAGACGAAGGCAGCAGTTGTAAGCCTGGCAAAAGTGCACGGACCACCAGTGGCATTTGCAGGGACGTAAGTGTACGTCATTTTGCCACATACTAAAAACCAGCCTAAGGGAAGATACATTTCTGAGTGTGAATAGGATACATTTGTAACAGAGCTGCATGATAACACAGTGATACATTGTTTCCTCCCCTCTTGGCATTGACAAAAAAGAAACAATCAGTAGCATTTAGAGTGGAAACTACCTGTAAGGAAAAAGGGACTTGGTTGAAAAGTGTAGAAGTCGGTCGGGTAACCCCAATATGGTAGAAATATATTCCAGGTTGTTTACAGTTTAAATTAGCATGCATAGTGAAGTTCTGCATCTCACACAAACTAGACGGTACAGCAATAAGAGAGGTTTGTAGAGAGTTTCGTATACAAAAGTTTGTCATGTTCAGAGCAGTTTGGGCGAGTAATACTGCTGTGTTAGTAGTCTCTGCACTTGTTGGAAAACGGGCCCATGTCAGGGAAACGAGTAAGGCTAGGGCACCGCTCCTCATTCTGCTCCCGGCCCTGGAAAAGGGGGTCTCGTAGATCAGTCTCTCCGGGGTCTCGTCGGCAGTCTGTTAGAGCCCTTTACTGGGCAGAAAGGTCCCTCTTCAGTTTCAAACGCAGGGGTTGATCTGGAATCGGGACTGCGGTCCAGGCTGGAACAACTTCTGGTGCAGCGGCCTTGACACGAGAGTGATGGATCCACGGAGCGACTTCAGCCACTTTAACAGCCGTGGGGGTGGTCAACAGAACAGTATACGGGCCTCGCCACTGGGGGGTCAATGGGTCTTTCTTCCACTCCTTGACCCACACCTGGGAACCAGGCTGGTGCGTATGGAGCGCTTCAGTCAGGTTGATGGGGAGTTGCTCCTGGATCCACCGGTGCAATTTCTGCAATACAGAACTGAGAGCCGACAGTTCCTGCCGGGTTATTTCTGAACCTATCTGCATTAAATCTCCATGGACGCCCTGTATGAGGGGTGCAGGGCGACCATACACAGCTTCAAAGGGGGAAACACCGATACCCTTTCGTGGGGCTGACCGTATGCGGAGCAGAGCTATAGGGAGCAATTGGGGCCACTTCAGTGAGGTTTCCTGACACAATTTTGCTAACTGGCTCTTTATGGTGCGATTCATGCGTTCTACTTTCCCTGAGCTCTGCGGGCGGTAAGCTGTGTGTAGCTTCCAATCGATCTGTAAGGCTTTTACTACCTGCTGTATCACTTGGGCCACAAATGCAGGTCCATTATCAGATCCCACTACTACTGGAAGCCCAAATCGGGGGATGATTTCATGCAGCAACACCTTAGTCACTTCTCTGGCTTTTTCTGTGCGGACTGGGAAGGCCTCCACCCACCCCGTGAAAGTACAGACCAATACCAGCAGATACCGGTACCCATTTGCTCGGGGCATTTCTGAAAAGTCAACCTGGATGTTTCCCATAGGGGTGACCCCATAAGACTGGACCCCTGGGGGTTGGCTTGGGCCTTGACGGGCATTGTTTTTAGCACATGTGGTGCATTGTCTAGCAATTGCAGCTGTCAACGAGGATAAGCAAGAAATGAAGAAATATGGGCGGAGGGTAGTTTCCATTGCTGTCTTGCCCATATGAGTGGCCTGATGAAAGGATGATAGGAATGCTGGGGCAAGGCTGTCTGGAATGACTATCACTGGAGCTGTCCCTGTTCTAGGTAACCTTATCCAACCATCTGTGTGTAACACCCCACCCTCCTCCTGACAGAAAAAATCTAGCTCTCGTGTAGTGTACCTCTTGACCCATTGGCTTAGTGGGACTGGAAACAGGGGGCTTTTAGATCCTTTGAGCTCTGCGGGAAAGACTGGGACAAGGATGTGGTTGCTACTCGCCGGGCTTCTGCATCAGCCCGTCTATTTCCCTTAGCTATTTCACCGTTCCCTTTCTGGTGGCCTCTGCAATGCATTACGGCTACTGTTTTTGGACGCCAGACTGCTTCTAACAGGGCCAATATCTGGGGGCCATTCTTTATCTCAGAGCCAGCTGCAGTAACTAACCCTCTTTCTTTGTACAGGGCCCCGTGGGCATGGAGAGTGGAAAAGGCATATCTGGAATCTGTGTATATATTTACACGACTGTTAGTCCCAAGGGTTAAGGCACGGGTAAGGGCAATGAGTTCTGCCTTCTGTGCGGAGGTTCCAGGGGGCAAAGGCTGTGCTTCAACTATTTCTTCCATCGTCACCACCGCATATCCCGCACACCTGCGGCCCTCCAGCATCAGACTGCTCCCATCTACGTAGTAGGTCTCATCCGGATTGCTTAACGGCACATCCGTCAGATCAGGGCGACTGGAGAAGACTGTTTCCATCACTTCCAGGCAGTCGTGATCAGGTGGTCCCGGGCTAACAGGCAGGAAAGTAGCAGGGTTCAAGGCTTGGCTGGTAGTTATCTGCACCCTGGGATTTCCCCATAACATGCTCTGGTATTTCAACATTCGGGAGCTGGTGAACCAGTAACTTCCTTTATGCTCTAGCAATGTTTGGACTGAATGTGGGACGGTGACTAGAAGGCCTTGGCCCATGGACAGTTTATCAGATTCTTCCACCAACAAGGCTGTTGCTGCTATTGCTCTCAGGCAAGGTGGCCATCCCTTGGCCACTGGATCCAGCAGTTTTGACAGGTAGGCGACTGGTCGTGGCCAAGACCCCAGTTGTTGGGTCAAGACTCCCAAAGCTGTTCCTGCTGCTTCGTGCACATAGAGGGTGAAAGGCTTGGTGACATCCGGAAGGCCTAGGGCTGGTGATGACAGTAATGCCCTTTTCAAATGTTCGAAGGCCTCCTGTTGGTCACGACCCCATTCAAGGGGGCTCTTCTCTGGGCCCTTTGTAGACTCATAGAGGGGCTTTGCGATCTTTGCGAAGTTGGGAATCCAGATACGACAGTACCCAGCTGCCCCGAGAAAAGCACGTACTTGCTTGCGGGTTGTTGGCACTGGGATCCGGCACACTGCTTCCTTCCTCTCATTCCCCAACCGTCGGCTTCCTTTTGACAGATGGAATCCCAGATACTTCACTTCCGACTGACATAACTGAGCCTTTTTTCTGGAGACTCGATATCCCGCATTGTACAGGAGTTGGAGAAGTTCTGTGGTTGCCAATACACATTCAGCCTCAGAGTCAGCAGCGATTAGTAGGTCATCAACGTACTGCAGAAGTACTCGTCTGCCGGGCTCCCCTGGAGGGAAACTAGCAAGATCTTGGGCCAATGCTGTGCTGAAGATGGTAGGAGAGTTCTTGAATCTCTGTGGTAAACGAGTCCAGGTAACTTGGGACTTTCTGCCAGTAGCAGGGTCCTCTTTCTCGAAAGCAAACAGGTGCTGGCTTGCAGTAGCCAGGCGTATACAAAAGAAGGCATCTTTTAGATCCAGTACTGAGAAGTGAGAAGCAGTCGCCGGGATGAGGCCCAACAGTGTATAAGGGTTTGGTACTACTGGATGCAGAGTCACAGTGGCCTCATTGACACGACGGAGGTCCTGAACAGGTCGATAGTCAGTGGTTCCAGGTTTTCAGACTGGCAGCAAAGGAGTGTTCCATGCCGATTGGCAGGGCCGCAGGATACCATGCTGTAGTAGCTGCACCAGGTGATGATGGATTCCTTCTACAGCTGCCCGCGGCAGCGGGTATTGTCGCACATGCACCGGGGAGGCTCCCGGCTTCATTTCAACACATACGGGAGGGATGTTAATGGCCATTCCGGGGGGGGTTTCCTTCTGCCCATACTCCAGGGGGCACTGATTCCCACCTAACCAGGGTAGTCACATCAGATTTGGGCCTGTTCTCATATAACCGCCATTCTTCTTCTCGGGGGACGGACAGTACCAAAACTGTTGGGCCCAGGCTGGGTATTTGGAGCTCAGCCTGGCCATCAGACCCGAATGAGATTTGGGCCTGGAGTTTTGCCAGAACATCCCGACCCAGCAAGGGTATGGGACATTCAGGCATATACAGGAACTGGTGAGTGATGGTCCGTCCCCCCAACTTGCACGTGCGGTTTTGCAGGAAAAGTCTCTGGGCCCTCTCCCCCGTAGCTCCCACAACAGTTACTGACTGGGAGGAGATCGGGGCTACTTGTTGGGTGACCACTGAGTGTGTTGCTCCGGTATCGACCATGAATTGCATTTTCCGGTCCCCTAAATTCATGTTGACCTTAGGCTCCTGGGGACCTAACAGAAACTTGGAGCCCGGTCCGGCCTAGTAGTCATCCGGGTCATAATGTTCCATAGCTGCAAGGCCTTCAAGAGCTGGAACCGGTGGAGGCGGGAAAGCATTATGCTGATCTTGCTCCCGTGTAGTTCGTACGGGTGCTCTTACACCTCTCGTGGATGGATATCTCCCTCGCCTTGTGCTACGATTTGGACAGTCATTCTTCCAGCGTCCCTCCTTTTTGCAGTAGGCACATTGAGTGGGGCTTAGGGGAAACCTCGGCCCCCATATCCGCGTCCTTGTCCCCTATTTCCTCCTCTGGCCCAGGCTGGAACTGGTGGTCGCTCGGCTAAGGCGGCTGCTAGGAAGTCTGCCTTTTTCTTCATCCGGCGCTCCGACTCTCGCTTCTGCTCCTGGTCACGATTTACATATACTTTTTGTGCCACTTCCATCAATTGTGTTGTATTCATGCCCGCAAACCCTTCCAGTTTCTGCAGCTTCCGCCGTATATCACCTTGTGCCTGAGCCACAAAGGCATTATTCATCATCTTAAGATTCTCAGGGTCCGCTGGATCGTAGGGGGTGTATAATCGGTATGCTTCAGCCAGACGCTCATAAAATACCGCCGGACTCTCATCAGGAAGCTGGAGAACTTCTGCGGTTTTACTGAGGTTCATAGCTCGTTGCCCCCCCTTCTTTAGGCCTTCAAGGAGTGCAGTCCGGAAGCGAGTGAGAGCCGCTGCTCCATCAGGGTCATTCGGGTCCCAGCAGGGGTCTTTATTCGGGAAATCTGCCTCTGCCCGCTGCCGTGGATTTACTTCTCCCTGATGGGCATGATGTTTCTCCAGCCACTTGAGGGCGGCCCGTACAATGCGCGCGCCCGTTCTTCTGTATTGAATAAGGTGGAAAGCAATTGTTTAATGTCCGACCAGGTAGGCTGGTGTGTTTGCATAATACTGGTCATAAGATCTGTCAGTTCTTGGGGCTTTTCAGTATATGAGGCATAGTGGGTTTTCCAGTTGAGCAGGTCCGTAGTGGAGAAAGGGACATAAATCAGGCTTGATGGTCCCACTGCCACCTTTCCAGTAGCATCAATATACGGGAGCCCCTGTACTTGTCGTAGTGGTAATTGGAGATGTTGCGACCGCAGGCAGTGGGCTAACGGGGGTGACGATTCTGGCCCAGCCCCTGTGCTCTCGGGGGAGGAGATCGTGCCACTGGGGGTGGCACCAGATGCGAGAGGGGAATCTGAAGATGAGGGGCCAGAGTCTGTAGAACTTTCCCTAAATCTGGCATCACCCACCCCAAGAAGTCCTGACCTTTCAGCTGTGGACGGATCCTGCTGTGGTGCGGACGGGACACAGGGTTGAAGTAGAGGGAGGGGACGTGGAGGAATATCGGGAGAGTCCCGTCCCTGGTAGATAGGGGCGGGTGTCCGTCCCTTTTGGCGACAGATGGCCGCCACCATTACTCTACACTGATCCTCGTGACAGCGCTGGAGCCACCTTGGTCTGAGTTGGCATATGGCCAGCCATGAGTCAATATATGGGAACTGGTCAGGGTGCTCTTTTGCTACAATTTGATGGACCAAGGACACAGTGGCCAAATCAATAGACCCCTGAGGAGGCCATAACTTAACTAAGGCTGGCCATTCCCTCTCACACAAAAGGGTTAATCTGGAGGCGGAGAGAGGTACCCCGTAATCCTCTCTAAACCCAGATTTAAAATTGTGAAGCATGCACTGTAGGGGCGTTTTCACTTTAGACTTTCCCGACCCCATGCTCTAATCCTAGTTCAATAACTAAGTACAGTATACAATGTGGACCAGATCTTCCAACCTTATCTCAATTCGGGGGAAAATGCAATTTACAGTAAGAGAAAAATATGCAATTTACAATACAGATCCTATCTAGACTTAATCCAGGAAAAATATACAATTTATAATACAGACCCTATCTAGTCTTAACTCAGGACAATTAATACAACTTACAATATAGATCTTGGTAATTTACAAAATATATATACTCAGATGTGGTTTAGATAAGAGTTAAAATATATATATATGCTAGCTATTCTTAAAATGTCCACCAGATGGAGCTCCAGGATCACTTAAAACACGAGGAATAGTAGTAATTACAGCTAATGTCCACTAGATGGAGCTCCAGAGTCGCTTCAAGTATATTGGAGTGTAGCTTACACGTGGTCTTTTCAAGATGGCCGCCTCCACGTGTGTTCCACTGCCCGATTCAGCTCTGGATACCTCCGGACAGACTCAGCTGTTCCCAAACTTCAGAATCGGGTCAGCCGGGCCTCAAACATGCGGGAGAGGAGGAGAAAAATGCACTTTTAAAATCGGGGAGCCAGCCGGACCTCAAACATGCGGGAGAGGAGGAGAAAAATGCACTTTTAAAATCGGGGAGCCAGCCGGACCTCAGCACACAGAAAACAGCGCACCGGGGAAAATAATTAAAGGAGGAAAGCCACCGGGCCTCGGCACACAAAACCTACAAAAGGAGTACTTTAAAGAAGCCAGCCGGCCCGCAGCACACAGAATAAGGACGGAGCAGTTTAAAAAGGGGCCCGCCGGCCCGCGGCACACAAATTACGGTCAGTACGATTTTTTTTTTTTTGGCTTGGGGCAAAAATAATTTAATAGCTTTTGGCAGCGCTGCACTCTTAATACCCTTTAAAGGGGCTCAGCGGTGCATCGGGACAGCAGGGAAAGGCAGAAAAATTCAGCGGGTCAGCAGGGGGGCTCAGCGGTGCATTGGGACAGCAGGGAAGGCAGAAAAATTCAGCGGGTCAGCAGGGGGGCTCAGCGGTGCATCGGGACAGCAGAGAAGGGCAGAAAAATTCAGTGGGGGCTCAGGGGGTCACCGGAGCAGTACCGGGAGGCAGGGGACCTCAGCGGGGGCTCAGCGCAGCACCGGAGCAGTACCGGGAGGCAGGAAATAGAAATTTAACATTGGGAACAGAACAGCATGTGGGGGAAACTGAAATTTAACATTGGGAACAGAACAGCACAAATTAACCGCGGGAACACAACAACAGCATGGGGGAGCAGAAATTAAAACAGCGGCAGCACATTAGAGAACTCTCTCCTTGCAGTCACGCTTCAGATAACTCCCCACAAGCAGAAAGGAAAGAAGAGAAGCAGCGATCTAATTCTTAGCTTATCAAGTGCTATATTTTGGTTACCTTTTTTTTTTTTTTTTTTTTTGGCAGCACTTTTAAAAGATCTCAGATTACTGCAGTTCAGATATTACTGCAGTTTCAGATTACTGCAGTTATTCAGATTTTTACCGGTATTCAGATACAGGACGAGCAATGGCTTCAGGGCCACTAAGGCCCCTACTAGGACTGCTCGTGCAGTTGATCAGGCTGCTACAGGTTCCCAGAAATTACCAGGACTCACAGATAGAGTACAGAACTAGCTCCAAACAGTAAGGTAGCAGTACTCACCAGAACTCTGATCAGACAGGAAGTTTGGATGACAGTCTATCCAGCTGGTTTTCAATCGGGGATTCAACCGCAGGGACCGACTGTCCAGACAAATCAAGGTGTCCTTCCGAGCACAAAGTGGCCCGGGGGCGCCAAGGACCGTTAATCACCTCGGGAGGCCGGTCCCTGACTGGTGGAGGCCCAGACGCTGCAAAAGCAGAAGTCTTCCCACCGTGGGTGTGATGAGAGAGGCTTTTCTTTTAATATTTCCCAGCCAGTGCACCAAAATGTAATGGCAAACGCTGTGAAAAGCTCTTATTCTATCACTCACCCACAGAAGGAAGACTCACAGACAGGCTGGAATGCAAACAGGAACTTTTAATGTGCACACAGGATCAGACAGAGATACCAGCAACCTCCATAAGAGTCTGAGCCCCGAGGGACGTCCTTCAATGCTTTAAATACAGTATAATATCAAACTCATTCTGTAATCCCATTTGCCACAGGTATTTCTTGTCCACCAAACAGCAGCCCCTGGGGAAGGTACCTGGGTGACCTGTCCAAACCGGTGTGCTCTGGTCTTTTGGTTTCTGGGCTAGGGGATACTGTGCTCAGACCTGGAGTGGGGGAAGGGTGTCTAAAGAAATAGCAGGCTGATTACCTCATGGCTTGCGGGGGAAGGGTCAGGCTGATAAGAGCCTCATGGCTGCCTCAAGGCAGTGCCACGATCCAGCCTCGGAGACACACACACGCTGCATGGGGCAAGCAGAAGGGGAAATGAATCCAGCAATGCTCAGTCCAGGAAAGAAAGTTCTGCTCTTTATTCCTTGCAAGCCTCTGAGGCTCTTCCTCCTCATTCCACTCCCTTGATGCTCTCAGTTTCTGTTTCCTGCAATGTCTTTGGATTCTGTTTTCCTCTCTCGCTCTTTCTTTTGCACAATTTCTTTTGTGTCAATTTGCAGAAAATAAGACCCAGATACACATGCACACAGGTGGACATTCAGACCTTTACACTTCATTCTCTGCGCACTTCCAACAGACAACTGCATCCTGTCTAGGGTTGCCAACTGGCCGGTTTTCAGCCGGCCTGGCCGGTTTTTCCACGGCCAGGCCGGCTGCCGGCGCAGAGGCAAAACCGGCCCTTTAAAAGCCGTTTTTTTTGCTCTGGCCGCAAGATCGGGAGCGGCCAGAGCAAAAAAACCGGCTTTTCTCCGCTTCAGAGGGAGCCGGGGAAGCCCGCGCGAGGCCCCGGCTCCCTCTGAACAGCCACCAGCGTGAAGAGCCTTTACCTTCACGCTGGCGGCTGTTCCTGTGAAGCCGCGAATGCTGGGAAAGGTTAAAGGTTGCCCTTTAACCTTTCCCAGCATTCGCGGCTTCACAGGAACAGCCGCCAGCGTGAAGGTAAAGGCTCTTCACCCTGGTGGCTGTTCAGAGGGAGCCGGGGCCTCGCGCGGGCTTCCCCGGCTCCCTCTGAAGCCTCAGACAGCCGCGATGCTGGTCGGGGGGGGGCAAGGACTGCATTGGCTGTGATGGGGGGACCTGGACTGGAAAAGGGCTAAGGGGGGGGGGACTTGGACTGGAAATGGGCTAAGGGGGGGACTTGGACTGGAAAAGGGCTAAAGGGGGGGGGACTTGGACTGGAAAAGGGCTAAGGGGGGGACTTGGACTGGAAAAGGGCGAAAGGGGGGGACTTGGACTGGAAAAGGGCTAAGGGGGGACTTGGACTGGAAAAGGGCTAAAGGGGGGGGACTTGGACTGGAAAAGGGCTAAGGGGGGGACTTGGACTGGAAATAGGCTGTGATGGGGGGGGGGAACTGGACTGTAAAAGGGTTATGGGGGGGGGGGGACATGGACTGGAAATGGGTTGTGATGGGGTGGAGGGGACCTGGACCAGAAAAGGGCTATGGGGGGGGGGAACTTGGACTGGAAATAGGCTGTGATGGGGGGGGACCTGGACTGTAAAAGGGTTATTTTATTTATTTATTTATTTACAGTCTCTTATATACCGCACTATTCAGCATCAGCGCGGTTCACATGGAACAAAAAATGCTCAGTACAATTAACATGTAAGAGTTTACAGATAACAGGGCAAGAAACTTGGATAACAGGGGTAAACTATTTACAGCATTTGCTACATAAACTTGTATAACAGTGGCAAACTATTTACAAATATTGCTACATAAAGTCGTATGATCATGAATACCATAGAAACAAATGCACCACTAAGGGTTAGGGAATCTTTCTTGGCATGTTGTTGGGGAAACCATATAATTGCTTAGCGGGTTGCATCTCTGTCTCAGTGGGTGAGGATGGGTTCTATGAGATACTTATTGAAAAGATGGTATTTAAGGGCTTTCCTAAACTGTGTGATGCTCTTAATGGCCCGGATATCTGGAGGTAATGCGTTCCAGCATCTTGGTGCACTGATACTAAACGCCCTATTGGCTGTAGATGTTGTGCACGTTGTTAATGCTTTCGGGACTTTTAAGGTGTTTGTAGCTGTGGATCTCCTTGCTCTATTAGGAGATGTGATATGGATGAGGGCCGTTATTGATTCAGGGGAGAGCTTGTTAATAGCTTTAAAAGTGATTAACAGTGTCTTGAAGACAATTCTAGCCTGGATAGGTAGCCAATGTAATTGTATCAGCAGAGGTGTCACGTGGTCACTTCTGGAGGCTCCATGGACGACCCTTGCTGCAGTGTTCATGGCGAGCTGTAGTGGATGTAAGGTGGATAAGGGCAGGCCTTGAAGGATGGCGTTGGCGTAGTCAAAATGAGGTATGATCAACGCCTGGTATATAGTCCTGAAGTCATTTGGTTCTAGCATGGATCGTAAATGCCTAAGTGAGCGGATCTTATAGTATACTGCTCTGACAGTGTTCGCTATGTGGGCTTTCATGTCCAGGCGTTGATCCAGAGTGACTCCTAGGTAGCGTATTGAAGGTTTAGAATGTAACTCTGCTCCTTTTACTTTGAGGAATGGTGGTGGGGTGAAGTTAGGGTTCCTCGTAATGAAGAGTACTTCCGTTTTCTTATGTTGTATTCTGAGGTTTTGGGAGGAAAGCCAGTCAGATATTGCGTTGAAACAGCTCGTCAATGAGGAGAGGTCCTGATGTTCAGTAGAGAAGGGTATGTACAACAGGACATCGTCAGCGTATAGCATGCAGTCGACATTGAAGGATTGGATGATCTTGCAAATTGGCTGCATGTAAATGTTAAACAGGAGGGCTGAAAGGGAGGAACCTTGTGGGACTCCCTGGCTTTGGTGGAAAGGTTCCGATGTCATGCCTCCAGAATGCACATGTTGCCATCTTCCGGACAGGTAAGATCTGCACCATTCAAGAGCTCTACCAGTAATGCCTTTTTCAATTAGTCGACCTACGAGAAGCTCATGACTTACTGAATCAAAAGCTGCAGCGATGTCCAGAAAGATGAGAGCAAAGCCTTGACGGATGTCGTCGATGCCAGTGATTATCTTGCAGAAGAGGGTGGTAAGAAGAGTTTCCACTCCGTGGGATTCCCTAAAACCATGCTGGCAGGGGTCTAATGGTGCGGCAGTGTCGACGTGATCTTGTAGTTGTCGTTGTACCTCTTTTTCGATGATCTTCGCAAGCAGAGGTATACTGGATATAGGTCTGTATGAATCTACTTTATGGGGGTCGAGTTTGCAGTTTTTCAAAAGAGGTCTGATAGAGGTGTGCTTAAGCGCTGAGGGGAAGGAACCTGTTGTGAAGGAGAGGTTCATTATATTGGATAGTATTGGGCTGAAGTGGCTGCGGAGCTCCTTAATCCAGAAGGCTGGGCAAGGATCGGACTGAGATGTGGTGGTGTTAAGGGCCATAATAGAGTCTTCAATTCCTTTCTTGGTAGGGGTATGGGGGGGGGGACATGGACTGGAAATGGGTTGTGATGGGGGTGGAGGGGACTTGGACGGGAAAAGGGCTATTGGGGGGGGGACTTGGACGGGAAAAGGGCTATGGTGGAGGAAGGGGGAAATAGGACTGGAAATAGGCTGTGATTAGGGGGGCTAGGACTGCAAATGGGCTGTGATGGTGCGGGGGGACTCGGACTGCAAATGGGCTGTGATGGTGGGGGGGGGCTAGGACTGGAAATAGGCTGTGATGGGGGACTTGGACTGGAAATGGGCTGTGATTGGGGGGGGGGAGCTAGGACTGGAAATGGCCTGTGATGTGAGGGCTAGCACTGGAAATGGGCTGATGAAGAGCTGGAATAGGACTGGAAATGGGCTGATGTGGGGCATGGGAGAATGGGACTAGAAGGGAGTGGATGCTGGGTGGGCCTAGAACTATAAGGGAATTGATTTGGGGGGAGGACTAGAATGGATGGGGAATGAGAATGGAGAGGGGAAAAAATATTTTGTGTGTAAGAAAAGTCTATGATGGGCCGGTATTGGGAGAGTAAGAGGGGCTTGAGAATGGAAGGGTGAAATTTAAACGGATGATAAAGGAATAAGGAAAGAATTGGGGGAAAGAGCAAAAGGGAAACAATCAGTATGTTAAAGCAGAAATAGAGAGAGAATGGAAAACATCTAAAAGAGAAGAAAGGACAAATGGATAGCTCGCAGAAGACACGAAGAAACCAGAAGAAAGTGACTGGAGCAATTGCAACTGAAAAATAAAACGCCCAAACAGAAGGTAGAAAAATACTTTTTATTTTGAATTTATTAACTGGAATATGTCTGGTCTGGGAAGTGTGTATTGCTAACATCTTTGCGTTTTTGTTTAGTGCAAGAGGAAATTACTTTATAGTTTTATTTCTCCAGTGTTGTACATTTCATGTTTGGATTTTGGGGTTCCCAGTTTAATTATTATCTGACCAAGGAAGTTAGCCTACACGTATCCTCGGTAATTTTTGTGGGTGGGGCTGGGGGCGGGGCAGGGGTGGGACTAGGGGCGGAGAATGGGTGGAGCATGGCGAGCCACAGGTGTCGGGTTTTTCTCGGTGAAAAAGTTGGCAACCCTAATCCTGTCTCTTCTTTCTCTATAAGATTGGCAAAATTTGTCCCTTCTTTACTACACACACTTCTAAGACATTTATCCACTCTTTAGTTCTCCTAGGACAAGCAGGATGAGTCAGCCACACCTGCTGATGTCATCGGACGGCTCTGAGATGGATATCTCTCCAAATAGCCCAGAAGGGCTTTGCCCTTCTTAGCATGAGTCACTAGCCCAACCCTCCGATCCCGCCCCTAGCTGGCCAGGTTTACTTCTTCTGCCTTGGATGCAAGTCGGATTTCTTCTCTCCTCCTTACTTACAGTCTACTTAAACAAAAAAAAAAAGGAATATACAAAGAAGATAAGAAGAAGAAAGGAAAATAGAACAAGCATCACTTACCATGTCTGTTTTTAAAAGTGTGTGTCCTGCTCCAGAAAGATGATCAACTCAGACAACCACCACAAATGCATCTGCTGCCTCGGTAAGGACCACCTGGTTCAGGACTGTACCGACTGTGCCCACACGTCCCCAAGGGCCAGAAGAGCTCACAGCTATGCCTTGGAGAATTTTCTCTCTTCTACTCGTGGCTCAGGCACGCCAGATCCCCGCATCAGGAATGGCACCAAAAAGAGGACCTCTGCCTGTAAGCCCGCTCCTGTGGCAGCATCTGCTTCCTCCCCAGCGGCGGCCTAAGACGCGCCTCAGAGGGCCTCCGTCTCCTGCCAGGGTGCCCATACGGTCTTCCTACCCCGATGCTACAGAGCTCTCATCAACACATGGGGACTCTGGGGGCGGCCATCTTGCCTCTGAACACATGGTGTTGCAGGCCACCGCCCCCTCCTCTGCTGTTGGATGTCCTCTAATCTCCCAGCAGCAACCGGACCAACCCCGAGAATGCAGGGAATCCCTCTCTCCTCAGCGCAGATGATCCCCCGACAGCCCAGGAGCCAGCAGAAAACGGCACTGCTGCTCTGAAAGATTGTCAGAGCATCACAGACACTGCTGGAGCACCTCGGGATAGTGAAGGCACCACCAGAGCACCTCGGGACATCACAGGCACCACCGAAGCAGATGGGAGCACAGCGGACACACACGTAAGGGGAAGCATGGAGGCAGGAGGAAACACCTTTCACCACAGGACAAAAGAGTCAGGTACTCCTCCAGTTCCCCCTCCTCTCCGGCCTCCTTCTTCTCGGGACACAGAAACCCTGAGCCTTCTCCCGGCGCTTCTGCTCATCCTGAGACCCTGGAACCTCAACCCCTCTGGGCTCCAGAACCAAACATAGCCCATGTTCTCCACACTCCTTCTCCTGCTCAGCTACGTGCTTTGGGACCCCTGGGCCTACACAGCTTTTCCAGCTATTTTCAGACTTCCTCTAGCACTGGTCTTCCTCACGGACTCCTGTTCCTAGAGAAGCGCAGCTTCCTTCAGCACAAAGCCCTGCAAGTCGCACTAACCCTCCTGACCAGCCTGTCTCCCCCACATCTACCTCCTCTATGGACTCCACAGCAGTCCTCTCCCCCCGGACTACCTCTGATGCTCCCAGTGGGGATGGGGAGGCACCCTCCATGGGAACCTCTCTCAGCAAGGATGAGCTGCCTCCTCCTCTTGAGACACTATCTACTGGATCCAACCTGGACAGTAACTCCAATCCTAAGAACTTAACATACCCCAAACAATGTTCCCTCTAATTTTCTGTAGGCTGTGTGCGCATAAAATATCAGCTGTGTGCAGCTTTTGAAGGAAGGTTACATTTTTGTGCGCCACATAACGACACTCGGAGTTATATACTTTAAAATTTGACTACACATCAGAATACAGTATGTACACCACATTGATTTTAATCAAATTAAATGAAAATAGACGATTACTAAATGAAGCGAGATATTTCTAGTAATTACAATCATAACTTTTAAATTTTAAGACGTCTGTGTTGTTTTCTATCAGAATCAGAGCCGTAAGTTTTGTGTGCTCTGTTGTAAAGTATGTGTGCTCGTTCGGCGAGGTGTGTGCGCGCGCACACGCGCACAGCTTAGAGGGAGCAGTGACCCCAAATCCCTGCGGAAGATCTCCTCGACTCTAGGGTTCCTAGCCCCTGACATAACAGATTAACATCTGAAACCCAAGCAGCCCTAAAGTTCCTTGAAACTCCCAAAATCTCTGCATTCCTGCCACTGCACCCCTTAATGAAGGAGAATCTCCTTAAAATATGGCAGAACCATGCCATCGGTGCCACTTCTTCGCGGAATATACCTGATTCATCCATCACCAGGGTTTGAAAAGCCTCAACTACCCCACAACTCACTCGCCGTGGAATCTGCCCTCAAGCGGGTCAAATCTGCCCGCAACCATGCCAACTGCCCACTAGGAAAGGACCTCAAACTCATGGATAAAGTCGGAAAGAAAGTCTTCCAAGGAGCAATGCTTTCTGCAAAGGTAGCAGCACATCAGCTCCAGCACACCTTCTATCAAGATATCATCATACAGGACCTCAAATCTATAACATCATCCCTCTCGGAAGAGATGCGGATATCTGCCACCAAAGCCCTGACTGACCTGCTCGAAAGCACTAAACTAAACAAAAGATGACAGCAACCTTCGACTCCTTCGACATCGTCACACACACAGCAAGGATAGCTATCTCAGCTCGCTGATTAGCATGTCAACGCAGCTCCGGCCTCTGGAACAATACCCACAATCACATCACGAATGCACCCTTTCTGGGAGGCTCCTTGTTCAGCGATAAAGTGAAATACGCCAGGGCCTCGAACGTTTCTCGGCTACCAACCGAAAAGGATCTTACCATAAATCTTACTCAAAAACTAAGCGCTACCCCTCCTACAGCTTCTACCAAAAGTGGCAAGCACCTCGGTACAAACAACAGACCCATCAAAATCCATACTGCAACAAGCCTCGCCAGCGAGATCGGAAACAACTTAAGTCTACCCCGGCAGGCACAGGGAACGTAAACCCCTCCTTTTGATGCCAGTTTGCCTTCTCCACCGCCCACCGGAGGACACATATCCACCTTCAGAAAGGCATGGAAATCCATCACCATGGACAGATGTGCCCTACGCATCATTGAGGAAGGCTACAGCTTAAAATTCACCTCAACCTCCTTCCAACAGAAGCTGCCATGGAACAACTTCTCAGCGGCTTTGCTCCTCGATTTCAACAAGGCCATACACTCCCTGCTAGCAGCCAGAGCTATAGAACCAATACCCTCCCAGGAGCATTTTACGGGTTTCTATTCCAGATGTTTTCTGATTCCCAAGAAATTGGTTGGGTTCTGCCCCATCCTGGACCTCCAGTATCTCAACAAACTCATTCTCAAAGAGAAATTCAGAATGTACACCCTGGGTTCCATCCTCCCCATCATCCAGCCAGGAGAATGGCTGGTGTCCATGGACCTGCTCAATGCTTAC